>OY757936.1:45497485-45704985 GCA_963585895.1 Sepioteuthis lessoniana | reverse complement strand
AGCCCAGTCCTAATTTTCTCGCGTGAGATATCGCTTGTTTGTTGCTTAAAATACAGTTGTTTTTCTTCCCATTTTTGTTTTCTGGTTATTTTCGTTCGGTTCATCTTCGTGCTGTCAGTATTGTGTCTGGTAGCTGTAATCGTTCTTCCTCCGCGCTTTTCAGTGTAGTGTTCGAGTTATTGTATCGATGCATCAGCACTTTCTTGAATATTGGGTAAGTCCTCTTCCTCCTTTTTTTCTTGACATATTATCTGTTAACATCATTTCTGTGATGTAAGACCGTATGCATCGTCATTTATTATCATTAATATTATAATTATTTTTTATTGGTATTGCTATTATCACTATTAAATAGTTGCTTGAGATTATATAACTGCGTGAAAATTATTTGTTGTAAGAATAGTTATTTGAAATATTGTTGGGAGACAATAAATAATTATCTCCTTTTTTGTCTGTTGGTAGCCTTGTTGAGGTTTTCTTATGGTTCAGAAATGCCTTCTCGATCACTTTGGCCTTTGTTTTTTGAAAGGAAAGACGTTGATTTTAGTCCCTGTGATAAAACAGTAAAATCACATGGCCAGTTTACTTTCCATCATCAAAAAAGCCTTTTTCCATTTTTGTATCCCATTCACATACTGCTGTTTTATAGAATAATTAGTGCATAAGCTGTAGATATTTTCTTTCTTCTTTATTCAATCAGTAAATATATTGTTTGTGCAAAATACAAAATGTTTTTGTGAGTACAAATTTGTATCCTCTTTTTCCTTCTGTTGTATTCAGTATTAGTATATCACGGATATCATCATGACGTGCCGATAGCACTGATTCTTTTGATTCACTCACTGTCTCTCTCTATCTTTCTCTCTCTCACCATTCATGGTGTATCTATGTATTTGAGTCCATAAGAGAACGACCTTACTTCATCAGCAGTGCCCGGTTCGTTTTTCTTGAATGTTATGCAACTCTGGATCTAAATAGCCATAGGCCTGTTTTGTAAGCTACTGCGTTCAGGAATTGTGTAAAAAGCACGTGACGTCCTTGTATGCTTTCCATCAAGATTTTTTTCCTAGAGTTTCCTTAGAGTCCCTGTATAATATATTGACTTGACCTGCGAAGAGCCTGGTAGATGTGGTTGATAAAATCAAGAGAGTGACTACTGGAAAACAAGCAACGCGTAGGTGTAAGCCAGAACTAATAGAAAACAACCTTTTTGTGTGTGTAAACTATGGTCAATGGAAAACAAGCCGTACATAAGTGCAAGCCGTGACCAATGGAGAACAAGCATTGCGTGGGTGTAAACCATGGCCAATAGAGAAGAAGGATTGCGTGAGAGAAGAGGCGTGGCCATGTGGGCCGCTTGGGAGTTTTAAGACTATATAAAGTCCGGAATTTTGGCTGGAGTCAGTTCCGATTGGCTGTTGACAGTTCCTTCGTGTGTGCGAACTCTCTCCGATTGCTCTCCTGTTCCACACGAGCTTCACCGTCGAAGAATAAAAATTTAAGATTATATCTTTTATATACACATTCCTCGTTGTGTTATATAATTAAGGAATGATTTCTTATATTAATCATTTTTCGTTAATTATATTTTATCATTCAGTTTGGTAAGGCTTTGAACCACTCCGGTCAGTTAGTCCCAGTGCATAGTCATTTGGTGCAGTCTTACGCCCACTCGGAAAGGATATGACAATCACGATTTGTCATAATAAACCACCCGACAGGAAATGAGGTTGGAATGTGGATGACGTCATGCCCAGAATAGATGGTTCTGAGAATTTGAGGATTTTGGAAAGACGGCAGTTGAGATTCGACCGTTGAGGCGAGCAGTTGGGTTTTCTACTGTTGAGGCATGCGGTTGAGTTTTTCGGATCTCGACCGGCAGAGGTGAATTGAGATGTTGAACATCACAAGATGCGCCGCGTGTTGGGATGGGGTCAGCATAGTATGGTTAGCATAGGCTTTTAAGAATTGTGTCTCTCTCTCCTTGTGTCGCCATGGACCGAAGCCAGGAATTTATAAACCCGTTCGTATCCGAAACAACAGAGTCCACCTGTATCTGTATCCGTATCATTGTAATTACTGACATCACCAAATTATGCAACAGTTGTTGTTCAAGGTCCAGCGGTAGTATACAACACTAGTGGTGCAACTATATAGTAGTACTGACACAACTTCAGACACAATTTGGAAGAATTCCCATTAATATTGGTTCTTAGTAATATATGCCCCACCTTCAAGTACCCTAATTCTATAATTGTTTATGAATTATTGTTATTCAATTGAAAACAGCTACTTGATGATATGGTTTCTTTATTTAATGGCCTAGCAACCTAAGTGGGTTATTTAACGCCATCCTTATGTAAGAATAACAATGATACTATTTAATTCATTGCTAGGACAGTTACTTGAAACTATATATTAGTTTGAAAATAAAAGGATTGATTCGGAATGTAAATAAGCAAACGAGTATAGTTATTTACATGCCGTACGTGGCGTAACGGTTATGGTCGTAAGAAGTAATCCTGGTGACCAGAGTTCAAATCCTGGACAAGGCTGTTAGCATTTCATATACCTCTAATGATTCCTTGGGAAGAAAGAAATCCAACTATTCTCCTTCTATCTATGAGCAAATAGTCGGGCAGATTGGACTCTTTAGCCTTGGTATAGCAACCAGTCTAGGAGAAGAAAGACTTGAATTCAAACAAGACCTGAATAGGGATGGACTTCGCCAGGTTGTTCCTGCTCGTAAAACGCTTTATGAGTAGTGCCTCCACGAAAAAAAACAAACCCAACCAACCAACCAACCAACCACTCATGACTCTTAGACATACACAAAGTTGAAATGTAAATACTTTGGTATGTTTGCTTGTAATGGCAATGACATATGTGGATGATTGAGGAAAAAAAATCACTAAACGGAAAAAAAACTTGTCAGAACGTTGACAGAAACGAATGTCTATATTTATGATAAAAATGACAATATTTTCAACAGTTAGAGAGAGAGAGAGAGAGAGAGAGAGAGAGAGAGAGAGAGATAGAGAGAGAGAGAGAGAGAGAGAGTACAAAACAAATATAGTAATAAATAGAATGAGGGGTTAATTTTCTGGTTCATATTTTCAACAATATTTTCTAAAATATTCATCAACTTGGAGACTGTAAATTATTAATTTTTGTACAGACCCTCACAAAATGTTTTATACATCTATCGATAAATGTTCCAGGTCAATGACTGGACTAAAAGGATTTCATGAACTCCAATGAGTGAGACAGTTAAATAAAAATGTATCCTTTTTTGTAGTTGAAAGATTTTCCCTGTTACTTTAAATGAAAATATTATTTTATTCGATGAATTCTTTTTTCTTTTTTCGTGTACTCTTAAGATAATATATAAAAAATATGTGACCCTATATTAGTAAAAGGTTTCATGATTTTTTTCTTATTTTGTTCTCCCATAATTCTTTATTTTTTTTAGAATTAATGCCGAGTAACGGAATAATTTTTTAGATAATAATTTTTGAAAACACAACATAGGTTTAATTCAAATTTTTATTCATCTTCTAAAACCTTAGTAATAAAAGAATCTGCAAATTCACGAATTACAATTTTCTTTTATTTTAGGATCTTTTTTTTTTTTTTGGTTTAAACTTAAAATATTATTTTAAAATGTCACTCGTGCGTGATTTGAATACTTTTTTTTAAAAGACATCTTTAATATGAGAAAAAATTTAACAGTTCTTAATTGCCAATTGAGTTACAATGATAAAATGTATTCGTTTAATTACTATATAAAAATGTGATAAGAATGTTATATTAAAAAGAAGCTTAGAATTAAAAATGTATTCTTATTTTTTGGGGGAAATTTTGTGCATTAATTCAAAAGAAAAGTATTTGTTTATTTCATTAATAATTTCTTTCTTGTTTTAGAAGAAAAGAAGTTTTTGAGTTGCACGATGTAAGAATTATTATATTTTGTTCTAAGGAATATAAAATGTATTCGTTTAAAAAATCAGTTTTTGTGTTATCGATAAACTAGAATTTCGTTTAATTTTTGTCCCTTTTTTTGTCTTTTTCAGCTTCTAAAAATACAATGATTATTTCTTATCTTCTTTTTATTAAAATATTGTTATTTCTGTTGCAAGTCACTACAATTTGATAATCATTAAAAAGTAGAAATACAAGTTACTAGTTCTCAAAAATATTGTCGCTCCCTTAATAAAATGCCGGGTGTAATATAACTAGCGGCGTATGAAATGCCTTTCAAGGTGAGATTCCAATTCTGGAATTCTGAAGAGTATAGAGTTACCTTTTCATTTCTATTACTCTCATGTCCACTTTAATTCAGGGGATGTCCTTGTGGTATAGTGGATAATCGGCTGGACTCCGACGTTGTAGTATGCGAGTTCAAACTCAAGTCACGTTATTATACTTACTTTCAGCCAAATACATTCGGACATAATTGTTTAAGTGTTTGCCAATGGTTTGCCAATCCCAGGTGAGTCATACCAAAGTCAATAAAAATGTTACTTGATACCTCTTTGTTTCACACTCAGTATTATAAGGTAAAAATCAAGAGTAAGTGGAGCAATCCAGGGAAAGGAGTAGTGCCTGCCTCTACACCTCGGTATAGTCGCCATTGAAAAGGGAGCCTTCGGGTTGCCCTCGAATATGTCGGCAAACTTATTGATGATTATGATGATGAATCCTCTATCCCCACCCAGTTATGGGTTAAATAGTACCATTAATGTTCCTAAAAAAATGACAGCTTTAGCTATAAATAACCCCTGAGAGCTGATATGCCCTTAAAGAAAGAAACCAAACCACTCTGATCTGAAGTGGTAGCACCTATAAGGGTCCTCTATATAGGTCAAATAGATTGTCTAAAAATTATTTATTCGTTTAAATATTTGGATGAAACTGGATTATTTTCACCATTTAGAGCAATCTGACTTGTTTTCATTGTTACAGTCATTACGTTTCGGCCGATGCATCTTTTGGCTGGTGTTACTTGTCGGGGAGGCGCTACTTCTTTCCCAGGATTGTTCCACTTTACCCTTGATCCTTACCTTATAATGCTGAGTGTTAAACAAGGTAGCCTCAAGGACCATTTTTTGAGTCTTTGGTATGACTCGAGTTGGGATTGAACCCAGGTCTTCCGGGCCATTGGCCCGGCGAATACTCTCACCAGTATGCCAATGTCCAGTTACGGGAGATTAGACAAGCCCTTCATTATTCAATGCACTGGTGTAGATTATTCTAATTCTGTTGATCTTAACTGGATACAAATATTGAGCAAAGGTAAGTATTCCTTCGTTATTTTAATCTGAAATTAGGATTGAACCTGCAACCTCCAGATGACTTCGCTCAGTAGTTTATTAAGAAAACGCCTATATCAGTTACGCCACTTGTCCTTCTGGATTACCCGTAATGAATTTTCGGGGCTTATAAATCAAATGTTTTTATCAACACAAGAATTACTATTTGTTACTATGGACGGCTATCGATAGGCTCTCGATCATATGGAAATCAGACCTGACCGATAAAATGAAACGCAGTTTCTTCCACGCAGCGGTTGTATCGATACTGCTATACGGATGCACTACATGGACGCTAACTAAACGGCTGGAGAAGAAGCTAGACGGCAACTACACACGAATGTTGAGAGCAATATTGAACAAGTCCTGGCGACAACACCCCACGAGACACCAACTATACGGCCACTTGCCTCCCATCACGAAAACTATACAAGTTAGACGAACCAGACACGCAGGACACTGCTGGAGAAGTAAGGACGAGCTCGTAAGTGATGTACTCCTATGGACCCCCACATATGGCCAAGCAAAAGCAGGACGACCAGCTCGAACTTACATACAGCAGCTATGTGAAGACACAGGATGTAACCCTGAAGACCTGCCGGAGGCGATGAATGATAGGGAGAAGTGACGAGAGAGGGTCAGGGATATCCGTGCTGGCGGCACGACATGATGATGATGACTGTTATGTACTTTTTTAAAAAACCTAAGCTCATATTGCATTTTTAGACGTGGTTTAGTTTCTTTGTTTAATGGCATATCAACTCTTTTTAGGTTATTTAATGCCAAAGCCATTCTCCTAGAAGAACAGTAGTGGTACTATTTAACTCATAGCTGGGAGGATAAGGGGGGTTCATACCTTTCCCAAGGGTATTTGCCCGAAAGTGAACGTAATAGCGCGACTGGAGTACGAACTCGCGTACTACGATTCCGCAGTCCATCGCTTTAACCATTACACCACGAGGACACCCCATTTTTAGACGTTTTAAAGAAGGTGCGGATATGTTGGGCTACTGTGACCTGGTGAGTAGACCAAGCATAGAGAGGAATTCGATATAAGAACCTGTAATGAAAAAAGGCTGGATAAAAAAAAAAAAAAAAAAAAAAAAGAAAAGCGCTTCATTAAAGTCCAGTGAGAAATAGAAAGAGGAGTTTATTGATGAACTGAAATAATGATAATTATTATCAGAATCTGAGTGTGTCTAAACCATTTAAACAATTTTTTTATAAGCTATACATTAATTCTTTTGTTGCTATCTCCCTTACTTCGTCGGTGCTATGTGGCGTGCGTCACGCCAAAAGAAAAAAAAGTTTGATTGGTTAAGCTAGGTGAAACCCAACTCCCTGTATCCATGCAGGTATGCTTTTACTCCTTAAGTCAGTAGGAAAAACAGAATTACAAAATCAATTCTTAGCGCATCAGCTCTCTCCGTGACAAATTCGCTATGACACCGGTTCTAGGCAAATGATCTCTCCATCATGCAGAGTTACAATTCATTAAATTTAAATATATTTAAAAACAAACATTAAATTACCAAACTTTCTTTGAGAGGTGAGCTTAGCGTAACGATTATTGTCGAAGGAAAAGGAATTGTTGATCTAAGTTCGAATCCTGGAGAGACTGTTTGTGTTTCATTTTGCGATAATCCCTTTGGAAGGGATAAATCCACATATTCTTTCCCCAGCTATTGGTAAATAGTAGGACAGACTGTGTTCTTTTGCAAACCTTCCTGGAGAACTCTCAATTCAGATCAGCTGTATTACGCTTAAAAATTAACAATGTGTCATATCCTGACGGAGTGGTTGGGTAAATACGTGCATTAAATCCCCCACCCAGATCTGACATCATATTGATACAGTTAAAGATTATGAAATGCTGCAATCGTTTACAAATATCAATAAGTCCTCAAAGTTTTCAATGTTTTAAATTCTGAAGATTATTTCCCTATATTTTTAAAGTAAAAGTGAAATTTTCGCTATCCAGAGACTCAAATAATGGATTGTCTTCTATTATTTTCTTTGACCGATTGCAGTAATCCCTTGACTCCCATGTTAAGTTCCATTGCCCATAGCTTTTCTTTTGAGTACTTACATCTTTCTCAATATCAGACGACCGCCATGTTGCTTTGCTGTGATGCTCAAACACAGAGACCTCTCTTGTTAGGAAAAATAAACGAGAAGCTACTTTTGTGAACACACTTTTATTATTTCTTAGTACTTTGTCATCGTTTCCTCTCATATCATATTTAACAACCCCTCAGCTCGGGCAGGATATGACACATGGTCAATTTTTATGCGGAGTTTAACAGGTTTGAATTCAGAATTTTCCTTCTGCTAGACAAGTTGCCTTACCAAGGCTGAAGATCCTAGTCTGTTCTACTATTTACTCATAGCTGGAGGGAGAATAATTGGATTCATACCTTTCCCAAGGGTATTAGTGCTATGTGAAATGCAATTAGTCTCGTCCAGGATTTGAACTCGTGTCACCGTGTCCATTTTTTTACGACGATAACCATTACATCTCCGTTTCCTCACATATAACCCGACCACAGATGGAAAATATGCGCACACCATTTTCTACTTGTTTCCATTTTAGTACCTAAGAACCAACCGATTAAATTCGAAGCTATTTTTCTTGGATTGTTTGGTCACATGATTGAGACTGTCCAATCCAAGCCATGGTCTCAAAGTAATTTCACAGTCAGAGTCTGTCACTCAAACCAAATGTCCCAACGTTTTTCAAGTATAATTTCTAATTCACTTTTTCAATGTCGACTCTACATCTCAAATAATAGATACTGCTATTTATATAACAAAAAGGGGAACTGTTTTTATGATAAATATTATTTATTAGGAATTCTTAAAAGAGTAAATTATTCTTTTCAGTAGTCTTGTTCGTTTTATTTACATAATGGGAATAAATAGAGTTTAATATTAATTGTATATTGTAATTAAATTAAGGGTTTTCCTTAGAGAGAGAGAGAGAGAGAGAGAGAGAGAGAGAGAGAGAGAGAGAGAGAGAGAAGATCACTTGGTTAATTAAAAGGTACAAAAGGTAAAGAGGAGGAAAAATGAAAGAAAAAGCAAAGAAAAGAAAAAAATGAGGGAAGACAGATTGTAAAGAAAAGGAAAGAAGAACGACAGAAAAGAAATTTGAAAGGTCAAAGAAAAGCAAAAAATAAAAAGAATAGTGGGAAAAAAAGAAAGAATGGAGGAAGATAAAAAGAAAAAAAGGAAGAAGGATGAAAGAAAGAAAAGAAAGAAGGAAGAATTTGAAAAAAGAAAGAAAAGAAATATAGGAAAAACTGAATAAAGGAAAAAGAAAAGAGAGAAAGAAAATAAAGAATGTTGAAAGAAAGGAGAGAAATAATATAAGCGGAAAGAAAAATGAATGAAGAAAGAAAGAAAAGAAAAGAAAAGAAAGAATGTTGAAAGAAAGGAGAGAAATAATATAAGCGGAAAGAAAAATGAATGAAGAAAGAAAGAAAAGAAAAGAAAAGAAAAGAAAGTATGTTGGAAAAAAGAAAGTAAAGACGAAAGAAAGAAAGGAAGAAACAAAGAAAGAATATTTTTTTTGAAAGTAAAAGGAAGAAAAGAATAATTTACGTAATAAAAGGCAGACTTTGTCGAGAGAAAGTTAGTTCAGTAGTCTTTTAGCAAGCTTTGTTTGGCACAAGGCCAGGAATATTGAGCACTCAATGAGAACTGAACTCACTAACAATAACCATCTAGCAAGCCCAATAAGCATTGCATCATGCGATGCGTGCACATATGTCGACTAGTAAGAAAAAAGTAAATATTCTTTCACACACATACACATACAAATGGATTGCTGTAAAAGCAAAGTGAACACGGCAATGGCCGACAAAAATTTGCTTCGTAATGGAAGTTGGACGTTAAAGAGTTGCCAAATTGATGGAAGAGGAAGAAGAAGAAAACTGACAGAGCAAAGAAAAGCTATTCGAAGAAGAAAAATTCATGAAGAAGCGAATATAGCGGCCAAAACTGCTACCTGAAGTGACAGAGTCCGGCGGCTTCTTTCAGCTAATCAAGTGCCCGTCAGAAGGCCTTCGCCCTGTAAACTGGCCGTAAATTGGTTGGAAATGTCTCGCTCCCCCGGCTTGTTCTCGTACAGTTCTCGTCCGGGCGGCTTATTCTCGTACAGTTCCTTTGGCGAAGACATTAATATCCAAATACAGGCTGTTTGGCACGCGTCTTGCAAGGTCGAAGTCTGGAAAGGAAGGTTTTAGCATTTGTCAATCTGGAAGGCATTTGGCACGGAACGCTATCCAATTGGTGCCAGAGATTGGTGGGTGAGTTGGCTAGAGGTGGATACATGTAGTCTGATTGATTGGTTGTGTAGAATGAGGTATTGACGAGGTGGGAAAAAAGAGTAAAAGAGACGAAAGAAGAATCAGAGGAAGAAAAATAGAAAGTGGTTGAAAAAATAACAAAAAATAAATAGGTAAATAAGTAAATAAGAATAGAAAAATAAAAAATAAGAGGCATTAAAGAAAGAAGTAAACAGTTGTATACGCACACATACACACACGCACATACACACAGACACACACACATATGTGAGGGAGAGAAAGAGCGAGGGAGAAAGGAGAAAGAGAAATATATATATATATATATATATATATATATATATATATATATATATATAGAGAGAGAGAGAGAGAGAGAGAGAGATAGATAGATAGATAGATAGATAGATAGATAGATAGATATAGAGAGAAATAATTTTGACCAATGAAATGAATAAAAAAAACCCAACAAAAACACAATTTTTCTTCAAGTTTCCATACTAAGTTATGAGGTTGGTTGATTGGTTGATTGGTTGGTTGTATTTTAAGGTATACAAACCCTTGTATGTTATTCAATGGCACATCCTGTCCATACATATACAGTGTAACCCAGATATAAAAGAAACCCGGATATGAGAGACTTATAACTCTCTTATATCCGGGTTACACTGTATATAAAATAAATTTTTTTTAAACGAGCCGAATCTCCTACAATGGTTTTAAGTATTCCTATCTAACACTAGTAGTTTTATTTGCGTACTGTTAAATGGTTTCAAATATAGAAAATAATTTAATATTTCTATTTGACCCCTAGATAGGACCCTAACAATTAGCACCACTCCGGGCCAGAGTAGACATGAGAGAAATAGCAATAAAGGGGTACTAATCATTCCACAGAGTTCCCGGACTGTAGTCTCACCATCAGATAGCTTAGTGTCCTATTCAGGACACTTGTTGGAGGAGGGTCGTACCTCTGAGCAGAGATGCCGTCGGTGTATTCTACAGAGAAAGCCGAGAGGACTGTAAGCTTCTTGATACAACCAACCAACCAACCAACCGCTAATTCTGGAGATCTGGGGAGTGTGGAGTACTCCTTCATTGCCATTACTCGTAAGTCCACACTGAACCAGAATAGTAGTACCTGTTTGGATCTCATCTATGGGTTAGATTGATCTGTTTTGTAAATATTCGTATTCGAGAGGACCGGGTGCAAACAAAAAATCCTCTTAAGAAAACATAAAAAATAAATGTCAACCTCCAGTGAACACGATTTCCCGATTTTTAGATGTCAAATAATCCTAGACGAGTTTACATGCCGTCAGGTCAATCTATCAAATAATCAATCAAATCTTATGTTAAGATTAATCTTCAGTTTGGAAAACGATAAAAAGTTGCGTGGAGCTAAGGGGTCTGGTGAGTATGGGGTGTTACACTTGCACAGTCTTGTGTTTGTCCTCCCCCCCTTAATAAAAGCAAAAAAAAGCCCCTAGAAAAGCAAGACAAAAAACCCAAAAGAAAACTATCGCTTAAATATATCGAAACTGGCTGCATAAAATTCTTTTTTCAAATTGACACTGACCCGTCTGAATATCTGTCTAGACGTCTCGACGTCTAGACATCAGCACTCGTCAGTCATACATTCATCTTAATTTAACTGTACAATTTTCAGACAACAATAACAACAACAATAACAACACCTTCTGTATTGTCATTTTTAAATCATACATCATACTCACCCATTAGTGTCAAAATAATCTTAGTTAATATAATATCTAAATATATCCATAGATATCAGTCTGTTTTATTTAAGTGTGTCTATTTTTCCAGTCATTATGGGTTTAACAGAATCATTTAACGATTTAACTGTGTGAAAACAAATGAAAAACTGAATTGTTACCCAGCAAAACTTGAAACTATTAAACTGTGTGCAAACGAATGAGTAATGTTGAATGGAATTATATCTGTTAAAATAGCAGTACTTGAAACCATTTAACCGTGTGGAAATAAAACTATTAGTGTCAAGTAACAATACTTGATACCATTGGTCTGTGTGCAAACAAATGATTAGTATTAAATAGAATTATTAGTGTTTGATAGTAATACTTGAAACCATTTAACTGTATGAAAACAAATGCGCTCTGGCTTGTTTAAAATGTTAGCTACAAACTATTCTTTTACAAATCATATATATTAATTCTTATAGGTATAAACAGGATTTAGCTCTAAATAACCTACGAGGGTTGATATAACATAAAACCTAACAAACTTGTTTTTCATTAAAAAATAAGGACTTTTAATTGTCCTTTTAGAAGTCCGACTGGACCATTTTATCTGGAAGTCATACGATCTTAATCTTCTTAATCTTTTTTGGTTCTCATCCTATTATTTATTTACCCAGTCGAATGGGGCTGTAAAATACACCGACTGCTTCTCTGCATAGGAGTAAGACACCCCCCAAACGAGTGTCCTGGATATGACACTTAACAGTCTGATGGTGAGGTTCTAGTATTGCTAGAGCTTTGGGGAATGCAGAGTACCCCTTCATTGCCATCGCTCCCAGGGGTACTGTGGTCCGGACTGGTAGCACCTGATAGAGTCCTATAAATGGGTCAAATAGATCTAAATTGTGTACTTATGCTAAAGTGAATTGATCAAAATAGAACTGTTTTTTGACATTGAAACTGTGTACTTATATTAAACTGAATTGTTTGAAATAGAACTGTTTTGACATTTAACTGTGTGTAAACAAAAAACTATACTTATACTAAACTGAAATGTTTGAAATAGAACTGTTTATATATATATATATATATATATATATATATGAATGGATATGGCATTAAATAGCCTACAAAGGTTGATGTGCCATAAAACCAAACTAAACCTATATATAAATCAGTCTTAAATTACGAGTCGTATTTATTTGGTTTGGTTTCTTTGTTTAATGGTATATCAACTTTTGTGGGTCATTTAATGCCAAAGCCATCCAAGTAGAAGAATTGTAGTGGTACTGTTTAACCCAAGGATGGAGGGATAAGAGTGTTCATGTCTTTTCTTAGAGCATTAGTCCCAAAGTGAACGAAATAGCTTGATTGGATTTCGAACTCGTTTACTTCTGTGTCGCAGACTAGCACTTTAGCCACTACGCCACGGGGATTTTTTTTTTTTTTGTTAAGTTAATAAACGTGTATATTGTTCTACAAGTCGATGTTTTTGTTGATTATTCACAAATAACATTGTGGGCATGACTTTGAACCAGAATTGAATAAGCTTCGTAAATATCTTCTCTGAGCTTTGTGGCTGCATATTCTTTCGCAGGTAGTGACAAACAATTTCTAAGTTGTAGGTCAAGATGGATGTTATCGATAATCACTTCATATCAGACAAGAGACAGAATGCCGAGACACAAATGCTGCTCATGTTCTAATACTTTCTCTTCTGACCAAAACAAATAACCGGGGAGCTTTCCGGCGTTTCCGGCTAGCAACGGAAGTTCTTATTTTCCCCACGCGAGCGGATATTTGGTAAGATGTTGCTAATAAAAATGGTGGCCGCGAAAAGGAAATTGGCGGAGTCTCGGTGGTAACTCGCCTGCATTGCTCTATCGGTAAGGCTTGCAATATACTGACTATTCACTGCCGAGTGGTGACTCTCTCTAAAAAGTGGTGTCCTGGATGTGACACTAAATTGCATTCGGTGCTCTGTGGAATGTGGAATATCCCTTCATTGCCAGTAACTCCGGGTCCACTCTTCCTTAGAGTGGTAGGACTTATCTAATTAGATAAATACATAGTTCTTTTTGAAAATTATTTGCATTAGATCGGAAATAACTCCGGGTCCACTCTTCCTCAGAGTGGTAGGACTTATCTAAATAGATAAATACATAGTTCTTTTTGAAAATTATTTGCATTAGATCGGAGAACTTAAAGCGTATAACAAAAGTGTGCAAATCATTAGTATAAAGATTCACAGGCATACATGCGATCACACTTCATTTGCCCAGTCCGCTAGTGGGGAGATGTAGAATACATCGACTGTGCCTCTGCAGAGGGGTAAGAACCCCCCCCCCCCCGCAAAGAGTGTCTTGTATATGACACTGAACAATCTGATGGTAAGGTTCCAGTAATGATGGACCTTTGGGGAATGCTGAGTACCCCTTTAGTGCCATTAAGCACAGGTCCACACTGTTTCGGAGTGGTAACATCTGATAAGGGTCCTATTTATGGGTTAAACCGAACTAAACTGCGTACTTATCAAGAATGAATTGTTTAAAATGGAACTGTTTTTGACATTAAACTGTACTTACGCTAAACTGAATTGTTTGAATTAGAACAGTTTGACTTAACTGAATAGCATGAAATAGAAATGTTTTTGACAATTAAACTGTGTACTTATGCTAAACTAAATTCTTTGAAATAGGACTGTTCATTTGTATAATGATGGATTTGGCATTAAATAACTTACAACGGTTGATATGCCATAAAACACAAACAAACGAACAAATAAACAAACTTTAGCATACTAGTATAACTGCATCTTTAAGGACTTTCGATATTATGATGAGGTGGTTGGAGTCTCCATGGTGCAGTGGCTAACTGGTTCGACTGTGACATAGTAGTAAACGAGTTCGAACACGATTCGCACTATTACGTTCATTTTTGTACCAATAAAGGTAGGAACCCCCTTAACCCCAACTAACTATGAATTACATAGAACTACTACTGTCCTTCAACAAAAATAGTTTTGGTATAATATTACCCATGAAAGTTGATATGCCATTAAAACAAAGAAACAAAACTAAACCAAACTTATTGCATGATGAATGAGCATCTGATTTGGTGCAGTGGTTAGCGAGTAAGAGTGGCAGATTATTGTTTGTTCGATTCTCGCAAGATACCAAACCAAGCTTATGA
Source organism: Sepioteuthis lessoniana (assembly GCA_963585895.1). Lineage (NCBI taxonomy): Eukaryota > Metazoa > Mollusca > Cephalopoda > Myopsida > Loliginidae > Sepioteuthis > Sepioteuthis lessoniana. Next base: position 45,690,453 of record OY757936.1, on the reverse strand, counting down.
CTAGAGTAACGTGTTAAAAAAATTCCCTGACATTCACATCCTACTAATTAGTTCATTCTATTTTGTTGGTTTAGGTTTTGTGGGTTTGTGTGTTAATTAATGCTAAATCCTGTTATAAATATGAATAATCTGTAAGCGTATAGTTTGTAGCTAACATTATTTTTAAAACGCGTTACAGTTCTTTGGTTTGCACACAGTCAAATAGTTTCAAGTATTGCTATCAAATGCCAATAATTCTATTCAGTATTAATAATGTGTTTGCTCACAGTAAAATAGTTTCCAGTTTTGTGACGACTCTAAAATCTTGTTGCCCAGTCGGCAGGGGCTAAAGAATACACCGACTGGATCTTTGCAGAGAGGTTAGACCACTCCAACGAGTGTCCTGATATATGACACTAAACAATCTGATGGTGAGGTTCCAGTGATGTTGGAGCTTGGAGAATGTTGAGCACCCCTTCCTGGCCGTAGCTCCTAGGTCCACTCTGGTCCGGAGTGGTAGCACTTGATAGGGCCCTATCTATGGGTCAAATGGGACAAAACTGCGTACTTATGCTAAACTGAATTGCTTGAAATAGAACTGTTTTGGCATTAAATGTGTGTTTACGCTAAACTGGATTGTTTGAAATAAAACTGTTTTGACATTTGACCGTGTGTGGACAAAAACTATACTTATACTAAACTGAATTGTTTGAATTAAAACTGTTTGACTAAACTGAATAGCTTAAAATAGAAATGTTTTTGACAAACTGTATTCTCATGCTAAACTGTATTATTTTAAATAGAACTGATTATTTGTGTAAAAATGGATTTGGTATTAAATAACCTACAAAAGTTGATATGCCATAAAACATGACAGACTAACAAACCAACCAATCTAAAATCTTGGTGAGGTTTAGAACTTTTTGAAGACCCTTATATATATATATACTAGAATCGTTCAAAAAGTTCTAAGTCTAAAGCAGGAAGAAGAGGATTGCAGAACATTTTTGTTCCAACGCAGTATCACTTCTTATATAACTAATAAAACTAATTCAAATTTGTTTTATTTTATAAGATGTTGTAGTGTGATGTCACCACAAAAATGTTCAGCAATGGGTCTTCTTGCTGGGAGTGGCTTAGGACTTTTTGAATATCCCTCCTAATCTATTATGAAAGCTTGGGGGTTCCAACTGGGACGTCGCTTTTGTCAATAAAGAAATGTAATTAGGGCGAAAATGGTTCATGTCCAAGACCATTTCGACTTTGATTTTCCTGGACACAGAATAAGAATAGACAAATGTTGAACGTATAAAAATAGCCGATTCGACACAAGCAGTGGATATTGGGAAACTGGGAAGAGTGTCATGAGAAAAGGTCGGGACGTGAAAATATGTTTACGAGTAAATATCAACTCATTCGCGTGTGAATATGTTTCAAGTGGCTGGATGTCCATATGTAGCACGCTTAGCGTAATGGTTATCGACGAAGGAAATGGAATCGGTGACTCGAGTTCGAACCCTTGACAAGGCTATTTGCATTTCACATGCTCTTGTGAAAGGCATGAATCTACCTGATTTACTCCAACTCGGGGCATTGGTCTAATGAGTAGAGTGTTCGCCAATGGCCCGAAAGACCGGGGTTCAATCCCAGGTCGAGTTATACCAAAGACTCAAAAAATGGTACTTGATGCCGCCTTGCTTAACACTCAGCATTATAAGTTAAGGATCAAGGGTAAAGTTGAGCTATCCAAGGAATGGGGTAGCGCTCTCCCTTACACCGCGGTGTAGTAGCTAATGAAAAGGAAGCCCTCGATTAAGGTCACTCACTTTACATACTTACTTATTTACAAATTCTATTTAGTATGAATCACTTGTCTAACCATATTTGACAAAATCTTAAGCACTAAAAATATATTCCATTAATGCATTTAACCAATTTTTAAGTAGAGCACAGCTGGGCTGAATTTAGAGTTTTTCTCCGAGGCTGGTTACCGAGTCAAGACTGAAGGAATCATTCTGTCCTATTGAGTGGAGTGTTTGCCAATGGTACTTGATGCCGCCTTGCTTAACACTCAGCACTCAGGTAAAGTGGGGCAATCCAGGGAATGGAGTAGCGCCCTGCCTTACACGTTCGTGAGGTAGCTATTCAAAAGGAAGCCTTCGAGTCACCCTCGACTAAGGTCACTAACTTAACTCTTAACTTTACTATAGGTAAATAGTCGGACATACTGGGGTTTTTGGCCTTGGTTGGCAACCAGTCTAAGAGATGAGAATTCAAACTAGTCACACTACGCTTAAAAAATTGAATAACCTTTATTCTTGATTATTATCTTTAATCCTTTTTGATAGTTCCTTTCAAGATCATTACACATACAAGTATTTTGCTCCATATTTCCCTGGTAATGGCTTGTAGTTCCTCTAAAATTTGAAGAGTTTTTTGTCTCCTGTTTTTTCTTCCAAAAAGGTCATAAATTTTCCATGGGGTTTAGATGAAGACTTAGTCGTGGGGATACCTTAATTTTGTCAAATTGGGAAGAAAAAATTGCAATTACCAAATGATAATTTCCATAGATCATTTTTGACAGCACCACTTTTATGGAAAATCTATAAATATGGTTATAATAGCTAAAAAGTTAAAAGAAGATTCCCTAAATACGGAATAAACTGTTTCGGGTAAATTCAGAAGGTACTTGGGAAATAGTGCCAATTCCTTCGAAAATATAGAACTATTTGCTTGGGACGAAGAATTTGACTCCTAACTCAAATCGAATTATCGTTTAACCTAATAGATCGTCATGATATAATTCTTTCTTCATACAATTATTTTCAGATCATGGGTTTATTTAGTGACATCCATCTCCTTATGAATTGATTTTCCACAGATTATACTGTGTAACATATAGAACTCATTAAACTGGCCTATTGGGAAATGCAGGATCATGCCTTTCTTAATTGGACAGCTGGGATGTGAGCAAAACTGTTTCGGTCATAATTTTAACTCGAGTGAACACAAAAATTCTCCTTAATTTCAAATAATCATAACATTGAAACTTATTGGAATATGTTAATAATTATTCATTGACTCAAAATATTTATTACGTTCACGTTCGGGCAATTACCCTCGGGAAAGGTATGAACCCCCTTATCCTCCCAGCTATGGGTTAAATAGTACCACTACTGTTCTTCTAGAAGAATGGCTTTGGCATTAAATAACCTAAAAAGAGTTGATATGCCATTAAACAAAGAAACCAAACCAATCAAAATAATTCTTTTCTCACCAACAAAATCTCCGTGCACCCTCCCACGACTAGAAATCAGCAGTTTGATTAATTAATAACTAACTGGAAATAATTAGTAATATACTTGTTATAAAATCTATCGGCTGTAGCTATTTACTAATGACAGTTTAGTTGTGGCACAAGGTCAGAAGTTTGGAGCACCCCGTGAGAATCAAACTCACTAACAATGGTCTAGCTTGCAAACCCTAACACTCTGTGAGGTGCCCAAACTTTCTTTAATGAAAATAAATTCGTTGTAACAACAGTTTGGGGCCCCAAGAATGTCGCTGTAAAAAAAGTTGATTATATTAGGTATGTGCAAAAGTTACCAGCACCCGATTTTAAAAATCTATTAATACTACTATTATAACTGTAAATTCGTTATAACAGCACTTTCAAGTTCTTAGAGTGCTGTAACAACGGGAGTCTATCGTATTACATATGTGTAAAAAATTCCAGCGCTCTAAAATGCATACACAATTGAAACAAAATTGTTTTTTCTTGGAACTTCAATATCCGCCTAAGATTTTTATATATTTTGACCCTGTATACATATGCGCACGCATGTGCACACACGCATACACACACACGGGTTGCCCAGTCAGCTGGGGCTGTAGAATACACTGACTGCACCTCTGCAGAGGGGTAAGACCCCCCCACTAACGAGTGTCCTGGATAGGACACTAAACAATCTGATGGTGAGGTCCCAGCAGTGCTGGAACTTTGGGGAATGCGGAGTACCCCTTCATTGCCATCGCTCCCAGGTCCACTCTGGCCCTGAGTGGTAGCACCTGATAGGGCCCTATCTATGGGTTAAATAGAAATAACAGCATACTTATGCTAAAATGAATTGAGTAAACTGAATAGATTGAAATAGAAACGTTTTTGACAATTAAACCGTACTTACATTTAAACTGCGTGCTTATGCTTAACTGAATTATTTCAAATAGAACTGTTTTTTCGACATTAAAACTGTATTTAATCTTAAACGAATTATAACATATAACTGCTTAAATAGTTTGAAATAGAAATGTTTTTGACAATTAAACTGTGTACTTATGCTAAACTTAACTGTTTTCAATAGAACAGATTATTTACATAAAAATGGATTTGGCGTTAAATAACCTATATAGGTTGATATCCCATAAAACCAAACCAAACCAAACCAAACGCACAGAGAGAGAGAGAGAGAGAGAGAGAGAGAGTGTGTGTGTGTGTGTGAGAGATAGATAGATAGATAGATAGATAGAGAGAGAGAGAGAGAGAGAGAGAGAGAGAATTGTAAATGTTAAATTGAGGAAATAAATTTGTGATTTTCAATATGACTCGACCAAAAATTTTAACTCTAATCTCATCACGACCACAACTGAGTCAAAGAATCGCCTAAATCGCTTTTATGCATAAATCTCATCAATTCGTTCCATCTCAAATTTAACCGTGGGACACATTTCACTATCAATTGACAAGATGTCATCATTGAACACGTTCAGATCGAAAGATCACAATCAAAGTTCGTGTTATATCGCACAAATTACTTGTCAGATCGAAAGATCAACAAGACTTGATCTGTGATCATCGACCGCCATCTTTTTCTTATCTGTAGTAGACGACTTTTTCATTTACATTCCAAACACTGGATTTGCTCTTTCCATTCTTTGGCTTTCTCTTTATTTCTGTTTTTGCCTTTTTCTTTCTTTCGATTTTTGTTCTTTTCTTCCCTTAGTATTAACTTTTTTCTTTTCTCCATTTCTGTTTTGTTCTTTTCCTCTCTTTGTTTCTTCGCTTCGTTTCTGTTTTTGTTCTTTTCTGTTTTTTTTAAATTTTTGTTTTGTTTTAGTTTTAGTTTTTTTTTTCTTCGTTTGAGTTTTTATTCTTTTCCTCTCTTTGTTTCTTCGCTTCATTTCTGTTTTTGTTCTTTTCTGTTCTTTCTTTTGATTTTTGTTTTCTTTTAGTTTAAGATTTTTGTTTTCTTTATTTCTGTTTTTGTTCTTTTCCTCTCTTAGTTTTTTCGCTTCATTTCTGTTTTTGAATTTTTCTTCTCTTTATTTCGATTTTTGTTCTCTTTTTTAGTTTAAAATTTTTCTTTTCTTTATTTCTGTTTTTGTTCTTTTCCTCTCTTGGTTTCTGTTTCTTTTCTACGATTAGTTTTATTTTTTTCTCATTTTTGTTTTTGCCTTTTTCTTGTCTTTCTTTCGATTTTTGTTCTTCTATTAGTTTTAGCTTTTTTCGTTTCTTTTCTTCCACCTGCTTTTGTTCTTTTCCTTTCTGAGTTCCTACTTCGGTTTTCTCTCCAGTATTTTACTGTCTTTTTCTCTGTATTTCTAGTTCTTTTCCTTTTCTGCTTTTCATTTTTAGTATTTTTCTTTTCCTTTATTTATTTCAGCTTTTTCTTTTCTTTTCTTTTTTTTTCATTTCTTATTTTTTGTCCTTCGATTTTTTTTTTCTTTTCTGTTCTTGATTTTTGCTTTTGTCATTTTCTTCTGTTCTTTTAAGTTTTTTCTCCATTTCTGTTTTTGTCCTTTTCTTCTGTTCCATTCAGTTTTTGCTCTTTTCTGCTCTTTATTTCTATTTTTGTACTTTTCTTCATTTCTGTTTTTGTTCTTTACATTTTTCTCTTTTTTATGTTTTTGTTCTTTTCTTCATTTCTGTTTTTACTGTTTTCTTTTGTTCAGTTCAATTTTTACTCGTCTGTTCAGTTCCGTTTTTGCCCTTTTTTTCTCTTCTTTTCTGTTTTTGTTTTTTCTTCATTTCTATTTTTGTTCTTTTCTTCTATTCCATTCACTTTTTGTCCTTTTCTTCTCTTTATTCCTGTTTTTGCTCTTTTCTTCTTTTTATATCTATTTTTGCTATTTACTTTACTTCTCTTCTTTTCTGTTTTTTTTTGTTTCTTTTCCTTTCTTTATTTCAGCTTTTTTCTTTTTTTAATTTCTTATTTATTTATTTATTTTTTTCGTTATTGTTTTTGTCTTTTTCTTCTGTTCCGTTCAGTTTTGCTCTTTTTTTTCTCTTTTGTTCTGTTTTTTTTTTCTTCATTTCTGTTTTTTGTCCTTTTTTTCCGTTCCATTCAGTTTTTGCCCTTTTCTTCTCTTTATTTCTGTTTTTGCTCTTATCTTCTCTCCACTTTTATTTGTTATCTTTTTCTACTTTTTTGTTCATGTCCACCTTTTGAAAATCTTTTCCCGACTCTTTTTTGTTGTGTCTTTTTTTCCCTTTGTTTCTTTGATCATTTTGTCCCAACTTGTTTATCTTCTCTAATTGTTTTCTTCCATCTGATCTTATTTCTTATCTCGTTTCTATTCTTTTTCCTTCTTCCTTAAACTTTCCTTTCACATCCTGTTTACATTCCTTTGTCTCATTAATTCCCCACCACCCACCAAAACTCTGGTCTCGTAAGCACATCACGTGGTGTAATGTTTAGCGAGATCGGCTTGCTGACATAGTGGCTAACGTATTAGACTTTGACATCGTTGTAAGCAAGCTCAGATCCCGTTGCGCTATTACACTTATTTTCGGACTAATACCCTTGGGAAAGGTATGAACTTACAGGCGTGAACCTCATTATTCCCTCCAGCAATAGGTTAAATAGTACCGCCTCTGTTTTTCTTTGGCATTAAATAACCCACAAAGGTTAATATGCCAAAAAAGAAACCCATTCAAAAGAAAGACCATTGAAATATTTTCTGTAGGTATCTGTATGGTTTCCCACGTTAAGAAAATGTGACATTTCATTTCAATCATACATCCTAGATGCATCAAGGTAGGTCTTCAGTGATGCACTGTCTTCATCGCCGATTTCGGTTTTTTTTTTGCATCATATCGGCTCCGACAGCAACCCTACATGACTATGCAGAGCCAAGCCGCCTCCTTGATCACGACGTGCTACGCTCGTGCCTCTACCAAAGCAAAAAAATTTATAATATGGTTGGACTTTGGCCGTTCTTATAGACAGGTTAGTTTAGTGTAAGTATGTACCACAGGAATCGAAACTCTCGCTGGTGGGGACAAAATTGGTTAATTCCGCTCACTTCCCTCTTCAGTAACACCGAGCAATAAATTCAGTCCTTACCTCTTGTAGATGAGTTACAGGTTCTGCCGCGAAAGAAAGCTCCCTGGTGTTAAGCTGAAAGGGACCAGAACATGCTCCTTTCTTACAAAAGGTTATATTAGACAATTTTACAATTTAAATTCATGTAATTTCAATCAATTTGTTTCTACACCAAAATAAGAATAAAAAATTAAAACAATATGTAATAATAGCTTAAGAATGTCAACGTAATTCGGAAACTACTATAATTGATTGTGACAATCGTGTTTCCATTGTTCTCACATGGAAAAGATGCGTAGTATGGTTTTCAGCCTGTACGTCTTGTATCCTGGATATGACATTAAACTGCATTAAATAGTGAAGCTCCTGTCTTGATGTTTGAAGAATGTGTAGTACGTCTTCATTACCATTACTCCCAGGTCAACTCTGACTCGGAATGGTAGTACTTGTTCAGGTACCGTCTATTGGTTAAATAGAACTATTAGATCTTTTACTATAGATTATTTATTCCCTTTTAGAGTTTTTCACATCAGCGTTAGCTGATGGTTTTCCCTGGAGTTTGAGTGACCGCTAGACTCCTCAAGTTTCCAGGACTCTTCTCAGTATTCTGGCCGTTTTAATAATGCTGTCGTTTGGATGGTCTCCCCAAGTCCGCCAACTTCCAAGTCATCCAGGTCCTTTAATAACCCTTTAGTTACTGTGTCAAAAGCACCAATCACAATTGCTATAATCGTCACCTTCTTGTTCCATAGTTTTTTCAATTCTCTAGCAAGGTCGAGGTACTTATCCTTCTTTTCACATTCTTTCAGTTTTATTCTGTGGTAAGCCGAGACAGCAAAGTCAATAATTTTGCGAATTCTCTTTTATTATTATTATTATTATTATCATTTACTCCTCTGGAGTTTTTCCCATCTGTATTAACTGATGGTTTTTCTCTGGAGTTTGAGTGACAGCAAGTCTCCTCAAGTCTCCAGGACTCGTCTCAGAATTCTGGCCGTCCTCAGCAATGCTATCGTTTGGATAGTCTCTATCCGTCCGCCAACTTCCAAGTCCTACAGGCCCTTTAATAATCCTTTAGTTATTGTGCCTAATGCACCAATCACAATTGGCACAATCGTTACTTTCATGTTCCACAGTTTTTTTTAATTCTCTTGCAAGGTCGAGGTACTTATCCTTCTTTTCACTTTCCCTCAGATTTATTCTGTGGTCCGCCGGGACAGCAAAGTCAACAATTTTGCAGATTATTATTATTATTATTATTATACTTCTTATTATTATTTACTCCTTTTCGAGTTTTTCACACAAACGTTAGCCGATGGTTTCTCACTGGAGTTTGTGTGACAACAAATCTCCTCAAGTCTCCAGGACTCTTCTCAGTATTCTGATCGATCTCAGCAATGCTGTAGTTTGGATTGTCCCCACTCATCCTCTTATTTCCAAGTCCTCTAGTGCTTTTACCCATCATTTGGTGACCGTACCAAGAGCGCCAATTGCAATTGGTATAACCGTTACTTTCATCGTCCACAGTTTTTCAATTCCCTAACCAGGTCCAATTACTTCTTTTCGCTTTATTTCAATTTTACTCAGTGGTCATCCAGGACAGCAAAGTCCACAATTCTGCAAGTTTTTTTTTGTTGATTATTATAAGGTCTGGTCATCTAGCCCAAATTAGGTATTATTATTATTATTATTATTGAAACCATTTTAACTGTACACAAGTTGTATACATCATACAAGAACACTTGATTAATCGAATTGCTAATGTTAGATGGCAATACTTGAAAGCTTTCAAATGATTGCAGATGAATGATTGATATTAAATAGAATTATTAGTGTTAACTAGTAATACTTGAAACTATTTAATTGTGGGCAATCAAATGATTGATATTAAATTAGATAATAATAATTGATAAATAGAATTACTGATATTAAACAGCAATACGTGAAACCATATAACTGTATGCAAAGAAGGGAACTCTACCACGTTTAAAAATAAAGTTACCTACAAACTATTCGCTTACAAATCATCTACTTGTATATGAATAAACAGAATTTGGCATTAGATAACCATCAAGGGCTGATATGCCATTAAATCAAATAACTTCACCCGTACGCCTTGTTGTTGGGCTGCCTTAGACATCTGCGTGCCTTGTAGGTAAAATCATTACTAACCGCACAGTTTTTTTCTAGTTTTTCTTTTCTTAAACCTTTTCCTGTTTTTTTTTATTTTTGTTCCTTTTCTTTCATATACTTCCTTTTTCTTTCTACAGTACTTCTTATTTACTGCTTCTCTCCTCTGGTATGTTTCTTCTTCTTCTTCTTCTTCTTCTTCTTCTTCTTCTTCTTCTTCTTCTTCTTCTTCTTCTTCTTCTCAAATCTACACCTTCTTTTTTCCTTTATCCACCTCATCTTCTTTTCTACAATTTTACTTCTTTTTCTTCTCTTTCTCTTCTTCATAATTTGCCTTTTTACTATTCCTTTCTTCTTCTTCTTCTTCTTCTTCTTCTTCTTCTTCTTCTTCTTCTTCTTCTTCTTCTTCTTCTTCTTCTTCTTCTTCTTCTTTATCTCAGCGTCTTTTTCGGCTTCTTTCAAAGACATTTCAACAAACAAACCACTCGATGCGCTTTTCTCGTCCTTATTTGATGGTTGTGCGCTTCAAACAGAAAAATCCAATCGTACATGCATTTCAAACAAGAAACACAGCGTCTCATTTAATCCTTCGAAAGGATCGAATCAGACAAGAATTGAATATCGTTCTTCGCATAAATTCCTTCCAGCCTGACATTTCAGACTGGCCAATCAACCGAAAGACCAAACAAAGCGATAAACTCGTGTAGCCGTGAATAGGAACAAAGCAGCAAGTCTTTTACAAGCTTTCTTTTAACTCGTTACTCTAGCTCGCAACAATTTAGGTGCCCGACACTCTCATAGCGAACATATAAAAGATAGTTTTTTATGAGCCATACTTAAGTGATATTTACTTGTTTGCTTATCATTTGTTGCTCGGGTGAGTCAAAAGTTTTGCGCTATTTTGATACGTGCTAATCTCTGGCGCGTATATCACGTGACCGAAGCATGTCTAATCGTGGCAAGTACCTGCTGTTGTCGGTAGTATCGTCGTACTAGATGTGCTGACACGTTGTGTACTGATTCTCTTCGTGTATGATTGGAAAGCCGTGCTGATGAAAGTCGAACAGTGTAGTCTATGTTGGGAACTTATGCTTTCCGAGTTTAAACTGGTCCATAACGCCCCGGAAGCAACCAAAAATATTTGTTGTGTGAAAGATAAAGGTGGAGTTGATTACAGTACAGCAACCAGAGAATTGAAGAAATTTCGCTCGGTCGCAAAACCCTCGACAAACTGGTAGGCCTAAAATTGTATATTCTGAGGCCGTACTCCAAGCCATTGAGATAAATCCTGTGAGGGACAATAAGAGAGTATCAGGCGAGATCGCCAGTAACCAAGCGAAGTTCGTCACCCTCATAACCCCGAAAAAAAGTATCCAGAGTGGTCTAATCGTACCTCATGTAACCAAAATATCGTAAAACTTTTAACTTCTTTTTTTTTTATTAAGCTTTGTTGATTGTGGGACACAGTACTTGCTCTTCCAAAGTAGTCACCGAGCTCACGACTGAACAGGCTAGGTATTGCTTAACTTCAGTTATCGGACTGGACCGATGCTTTCCGCTCGGGCAGGATATGACACAAGGTCAATTTTTAAGCGGAGTTTAACAGGTTTGAATTCAGAGTTTTCCTTTTCCTCGACTAGTTGCCGCACCAATGCTCAAGAAATCAGTCTGCCCTACTATTTACCCATAGCTGGAGGGAGAATAATTGGATTCATACCTTTCCCAAGGATATTAGTGCTATGTGAAATGCAAATAGTCCCTCAAAATTTTTTTAACTCCAACAAAAATATCTATCTAGCCTCACCCTATCACTCGCAATATGTAACCCATGTGTCATTTTAAAAAAAGGGCTGCGGGATTTCCGGCCAACGTCCAAAAATTGTTCCAGAGCCTGCTGTCATGCTGGCGGTGGACTGCTCCCATTCTTTTTATCTGGTGCAATGTGAACAGATAGTACACTGAGCTTAAAGACCGGAGAAAGTTACTTACGAAGCTTTGCTTTGTTGCGGTACCTGGCCGTTGTATAGGGCACCCTTTGAGGCTTGAAATCACTTCTAATGGTTTGCTTGTCTATCTTGCAAACCATTACACTACACGAGGCACCTGAGGGTGAAGATTTGGTTTCTTTGTTTTAATGGCATATCAACCTTCGTGGTTTATTTAATGCCAACGCCATTCTTCTAGAAGAACAGTAGCGGTATTATTTAACCCATAGCTGGGAGGATAAGGGGGTTCACATCTTTCCCAAGAGTATTTCTCCGAAAGTGAACATAATAGTGCGACTGGAGTTCGAACTCGCTTATTACGATTCCGCAGTCCAGCACTTTAACCATTACACTATTAACGAGGACACCCCTCTGAGGGTGACGAAAGTTGGTTCTTTTTGCTAAATATCTACAGTATCGCCCATAAATAAGAACACCCCAAACATTTTTTTCATATAAAGTTAATTTTCCTTTCAACCAAAAATAAGTATATCCACATCTTCCATACGACTATGAAATGTTGGTTACGGAGGTGTTGTAATTCTATTTTTGGTTGTTAGGTTTCAAGAATATTAACTTTTTATTAAAACTTTTTTATGATTAATCGATTTTTTGGGTATGTCAAACTGTCTAAGGTTATTTTTTGCCTGGAGGTTAGGGAATCACATTCACTGCACGTTTATTTTTACATTTTTGTCTTAAATTATATGATATCCATATTTACCAACGCCTCCGCTCGGGCAGGATATGACACAAGGTCAATTTTAAGCGGAGTTTAACAGGTTTGAATTCGGAGTTTTTCTTCTCCTAGACTAGTTGCCTCACCAAAGCTGAAGAAATCAGTCTACCCTACTATTTACCCATAACTGGTGGGAGAATAATTGGATTCATACCTTTCCCAAGCGTATTAGTGCTATGTGAAATGCAATCAGCCTCGTCCAGGATTTGGACTCGTGTCGCCGTGTCCATTTCCTACGACGATAACCATTACACCACGGGCACCTTAAATTATATGATATCAAGTATTCTTATTTAATGCAAATATCTTGCTTACAGTTGTATGTTTGTTTTGTTTGGTTTTATGGCATATCAACCTTTGTAGGTTATTTAACGCCAAATCCATTTTTATGTAAATAATCTGTTCTATTGAAAACAGTTCAGTTTAGCATAAGTACACAGTTTAATTGTCAAAAACATTTCCATTTCAAACTATTCAAGCAGTTATATGTAATAATTCAGTTCAGTGTAAATACAGTTTTAATGTCGAAAAACAGTTCTATTTCAAATAATTCAGTTAAGCATAAGCATGCAGTTTAAGTGTAAGTACGGTTTAATTGTCAAAAACGTTTCTATTTCAATCTATTCAGTTTACTCAATTCATTTTAGCATAAGTATGCTGTTATTTCTATTTAACCCATAGATAGGGCCCTATCAGGTGCTACCACTCAGGGCCAGAGTGGACCTGGGAGCGATGGCAATGAAGGGGTACACTGCATTCCCCTAAGCTTCAGCACTGCTGGAACCTCACCATCAGATTGTTTAGTGTCATATCAGGACAGAGGTGACTGCAGAGGGACAGTCAGTGTATTCTACAGCCCCAGCTGACTGGGCAAACAGTTGTATGGGTTCGAGTAGTCTTATCTAATACAAATAATTAAAGGGTTTTAACAAATTATTTCTATCTAATAATAATGATTCATCTACATACAGTTATATGGTTTCAAGTAATTAATGATAATCGTTAGTAAATAATTCTAGCTTTAAGTAAATATTCTTAATATGAATAATTTACAGTTATACGGTTTCAAGTATTTCCATCAAATACAAATATTTTTTAACCCATATATGAAAATTTAACAGGTACAACCACTCAGGGTCAGAGCATAACAGGATGAATGTCATACCTCAGATCTCTAGAACAGGAGCCTCACCATCCGATGTAGTTTTGTGCCATCTACTAGATCAGTAGATGGAACCCAAACAAACACTTCCACTCCGGGTCAGGGTGGACCTAGGAGTCTACAGATATGTTGTTTATTGTCATATTCAGAACGCCCGTTTTTTTAGGGCGGGGGTCTTACGTATTTTCAGCTCTGGCGACAGGGTGTAAAAAATTGATAGTTGTGTACTTATGGGCGATAGTGTATTCATAAAACCAGCGGGGAGAAACGAACATATTGCTAACAAGAACCAACAGAGATCACATAATTGTTCATATACATCTCTTCAGTGTTTCTTTTGAAGCAATGTTTATTTAGAGTGACAAGAGTCAACCCCTCCCGCCAGTATTAATTCAGAAAAGATGAGAGCCCCGGGCTTAAATGCAGGTGGAACGTCTCTGACCCACAGAGATACACACACGATATCATATCTCTAAACAAGAAGACACAGATGCCATGGAAATTGCCATTCCCGCTTTGCTAACCCGTGTTAAGTGCCGGAATAAGCGCTTCCTTTGTTTGACAGTAGTTCGTATTCCTCCGCCGCCACCTGGACCACGGCCAATACACCGTTGCTGCCTTTTACCCTGCTGTTTAAGAAATACAACAGAGTGCAACGTATCGGTTAACTACCGGCTGTTATCAGGCAAATGTTGACGGACTATGTAAGCTTGTGCGAGCGAATTGACTTCTTAAATGACAAACAAATCAAAAACGTAAATATTTAGATCACACGGGCATTAACCCCTTTTGCCTTTTTAATCTTCAGTGGCACTCGGCACTGCATTTAGCAGCGAAAAACAACCACTGTTTCAAAAGAAAAAAAAAAAAAAAAAAAAAAAGAAAAGAGAAAAAACAGAGCAAAACAACAGCAACAACAACAATAACAAAAAAAAATCGTTTTTTTTTAAATCGAACACAGCTGCACACGACACATTGCGCTAAGTATTATAAAGTTTGCTTAGTCTGGCATACAAGCTTCAGGTTGCTTACAATAACTGCTGTTTAGGAGGCGCGTTTAGCATAACATTGTCTGAAATAGAATCAGCAACCCAAGTTCAATCCCCAAAGGATCCTGTTGTGTTTCACTTTACGCTAATGCCCTTCGAAAAGACATGAATCCATTTGTTCTACTCTCCGCTAAGATAAATAGTAGGATAAACTGGGCGTTTTAGCCTTGGTACGGTTACCAGTCTAGGAGAAGGGATACTGTGAATTCAAACCTGCTTGAACCCGCTTAAAATTAACATTGTGCCACACCTTGCCTGTGGCGATAGGGTTGGGTAAATACATGTAGTACCTGCTGTTAATAAGAGGTTACCCATCTAAATCCTGAGCAGACTCATTACAGCTTAACTTATTTATCAAACTTTGTTTATTCTGGCACACAGGCCTAAAGTGGCTTAAAATACTTGTTTTTACAAAGTGATCCCCCATTTAAGTACTGAACCAACTCATTACTGCTTAACTTATTCTTTATTAAGAATTGCTAAGTCTACCCCACAAAACTCAGATTGTTTACAGTATTCGCAGTTCCTAATGGTCACCTCTCTAAGTACTTAACAGACTCATTCTTGCTTAACTTATTTATCGAGCTCTGCAACAGGGTGATAACAAGGTAACAATCATGATTTATTTCCGAGATGATAAGATGAAATGAAGAGGTTGGCATTAGGAGCATATCACATAGTTGCAAAATGCAGCGTTCTAATGGAATACTTCATTTTGCAGAACAACTGTTTAGAACGGTATGTAGTTCCAGGCATACTAATTACTTGCTGGGTGTAAGTGATAAGGTGACGTAATCATTCAGACGGAAACACATAGTTCTTATTGAAATCGTGGATCTTGTAACATACCCATGATACGGATATGTGAAATAGACATAATGTTCATAAAATGTTCATAAACATATATAGGAATCCGAAAACACGAAATTGGTTCAGGTATGAAACTTTTATTCACCTTTTTGAGTTTAAAGGTTTTTCGACATGAGGAGAGAGAGAAACAATCTTTCTATGCTGACTGCTTTTACATCGTCAGCTCTCAACCCAACCAACGCGCGGCGCCCGTAGCACACAAAGTCGTCTGGCTTTGCCCAGGTCTGAATCTCAACTCTCTCGTTCGGAGGCACGAACTCAACTCTCTGCTTTTTCTCAAATCCCCAAACCCTCAGCCTACGCTCCCGGTGCGTTATGTAACTCACATCCCCTGGTCTCAATTCCTATCTGGGATTTTTATTTTGACATCTCTGAATGACACATCCTCTCCGCACGCGCGTGAACACCTGCGTTAATGTTTGCACCTAACTAATCCATGCACTGAGCCGAAAGGTTCTCATCCTAACTAAACCGAAAGGCAAGATATACAAAACGAAATCTCTCCGTAATTATATTACAATCTGGCAAACAATAAA
The DNA here is from genome assembly GCA_963585895.1 of Sepioteuthis lessoniana. Taxonomy (NCBI): domain Eukaryota; kingdom Metazoa; phylum Mollusca; class Cephalopoda; order Myopsida; family Loliginidae; genus Sepioteuthis; species Sepioteuthis lessoniana. The sequence goes on along the minus strand of OY757936.1, from coordinate 45,674,681 downwards.
CTTGGACTTTAAATCTTCTGAACACTGAAGATCAGTGAGTTCTATTTGCAATTGTAATGGTGCTTCTTCACAATCAACTTCAAAAGGCGAAGAGAACGCATTGGAGTTGGGTGTAGAGCCGTACGGATAGACCACGAGGGTTGTCCATTGGGAACCCCCAAGATTTAACAGTTGGTGTTTGAGTTGGTTTTTATCATTTTACTTTAAATTGTTCACACCAGTTTTAGCTGATAGTCTTTCACAGGAGTCTGAGTGACAGCAAGTATTCTCAGGTCTCCCGAACTCTTCTCAGTATTCTGGTCAATCTAAATAATATTGTTGTTTGGATGGTTTCTACTCATCCTCCGGTTTCCAACTTTTCCAGTCCCCCCCAACTTTTTAAAACCTTTGCGGACCGTTCCAAGTATATCAATTACAATTGGTATCATCGCCCCTATCATGCTCCACAGTTTCTTTTTCGTTCTCTGGCAAGGTCTAAGTACTTGTCTCTCTTTTTGCATTTTTTTTTATTTTAACTCTGTGGTCTGCGAAATCCATTAGTCAGCAGTTTCTTTCTTTTTTTTGAAAATTGTTACTGGGTCTGGTCGTCTGGCCGGAATTAGGTGATTTGTTTGTATTTCAAAATCCTAGAGAATTTTATGTCTCATTCTCCGGGACGGATTCTGCGTTTGCATATACCATTAATTAGTATGGTTAAATTTCAGTTTCTTGCACAATTCCCCGTGGATTTCCTTTCACACCCAGTCGTGTCTAGTCTTATAATCCCTTTGCGCTAGTTTACAACATTCACTTTTTATGCGATTAATGGTTTCGTCTCTATCACCACATAATCTTCACTTGATATTCTTTTGCGTATTATCTATTTTCCTTTTAACGTAAAGTTGCCGACTCTAGTCGACGGTGACCAGAAGGCTCCGTTTTCAATAGTTACTACGCCGAGATGTAGGAGAGGGCGCAACTCCTTCCCCTGAATTGCTCCACTTTACCATCGATTCGTACCTAAGATTGCTGAGTGTTAAGCAAGAAGGTATCAAGTACCATTTTTAAAGTCTTTGGTATGACGCGACCTGGGATTCAACCTAGGTCTCCCGGGCCATTGGCGAACACTCTGCCCACTAGACAATGAGCCGGTCCTTTTAATATAATTGGTCCTTTTGGCGTTGTATTGTGTTTCTATTAGAAGAGATTCAGTTTCTCTTTTAAGGTTTCTCTTTCATAGCCATGTCCAGGTTTTCTCGTGTGAGATTTCGCCAGTTTGATGCTTGAAGTATTCAAACAGTTATTTTTCTTTCCATTTTTGTTTCATAGTGATTGTTGCTCTGTTTGTCCTAATGTTGTCAGTCCGTTACTGGCCGCTGTGATTAGTCTTTCTTAGCTTTTAGAAATATAGTTTCGAGTCCTCGTATCGATGCATCCCCTCTATCTTGAATGTTTGCGAGTCCTCTTCCTCCTTCATTTCTTGGCACATTTCTATGTCATCTCTCGGATGTGCATCATCATCAACTTTCTTGTTCTCTGGTCATTTTGTCTAAATTCTTCCCTTGTCCATTTTAAGAATGGTCTCTTGTATCTTACAAGGTGAACAGCCTGTGTGTTTATTCATTTCATGAGATTACTGGTGCCGAGTTTATTACTATTATTATTATTGTTATTTACTCCTTTCCCTTGAGAATTTTTTTGACACCAGTGTTGGTTGATGGTTTCTCACAGGAGTTCGAGTGACAGCAGGTCTCCTCAAGTCTCCAGAACTCTTCTCAGTATTCTGGTCGATCTTAATAATTCTGGTCTTGCTGGTCTTTATTTGTCCTTTTATTTCCAAGTCTTCCTGTCCCTTTACCAATCCTTTGGGGATTGTCCCAGGTGCATCAGCTATAATTGGTATCATCGTCTCCTTCGTGTTCCAAAGTGTTTTTTTAGTTTTCTAGCAAAGGCTCGGTACTTATCTCTCTCTTCGCTTTCTTTTATTTTCACTATTATTATTATTATCATTATTATTATTCGTCAGTCTCACGAGACTATCGGTGTACGCCCAGATGTCGGTACAGGCTTGAGCTACTTGTTTCAATAAAATTTGCTAACGTTGTATAAAATTAAACTATATTTGCATAAGGCAAGGAATTCGATATTATTCACACACGGCAGTGAAGTAATTTCAAAGTTATCAATGATCATCCCCACCCCACGAAGTTGGGTGGTGCAAAAAATAGCTTCGCCGGCATTTATATTGTTGGGGATACGCCAAACATCAGAGACTAACTCTGTCGCTATCTTTTTTTGGTGCGATGGATACGTACCCACTGGCGCACGGTCTCCTGATACTAACCCAGATAATTTATAGAAGCGGGTATCTTGCTACAACTGAAACGGTTAGCAAGCTCGTCTGGCAGAATAATTACGACTAAGTCATGAGTTCGATCCTCACTATATACTCCATACTCACGGCTTTGTGCAACCAAAATATCTCGTGAATATCAAAGCACTGGCTTGAGCAAGGTTGTATAGAGGACAGACAGTTGCTTATGGTCATGTCTACGACACCAATGTTGTCCAAAGGAAGGGCAAGGACCAATAAATTTCGTCCTCGTAGGAGTTGCGAGAACGTAGTTGTCCTTCTCCAACACTGGTTACCAATCAATTTTTTTTACCCAGTATAAACTACTATTTTTACCCTGCCTCGATTGTTGGTTGGTAGGGGATTTGTATTAAGAGTTTCATTCTCTTCGATAAGTTACCCAACCTAGAATTATATGATTGTTAAGAGCTTAAGATCAATATCATCAATGTGTGTGTAAGAGAGAGAGAGAGAGAGAGAGAGAGTTTGTATGTGAGAGAGAGAGAGAGAGAGAGACAGAGAGGTGTATCTCTACGCGTTAGTGTGTGTGTATGTAAGAGAGAGAGCCTGTGTGTATGAGAGAGGAGTATCTGTATATTTCAGTGTGCGTGGGTGTAGGTGTGTGTTTGAGAGAGAGAGAGAGAGAAAGAGAGAGAGAGAAAGAGAGAGAATATCTTTATGTATTATAGAATGTTTACGTGTGTGTTTGTGTTTTAGACAGAAACAGAGAAAAATGTGTATGCGTGTGTGTGTGTGTGTGTGTGAGAGAGAGAGAGAGAGAGAGAGAGAGAGAGAGAAAGAAATAGATAGATATTGAGAGATAAGTATCTGCGTGTATGGGAGTTTGTGTAAGAGAGAAAGTGACTAAAGTTGGATATGTATAGATATCTGTTTATAGGAGTGTGTGTGTGTGTGTCTATGTGTACGTGTGTGTACGTTTGAAAGAGAGAAAGAGAGAGAAAGAGAGAGAGAAAGGAGGAAGGGAAAAATCTATGCGATATTTATCGCTTGAGTAATATAGAAACATAAGAAAGCTATTTGCTGGAATTGTGAGGTAAGTGTTCGTCAACCAAGCGAAAAAATGCTGTTACTGTTTGTGTTGAAAGAAATTCGCTAAAGATATTTTAATGACACCAGAGTTCAAGGTAGAGGATTGCCAAGCTAATAAAAGGAAATCCACAAATCCTAGCTTGTCTTTGATTGAATGCACAGGAAAATGAGTTACATATATATACATATATATATATATATAACACCACTCTACAGGCAGGATATGGCACGAAGTCATTTTTAATTGGAGTTTCGTTGGTTTGAATTCATACTTCTCCTAGACCAGTTGCCGTTCAAAGAGGTCAGTCTACTATTTACTCATAGCTAGGGGAGTGAACAAAAGGATTCATTCCTTTCTCAAGATCTTTGGCAGGCTTTTGTTTCACTTAGGATTTGAACTCTTTCTATGGAGTCCATTCTCTACGATGGTAACCATGTTACACCACGCACCTTCACACACACACACACACACACACACACACACACACACAGATTTGTTTGGTTTGGTTTTATGACATATTAACCATTGTAGGTTATTTAATGGTATATCCAGTTTATACTTATATATTGGTTTGGTGGGTAGAGTATTCGCCAATGGTTTGGGAGACCAAGGTTAATCTCTGGTCGAATTCAACCAAAGACTCAAAAAATGGTACTAGATGGTGACTTGCTTAACACTCAGCATTATAAGGTATGAATCAAGGATTAAGTGGGGCAATCCAGGGAAAAGAGTCGCGCCCTCTCCGACACCTTGGTGTAGTAGCAATTAAAAAAAAGCCTTTTGGTTGCCCTCGACTATGGTCACCAACTTTACTTATGATTTGTAAACATAAGTTAAATAGTTCTAGGAATTGCTCTCTATCACTAAAAATTCATTTAAACATTCGTCATTTGTTTATACACTGCTAAATGATCAAACAGTTCTATTTCTAACAAGTCAATCAAGCATAAGTCATTTGTTTGCACATAGTTTAAATGCTAAACAGTTCTATTTGACCCACAGATAGGACCCTGTCGAGTGCTACCGCTACGGGCTGTAGTGGACCTTGGAGTGATGGTATTGAAAAGGTACTCCGCATTTCGCAGAGTTCCAGCATTACTGGAGCCACACCATCAGATTGTTTTATGCCATATCAAGGACACTCGTTTGAGCACTTTTTTTTTTATCCCTCGGCAAGATGCAGTCGGTGTTTTCTACTTTTTGAATAAACCTCATCAGCATGAATACAGACAGACACATAGACAGAAGAACACAGTATTTCAAATGTTATGAATAAAGTATGATGGAAGGTCAGCATTCAAACATTTCAGTTTTAATTAACCTTCATCTGGACTTTAAGATGGTGAAAAATGTTGCTTGAATAACCATGGATGTTTTAAAAAATTATATATACATATTTTTATTTACTTTATTTACATTTGAATAAAGGAATTGATGTTATATTGAGTTACCATGACTAGAAAATTCGGCAAACACCTACATCCGGAACAGCTGTTTCGACCTTATTGGGTCTTATCAGTAGTGCATACCGTGATCTCCACCACAAAGGATCGAACCAGCAACCACAAAATGCAGAAGCCGAAACTCTACCTCTGGCCCATATCACTCATGAGCGATGCCAAATTAACTAGTCATGGTGAAAAATGCATGACCACTTAAGCTAATGTGTCTTGAAGAGGACACAGTCACCTCTCTTCCCAAGTCGGCGTTATGCATCCACATAAACTTAACCTCATGGGCTGGAAATAGATTTTTACTTTAATTACATTCGAATAGAGGAATTGATGTTATATTAATTGAATTACCATGATTAGAAAATTCGGCAAACACCTACATGCGAAACACTGAACTGCTGTTTCTCATCAGCAGTGAATACCGTGATCTCCTCCACTTGAGATCGAACCAGCAACAACAGAATGCAGAAGTCGACGCGCTACCACTGGCCCACTGGTCCATATCACACATGAGCGCTGCCAAATTAATTAGTCATGGTGAAAAATGCGCAACCTCCTAATCTAATGTGTCTTGAAGGGGGCCCATTCAATTAATATATATGTATAATTAAAATGAAAGAAAAAATTCAATTTTGTGGTTTCATTATAAATTTATTTCAGGTCTATGGTGACCCTCTTCAGATGGAGACGGAAATACTGTAGTGTATTTGAATATAATTTACATTGTTTCCGACGAGAAGATAATTTTGATAATTTATTTAATCCTTTCAATTTTTAAAAATTAATGTATATATTTATATGTACAGATATATAAGGTTTGCGTTTGGAAAGAATTGAATCCTTCTTTCCTCCCTTCAGCTATGGGTAGATGCTATGGCAAACTGGGTTCTTTAGCTTTCGGTAAGGCCACCAGTCTGGAGAAAGAAAAGAACTCTGAATTCACAACCTGAGGAGTGTTGTTCAGTAGAATCTGTGGTACATTGGTGTACCATTCTACTGTCATCAGCTTATCCAAGAAGTCTGGTTGGTTCTACACAAACTTTCGTCACTATAAACAAATCATCAGGGTTGGTAGTTCAACAGATCATTTCTTTAACACAACTGTTGGGACCTCATACATCAAAATTAACGGAAGTCTATCTTATGTAGAAGAGAAAAAAGAAAGTACGTAAAATCAAATCACTATCAGAATAATATCATTCAGATGAATTTTGTTGGGGGAGTGGCTAATGTACTGGACTGCAGCTTCGTGTTAAGCGAGTTCGAACTCAACTCGCTCTTTAATATTCACTTTCGGACTAATACCTTTAGGAAAGGTATGGAAGTCTTTAATTTCCAAAGCTATCGTTTAATTGGTAGGACTACTGTTATTATGGAAGGACAGTTTTGACATTAAATAACCCACGACGGTTGGCATACCATTACTCAAATAAACCAAACCAAGCCGGATGAAATTATGATTTTATAAAAAAAAAAAGTTCAAACGAAAAAAGAAATGTAAAAATGTAACAAAACATACGCACATAGACACATACACACACACACACACAGACACATACACACACATATATACATACACATATAGATATACAGACACACATAGACACATAGACACACACACACACACACACACATAGATACAAACACATAAAAAAATAGTTCAAACGAAAAAAGAAATGTAAAAATGTAACAAAACATACGCACATAGACACATACACACACACACACACACACATAAAAAAACACACACACACAGACACATACACACACACATATATATACACACATATATAGATATACAGATACACATAGACACATAGACACACACACACACACACACACACATAGACACACACACATAAAAAAAATAGTTCAAACGAAAAAAGAAATGTAAAAATGTAACAAAACATACGCACATAGACACATACACACACACATAAGAAAACACACACATACACACACATATATACACACACATATAGATATACAGACACGCACAAACACACACACACACATAGACACACGCACATCGATATACAGACACGACCACACACACACATCCATACAAATATATTTATAGATAGATATAATGTTGTTTGTTACGCTTATGAATAAAAATGATTTAGTTTCTTTGTTTAACGCCATATCAAACTTCGTAGGTTATTTTATGCCAAATCATCTCTGTAGAAGAACAGAATTGATCCTATTTGATCCATAGGCGGGAAGATTCGGAGGTCACATACATTTTACAGCTGTATTAATCTGAGAGTTAACGTAATTGCTAGACTGGAATTTGAACTCACTTACTAAAATCTTACAGTCTCGTACGTTAGCCACTTCGAGACGGTCACTCCCCTCTAATAGCTTCGAGTAACAATTCTAAATAAAGCTTATTAGCCCAGTGTTATGGTTTCAACTGCTTCAATCTAATCTTAATTATTTGTGTATAATATGGTTTCAAGTACTCATATTGAATATAAAAATTTTTCACCGTCCTATATAGTTCTAAGTTTTCACATCTAATACAAGTAATTTTAATAGCATAAAAAACTTCTACCGAATGCTAATAATTTTCAAACAGATCTATTTGACCCTTAGATGGCACCCTAAAAGGTTTTACCTTTGCGGGTTAGAGTGGACCAGGGAGAAATGACAACAAAACAGTGACTCTACACTTCCCAGAGCTCTAAAAGCAGAGCTTCCCTACCGGATGTTATGCTCAGAGATCAAAGATTGAGATCCAAGTTGTTTTACCTGGCGCCCAAACTGAGGTAAGTTTAGTATGAATGAGGCACCCCATGAGACTTGAACTCACTCGTGAAGGTTTGCAAGTCTAGCTTGCTAACCATTACACCACCTGAAGCGCCCAGACTGAGATAAGTTTAGTAATTTACAAGGCTGCGTGTATGAGGCACCTTATGAGACTCGAACTCACACGTGAGGGTTTGCAAGTCTAGTTTGCTAACCATTACACTGCTTGAAGCGCTCAGACTGAGATAAGTTTAGGGAATAGTCAGCAGGACATTTTTTCCGTCTAAGTTAAAAATCTTTATACATTTTTTATTGTTCTTAGACTCCATAATTTCTCTCAAAAGTATAAACTTCCATGGATTAAATTGTACCACTACAGTTCTTCTTCAAGGATTGTTTCGGCATTAAATAACCCACGAAAGTTTGATGTGCTATTAAACAAAGAAACCGAACAGATTTCACTATTATTAATGTTTGTCTATTTTCCTTTGGTTTTGTTTTTTTCTCGTTCCATTTCTATTCTATTTTCACTATTAACTTTTATAACACTGACGTTATTCATGACAGTTTTTAGTTGATTTCTTTTCCTCAGTTAAACGTCATTCCTCTTCCTACTCCTACTCCCCACCTTCTCTTTATTTATCTTGTATTTCTATTTGTTTTGCTTTTTCGTCTGCATTTTCTTTGTCTTTTTTTATTCTGTTTTCCTTCTCTTCTCTTGCCTCGTTTTTTCTTCTCTTTTTCTTCTCTTCTCTTGCCTTGTTTTTTTCTTCTTCTCTTTTCCTTCTATTCTCTTGCTACGCTGTTTTCTTCTCTTTTCTTTCCCTTATCTTGCCTCGTTTTTTCTTCTCTTTTCCTTCTCTTCTCTTGCTTCGTTGTTTTTTCTTCTTCTCTTTTCCTTCTCTTCTCTTGCCTCGTTTTTTCTTCTCTTTTCCTTCTCTTCTCTTGCCTCGTTTTTTTTTCTTCTCTTTTCCTTCTCATCTCTTGCTTAGTTGTTTTTTTCTTCTCTTTTCCTGCTTTTGCCTCGTTTTTTCTTCTTCTCTTTTCCTTCTCTCCCCTTGCTTCGTTGTTTTTTTCTTCTCTTTCCCTTCTCTTCTCTTCCTTCGTTTTTTCCCCGATTGTTTGTTTCTCCCTTCTTCCAGTTTTTTGTTTTAATCTATTTTTTAAACACCTTCAATTTCTCTTTGTTTTTGATTTTCTTCCTCACCATTTCCTCCCCAATCTTTCTTCTTTCAACTCTCTTCTCGTATCATCTTTTCAGTTTCTATTTCTCACATTCACACACATTTTTCTTCTTTAATCATTTGTTCTCTTTTTCTGTTTTTTAGTTTTTATCTGTTTTTTTTTTTTTTGTTTTGTTTTTTAGTTTTTATCCTCTTTTGCCGTCCACCTTTTTTTTTCTTTTTTCAATTTTGAGCTTTCTTTTTTCTGATTATATTCTTTATTTAAAAAAAAAATATTTTCTTTCTTTCTTTCTTTCTTTCTTTCTTTCTTTCTTTCTTTCTTTCTTTCTTAGTTGGTTTCTTTCTTTCGAATCGTTTCGGTTTGTTTCTTTGTTTGTTTCTTTCTTTTCTCAGTCTCGTCCTCTTTGATTCACCTCCTTGCATTCTCTTCTGCCATCCTACCATTTTACCAACCTTCTTCTTCTTCTTCTTCTTCTTCTTCTTCTTCTTCTTCTTCTTCTTCTGTGAGATGATGAACCTTGAGGGTCAAGATGGTGAAGTGAGCGCAACCCTCATTCGAATTTCCGCTTCTTCCTGCCTGAAGGAAATAATCGAGTATCAATGGGATTTGGACGAAATGGAAAAGTAGAGACACATCTAAGCACCATTGTAGCATGCCCTACCCACTTTATCACGTGCCCCTACCCCCAAGGGCAACTATCCACCGGTAGTTTGTTTGACTTCCGGCGAGAGGATATGACGCCAGCTGCATTTTGGAGACGACATGGGAATTGCTGGATTTGCCTTAAACACTAGGTTTGTAGGACATCATGGAAGAAGCGAGAGCACACACACACACACACACACGTATATGTATGCATGTATGTGTGATTAATGGTGAGAGAGAACAAAAGCCAAAGAAGGTTTGTTCAAGTCTTTATTAAGAGCATACGAACTTGTTATGGTCTGCTTCGTAGCTAAGGTCGTTGCATATTTTACTCCAGGCAACAGTGTTTGGTGTTCGAGTTCCGGTTTAGGTTAGAATTTTAAATCCTGAATTTAAGACAGAGAGGCTATTGCCACTTAGATGGCTTGCAAATCAAGATTAGGAAATAACAATTACAAAGAAACGGATTCATAATGTCGAAAGTTTACTCGATTAAATTAAAATATATACTCGTGAATTAGAGGCGCCTACTCTCACAGGAAATGGACACAGCGACCTGAGTTCAAATCCCAGACTAAGCTGTTTGCATTTCACATAGCGCTAGTACCCTTGGTAAAGGTATGAATCCAACTATTCTCCATCTAGCTCTGGGTAAATAGCAGGGCAGAGTGGGTTCTTTAATCTTAGTATAGCTATCAGTTTAGGAGAAGGAAAACTCTGTGTCTTATTATGCTCGTAGCAGAAGGATTGGATAAATACATATGTAGATTATATTATTGACCTATATATATATATATATATATATATATGTAGTAACTAAACGCTAACTAAACGGCTGGAGAAAAAACTAGACGGCCACTACACAAGAATGCTGCGAGCAATTTTGAACATGTTCTGGAGGCAACATTCCACAAAATACCAACTGTACGGCTACCTACCTCCCATCACAAAAACTATCAAAATTAGACGAATCAGACATGTAGGACACTGCTGGAGAAGCATGGACGAGCTCATAAGTGATGTACTCGTATGGACCCCCTTATATGGCCGAGCAAAAGTAGGACGACCAGGTCGAACCGACATACAGCAGTTATGTGAGGATACGGGATGTTGCTCTGAGGACCTGCTAGAAGCGATGAACGATGGGGAGAAGTGGCGAGTGAGGGCCAGGGATATCCGTGCTGGCGGTACGACATGATGATGATGATGATGATATGTAGTAAGTTGGCCGACCGTTGTCGAGAGTGACCCAAAGACTCTCCTTTCAATAGCTACTCCTTTCCCTAGATTGCTCCACTTACACTTGATCTGTATTTTATAATGCTGTGTGTTAAGCAAAGTATGACTCGACTTATTATATTTGTTTACAGATCAAATTCTAATTAACCTATTTTTTACAAAAAAATTTATTGACACATACATCCTGGACATATTCCCATAGAAATCTCTCTCTCTTTTTCGCCTGTGTTTTATTTGTCTGTGTAAGGTCTTATTAACAAGGATTGGAAAAGATAAAATTAAAGAATCTATTTTTCTATTTTACATGTCTGCTTTTAACTATTCATTTTCTTTCAACTGTTATTAATTATTTGATAGTTATCATTTCGTGTACATAAAAGACTGTTTCATCAACCTTTAAAATGGGCAAGATTTGTCTATCTAACTTTCAAACTACTTGTTTTGAACTGTGCTTTGATATATATATATATATATATATATATATATATATATATATAATTCCAACTTTAAAAAATTTTTGGTTTTGTGCTTGAACTTAAACTATGAGTATTGATACCAAAACTGGTTCCAATGTGTTAGAACATATTATGATTATCAATTTTGGGCACTATAAGTAGTTTTTTTTTATTTATAATCTTTATTTGCATAAGGGTATATATATATATATATATATATATATATATATATATATATATATATATATATATCATCATGAGTGAAGGAATTTTTACATATAATTTTTTACATATACGTTATCGGCTACTAGGAGTGCTCATTTTATAAGAATAACTATCGTTTCAGCTTATGTGGTGGCCAGCAAATTCGCCATATGAGTGCTTAACCCATGGGTGGACGGGGAGTATATATATGACTTTATTTTGCACATTTGGTCCCACTAAACAATTGTTCCTTGCAAATAAAATCCTATCTCTCTTTATATATATATATATATATATATAAATCTTTCTCTATCACTTTATTATATGTACTAAGATTCATTTACATACAAGACCGTAACATCAGGTACGGTACTGCATCACCGTCTATTTGCCTTTAAAATCATCTTTCAAAGTACTTGTTTTTGGCTGTGCTTCAACCCAAATTACTAGTACTGATACACAATTTATTTCACGCAGGTAGAACATATTGTGATGACAAAAATTGGGATTCTATGATTTGTTTTTTCTTTTAACTTTTATTTGCAAAAAGGGGCAAAATATTGCACATATTTGTCGTTTTTCTACTCTATGGATCTGCACTATATATATATATATATATAGACCGAGAAATGGTATATTATGGTGAATCTGACAAGATGATAAAAATTAGTAGAAAATTGGATAAATCAAACACTTACAACGGGTTTACTGGTAATATTTCATTCTTTTATTCACAGAACTTCTTCAGACTAAACATTTTTGCGTTTTTTTACATTTTATCAATTGAGTAAATAGGTAAACCAATGCCTAATATAAAAAAAGCTATAAAAGGAGGGAAGGGGTATAAAAACAAGAGACAGATAAGGGAAGAACAGGGAACCCCTGTCTCCTTCATTTTCTCTTTCTTTTTCTCTCGAACCCCTCTCACCACCTCGTATTTCCCGCTTTCTCACTGAAATTAATTCACCTCTATCTGGTCAAATCTCTAATGAAACCTGATACACTTGGTGTCACCTAGCTATGACGATGTTACCCAGTCACAGTCAAAACCAAATTAACTCCTACCACCTTCCCTCAAACCTATATCTATTCCCCTCCCTGTTCTTCCCTTATCTGTCTCTGCTCTTTAGACCCTTTCCTTCCCTTGATACATTTTTTACATTCGCCATTCGTTTATCTATTTCCTCAATTGCTAAAATGTAGAAAAACGCAAAAAATGTTTAGTTTGAAGAAGTTCATCTAAGAATAAAGAACGAAATATTACTACTAAACTCGTTGTAAGTGTTTGGTTTATCCACTTTTCCACCTATTTTCATCACTATATATATATATATATCATGTATATATGCCCGTGGTGTAATGGTTATCGTCGTAGTTCAAATCCTGGACGAGACTGATTGCATTTCACATAGCACTAATACTCTTGGGAAAGGTATGAATCCAATTATTCTCCCTCCAGCTATGGGTAAATAGTCGGGCAGACTGGGTTCTTCAGCCTTGGTGAGGCAACTAGTCTAGGAGAAGGAATACTCTGAATTCAAACCTGCTAAACTCCGCTTAAAAATTGACCTTCTGTCATATCCTGCCCGAGCGGAGGGGGTTGGTAAATATGATATATATATATATATATATCAGTAGTGATGAAAATGAAAATAGTGATGAAAGTCTTATTCATAAGATTATATATATATATAAACTTATGAATACGACTTAAGGAATATCATGTGTTTGTTTCTCTGACAGTTTTCTTTAACGAATTCTTCTGAGTAAACGACAATACCGGTTTGAGTTTTAACTGAGGTGGTGGAGTAACCATTTCCACCTTTTCATAGGACAAACCAAAAATAGATAAAGTGATACTTCTCTTCCTTAATACTATGTCCAAAACGGTACTTCCGTTTTCTTTTGGAACCAATATGCAAATTACCTCTCCGCTTTGTTTGAAACTTAACATACGTTGTTGGCTTATTAATTTTAATGACAATAAGAGATATCCTTGGGTTTTTCTGAGGAAATTCGACAAGGAACTTCGGAAGGAGGAAGTGTTGACCCACTCAGTATTATCGTTACATAATCATCATCATGGTGTAACGGTTATCGTCGTAGGAAATGGACACGGTGACACGACTTCAAATCCTGAACGAGGCTGATTGCATTTCACATAGCACTAATACCCTTGGGAAAGGTATGAATCCAATTATTCTCCCTCCAGCTATCGGTAAATAGTAGGACAGACTGGGTTCTTCAGCCTTGGTGAGGCAACTAGTCTAGGAGAAGGAAAACTTTAAATTCAAACCTGTTAAACTCCGCTTAAAATTGACCTTGTGTCATATCCTGCCTAAGCGGAGGGGTGGGTAAATAGGATCATCATCAATAACAACAACAAGTGTCATCAGTATTTGTATCCTCTAAAGATTCCTTTGTCTAACATTGTGTCGTTTCCCTATTTTGTTTGGTTTCATGCCTGTGCACTACCACTTGGTCTTATTCTTACCATCGCTCCTTTTTTCATCATCTGTACACTTTTAAAAACGCATTCTGACGCGGATTCTGGGATGAGCTTGAAAAGCTGCTATTTATATAGGGAGCAGGAAGCCGTGCAACTGATGCGGAGCGCCCTCTAAAAATCGGTTTCTAACTTCTCACAGGTTGGCAGGCTTTATTGAAAAATTCACGTGAATGTGATCCACATGTCTCTTCCATAGACGACCATCCTCTAATCGCACTCGAACACTGAGTGGGCCAATTTGCTCCTATTAAAACCCTGATAGCCATTTTGGTTTCTCCTGAATATTCACCGCACAAACAGCATCTCCAGTGTGAAATGTCATATCAAGTCGTTTTTTATTCGTCGATATCTAACCGTCTTCCACATTTGGGGTGATTTTGGCTGATAAATGTGAATAAGACCAGATTCGGACTGTCGGCTCATTAACAACATAACCGGTGAATGACTTGTTATTTGAAAGACACGAAGAAATCAAATTCCAAGATAGCCAACAACTTTTTTGAAGACCCCTCTTAATAATTTGCAATTCGCTCTCAGCTAGTCCATTCGAAGAAGAATAGTATCGTGAACATCAATATGCCCGTGGTGTAATGGTTACTATCGGAAGAAATGGACACGACGACCCGAGTTCAAATCCTGGATAAGGTTAATTGCGTTTCACATAGCATTAATATCCTTGAGAAAGGCATGGATCTAACTATTCTCCAACCATTTATAGATAAATAGTTGGACAGACTGGTCTTTTAAATTTTGTTATGGTGACAAGCCTAGACGAAGGAAAACTCTGTATTCAAACCTGTTAAATTCTACTTAAAAATTGATTTTGTATAAATAAATATCGTGAACACCTGACATGTTTAATGCAATTTAAGGCACAGGCCCTGGAAAAGTCTCTACTAGCAAAAATAGTAACATTGTCAGACATTCTCTTTGATTTTTAATTGTACTGATCTAGCTTGATCTGATCTAGAGTGTTTGCTAGTGGTCCGGAAGACCTAGGTTCAATCCCAGGCCGCTTCATACCAAAGACTTTTAAAATGGTACTTGATACCGCCTTGCTTAACATTCAGCAATATAAGGTTCGTATCAAGGGTAAAGTGGAGCAATCCAGGGAAAGGAGTAGCGCCCTTCCCTACACCTCGGTGTAGTAGCTATTGAAAAGGGAGCCTTCTGGTCGTCCTCGATTATAGTTGCCAACTTCACTTTTTTATTGTTTGATTGTTGGGTTTTCTACTGTATCCAAACCTGGTTTGTAAACTTCTGAATATCCTTGCTCCAAGTTGGTCCTATTAATTTGGTTGCCGGTAGCAGATAAATTAACAGTCAACCTTTCCAGCTAAATTCTTCCAAGAAGATTTGGTTTTGACTCGGGTACAATTGTAATATTAATGGCCGAGGGATTTCGGTTTCATGCCTTTGGGTTTAGTTAGCCTGAGAACCTTTCGGCTCAGCACATGGGTTAGTTAGGTGCAACATTAAAACAGGTGTTCGCACGCGCAAGCGCAGAGCGGACATGTCACTTAGGGATGTCACAATAGCCCACATTGGAGGCGGGGTTACGGAGTGGGGGTGACGTCACGCACCGGAAGCCACACGTGTTGGATGGGGGGGGGCAGATGAAAAAGCCAGAATAGAAAGATTGTGCTTCTCTCTCCTTACGTCGAAAAACCTTTAAACTCAAAGGTAATAAAAAGTTTCGTACCTGAACTGAGAAGCCGTCAAGTGTTTTTCGTGTTTCGAGATTCCTATGTTCTGTGTTATATATTTATGGACATTCAATGTACGTTTCACACATAGCCATATCATGGCTATGGTACACAATCAACTCTTTAATTATAGATTTTTCCATGGTATTTGACATTCATCCTAGCCGCCTCTAGTTACAATGACTTCACCTTAATAGGTCCTTAATTGCTGTATTAAACCTTAAAACAATCCCGTTCGGTAATTCGTTGAATTGTTTCTCGCTTATCAGAGACGATGTATCGATTTCTATTTCATAACTGATTCCATTTAACTCGAGAGTTCACGCTTAAAGTTCAAGTGTATCAAAATATGTCCCATATCACACGTGTCATCTCTTATGTGCAGTGTGGTTGGCTTTCTCCTGGTTTGTTTTTGTGTTCTCTCGAAAAATGCTTCTAATTTTGACACTTGAAACAGATTTTCCCCCATAATAGACATTGTATACATCTCTTGGGTTTCTCTGCGGCGCACCACCAAACAGTCTTTTTCCTTTTTTTGAAAAAAAATATCTGTTGTGATCTTGAAGGGCCAGAAATAAATAACACAAAGAGATGTAAGGTTTACAGCAGTATATGTTTCCGGAAATACCGACAGTAACGCTTTGGGAGATTTTGAAAAAGTGAGTTAGTTGAGATGAGACCTGCCTCGTTTATCGAGTCAGTAACAATTTATAGTGTCGGGGAGGGTCCATGCAGTGACATCATTGGGTATATCACCATAACAATCTCAACTAAATACAGCTGTGCCGTAAACATTTTATGCCAGTCATTTGTATCTTCATTCTTTATGTAGGAATCATCATCAGCCGTCAATTTAATGGTCTGAACCAGCCTTTGAGATTCCACTCACCGGATTGACTCTGTCGAGTAAAAACTTATTCGGGCGATTAAAGTTATTTTTTAGTCGCCCAGCAGTCGGTCAAAAATTGCATAGAAACGTATCTCTTCAAATATAGAAAAAGGAAAACTTTCTTTTTACAACCCCAAAAGTATGCCATTATCGCTTTTCGTGACCTTTTGAGGCCGAAAGGCCTCCACTTCGGCTGGGCCACCTTCAGGTGGGCGAAAGCGTTCGACCCCTTGTATGGCACTGGACCTGGCTGTCCAGGTCAAGCCATTATCAGGAATATGTCTGGACCAAGATTTGGGTCCAAGACCAGCCAGGCTCATCAGGTTCACATTGCACTAAGTGGGTCGATGACTAGCATAGACCAACAGGGCTCAGGCCTCGACTTCTGCCCGACCTCTCCTTCCCTAAATCCCCACTATAATCGACCTTCTGGTCATTGACCTTGTGTCAAGTCCTGTCTGGTCGGAGGCAGAGACAAATAAGCCAAAAAGTATGACATTGAAGATTCTCAAGTTACCTAGTATGACCTAAAATGGCATTAGTGAATTCCTTTGTATTGTCCTTAGCCCCTGACGACCGTCGAAATATCTGGTTAAAGAAAAAGGAAGCCCCATCCCCAAAATATACCGCAATCATCAAAAGAAAATCTGACAAATGGAATTTAGAATGACCAGCCCCCCATCTTTCTCTCTTGGACGTCCGGTCACTGTAAACATTCGTACAATTAACACTTCCACAGTGGCGCCAAAATGTCTGCGTTGTCTAGATTGAAGATGCTAACAAATTTTTAGAAATTCATTCGGAAGAAATTATCCTTGACTCAACATCGATAATCTCTCCTCGCTAACGAAAATTAAAAACAAAAATTCGAAAGAAATGCACACTTTTGTCAACCAGGCACGTAATACTCTGCGAGCAATATTGAACAAGTCCTGGCGGCAACATACCACAAGGCACAAACTGTACGGCCACTTGCCTCCGATCACGAACACTATCCAAGTTAGACGAACCAGACATGCAGGACAATGCTGGAGAAGCAGGGACGAGCTCATAAGTGATGTACTCCAATGGACCCCCACATATGGCCGAGCAAAAGCAAGACGACCAGCTCGAACATACATTCAGCAGCTATGTGAGGATAAGGATGTAGTCCTGAAGACCGACCAGAAGCGATGAACGATAAGGAGAAGTGGTGAGAGAGGGTCAGAGATATCCGTGCCTGCGGCACGACATGATGATGATGATTTCTTACCTCTCAGAATGCTTGGATATGTTGCAAAATGGTTGACTATTTATGACTGAAAGTGGAGTCGGTCGAATAAAACGATTTTGGGGCGAAGAGATTTTCTCTCACTCTCGACCGCCGGTCGAGTGATTTCTTTTTCAAATCTCAAAGGCTGGTCTGAACTATCTTAAAAGCATCTTCAAACGACCTGTCTTCGGACTACAGTGCTTTTTTTTAATGTTCTCTTTATCTAACAAATTTGTCTGTTTTTCAAAATTCCCAAATTCGTATGTCGACAATTTATGTAGACCGCGGACAAAAAAGTTAGAAAAAATCATTTCACTTCTTGTTTGGCCTTATAAGACCGATGACTTTCTGCAACGACAAGGTGTTTGGACTATAAATGCTCTCGCAACAAATGCTTAATATCCTCAAAAGACTCTTTATTCGGCTTTTGCAGGTGTATATCAACCTTCCATGACTCAGTAGTTTTCTATTCAATTGTGCTAAGTAGAATTGTTTTGCGTTTAATCACTTGGCGATGTCGTTTGCTATTAAAAACTACTCTACGCAATTCAAGTAAGACGAAATGTTTCCACATTCAATTTAGAATCCATTCAAACGCCCTAGTGTTGGCATATTTCAGTGAAAAATCTCCTGGTTGACAAAAGGTGACAGGTTGCTTTAGCGAATACTCCTGAATAAATGACGACATCAGTTCCAGTTGTAAGTGAGCTGCCGGAGTAACTATTTCAAACTTTTTATAAGAACAAGTCAAACATAGACGAAATGATACTTCTGTTCCCTAGAACAATACCCAAAACGATACTTCGGATTTAGCGAGAAGGGACGAAACGGTACTTCCGTTTTCAATTAGAACCAATTTATAACAATCTGTCTCTGTCTCTCGGTCTGTCCCCCACCTATCTACCCATATATGTTTACTTCGGCTGGTGTAATAGTAAGCAAGTTAGACTTGCAAACTATTACGAGTCTTATTGAGTACATCATTTTTTACGGCTTTGTGCCATATTTAAGCAAAAAGCTTAGTAAATTACCATATGTTTACAGATGGAAATAATACCACATGTTATGCATTAAAATAAATCTTATCACTATGAATATTTGATCTACAATTAAGAAAGCTATCAATTATGACTAGGGTCCAAAAATGTGTTATTCAGTAGTAAATAATAGTTTTTATAATAGAAAAATACATATCATTTTTCTTATATTTAAAGATATACATAGATGTAAATTAATGGCACATGCTCTACATTAATGTTAGTTCGTTGGTTGGGTTTTATGGCATATCAACTTTTGTTGGTTATTTAACGCCAAATCCATTTTTATGCAAATATACAGTTCGATTTCAAACAATTCAGTTTAACATGAATACACAGTTTAATTGTCAAAAACATTTCTATTTCGAGCTATTCAGTTTAGTCAAACAGTTCTATTTCAAACAATTCTGTTCAGCTTAAGTACGCAGTGTCGATGTCAAAACAGTTCTATTTCAAGCAGTTTAGTTTAGCATTAGTACACAGTTTAGTTCTATTTAACCCATAGATAGGGCCCTATCAGGTGCTACCATTCCGGGCTAGAGTGGATCTGGGAGCGATGACAATGAAGGGGTGCTCCACATTCCCAATAGTTCCATCATCACTGGAAACTCACCATCAGATTGTTTAGCGCCATATCAGGACACTCATTGGGGGGGGGGCTTACCCCTCTGCAGAGGAGCAGTCGAGTATTCTACAGCCCCAGCCGACTGGGCAATCTACATTAAAATAAATCGTATTACCATGAACTTTTTTAGAGAATCAACAATTGATAAATGTGTTGATTATTGACTTGAGTTGAAAAATTAGACAAATAAAATCTAAGTGAATGACAAAATTATACAATCTACGTTTCTAACTTATATTCCTCACCGAAGAAGAGCTTCAAATGGAGAAATCAGTGAGAATCGAACCCACAACTCAGTAGAAATGGATTTGTAATCTAGCCAATTACTAAATTACCTTACTTAATAAGAACAAACCATCACATTATTATGGCGTCAAGAAATAATAATAAGAAATAATTTTCAAAAAAATCTATAAATCACACCGGAAGTAGTACTATCACTTCGGGTAAGAGTGGAGCTGGGAGTAATTATGATGAAAGGGTATTCCATACTACTCAGATCTCTAGAAATATAACCTCACTATCGGATGCAGTTTAGTGTCATATCCAGAATGCCCTATTTTTGAGGGGAGTCTTACCGCTCAGTGCGGGATACAGTAAGCTTATTCTAAGCCTCACCAGCAGGGTAGTTTGGTCATTGGAGTATCATGCCGAGTAATTGTCCTTTGAGGAGTTTCTCAGTTTGGTTTGGTTTAAGCTTTTGGCATATGAACCCTTGTTGGTTATTTAATGCCAAATCCATTTTTATGCATATATATTAAATATATGACTTGTAAACATATTTGTAAACACCGTTAAATGATAAAACAGTTCTATTTCTTACTATTCAATTTAGCATAAGTCATTTGTTTAGACACATTTTAAATGTCAGACAGTTCTATTTACCTATAGAAGGGATCCTATAAGGTGCTACCACTCCGGGCCACAGTGAGCCTGGGAGCAGTGGCAACGAAGGAGTACTCTGTATTTCCCATTAATCGACATTCGCCATCAGATAGTTAAATGTCATATACGGGACACTGGAATTTCTCACAGCAACGAGATTACTTAGCTGCCTTCATTTCCTTTCTAACTCAGACTTGACTGTTAGTTATGGATTACATTGCACCCGTAGTACAGGATGACCCTTGACCTGATATAATTTTTATGGCGCTTTTGCAAACAGCTTTTTTCTCGTCGGTATCAAAGTTTAAAAAAAAAATGTTCAACTGATTTTATAGGAGCAGAATTACTCATGTCCCCTTTTTAACTCCCACCCTGTTATTGACAGTATCTCCTATAGAGAGGTAAGTTCACAGAACTACATCCAGGGGTGAATTTCCAGTTCAGGAGCTCAGGGGAAGTGTATAGTCACTTCTTTGTGGCCATTACTCCCTGGTCCACTCCGACCGGAGTAGTAGCATCTGTTATCTACCAGGAAAACAAATCTATTTGAAAATTGTTTGTATTAGATCTGCATACTTAAAACTATATAACAGCGTGGAAATTATTTGTAATAGTCACTTGAAGCTATTATTATGCACGGTTGGTGAGGTTTAAAATACGCAAACTGTATCTCTTGCTGAGGGTAAGAGTTCCCCTTAGAATGGGTTTCCTGGGTAGGACAATAAATTGCGTCCGGTGGTGAAGCTCCAGTTCTGGAATTCTGTGGAGTAGGGAGTACTCTTTCATTGCAATTACTCCCTGGTCTACTCTTAAACGAAGTGATAATACTTGTAAAGATCCTATGAGTCAATAAGTTCTTTTTAAAAATTGTTAATATTGAATTGAAATACTTGAAACCATATCTTCTTAGTCAAGGGGGACTCGAAGGCCTTTTTCAATAGCTACTACACCGAGGTGTAGGGGAGGGTGCTAGTCCATTCCAAGGATTGCTCCACTTTACCTTTGATCCTCACTTTATAGTGCTGAGTGCTAAGCCAGGCAACATCAAGTACTATTTTTAAGTCTTTGGTATGACTCGACATGGGAATGAACCCCGGTCTCTCTGACTATTGGCGAACACTCTACTCATTAGGCCAAAACAAATGCTTATTATTGGTTTGGTTGTTTGGGTTTTATGGCATATCAACCTTTGTAGGTTATTTAATGCCAAATCCATTTTTAAACAAATAATCAGTTCTATTTTAAACAATCCAGTTTAGCACAAGTGCACAGTTTAATTGTCAAAAACATTTCTATTTCAAGCTATTCAGTTTAGTCAAACAGTTCTAATTCAAATAATTCAATTTAGTATAAGTATAGATCCTGTTTACACTCAGTTGAATGTCAAAACAGTTCAATATGAAACAATTCAGTTTCGCGTAAGTACAGTTTCAATGTCAACAACAATTCCATTTCAAACAATATCAATTTTATCATCATGTCAAGTCGCCAGCACAGATCTCTCTGAGCCTCTCCCGCTACCCATCTCTATCGTCCATCGCTCCCGGTAGGTCTGCAAGGTTACATCCTGTATCGGTACAGAGCTGTTGTATATAGGGTCTAGCTGGTCGTCTTACCTTTTCTCGTCCATGTGAAGGTGTCCACAGGAGTATGTCGTTTATGAGTTCGACCCTACTTCTCCTTTAGCATAATGGCTGGACTGCGGCCTCGATGTCAGCGAGTTCAGACACTAGTCACGCTATAACGTTCACTTTCTGACTTATAACCTTGGGAAAGGTGGGAACCCCCTTACCCTTCCAGTTGAAGGTTACTTCTACAGGGATGGCTTTGGCATTAAATAACCCACGAAAGTCGATATACCATTAAATAAAGAAATCTAACCAAAATTAAACTATTGTTTTTCTACAAGGATGACTGTGGCATTAAATAACCCATGAAAGTCGATATACCATTAAATAAAGAAACCTAACCAAAATCAAACTATTGTTTTTCTACAAGGATGACTGTGGCATTAAATAACCCACGAAAGTCGATATACAATTAAATAAAGAAACCTAACCAAAATTAAACTACTGTTTTTCTACAAGGATGACCGTGGCATTAAATAACCCATGAAAGTCGATATACCATTAAATAAAGAAACTAACCAAAATCAAACTATTGTTTTTCTACAAGGATGACTGTGGCATTAAATAACCCATGAAAGTCGATATACCATTAAATAAAGAAACCTAACCAAAATCAAACTATTTTTTTTCTACAAGGATTACTGTGGCATTAAATAACCCACGAAAGTCGATATACCATTAAATAAAGAAACCTAACCAAAATTAAACTACTGTTTTTCTACAAGGATGACTGTGGCATTAAATAACCCACGAAAGTCGATATACCATTAAATAAAGAAACCTAACCAAAATTAAACTACTGTTTTTCTACAAGGATGACTGTGGCATTAAATAACCCATGAAAGTCGATATACCATTAAATAAAGAAACCTAACCAAAATTAAACTATTGTTTTTCTACAAGGATGACTGTGGCATTAAATAACCCATGAAAGTCGATATACCATTAAATAAAGAAACCTAACCAAAATTAAACTACTGTTTTTCTACAAGGATGACTGTGACATTAAATAACCGATGAAAGTCGATATACCATTAAATAAAGAAACCTAACCAAAATTAAACTATTGTTTTTCTACAAGGATGACTGTGGCATTAAATAACCCATGAAAGTCGATATACCATTAAATAAAGAAACCTAACCAAAATTAAACTATTGTTTTTCTACAAGGATGACTGTGGCATTAAATAACCCATGAAAGACGATATACCATTAAATAAAGAAACCTAACCAAAATTAAACTATTGTTTTTCTACAAGGATGACTGTGGCATTAAATAACCCATGAAAGTCGATATACCATTAAATAAAGAAACCTAACCAAAATTAAACTATTGTTTTTCTACAAGGATGACTGTGGCATTAAATAACCCATGAAAGTCGATATACCATTAAATAAAGAAACCTAACCAAAATTAAACTATTGTTTTTCTACAAGGATGACTGTGGCATTAAATAACCCATGAAAGTCGATATACCATTAAATAAAGAAACCTAACCAAAATTAAACTATTGTTTTTCTACAAGGATGACTGTGGCATTAAATAACCCATGAAAGTCGATATACCATTAAATGAAGAAACCTAACCAAAATTAAACTATTGTTTTTCTACAAGGATGACTGTGGCATTAAATAACCCATGAAAGTCGATATACCATTAAATAAAGAAACCTAACCAAAATTAAACTATTGTTTTTCTACAAGGATGACTGTGGCATTAAATAACCCATGAAAGTCGATATACCATTAAATAAAGAAACCTAACCAAAATTAAACTATTGTTTTTCTACAAGGATGACTGTGGCATTAAATAACCCATGAAAGTCGATATACCATTAAATAAAGAAACCTAACCAAAATTAAACTATTGTTTTTCTACAAGGATGACTGTGGCATTAAATAACCCATGAAAGTCGATATACCATTAAATAAAGAAACCTAACCAAAATTAAACTACTGTTTTTCTACAAGGATGACCGTGGCATTAAATAACCCATGAAAGTCGATATACCATTAAATAAAGAAACCTAACCAAAATCAAACTATTGTTTTTCTACAAGGATGACTGTGGCATTAAATAACCCATGACAGTCGATATACCATTAAATAAAGAAACCTAACCAAAATTAAACTACTGTTTTTCTACAAGGATGACCGTGGCATTAAATAACCCATGAAAGTCGATATACCATTAAATAAAGAAACCTAACCAAAATCAAACTATTGTTTTTCTACAAGGATGACTGTGGCATTAAATAACCCATGAAAGACGATATACCATTAAATAAAGAAACCTAACCAAAATTAAACTATTGTTTTTCTACAAGGATGACTGTGGCATTAAATAACCCATGAAAGTCGATATACCATTAAATAAAGAAACCTAACCAAAATTAAACTATTGTTTTTCTACAAGGATGACTGTGGCATTAAATAACCCATGAAAGTCGATATACCATTAAATAAAGAAACCTAACCAAAATTAAACTATTGTTTTTCTACAAGGATGACTGTGGCATTAAATAACCCATGAAAGTCGATATACCATTAAATAAAGAAACCTAACCAAAATTAAACTACTGTTTTTCTACAAGGATGACCGTGGCATTAAATAACCCATGAAAGTCGATATACCATTAAATAAAGAAACCTAACCAAAATCAAACTATTGTTTTTCTACAAGGATGACTGTGGCATTAAATAACCCATGAAAGACGATATACCATTAAATAAAGAAACCTAACCAAAATTAAACTATTGTTTTTCTACAAGGATGACTGTGGCATTAAATAACCCATGAAAGTCGATATACCATTAAATAAAGAAACCTAACCAAAATTAAACTATTGTTTTTCTACAAGGATGACTGTGGCATTAAATAACCCATGAAAGTCGATATACCATTAAATAAAGAAACCTAACCAAAATTAAACTATTGTTTTTCTACAAGGATGACTGTGGCATTAAATAACCCATGAAAGTCGATATACCATTAAATAAAGAAACCTAACGAAAATTAAACTATTGTTTTTCTACAAGGATGACTGTGGCATTAAATAACCCATGAAAGTCGATATACCATTAAATAAAGAAACCTAACCAAAATTAAACTATTGTTTTTCTACAAGGATGACTGTGGCATTAAATAACCCATGAAAGTCGATATACCATTAAATAAAGAAACCTAACCAAAATTAAACTATTGTTTTTCTACAAGGATGACTGTGGCATTAAATAACCCATGAAAGTCGATATACCATTAAATAAAGAAACCTAACCAAAATTAAACTATTGTTTTTCTACAAGGATGACTGTGGCATTAAATAACCCATGAAAGTCGATATACCATTAAATAAAGAAACCTAACGAAAATTAAACTATTGTTTTTCTACAAGGATGACTGTGGCATTAAATAACCCATGAAAGTCGATATACCATTAAATAAAGAAACCTAACCAAAATTAAACTATTGTTTTTCTACAAGGATGACTGTGGCATTAAATAACCCATGAAAGTCGATATACCATTAAATAAAGAAACCTAACCAAAATTAAACTATTGTTTTTCTACAAGGATGACTGTGGCATTAAATAACCCATGAAAGTCGATATACCATTAAATAAAGAAACCTAACCAAAATTAAACTATTGTTTTTCTACAAGGATGACTGTGGCATTAAATAACCCATGAAAGTCGATATACCATTAAATAAAGAAACCTAACCAAAATTAAACTATTGTTTTTCTACAAGGATGACTGTGGCATTAAATAACCCATGAAAGTCGATATACCATTAAATAAAGAAACCTAACCAAAATTAAACTACTGTTTTTCTACAAGGATGACCGTGGCATTAAATAACCCATGAAAGTCGATATACCATTAAATAAAGAAACCTAACCAAAATCAAACTATTGTTTTTCTACAAGGATGACTGTGGCATTAAATAACCCATGAAAGTCGATATACCATTAAATAAAGAAACCTAACCAAAATCAAACTATTTTTTTTCTACAAGGATTACTGTGGCATTAAATAACCCACGAAAGTCGATATACCATTAAATAAAGAAACCTAACCAAAATTAAACTACTGTTTTTCTACAAGGATGACTGTGGCATTAAATAACCCACGAAAGTCGATATACCATTAAATAAAGAAACCTAACCAAAATTAAACTACTGTTTTTCTACAAGGATGACTGTGACATTAAATAACCGATGAAAGTCGATATACCATTAAATAAAGAAGCCTAACCAAAATTAAACTATTGTTTTTCTACAAGGATGACTGTGGCATTAAATAACCCATGAAAGTCGATATACCATTAAATAAAGAAACCTAACCAAAATTAAACTATTGTTTTTCTACAAGGATGACTGTGGCATTAAATAACCCATGAAAGTCGATATACCATTAAATAAAGAAACCTAACCAAAATTAAACTATTGTTTTTCTACAAGGATGACTGTGGCATTAAATAACCCACGAAAGTCGATATACCATTAAATAAAGAAACCTAACCAAAATTAAACTATTGTTTTTCTACAAGGATGACTGTGGCATTAAATAACCCACGAAAGTCGATATACCATTAAATAAAGAAACCTAACCAAAATCAAACTATTGTTTTTCTACAAGGATGACTGTGGCATTAAATAACCCACGAAAGTCGATATACCATTAAATAAAGAAACCTAACCAAAATTAAACTATTGTTTTTCTACAAGGATGACTGTGGCATTAAATAACCCACGAAAGTCGATATACCATTAAATAAAGAAACCTAACCAAAATTAAACTATTGTTTTTCTACAAGGATGACTGTGGCATTAAATAACCCACGAAAGTCGATATACCATTAAATAAAGAAACCTAACGAAAATTAAACTATTGTTTTTCTACAAGGATGACTGTGGCATTAAATAACCCATGAAAGTCGATATACCATTAAATAAAGAAACCTAACCAAAATCAAACTATTGTTTTTCTACAAGGATGACTGTGGCATTAAATAACCCACGAAAGTCGATATACCATTAAATAAAGAAACCTAACCAAAATCAAACTATTGTTTTTCTACAAGGATGACTGTGGCATTAAATAACCCATGAAAGTCGATATACCATTAAATAAAGAAACCTAACCAAAATCAAACTATTGTTTTTCTACAAGGATGACTGTGGCATTAAATAACCCACGAAAGTCGATATACCATTAAATAAAGAAACCTAACCAAAATCAAACTATTGTTTTTCTACAAGGATGACTGTGGCATTAAATAACCCATGAAAGTCGATATACCATTAAATAAAGAAACCTAACCAAAATCAAACTATTGTTTTTCTACAAGGATGACTGTGGCATTAAATAACCCACGAAAGTCGATATACCATTGAACAAAGAAACCAAACCACTTCTTTTTCTTCTGTCTTTCTCCTTTCCGCTCTCATTTCTAACTCTTTCTGACTTTTTCTCCTCTCTATTCCTTTCTCGGCCTCACCCTCCTCTTTTCCCTCCTATCTTACTGACTCTTTCTTTCCTTTTCTTCTTTTCACTCTCTTTTCTTCTTTCTCACCTTTTATTGGGGGGTGTCCTCGTGGTGTAATACGCGACTTCGTACTCCAGTCGCGCTATTACGTTCACTTTCGTGCAAATACCCTCGGGAAAGGTATGAACCCCCTTATCCTCCCAGCTATGGGTTAAATAGCACCACTACTGTTCTTCTTGGAGAATGGCTTTGGCATTAAATAACCTAAAAAGAGTTGATATGCCATAAAACAAAGAAACCGAATCAACTTTCACTTTCGGGCAAATACCCTCGGGAAAGGTATGAACCCCCTTATCCTCCCAGCTATGGGTTAAATAGCACCACTACTGTTCTTCTTGGAGAATGGCTTTGGCATTAAATAACCTACAAAGAGTTGATATGCCATAAAACAAAGAAACCGAACCAACTTTCACTTTCGGGCAAATACTCTTGGGAAAGGTATGAACCCCCTTATCCTCCCAGCTATGGGTTAAATAGTACCACTACTGTTTTTCTTGGAGAATGGCTTTGGCATTAAATAACCTAAAAAGAGTTGATATGCCATAAAACAAAGAAACCAAACCATCACCTTTTATCCCAGTTATTCTATCTTTCTACAACTCTCTACTCACCTCTGTCTCTCAGTTGTTATGATATCCGTGCTCTCCAGTAAACTATTTCCCTCTCATCCACTCTTCCTTCAACCTGCCAGCCAGCTATCCAGACAGACAGACAGACAGACAGAGACTAGAATATAATCGTCTCATCTTACGGTAAAATGTCCCGGAAGTAATACCCAACGATCCCTCAGCATTCATCTCTATAACAACATTTCGGTTAGGTTTTCCACAAGAGACGGATAATCATATAGCCTCACCGTGCCAGCACCGAAATTGACACGACAATATTTGTGAGAAAAGTCATGGGATCTGATATAAAATAAATAGAAACCTTTTTATCCATTAGTGAACTCGCTCCCCCTTCAATAGAATCTTCATTGTTCTACCCCCCCACCTGCCACAACTCGTAGTGACATTTAAGGGTGTTTTTTTTTTCTTTGTCCAAATGAGAAAGAAATTAATTCACTACAACCGAATTGTTTCCATTAGGCTCATGCGTAATACTGATAAATATAAAGAAGTAACAAATAAACGGCATTTATAAAATAACCGACGGATACCATCTCCAGTTTATTTTGGATGACACATGGTAAAAGAAATGCCTTCACGGCAGGATCATGTTAAAAAGGTTGGTTGGTTGGTTGGTTTGTTTTCAGAATGTCAACTCTTGTTATGTTACCTAATGCTAAAGTCAGTCTTTTCTTTCATACAATTATGATATCAAGTACAGTATTGAACAAAAGAAAAAAAGACTGTGAAAAACTAAATTTCTTTAATTGTTACAGATTTTAAAGAAACTTCAATAGTTTAGACAAACATAGGAAGTGATCATTTCCTTTAATTATTGTTGTCAGAGTTCTATTAGTTAATGCAAAATTCATAATTTTCTAAAAAGAAAATTCTCTGAAATACCAAAAAAAAAAAAAAAGGAAATTTCTTAGAATTTTCTTTTCATTGATTTGATACCCTAATTTCTGATTAGTTCTTTGCTAATGGCTTTTAAGCAGTTGTCTGGCGAAAATATTCACTTCCTATGTGTGTCTATGTTTACATGGACGCTAACAAAACGGTTGGAGAAGAAGCTAGACGGCAATAACACAAGAATGCTACGTGCAATCTTGAACAAGTCCTGGCGGCAACACCCAACAAGAAACCAACTGTACGGCCACCTGCCCCCTATCACGAAAACTATTCAAGTTAGACAAACCAGACATGCAGGACACTGCTGGAGAAGCAGGGACGACCTCATAAGAGATGTACTCTTATGGACCCCCACACATGGCCGTGCAAAAGCAGGACGACCAGCGCGAACATACATTCAGCAGCTATGTGAGGATACGGATGTTGTCCTGAAGACCTACCTAGGGCGATGAACGATAGGGCGGAGTGGCGAGAGAGGGTCAGGGATATCCGTGCTACCAGCGCGACATAATGATGATGATGATGATGATGTGTGTCTAAGCCATTGAAATTTCATTAAAATATGTGGCTCTGTCGATGAGACTTAGAAGACACTGACTGATTTCTTTCAGAGAAGTATGATCTCCGCTGAGGATCCAGTGTAGGGAACGAATAAATAAATAAATAAATTTAGAATTAGATTAAAAAAGAGGAAAAGAAAACAATCAAATTTGCAGAAAACTCCCAGAGGTCCATAACAGGAAAAGGTGATGACTCATGCGTAAAAAGAAAAAAGGCATTTTCCTCTTGACAAAGGAGACGAGTACTTCTCTCTCTTTCAGGCAGTGACCAGCGGATTGATAACCTCGTGCTGGTGTTTTGGGCACCACGCATACGTCTTTGGATGTAGCGTCTGTTAGTCCCTTCACCCAGTAGCAGTTCTATCTCTATCGGTCAGCACTATGCTGAAATATACAAGACCCACAAATGAACTATAGACTAACTCTTACCGGACTTTGAGAAACTTCCAAAAGAAAACTAAACCTTATGAAAGCTCGAAATACCAAATGAGGACAAGTACATACATGAAACGAATTATGGTATTTTTGACACCTTAACTGGGGGAGTCAACCATTTCAATGTATTCAGGAAAAACTCTCTTATCCATTGAATGGTTGTTGAACCCAGTAAAGAAAGGAAAGTATAAAAGAAACGTCTTCGTCTCTTATCTGTTTCTATCTCTTCTTTTTGTATATTTCTTTTGGGACTTTCTTTGGGCAAGGCATTGCGTCGGCCAGTCAACGTGGGGTAAAATAATATAACCAAAATATGGAGTCAGATATCTTACGGCAACACAGCCTTGCCCTTAACCCCCTGACCTTCAAACTTCAAACCCCACACCGGTATATTACGCTAAACTGCATCCGATGATGAGGCTCCAGTTCCAGAGTTCTGGTGAGTGTAGAATCACTATTTTCATTGTTATTACTTCGAGGTCTACTCTAAGCTGTTACGCTCAAATAGATGGAATAAGCGAAGCCCAACTGTATTTTTCGGGAAAAGACCAGCAAATTTTTGATAATCTTTCGTATGTTATATTTTAGCGATGTCTTATAGCTTCTTGATCTTGAATACAATATTCAAAAGCGATCAATCGCAATACTCGTCTGGATGATTGGAAGTAACACATATTTATAATTTAGGTTTACACTTAATTTAGATAATTAGTTTGTTTTCATTTTGGAGTCCGTCGTTATCCGTCTCTTAACTGTCATGTTCAGTAAATGGGGAAACCCTTTTAATCAAATTACTCCCCGCAGAGGCTCAACGCACCTGAGAATTTTTTAAGCTCTCAGACAAACTTAGGCAGCAGCTTTCACCTTGTGTCTAAACTCCAACTGATTAAAATCCAACTCAAATCCTGCATTCTTGTCTCTTTCATCATGTGACAACCTCATCACTTGATCAAAGCACGAACGTTCATTCATAATTCCAAATCGTTGTTTTCCAATTTCATTTTCAAAGGAAGGGAATAACCTATGATCTTTAACCTATCAATCAGCATTTCCGTAGATGTTGACCTCGATGTCAAATCTAACATAAGTCTTTGTATTCAGAGCTCTACTTTTTCACATGTGTCTACTTTTCGACGATAGTATTGAAAAAGTGCATGATCTGATTGGTGAAAATTGTTGTTTCTCAATACAGTTTCTAAAAAGATAGGAATCTATAAAAATTTAAGCTATATGATTAAGATGAAAAAAAAGAAAGAAAAGAAAAAAAGCCGAAAAGGTCACCTATTTCAGGTAATAAGAGATTCAGAAAAATAAAACAAAAAAACCCCCCAAAAATAAAAACGTACAATTCACAACGGGACCTGCACACAATCCATCAAAATAACGTTCATAAGGAGTATCAACAGTAGATTGGTTGATAGTTTTTATTGGCATGTCAACCAGTCTAGGGTTATCATACGCCAAGAGGTTAGGGAACTGCGTATATTTATTGTTTATGCTTATATTTACTTCTGGGGGGAGTAGTTCCTTCTGGTGTTTTGTACACGGTTATATGGTATCAAGTATTCCTATCCAAAACAAATAATTTGCACATGGTTATACGGTATCAAGTATTCCTCTCTAATACAAATAATTTGCACACGGTTATATGGTATCAAGTATTCCTATCTAATACAAATAATTTGCACACGGTTATATGGTATCAAGTATTCCTATCTAATACAAATAATTTGCACACTGTTGTAAGGAATCAAGTATTTCTATCCAATACAAATGATTTGTACACTGTTACTTGGTATCAAGTATTCCTATCCAACACAAATAATTTGCACACGGTTATATGGTATCAAGTATTCCCTTCTATAAGTAACAATCTTTGAACAGATCTATTAGACAAAAGGAGGCACTTGTGCTAAAATGATTATTCTCGTAGGAAATAGACACGGTGACCCACCATTAATCTTGGACAAAGCGGTTTTCATTTCAACCTAGCGTTAATACCCTTGGGGAGGGTATACGTCAACTATTCTCTCTCCAGCTATGGGAAAATAGTAGGGCAGACTATGTTCTTCAATTTTGGCATAGCAACCGGTCCAGGAGAAAGGAAACGCAAACCGGTTAAACTCCCCTTAAAAATTGACCTTGTACCGCATTTTGTTCGCGTGGAGGGGTTGAATAAATAGGTTGCTTGGTTTTCTTTTATGACGAATCAACCGTTGTAGGATATTTATTGTTGAATCGTGTTTTTACGTATTTATTAAATACGTGGTGCCTTCATAAGTTTCCAGACTTTTTTGTACAGGCATTTAAAATTGTCGTAGACTCTTGAAAATTCACTATGTTATTGCTATACATCTTATGTGATGACTGACCAATTTTTATGATTTCAGGTTCAAATAAACAG
Source organism: Sepioteuthis lessoniana (assembly GCA_963585895.1). Lineage (NCBI taxonomy): Eukaryota > Metazoa > Mollusca > Cephalopoda > Myopsida > Loliginidae > Sepioteuthis > Sepioteuthis lessoniana. Next base: position 45,642,364 of record OY757936.1, on the reverse strand, counting down.
CTACAGTAGCAATTGGAATACACCCTACTAAAGCCTGATTGTCACAGCTGGTGAATTTCAAAAATGCAATCTGACATTTTAGAAGAACGATATGCAATAAAATTCTGTTCTAAACTTGGAAAAAATGTCACAGAAACGTATAGAATGCTTCAGAATGCTTTTGGAGCATTTTGCATGAATTGAGCATCAGTTTTTGAGTGGCCTAAGAGTTTCAAGGAAGGCAGGGAGTCTGTGAGGGATGATGAGAGGTATGGGGGGAGTAAGGAAGTCAATACACCACAGTTGATTGGCCAAACGGTTAGGGTTAGGGATAATATGTTGAGGTTTTAAGGGAATTCAGAGAGATTACGTCGGAAGAGGCTAGCACTCTTCAAATCGGGTCAGTGGCATTTCCAGCAGGACAATACACCAGTCCACAACTCCATCCTTGTCACAGACTATTTGACCAAGATCATATTTACCCAACCCCTCCGCTCGGGCAGGATATGACACATGGTCAATTTTTTAAGCGGAGTTTAACAAGTTTGAATTCAGAGTTTTCCTTCTCCTTGACTAGTTGCCTCACCAAGGCTGAATAACCTAGTCTGCCCGACTATTTGACCAACATGGGCATCAAGACAGTTCCTCAGCCTTCCTATGGTTCAGACCTTGCTTCCTGTGACTTTTGGTTATTCCCTAAGCTCACAGGCTGTCGTTTTGAGACAATTGAGGAGATGAAAGAAGCTGTGACGAAGATCATTGACATGCTCACACAAGAGGACTTCCATGTGGCCTTCCAGAAGTTGTTGGAATGGTACAACAAGTGAATTGCAACCAGAGGAGATTACTTCGAAGGAGACTAGAGTTTCATGTGTGTACTATCAATAAAAGTGCCCATACGAAAAAAGTCTAGAAACTTATTTTATGATCCTCGTATATATGATTTCAAACAAATAATTTCTAGACTACATTATTTTTAAATGACCCCGGCCTCATTTTTTTGTACAAAGTTAAATGGTTTCAAGTATTGCCATCTAACACTAATAATTCTATTTGATATTAATCATTTGTTTGCACACAGTTAAATGGTTTCAAGTATTGCCATCTTACACTAATAGTTTTATTTGTACACAGTTAAATGGTTTCCACACAAGTAATTCTATTCAACATAAATGGTTTCAAGTTAAGGAAGTAATCAAACAGTTCTCTGTGACCCTTAGATAGGACCCTAACAGTTGCTACCACTCCGGGACAGAGTGGATCTGGGAGTAATGGCAATAAAGAGGTACTCTACAATTTTCAAAACTCATGGATTGCAGCCTCACCATCAAATGGTTTACTGTCATACCCAGGTTACTCGTTGACGGTGGGGATCCTACCCCTCTGCCAAGATGCAGTCGGCGTATTCTATAGCCCCAGCGGACTAAGCTAGATTGAGTAATTAGATATTTTACTCATAGTTGGGCCCAACTATGAGTAGAGTGGATCTGGGAGTAATAACAATGAAGGGGTACATCAGATGAAGTAGTTTAGCGTTAAGGGGGTATTCGAAGTCAGACAAGGGATATCAACATTTGAGGTGGATTATTGAAAAAAAAAAGACTCACAAATTAATTGTCTTTTTTTCTTTTCTCTTTATTGTTGATTGTTTGGGTTTTATGGCAAATCAACGTTTGTAGGTTATTTAACACCAAATCCATTTCATGCAAATAGTTCTATTTCAAATAATTCAGTTTAGCATCAGTACACTGTTTAATTGTCAAAAACATTTCTATTTCGAGCTATTCAGTTTAATCAAACAGTTCTAATTCCGCTAATTCAGTTAAGTATAAGTATATTTTTTTTATTTACACACAGTTAAATATCAAAACAGTGCTATATTAAACAATTCAGTTTTGTGTAAGTAGAGTTTCAATGTCAAAAACAGTTCTATTTCAAACAATTTAGTTTAGCGTAAGTACGCAGTTTAAAGTACAGTTTAATTGTCAAAAACATTTTTATTTCAAGTTATTCAGTTTAGTAAAACTGTTCTAATTCAAACAATTAACTTTAGCATAATTATGTAGTAAGTTCTATTTAACCCATCAGGTGCTACCATTCCGGGCCAGAGTGGACCTGGGAGAAACGGCAATGAAGGGGTGCTCCGCATTCCCCAAAGCTCCAGCATCACTGGAACCTTACCATAACATTGGTCAGCGTCACATTCAGGACACTCATGGGGGGGTATATATCCCTCTGCAGAGGTGCAGTCGGTGTATTCTACAGCCCCAGCCGACTGGGCAATACACAGAGTTAATGTCAAAACAGTTTTATTTTAGATAATTCAGTTTAGCAAAAGTACACAGTTTAGATGTCAAAACAGTTCTATTTCGACTAATTCAGTTAAGCATAAATACGCAGTTTAAATGCAAAGACAGTAAACTCAACCACAGTTTAGTTCTATATAACCCATAGATAGGACCCTTATCAGGTCCAACCACTCCGGGCCAGAGTGGACTTGGAAGCGATGGCAATAAAGGAATATTACACATTCCCCAAAGCTCCAGCATTACTGGAACCCCGCCATCAAATTGCTTTGTGTCATATACAGGACACTCATTGGGGGGGAGGTTACTCCTCTACAGAGAAGCACTTGGTGTATTCTATTTATTTTTTGACGGTGGGGAGTTTCCGTGGTATCGTGGTTAACGTGCTGGTCTGCGACATCGTTGTAAGATTCTTTGAACTCCAGTCACGCTATGATGCTAACTTCCTGTCTCATATCCTAGGGAAAGGTATAAACTCACTTATCGTTCCTCTAGCTATGGCTTAAATCATACCGTTGCTGTTCTTCTACACGGTTGGCTTTGGCACTAAGTAACCTACGAAAGTTGAAATGCCATTAAACAAAGAAATTGAAACTATTCGAATAAGCTTTATTATTAAAGTTAACGGGCGTCCAGTTTGATTAATATTCAATTTGTCACTGCTCGGGATGACTAGATACTCCAAAGATTGTGGCCTTGTGCAAAATCAAATAGCTCAAATTTTACATTAAGAAAATGGAAGTGGTACGAGAGTTTTGCGAAATGCATTGAGAAAATGCCTCAACTTTGCATATATCTTAAGATATTTACATGACTCATGAGAAGCAGACACAATGTCAATTTTTAAGCGGACTTTAACAAGTTTGAAGTCAGAATTTTCCTTCGCCTAGACCGGTTGCTATTTAACGATAGTTGGATTCATACCTTTCACAAGAGTATTAGCGTTATGTGAAATGCAAACAGCCTCGTCGAGGATTTGAAATCAGTTCGCTATGGCCATTTTCGACGATGATAACCATTACTTAACTAGCGCCTCCTTATTATTTGCATATATATGTGGATGTATATTCTTTTTATATCTGCGTGTGTGTTTAAAGAATAACATTTTTTTTCCACTTCGGAGATGTCAAAAAAGCTTTTGCCCCAATTGTCAGGTTCTCCGCCAGAAAGACAAGGGAATTTGAAAGTGAGATCAACTATTGGTTGGCGCTACTATTTGAGGATCGGTGAGATGTGCAGGTGAGGCTCAGTAACAAGAGACGTGGAAGATGAAAAGACAGTGCGCTTCACTGATACTCGTAAACGAGATTTTTCGACTTAAAAAGGTAATTAAGAGAGAGAGAGAGAGAAGGAGAATGAACTGATATTTTATTTGCCTTTGTATTGTCTCTTTTTTTTTCTTTTTTTTATTGTTTAGATTTTGTATGGAAAGACTTATGGTAACCAAAGCATTTAAAAATCTATTAATCTCATGTGAAATTGGCCTATCTCTTTCAAATAACATTTATGAGGTGACACTTTACCGTATACATCGCAGTCAGTCAAACGTTGACACATACACTATTGATAGAAGGATTTGCTGAGTCTGGCACAAAGCTAATTCGGCAGAAATTATGGGGCAGGTAAATTAAGTTGGCGATTTCAAGTGGGACGACTATTTCTTTCTTTTGAATATTAGTATTTGAAATCCGGACATTTTTACCTGGGATTGAAATCCGATCTCTAATGTTAAAAGAAAACACAAAAATTGCTAAATCAAACCTTACTCATGGTAATATATATATATATATATTATAACTTTGTTGGTTGTCACTAAATCACTTTGTGGGTTTGTGGCGAACCAAGTCCAATATCATATGGAGAGTGCTCAATATCTTTATGAAACCCAGAGGTCGCAGACAGACGTCCATGGCATTAAATATATAAATCTAGTTCACATACACACACACATACACACACACACACACACACACACACACACACACACACACATATATATATATATATATGCAAAATATAGAAATATTTTAGTTATTAATACAAAAATACTCCATACAGACAATAAGATCAAAAAATTAAAAAAATAGAATTTAAAAATCCTAGAAGCTTTGTATATAAGATTTAAACAACCCACTAATTATAGAATTAACTTCGAAACTAGAGATAATATTTCAAAATGTATAAGATAGAGAGAACAAAACATATTACAAAAGATTTTATTCTCCTTTATGTAATAGAAATATTTAAAAATAAACTGCCACTACCGCTTAGGATCACCTTAGTGATAAAAACAAGCCTCACTTTAGTGATTAAAACAAATATAAAATAAGTTAATTCAAACATTAAACAGCTTTAATTTTTAAATAAACATACACATTACCTTGATAATGGTTCTGATAGGAATCGAGATTTTACCATATAAATCTAGTGGGTAGAGTGTTCGCCAAAGGTCCGGGAGACCGGGGTTCAATCCCAGGTCGAGTCATACCAAAGACTTAAAAAATAGTATTTGATAACCCCTTATTTAACACTCAGTAATATAAGGTACGGATCAAGGATAAAATGGAGCAATCAAGGGAAAGGAGTAGCGTTCTCCCTTACACTTCGGTTTTGTAGCTACTGAAAAGGCAGCCTTCGGGTCGCTCTCGACAACAGTCGCCAACTTTACTATATATATATATATATATATATATTTACTAATCTAATATCTACCAGCATTCACGGTACCAGAAAAAAAAAAACGAAAAAACCCCCGCCAGGAACAAGAGATAAAAGTATCTCGAATCACCGCCCGGGGAAAAAGAAAAAAATTATCGGTCAAAAAGAAAGAAAAGGCCATCCTCTTCCGACCCCTTGAAAAAAATCAAGGGATACGCAGTCAGTTGGTCAAAAGAAAACTAACAACCTTCCGCGAATCCTGCAATGCTACAATTACAAGAGTGCTCAACACAAGTGGAGCCAATTATGAAGTTAACTTAAATCGCGAGTCGAAAATCTACTAAAGTTTCACCTTATCGGATCATCAGGAAGCTTCCTGATGATCCGATAAGGTGAAACTTTAGTAGAAGATTCCCGACTCGCGATTTAAGTTAATTTTATATATATATATATATATATATATATATATATATATATACTACTAAATTCATTTTTGGCTAATACCCTTGATAAATGTATAAACCCCTTTATCTCACCAGTTATGTGCTTAAATTGTATCACCGCAGTTCTTCTGCTAGGATGGCTTTGGCACCAAATAACCCACAAAGTTTGATCAATCATTAAATAAAGAAATCCAAACCATATATTTGTGTGAGTGTATCTATATATAAATAGATAAAACACAAACCCAAAAATAAAAACAAAAAACAAACTGAATCAATAGTTCCCATGAGGACTACCAGAGACATGGTTGAAAGCGCTTGGGTAAATATGGGACACTATCTTCACCATTTGGATCACGACATATGAAAAGAAATAAGGAGACTTGAACGTCTAGACATGAAGATCATAAGAAAAACATATTCCGTAGTCTATAACAAAGCCTTTTTGAACAATGAATTTCAATCAAAATACACAATATATATATATATATATATATATATATATATATATATATATATGAAAGAAAAGTGATAAGACAAATGAGAGTATTTGTGTTATTAATCTTTTATTGTTCTCAACTTGTTCCAGCTTTTGGCCATTAGAAATGTTTTGTCAATTAAACTGTACTTACATTTAAACTGTGTGTTTATGCTAAATTGAATTATTTGAACTCTTTTTTTGATATTGAGACTGTATTTACACAAAACTGAATTGTTTAACATAGAACTGTTTTCACAATTAGGCTGTACTTACATTTAAACTGAGTGCTCATGCTAAACTGAATTATTTGAAATTGAGCTGTTTTTGCCATTTAAACTATGCTTACACTAAACTGAATTGCTAAATATAACTGCTTGAATAAACTGAATAGTTTGAAATAGATATGTTTTTGACAAACTGGGTACTCATGCTAAACTGAATTGTTTGAAATAGAACTGATTATTTACATAAAAGTGGATTTGGCGTTAAATAACCTACAAAGGTTGATATGCCATAAAACCAAACCAAACTAAACCAAACCAAAGTTCCTGCTTTGCTTCATCGTCAGGAGATAAATTTTTTGCGAAGAAAATTTTTTTAATAAGTTTTTAAAATAACTTTTTAGAAGTTGATATGATATAAGAGAAGCGACGATATATATATATATATATATATATATATATATATATATATATATATATATATATATATATCCATTCGCGTAAAAGTAAACAAAAGAAAAATTAATATATATGCGTTAAATTCCCTAGATTATGTTGAGGCTGAAGGCATTTCACGTGTCTAGCTACTTACGAGTTGTGATACTACGAAACAGTCTGTCTGTGGATGACAATATATATATATATATATATATATATATATATCATCATCATCATCTTGTCATGCCATCAGCACGGATATCCCTTACCTTTTCTCGCCATCTCTTTCTATCGTTCATTGCTTCCGGCAGGTCCTCAGCGCTACACCCGCATCCTCATACAGCAGCTGTATGTAGGTTCGAGCTGGTGGCCCTGCCTTTGCTCGGCCATGTGAAGGTGTCCCTAGGAGTACATCACTTATGAGCTCGTTCCTACTTCTCCAGCAGTGTCTCGAATGTCTGGTTCGTTTAATTTTGACAGTTTTCGTGATGAGTGGTAGGTGGCCGTACAGCAGCTGCTTTGTATGGTGTTGTCTCCAGGATCTGTTCAATATTGCTCGCAGCATTCTTGTGTAGTTGCCGTCAAGCTTTTTCTCCAGCTGATTCGTTAGCGTCCATGTAGTGCATCCATATAGCAGTATCGACACGATCGCTGCTTGGAAGAAACTGCGTTTCATGTTATCGGACAGGTTTGACTTCCATTTGACCGATAGCCTATTGATAGCTGTCCATGCCTTTGTTAGTCACGTGTCGATGTCTGTCTCGGTCGATGATACACTGCTTCCTAGGTAGGTGAACTTATCTACTGTCTATTTAATGTCCAGATACGATGTGTTTGGAATCATTTATCTATAGCATATATGTGAAATTTCATATAATTCTACCAGAATGCTCGATGTATGGCTATTGATAAATAAATCTATGTTAGAATATATTTAAAAAAACTCACATACAGAGCGAATATATTTGTAATGTCAATGAAGGAAAACTTCTTTCATTGACATTATATATATATATATATATATATATATATATATATATATATTTGTTGTGGCCCCGGAAAGGGTCACTAATAAAAACACAAACACGGATATTAGATAACAAATACACAAGAAAGATAGAGTTACATAGAAAAGGTAAGAAGTCTCGTACGGTTCCGTTAACACCGATATTGATCTGCCTCTCTGGCAGCAAAATCTCAGTACTAATAACAGTGAGAAGAGTCCATTATGGTGAGATGGGTAAGGCTCCCACAACAATATTTCAGTCCCATTGTTATAAGCTCACCTGAAGATTGGATGCGTGAAACTCCGAGTTGTACTTGTTTTTATCTAGCTTGTTTTATATTATAGTTGAAATATTGTCATCTTCCTCTGCATTTTTATGCCTAGAACTATTTACTTATTTAGATTTTTGTGTTTCAAATCACCTTTCAATTCACCATCAAAAAGCTAGGAATATATCTATTATCCCGCTAGCTATAGGTAAATATATAAAAATAGACTGTCTGAGTTTCCCTTTGAGCAAAGGCTTTTTGGTAATGTATGAATTCATCTTTTCTGTAACGGATCAATAAGCTTTACGTAAATAGTTGGGCAGCCACCGGCGTAGGAAATCTCTGAATTCAAACCCGCTGGTTTTCCCTTAAAGATTGACCTTGTCCGGCATCCTGGATAAATACACACATTGTCTTTTTTAAACGGCAGCCCTAGAAAAAAATCCTTGTAGTGGCGTTTTAGACATTTCCTCTTTTAGAATACACATCGTATATACATGGGATGTAAAAAACAATCTGACTCTTGCAAATAGAATACATTGTCTTTCATGGGGGCGCACTTGGCAAAACTGTTAGCTTCTTAGAAAATGGACCAAGTTCAATTCCTAGATAAGGCTGTCTGCTATTCACTTCACGTGTTGTAAACTACCGTTGGGACTTGACAAACAACGAGGAACGCGTATATATAAAGATTTAATCTTGTATTTTTATTCGTCTACGGTGACGTTTGTGTGGAGCAAGGGAGCAATCGGAGAGAGAGAGAGAGAGAGAGAGAGAGAGAGAGTGTGTGTGTGTGTGTGTTCGTGCACATGGACGAGCCGTCTAGAGTCGGAACTGCCAGTGTGAACTGACTTCACCCAAAATTCCAGACCTTATATGGTCCTAAAACTCCCACGTGACCTACACACTATACTGGTTTTCTATTGGTCACGGCCTACAACTACGCATTGGTTGTTTTTCATTGATCACCGCTTGCACTAACTCATTGGTTGTTTTTCATTGGTCACGGCTTACATCTACGCCTTGATTGTTTTTCATTAGCCGCGGTTTACTGTCACACGATGTGTGTTCTCCATTGGTCATAGCTTACACCCACGCATTCCTTGTCTCTGGTAATCATTTTGTTGATTTTATCTATGGTTGGATGTATCTGACAACAACATCCGCCGGGTACATCGCAGGCCAAGGTGATACACACGCTAATTCTAAAGATTCCATCTCTTTTCGAGCGATATTACGTTTACTATCGAACGAATGCCCTTAGGCATGAACTCCTTTATCCTGCTCCAATTATGAGTTCAATAGTTTCACTACGGTTCTATAAAGACGTCTTTACGCGTTAAATAACCCACGAAGGTTGATATGCCATTAAACAAAGAAACCAACCAACTAATCTTCTCTCACCGACCCCTCAGCTTTAAGTAAATAAGTAAATAAAGTTGGCGACCTTAGTCGAGGGTGACACGAGGGCTTCTTTTCAATAGCTACTACACCGAGATGTTGGGGATGGCTCTACTCCTTTCCCTGGATTGCTCCAGTTTACACTTGATCCTTACCTTATAGTTCTGAGTACTAAGCAAAGCGGCATCAGGTACCATTTTTTGAGTCTTTGGTATGACTAGACCTGAGATTGAACCCGGGTCTCTCGGACCATTGGCGAACACTCTACTCATTAGGACAGAATGATTTCTTTAGTTTTGACTAAGCAACCAGCCTGGGAGAAAAACTCTAAATTCAAGCCAGCTGTACTCTACTTAAATATTGGTTAAATACGTAAATGGAATATATTTTTAGTTCTAAAGATTTTGTCAAATATGGTTAGAAGATCTTGGTTGCCGAAGAGACAGGTATTCTAGAATGATTGTCTAATATTTAAAGGTAAGTTTAGTGACGGAAAACTATCGCCTGTAAATAAGGACATTCAAACATTATTCCGAGGGGCAGGTGTTATCGTTGTAGAAAATGAACACGGCGACTCAAGTTCAAATCCAGGACGTGTCTATTTGCATTTTCAAAATGCGTTAATACATTTGGGAAAGGTATTGATCCATGTATTCTCCGTCCAGCTATGCGTAAAATAGTTGGTCAGACTGGTCTCTTTACCATTAAATCCTGTTCGTGAAGAGAGTACGAATAAAAAAAATTATTTCCATATAGAATGGGAAATATGCCAAGCTACTTCTGAAGCTGATGAACTCTTTTAAAACACATCAAGTATAGAACCTTCAATAAATCCCATTGATAATCATATTCAAATGGTAACATCGTGTAATAATTATTTAACCTCCTTAAACGAAGGAGGAAATCGGAACACTAAACTATACGCATAACTAGAACTTAGAGAAAAAAAAAACAATTTCAAGACATCGTAGCAAAACAAGCAGCAAAGCATTCAATATATATATATATATATATATATATATATTTAATGCCATGGAATTTGGTCTGCGTCCCTTGGGTTTCATGGAGTTTTTATAAAAAAAACAATCATCTGGTAGTTAACAAAATGAAGTGAATATATATATATATATATATATATATATATATATATATATATATATACACGTGGTGCCTTCAATAAGGTTCCAGACTATTTTGTACAGGCATTTAAAATTGTCGGAGACTCTTGAAAATTCACTACGTTATTGCTCTACATCTTTTGAGATGACTGACCATTTTCTATGATTTCAGGTTCAAATGAACAGCTACAGCAACAATTGGAATAAACCCTACTAAAGCCTGGTTGTCACAGCTGGCGAATTTCAAAAATGCAATCTGGACGTGAGGACACTTTAGAAGAACGATATGCAATAAAATTCTATTTTAAACTTGGAAAAAATGCCACAGAAGCGTATGGAATGCTTCAGTCTGCTTTTGGAGCATCTTGCATGAATCGAGAATCAGATTTTGAGTGGCATAAGAGATTCAAGGAAAGCAGGGAGTCGTATATATATATTAGAACAGTGTGGCAGACCAAATGCGGTTTGGAGAGTGCTCAATATCTGTGATAGAGCTATTATACAGTAATAAATAAATATATATTAGTTTTCAAATATATTTAAGCATCCATGCTATTAAACATATCCAAAAAACTAATATATATATATATATATATATATATATATATATATATAGTAAGTAGTTCCTGTGGTATAGTTGTTAACATGCCGGACTGCGAAATCGTTGCAAGGGAGTCCGAACGAAAAAAGCTAGGTCACCAATACATTAAAAATAAAGAACAACAACAAAAAATACAACGACAAAAAACGATATTATATTCGCTTATCTTTCCTCTGCCGTCTATAATTTTTCCTTTTACTACTTCCCATCCTTTTCTTTCGTTTCCTTTTCTCATTTTAGATCTATCAGGCATGAACGCTGGAACTCGGAACAACCAGAGAAAAAATGCCGAAACCGTAGAAGTAGCAACTTACCAAATTCTAATTGGTGGTGTCTTTGTTTCTTATTTCTTTGTTCTTTTTTTTCTTGGGCCTTTTCTTCGTCTTCATCTTTTTCTTTCTTTCTTTTCAGTCGTTTCTTCTACTGTTGTTTTTTTTTCTGTTCTTTTTCCTCAGTTTTTTCCTTTCATTTTGTGCTTGTCTTTCTCTTCACCGTCTTGTGGTGTTTCTAGTTCTTTTATGACGCTGTTACATTTTTTCCTCTGTCTCTATTTCTCTTAGGAAACAATAGATCGTTTGCATTGAAAACTGTAGTCGTCAATTTTTTTTCATTACTATATCGCCCAGTGCCGTGGATTCAAGTTTTTAGCCAAGCTTGAACCCACGTCATGCTGGCGTGGACTGGTCACGGCAACCAAATAAACGTATGTGACGTTACCGACGCTTATACGACACCAAATAAAAGTAAGTGTAGCTCCACGTTACAAAACTTTTTAGTGACACATGGCTTAATATCGGCTAATATCTACCTAATTGTTTATCTTTGATATTTTCCTTACAGCTGATTCTAACACAAGTTTGTCGATCTTTATTTTAAAATCTGTTGACATGAACACGCTAATAAGGTCTACGCAGGCACTGATCTTTCCCAATTAAAAACCTGGAACTACGAACTCAAAGTTCAATCAGAAAAAAATGTATTACTAAAATAATTATATTATTTTACATTGAGAGAGAGAGAGAGAGAGAGAGAGAGAGAGAGAGAGAGAGAGAGAGGTAGTGGTGGTGGTGGTGGAGGAAAATCCGTTCTATAAGCATGCATTGACGATAGTAATGATGATGATGATGATATGTAGCGAATGTGCCCACAAAACACATATTTCATATAAGATTTTTTTTCATTTTGGACATGTGCGTTGATTTCGGCAATTTACTGTAACTTTAAAAACACCAAATTTACGAGATATTGGCTTAATTTAGTGTGGAAAGGCCAGTCACAACTGAAGGACAGACGAAAAAGGTTTTATTATTTTTTGTGTTTTTTTATGAAGTAATTAATTTTTCCTAATTACTGAAATTTTAACGATAACGTTTCTTTTTGCAAAAAAAAATTGAACCTTTTTTACTGTTTTTATTAAAGAAATTTTCAGCAAATTGACGAACAGAGCATCTGAAAACTATTTTTCTTCCGGTGCTGAAAAAAAAAAAAATCAACATTATAAATTAATGGCGGAGTCTCATGGCAAAGATTTTGTTATTTTATCGATTGCCTCTTTTTTTTTTCTTTTTAGAATTAGAAAAAAAAAGCCTCTTATTCCGTTGGTCTCTTATTTTAATTATCAATCTTCATATGCTGTTTCTCTTTAATAATAATAATAATAATAATAATAATACCAGAAATTATAATAATCAACAAAAAAAAAGAGAATTTGCAAAATTGTTCACTTTGCTGTCCCGGCTGACCACAGAATAAGACTGAAAGAATGTGAAAAGAAGGATAAGTACCTCGACCTTGCTAGAGAATTGAAAAAGTTATGGAAAATGAAAGTGACGATTGTACCAATTGTGATTGGTACTTTTGGCACAAAAACTAAAGGATTATGAAAATGCCTGGATGACTTGGAAGTTAGCGGACGGGTAGAGACTATCCAAATGACAGCATTATGGAGAACGGACAGAATACTGAGAAGAGTCCTGGTGACTTGAGGAGACTTGCTGTCACTCAAACTCCAGGGAAAAACCATCAGCTAACACTGATGTAAAAAACTCTGAAGGAGTAAATAAAAATAAGAAATACTTTTCATCCCAAAGATGTCATGTGTGTCAAGAAAAAAGGAGGATGAGGATTCGTCAGCATTAAAGATAGCGTTTATACATCGATTCGACAACTCAAAGACTACATAAAAATGAGCCAAGAAAAACTATCCCCTTCGACTGGAAACAACACAAACAACGCATAGATCAACAGAACGACAATAACAAGAAAAAAATGGAACAAACAATTGTACGGATATTTCAAGCAACAAACAAGCGAAATATCACACGAGAGGGAGTAGACATGGCAAAGAAAGGGAAACCTTAATGATAATCTGAATCTCTTCTAATAACAGCTCAAAATAACGCCAGTGGAAAAATCCAGAGAAAGACCATTAGCTAACGCTGGTGTGAAAACCTCTCTAAGTAGAATAATAATAATAATAATAAACGGATCACCTAATCCCGGACAGAAGACCAGACCTCATAATAATCAACAAAAAAAAAAAAAAGAGAATCTGCAAAATTGTCCACTTTGCTGTTCTGGCAGACCACAGAATAAATCTAAAGGAAAGTGAAAAGAAGGATAAGTACCTCGACCTTGCTAGAGAATTGAAAATGCTGTGGAACATGAAAGTAATGATTGCGCCAATTGTGATTGGTGCGTTAGATACAAAAACTAAAGGATTATTAAAAGGCTTGGAAGACTTGGAAGTTGACGGACGAGTAGAGACTATCCAAACGACAGCATTGCTAAGAACGGCCAGAATCCTGAGACGAGTCCTGGAGACTTGAGGAGACTTGCTGTCGCACAAACTCAAGTGAAAAACCATCAGCTAACACTGATGTGAAAAACTCTGCCAGAGAACTAAGAAATCTGTGGAGTCTTAATGACAGCAAGTCTCCTCAAGTCTTCTGGACTCTCCTCAGTATTCTGGTCGATCTCAACAGTGCTGTAGTTTGGATGGTCTCCACTTATTTCCAAGTCCTCCAGTCCCTGTACTATTCCGTTGGTGACTGTACCAATTTTCTGGTTCCAAAATTATTTCGCTTGTTTGTTCATCTATTTCTTTTCCTTTTCATTAACTGCTAATCTTCTTTTATTCTATTCATTGAAAATAATTCTACCACGCACGCATATATATATATATATATATATATATATATATATATATATATAATATGTATTAGATTCATATATTTAATTCTATGGAATTTAGACTGCGACCCCTGGGAATTAAATATATAAATCTAATATATATTTATCTATTATTATTATGTAACCGCTCTATCCTAGATATTGAGCACTCTTCATATCATATTGCACTTGGTTCGACACAAACCCACAAAGTGATTTAGTGACTACGTTCTGGCGGCAACATCCCACGAGGCACCAACTATACGGCCATCTGCCTCCTACCACGAAAACTATCCAAGTCAGACGAACCAGACATGCAGGATACTGCTGGAGAAGCAGGGACGAGCTCATAAGTGATGTACTCCTATGAGCCCCCACATATGGCCGAGCAAAAGCAGGACGACCAGCTCGAACATACATTCAGCAGCTATGTGAGGATACGGGATGTAGCCCTGAAGACTTGCCAGAGGCGATGAACGATAGGGAGAAGTGACGAGAAAGGGTCAGGGATATCCGTGCCTGTGGAACGACATGATGATATATATATATAATATACAAAATATATAATGAAATCATGTTAATACTAAGGAGTTCTCTATCTCTCTCTCGTTATTCTTTCCAATCGTCCATTACTCCTCTTGATGGCATCCAGTGTCCGAATAAAGTTGATGCATGTAAGTCTTTGCTAGTTGACCCATACTGATGCATCTGTGTAGGAGTCCATAATATAATATCACTTTTAAGTTTTTCTTTACTTCTCCATCTCTTCTTCACATGTCTTTTTTGTTTTCCATGGATGGTTTGTAAGCTGGAAGGCAGGGATCCGTATAACTGCCGTTTTGTGGGGTGCTGCATCCAGGATTTGTTCAAAACAACTCATAGCATTCTTGTCTAGTTCTGATCTAGCGTCTTCTCCATACGACTTCTTTGAATCCTAGTGGTGCATCCACTCAGTAGAACTGACACATCCATCGCTTGGAAGAAATCCCCTTTTCATTCAATCCAGTTGGTTGGGGCTGTAGAATACACCGACGGTATCTCTGCCGAGGATTAACATCCCTATCAACGAATGTCTTGTATATGACATTAAACAATTTGATAGTGAGGCTCCAGTGATACTGGGGCTTTGGGAAATGCGGATTACCCCTTCATTGCCATTGCTCCTGGATTCACTCTGACCCGGAGTGGTGTTACCTGACAGGGTCCTATCTGTGGAGCAAATAGGACTAAACTGAGTGCAAACAAAGGACTTATGCAAAATTGAATTGTTAGAAATAGAACTGTTTGATTATTTTACTATGTGTAAACAAATGACTGATGTTTGATTGAATTGTTGTTGATGCTTGGAACCATTCAACTTGTTGACTCAAGCTAAATTGAATTGTTAGAAATAAAACTGTTTGACCATTTGACTGTGTGTATCTACAAAATGTGTTGACAAATCATATATCTAATGTATATGTAAAAACAGAATTTGGCTGTAAATAACCAAAAATGGTTGATATGCCATAAAATCAAAGCAAAGTAAATCAAACCAAACCTTTTTTTTTCATTTTAACAGAAAATCAAATTTCTATGTTTGGTAACCAGTCAATAGCACTGCACGCCTTCGCGTTAAATTAGATGACGTCACTTTTAGTAGAGGGGATGTGATATTACGGACGGGCGCTGTCGTCAATCAGTGAAGGTGTCACGAGGCAGAATGACCTGCAAAGTTAGACGTGATTTTAAAATAATCACAGATGTACCATCTCGTGTTTCACTAGTGACATCGAACATTCGAGGATCTTCGATTTGTTCTCCAAGATCTCTATGTAAGAAAACAAGTAACGAGATTTTGGGGCTGAGTTGAAGGCAGTTGTCAAAACGGGTGCGTTAAAGATTCCGGAGGCCCTGACCCGTCATACCCCAGTCTGTTACGACCTATCTGCTGTGACAGGCATGTATCAAACAGCCAGCTCTCACACACACCCCGTTACTACCGAGAGGAAGGGAGAAGATGGACCTTTTCGAGTTGCAGTGATCATAGCCGAATAAAAACGACTGCTATATTTTCTTCCCTTACCTTCGAGTTTAAGTATTTCTTTTTCTGCGGACTTCGTTCTTTACAGCACAAAACGTTGGTCCTATGGTACAGGGATATTGCTGCCAAATATGTGAACTGGTCTCTTAAATTCAGAGGCTGAAAACGATGATGGCTCCTTTTTGTTTAAAACGTATGCACTTTGTTTTATTTGCCTTTACACAAAGGTCAATGCTAACTTCTAGCTATCGAGCCGGGATTTGGTTTAGGCAAGTATATTTGCGAGAATCGTTAGATCAATTGCGTAATCTGCGTTTTTCATAGTTTATGCGGAATATTGTCTGCTTCTTGTCTTTTTTTAAAATGTGAAACCATTTTTATTCGATTTGATCTATTTGGAGTATATAATCTTGGCAGTTTAAAAAGATATTTGGTGCAAATGTAATATCCTGGTAATAATCCAGCAATAATATCAAACATGTCAGTGGCACTCTAGAATGAGGGAACAATTACTTTCGTGTTCTTGTAAAACATTCTTACAGCGGTGATAGTTTCTTTATGGAGACCATATGGTAGTCGTACATGCTCCATGTTTTCTCTTTGTAGGGAATGAAATGCCCTGGAGAAATATGTGAACAATAATGTTGCCTCAATATTTTCTTCGTGTACTCCTTCGATGGTTTGACGGATCTTCAAAATCTGTGATGTCGTGGATCACTTTCTCTGAAAGCCATTTTGGTTTTTCCTGAGAATTTTTATTTTATTTCGGCTCGGATATGATTGCGAAGCGGGGCATTATAATTCTTACCAGCGATAGTAATAAGGGATATGTCTTGTGTAGTTCTTAGTAATTCCGAGGTTACCTTCCTTGGGGAATAGAATGATACAGCCTTTTGTCTATTGTCTATTGTTTTTCATTTATAGATAGCGTTGCATGATCGAAGAAGTATGGCATGAAGTTTTCTTGTCTTTCATTCTTTAGGAGGCATTTTGAGGAGGCCTGCTGCTTTTCTGTATTTATTTATTTTTTTCAAAACTGCGTCAATTTCTTCTACTGTAAACTATCCTATTTCGGTGTTTCATTATCATCATCATCATGATGTCACGCTATCAGCATGGATATTTCTGACCCTCTCCCGCCACACCTCCCTATTATCCATTGTTTCCGCCAGAGCTGCCGTATGTAGGTGCGAGCTGGAAGCCCTGCCTTTGCTCATCCATGTGAAGGGGTCCACATGAGTACATCACTTATGAGCTCGTCCCTACTTCTCCAACAGTGTCTCGAATGTCTAGTTCGTTTAATTTTGATAGTTTTTGTGATGTATGGTATGCGGCCGTACAGCTGCTGCTTTGTAGGGTGCTGTCTCCAGGACTTATTCACAATTGCTCGCAGCATTCTTGTGTAATTACCGTCAAGCTTTTTCTCCATACATTTAGTTAGCGTCCATGTGGTGCATCCATATAGCAGTATCGACACGACTGCTGGTTGGAAGAAACTGCGCTTCATTTTATCGGCCAGGTCTGACTTCCATATGACCAATAGCTGTCCATACCTTTGCTAGTCACGTGTCGATGTCTGCTTCGGTTGATGAGACATTGCTCCCAAGGTTAGCACAGATATTCTATCTTGTGTGCATTGACATGGAGGGTTTCGTCTTGGGCGGGGGCATTTGCAAGAAGCGCTATATCATCGGCTTAGTCGGTGTCGGTAATTGTTTTTGCGGTGTACCTTCTACTTCTTTCTTTTGTTAGCTTTAAACCGTTTTCTTTGATTTTATCGATGGATGTTCTAAGTACGTAGACAGATAATAAAGAGGTATGGGGCTAATGTGTCTCTTTGCAGTACGCCTGCAACAATGTCGAAGTCGTCTGTGTCTCCATCCGGAGAAAGGACTTTTACTTTGTTTGGTAGGTTTATCAGTGATTTCAGAAAATTTTTCAAGCAGATTCTTGAAATGTTCTTTCCACTTTTGAAGTCTTTCTTCTTGGCTGGTAACTTTTATTTTTGTTCTCGGGGTGCTTTTCTTTACACTTATTTCACTTACAGTCTGCCATGATAATCACAATTACCTATCTTTTACCGACTTTCCGATTTTATTGATTTGTGGAGTTTCTTTGATTAAGAAAGGATGCTGTTTTCATGTTATCTTGTTTTTCCCTAACTGCTTTTGACTCGTAGGGGACTCAACAGTTGGCACATTGTTTAGTTGGTAAACACTCACCTGCTGCTTCCATAAAGGTGGTAACAAAATTTTCATATTTGTCATCTATACTATATCTTTCAGATATCTCCTGAAGAATATTTTAAATTGATTCTTCCAGTTATCGTATATTGATTACTTATATCAGTGTTGGCAAGTGGGGATCAGTAATATCCTGCACTCTATATATACATATATTGGAATGGATATATTTTCTTTCTTTCTTTCCTTCTTTCTTTCTTTCAAAATTTTCACTGTTAATCTGCTTCTTTTTCTACTTCAACATACTTATTTCTTTCAGGCTTTTCAATATCTATCTATCTATCTATCTATCTATCTATCTATCTATCTATCTATCTATCAGAATTTTGAAATGCTTTATGTTCTTTCTTTCTTTCTTTCTTTCTTCTTATTCTCCTTCTACGTGATTATTTTTTTTAGACCTTTCCGTATCTATCTATCTATCTATCTATCTATCTATCTATCAGAATTTTGAAATGCTTTATGTTCTTTCTTTCTTTCTTTCTTTTTTTCTTTCTTTCTTTCTTTCTCCATTCTTCTTATTCTCCTTCTACATGTTTATTTTCTTAGACCTTTCCCTATCTATCTATCTACCTATCTATCTCATTCTGTTCATATCAATAAGACGTTTAGACTTCTTTTGCTTTTTTTTTCTTCCTGCAATTCTTTTTTTCTTTTGTTTCTTTTTCTTCTTCAGATATTTCTTTGTTCTCCTACTTTTTCAAACTCCTTTTCATCTTTCTTTCTTTCTTTCTTTCTTCTACCTCTTCTAAATTTCTCCTTCCTCGGTTTTTCTACCCTTTTAATTTTTTTATCACCCCATTACTGTTAATTGCCTTCGAACCCCCTTTTTTCAACATCCAATAATTTCCATTTCTTTCAAGTGCCAATGAAGCGTCTCAACTCAGTCTCCTCTTCATCTATTTTGTCAATCTTCCTTTTCTAGTTTAACCGAATCTGCAGACATCCTATTTCCTCCTCCCCTTCTTTTCTAGCCATTTGCAGTCCCCCTCCCCACTCGATTAACTCAGATGTTTTAAAGATGCCTTACTGATTCGGTGTCGGGCAGCACTGTTTGACAAGTTAACTGCAAAATACTTTGAAAATCCCTCATCATTGCCAATATTAAGCGAACAACACTGCTGTCACTACGATTGCAACGGTAAAAATATAAGAGAAAGAAATAGAGAAAGAAAAAATGTCGGCTTGCTGGTTATTAAATATCTTCAATGCGCATGACACAAATTTCTGACGAGAAGGCGTTTACAGCGGTGATCATTTGTGCAGAATAATGCTGCAGACAACAATTTATTCGATTTCATTTTAATTCTACGAATTTCAATTCTTTATTTCGTGATTATTTTGATATTGATTAATTTACTTGTTTCTTATTGTTTGTATTTATTTCATTCAATTTCCTTTCGTTTTGTTGCTGTTGTGGTTGTTGTCTGTTTCCACTGATTAATGATATTTAATCATGAAAAAAAGATATTGAAAATGAACAAAAAGAAACCACTTCGTCGTCGCTTTACTCTTGATGGCTTTTAAAAGCCGAAATACAGAAATTGGGTTGAT
This sequence comes from Sepioteuthis lessoniana, assembly GCA_963585895.1. NCBI lineage: Eukaryota > Metazoa > Mollusca > Cephalopoda > Myopsida > Loliginidae > Sepioteuthis > Sepioteuthis lessoniana. The sequence continues at coordinate 45,622,452 of OY757936.1, read as the reverse complement.
ATATATATATATATATATATATATATATATATATATATATATATATATATATATATATATCATAGAAACTATGACAGACGCTGAATACGCAAATGATCTAGCGCTTCTAGCAAATACACCTGCCCAAGCTGAATCCCAGCTGCATAATATAGTAGCAAGAAAAATTCGCCTCTACGTAAACACAGATAAAACAAAGTTCATGTTTGTTTGTTTGTTTGTGTTTTATGGCATATCAAGCTTTGTAGGTTATTTAATGCCAAATCCATTTTTATACAAATAAAGTCCCATTTCAAACAATTCAGTTTAGCATAAGCACGCAGTTTAGTTCTGTTTGACCCATAGATAGGTGCTACCACTCTGGGTCAGAGTGGACCTGGGAGCGATGGCAGTGAGAGGGGTACTCCGCGTTCCCTGAAGCTGGAACCTCACTATTAGATTGTTTAGTGGCATATCCAGGACACTCGTTGTGGGGATGTCTTACCTCTCAGCAGAGAAGCAGACGGTGTATTCTACAGCCCCAGTCAAAATGGACAAACAGGACACTTGTTTGGGGTGGTCTTACCCCTTTGCAGAGATGCACTTGGTGTATTCTACTGTCCCCCAGCCGATTTGGCCCAAAAGTTCATGTTAAATTGCAACCCACTCAGATTAGTAGACCAGTTCACATACCTCAATAGCAATATCTCATCTACTGAAAGCAAAGAGGTTGACTGCTATTGAGAGGTTGTCGATCATATGGATCTCTCCGATCAAGTAAAACTTGATTTCTTCCAAACTCTATCCGTGTTAGTGCTACTGTATGGCAGAGCAACCTCGATTTTTTACTAAACGCTAAGAGACAAAGCTAGAAAGGAACTACACAAGAATGCTGTTTCCTGTTTTGAATAAATCCTCAAAACAGCAGCTGTACGGGCCTTTACCGCCCATCTCATACACAATCCAAATAAAACGAACAGGACATGTGGGTCACTGTTAGAGAAGTAAGGACGAACACATAAGCAATGTTCGATTATGGATACCGACACCTGGACACACTAATGCAGGCCGACTCATGTACGAATACCGTATGCAGTCTAGAGGACCTACTAGGGGTGATGAATGATTGGGACGAGTTGAAAGAGAGAGTCAAGAGAGTCCGTGCTCTCAGTCCAACTTGATGATGATGGTTATTTAAGGAGAACAATAGCCTTGGGAAAGACATGAATCCACTCGTATGGATTCTTATACAAGAATGGCTTTGGCAACAGATAACCCACGAAGGTTGATATACCATTAAATAAATTAAATTGGAGGTGCCCGTGGTGTAATGGTTATCGTTGTAGGAATTGGACACGACGATACGAGTTCAAATCCTGGACGAGACTGATTGCATTTCACATAGCACTAATACCCTTGGGAAAGGTATGAATCCAATTATTCTCCCTTCAGCTATGGGTAAATAGTAGGACAGACTGGGTTCTTCAGCCTTGGTGAGGCAACTAGTCTAGGAGAAGGAAAACTGTGAATTCAAACCTGTTAAACTCCGCTTAAAAAATTGACCTTGTGTCATATCCTGCCCGAGCAGAGGGGTTGGGTAAATATTGATATACCATTAAATAAAAATACCGAAACCAAATATTTACACACACACACACACACATATTTCACTGGGGTACAAAATTTTATTAAGCTTATAAACAGACCAAATTTATTCATGTTAAAAAATAAAATTGAGCAACTAACCGGTTTCGGTCCCACTTGTTCACAGTTAAACTAGGACAACGAATAAGAAAATTTGGGGAAATAGACTGTAATGTAGGAAAAAATATGTCTGGAGGGGGGAATGTTAAACTGTAATTACATTAAGACCCAATCAACATTCCCCCTGCTTACAGAGGGACGGTTTATGAGTCAAAATATATATAGTTTCTTATACTTTGAGGTAGAAGTCTGAGTGAGACCTGCTTAAAATAGTAAAAAAGATCCGCACTGTAAGTTGAGGCACATTCACGGTTATCTATAAAGTGTTCCGCTATAGCAGACCCATATGTGTTGTTGATATGGTCAGACGTACGTTAGTAGGCACATTCTGGTTGACTCGCGCGTCAAATCGTTGATCAGTTCTCCCGATATACTTCAAACTGTAGTACATCTAAGGGAATATTTTAAAGCACTGCTATGTAGGGGGGGGGAGAACATCTTTACGACCAGATGGTAAAACAGTACGCGTGCGATACACAATACGTAAATTTGAGGCAAAGTAACACCTTCGTATAGATGCAGAAATCTAATCAGCAAATCGATCACTAATCTCACCCAGCCAGGGAAGTCTGAGATACACAGGACATCTCTGAGCCGACGCGACTTTTGTCTTATGAAAGTGAGCAATCTTATCCCTGATAACAGCTCGAACAATGTCTTCAGGGAAGCCATTGTTACAAAGTGTCTCAGTGATAAAACCAACTTCACTGTCAAGTTTCAACTCAGAGTATATCATTAATGCTCTGTGTACCAAAGTCTTGATTAAATTCAATTTACGCTTTTTGAGGCAAAATGAATCCCAGCGGATGTACAAACATGTGAAAGTAGGTTTGCGATAAATACAAGGAAACAGGAATCCTCTTTATACACTAGAACACCAAGAAAAGGAAGTGTGGAATTACTTTATTTTTCCCGTGTAAATCGAAGAGAAGGGTGTAATTTATTAAGATTGGAAAAAAATTGCAAGCTTCAGTCTCTCTACCAAATATACAGAATGTGTCATCGACATAGCGAAAATACACATCAGGCACAGTGCCTTTGGAGAACAAGTCAACCTCATGGAAACCTACGAAAATTCCGGCTATTGTGGGACCCAAAACTGAACCCATAGAAATGCCATCAACCTGTCTATATATTATAAGTGTTTGCGAATTTCAAAAATTCGACAAACACAGCCTCCAGAATATCAGGGGCGCGGGTAGATAACTTCGGTACAGCATATCAGCGCAAATGTTAAGAGTTTCCAAAATGGGAACACAAGTAAAGATGCTACAGATATCAAATGAGCTCATAAATTTGTTCTGAGAATAACAATTCTTAATAAAACCAGCAATTTAAAATGGATCCTTGATTCAATACGTACTGTAATGCAATTGTACTGGTTGTAATATTCGGTCTAACCACTTAGCGACTCGATGTTGAGAAGATCCTATCATAGATAGTATTGGTCTGAGCGGAACTCTCTTCTTTAGGGGATTTTGGTAATCCATAAAGACGGGGTCGTATCGACCCGGCAGGTCTGAACTGGTCGGCATTGGTGGAAGAGAGGAAACCTCTTTTGACAAGTTCAATCAACCTTCTTTGAAACTTAGTTTCAATAGATGCTGTATGATCAAAGTTGTCAGCAGGACCAAGTCTGAGAAATTTGGAAGTGTCGCTAAGGATAACCATCATTTTATCAACGTAGATTTGGTGGTCGAAGATTACTACTCCAGAACATTTATCAGGTCTGGTAATAACAATGAAATCATTGTTGCGCAGAGCCTTAAGTGTGCGATAGTGTTCAGCTCTCCAACTCGACTCCCGACTGGAAATAGGAGTACCCGTATAAGCATGGGCAAGATCATTAAGACGCGCTTTTACGTCACTAACTGAATCTGTAGAGACAGATTGAAGCCCTCGAAGTTGAGCAAATAAAACATCGAACTCGGAAAATATATCCTCACGCTTAATAGTACTAGATGGAATGCAATGATCCAATCCGTGAACCAAAATCGTAAGCTCAAGGTTAGAAATTTCAACCGAGGACAAATTTAGAACTACTTTGCTGACATTAGGGTCGCAAAAACAACCGTACTTTTTAAAGATAAGATATTTTACTTTCTTGTCATTACGGCTACTTTCTATGACTAGAGATAAGTGTCTTTCAAAGCGTAGACAGTCAAATATATATATATATATTATTCTTTGGTCCAGTTAAATCGGAGTTGGGAGTAATTCTATCAGGACAAGAAATTATTCATGAATGAATATTTAAATTTTCCTGGTAAAGATCTCAATGTAACAATAATACAGAGCAATAAATTCTTTAAGAAAAACAACGAAACCGGTCACATAGGATTATAAATTTATTTCCATCCTGTTACGCATTTTTGAAATTTCCAAAAACACGTTTAATAAATCTATTAATGTATCATTAAGTGAAGTTATTAATTAAAGTTTAAATCTAATTCAATATGAAATCTGTAATTTAGGTTAAAATTTAATTAAAAAATAAAAAATTAAAGAAATTTTTTTAAAATAAATTTACTACATTTCTAACCGAAATTAAAATTTAAAACGGAAGTGGACTTAATGAGGAGATAAATCTTCACCCCTCTTCTATCCCCTCCCACTCTTCTGTGTCTATTCTAGTTTTTTTTTTATCAAAAAGATCTGAAGAAGTCCTGTTAATTTTTTTTCGTGTTTTTGGAAATTTCAAAAATGCGTAACAGGATGGAAATAAATTTATAATCCTATGTGACCGGTTTCGTTGTTTTTCTTAAAGTATATATATATATATATATATATTAAAACAGTGTTGGTTGTCACTATCTCACTTGGTGGGTTTGTGGCAGACCAAATGTGATATAATTTGAAGAGTGCTCAATATCTGTGATAGAGCTATTATATCATAATAATAAGTAAATATATATTAGTTTTTTTTATATATATTTAATAGCATGGAAGCTTATCTGTGACCACAGGTTTCATGATGCCATGAAACCAGTAGTCACAGACAAGCTTCCATGCTATTAGATATATATAAAAACTAATATACATATATATACATATATATATATATCTTGGAAGCTTTTGTGGTTTAATGGTTACCGTCGTAAAAAGTGGGCACGGTAACCGAATTTCAAAGCCTGGACGAGGCTGTTTTTGTTTGACATAACGCTTGGAAAAGGTATGAATCCAACAATCCTCCCTCCAGCTATGGATAATTAGTAGGGCAGACTGTGCTCTTTAACGCTGGTATCGCAACCGGTTTAGGTGAAGGTAAACTCTGAATCCCAACCTGTTGAATTACGCTTAAAAATAGACGTTTGTATCGTATCCTACTGGTGCGGAGGGTTTGGTATATATATATATATATATATATATATATATATATTTAACCGGACATTGGCCTAGCGGTTAGAGTGTTCGCCAATAGCCCGGGAGACCTGGGTTCGATCCCAGATCGAGTCATACCAAAGACTCAAAAAATGGTACTTGATGCCTCCTTGCTTAACACTCAGCATTATAAGGTAAGGATCAAGGGTAAAGTGGTGCAATCCAGGGAAAGGAGTAGCGCCCTCCCCCTACACCTTGGTGTAGTAAGCTATCGAAAAGAGAGCCTTCGGGTCACCCTCGACTATGGTCGCCTACTTTACTTACTTTACTTACTTATATATATATATATATATTAATCTTCATATCAGAGCAATCCTGAAGAGCCGTTTGGTGAAACCTAGGTAGGCTCTCTCTTGGCCATGTAGGAAGTATTTTCATATCGTTATATATATATATATATATATATATATATATATTGATATAGATAGATAGATACATTGTCAGTGAAGACAAACGTCCATGCGTACACAATCCTGCACGCACGCAGATGTACATAAACACTCCCCAACACATGAATTGGTCAATCGATCAAATAAAATAAAATGGCTTCGCGCTAAAAAAAAAAGAAAAAAAGGCAAGAGGCAAACAATATCCCACTAAAACTATTACTGATGCTGACTAGGCAGATCATTTAACGCTTCTTGCAAATACGTCCGCTCAAGCTGAACCTTGATTGGGCCGTCTGGCATTCGTGCCGGATGGGATATCGAAATCAATGGCAGATTCGAGGCCGAAAGGCTCCCAGTTCGGCTGGGCCACCTTTGAGTGGGCGAGCTGCAACACTGACTCCTTTGTCCCCTATGTATAGCACTAGACCTTGCTGTCTAGTTCACGCTATAAACCGGCATCCATGCCTGGACCCAGATTTGGGTTCGTGAAACTGCTTGGCTCATTAAACCCACATTGCACTGAGTGGGTCAATGAGCAGCATAGATCAGCAAGGTTGGAGCCTCAGCTCGTGCCCGACCTTCCCCTCCCCTAAATCCCCACTATAATCAACCTTCGGATTATTGGCCTTGTGTCAAGTCCTGTCTGGTAGGAGGCAGGTGAACCTCTGCTGCATAGTCTTTTATTAATTTTTTAACTTTCTCAATAGATTGATGGATTGATTCAAATGACATGTCAACCAGTCCAGAGTTATATTATGCCTAGGGGTTAAGGAATTGTATTCATTGTACATTGATATTTAGCTTTACGATTTTTGTTTGGTTGTTTCTTTAGAGATTTTTTTGTAGTTATTTAATATTAAGTATAACTATCTAATTCAAATTCTTTGCTTGGTTTTAAGTATTCTTATCTAATACTAATAATTATATAGTCTTAAGCAATTATTTCTAATTAAAAATAGCCCTATGTTTTAACATAGTTATGTAGTCACAATTGATATGATTACCACAAATGCTATCAAGTATTTTTGACTAATGCCAATAATTCTAAAACAGATCAATTTGTCACTTAAAATATTCGGACTATTGACCTCGTCTTTATTGTTATACTCATAAGGTTTCGGCCGATATGTCCTTCGGCCTTCTTCAGGCGTTTTATGTCGAACTCGGAAGGCTACCGAGTTGACTGTTCCAATTCTGTTAACCATGACATCCATTTCTTGGGGCTGGGGCTGTAGAATAAACCGACTGCTTCTCTGCAGAGGAGTAAGACCCCCCCCAATGAATATCCTGAAAATGACACTAAACAATCTGATGCTGAGACTAGAGTGATGCTGGAGCTTTGGGGAATGCGGAGCACCCCTTCATTGCCATGGTTCCCAGGTCCACTCTGGCCCGGAATGGTAGCACCAGATAGGGCCCTATCTATGGGTTAAATAGAACTAAACTGCGTACTTATGCTAAACTGAATTTTTTGAATTAGAACTATTTGACTAAACAGAATAGCTTGAAATTCAAATGTTTTAGACAATTAAACTGTACTTACATTTAAACTGCATGCTTATGCTATACCGAATTGTTTGAAATGGAACTGTTTTTGACATTGAAACTCTACTTTCACTAAACTGAATTGTTATATACAGAATTGTTTTGACATTTAACTGTGTATGAACAAAATATGAGCTTATACTAAACTGAATTTGCTGAATTAAACTGTTTGAATAAACTGAATAGTTTGGAATAGAAATGTTTATGACAATTAAACTGTGTACTCATGCTGAACTAAATTGCTTGAAATAGAACTGATTATTTGCATGAAATGGATTTGGCGTTAGATAACCTACAAAGGTTGATATGCCATAAAAACCAACCAACCAACCAACCAGATGATTTCACTTGGAAGCACTGTCCAACCAAACACCTAAGCTGGTTGGTTGGTTGGATTTTATGGCATATCAACCTTTGTTGGTTATTTAACGCCAAATCCATTTTATTTCAGATAATTCAGTTTAGCATAAGTATACAGTTTAGACGTTAAAACAGTTCTATTCTAATCAAATCAATTAGCATATATACGCAGTTTAACTGCAAAAATCTGTATTGTGAAGGAAGCACGGTTTAGTTCAATTTAACCCATAGATAGGACCCTTATCAGGTGCTACCACACCTAGCCAGAGTGGACCTGGGAGCGATGGTAATAAAGAGGTACTCCGCATTCCCCAAAGCTCCAGCATTACTTGAACCTCACCATTAGATTGTTTAGTGTCATATGCTGGACACTCGTTGGGGGGATGATACCCCTCTGCAGAGGTGCAGTCGGTTTATTCTACAGCCCCAGCCGACTGAGCATGAGACACCTAAGCTAAGGGTCCTATTTGATTCACGATAGAGAGTTATGACATCAAACACATATACCTGCTGATATTCACATTTACATGCATTTATTGTGTTTATCTAAGTCTGTCACTAACTAATTGAGTAATGTACCAAGTGTGAATCCAAATCATTACATGAATAAATAACTTCATAGTGAGTTTGCAAATGTCTAAACCAGAACGAATCATCCTGAGGTATTACAAATATGAATATTTGTCTTCTCTCCACTGGGCTCATAAACATAAGCCGGGTTATATGGGGAGTAGTAATTTACTAAGCTTTGTTGCTTAGATGTAGCACAAGGCTATATGAATGGAACACCCAATGAGACTCGAAATCATTTAAAAATTGTCGAAGACTCTTGAAAATTCACTATGTTATTATTTTTGACACATAGATGACACTCTAACAGGTATTACCTCTCTATATCAGAGTGGACCTGGGAGTAATGGCAATGAAGTGATATTTCATATTCCCCAAATCTCTAGAACTGGGGTTGACTCTCATACCCTGGACCCTCTTTGGGAGGGTCTTGTCCCTCTGCGAAGGTTCAGTCGGTATATTCTGTAGCTCAGGCAGCTGGGCGCGTAGGTTTTAGTTGAGGTATAAAAATTCATTAGTGGGTATCAGTTAAAAATGATAGAATGATGAAGAAAAAGGCATCGAATATACGATAAAAGATAAAACAGAGAGAAACTCGAATATAAGATAAAATAATCTCATAATTAGATGCGATTTAGTGTCATACCTAGGACATCCTAGGGAGGGTTCTTAGTCCTCTGCAGGGGGACACAGACACCATATTCTAAAGAGGATTGATTGAAAGAAAGAAAAAAGAAAGAAGGAGAAATGAAAAAATAACAAAAAAGAAGATAAGGAAGAATAAGGATTGATACTGACCGAAAGAGATAGAGAAGGAAAATGGAGGATTGGTGTAAAAAAGGGTCAGAAACAAAGAAAGAAAGAAAAAAAAAAGAAAGAAAGAAATGAAAATAAATAAAAAAGGAAGATAAAGAGGGAAAAAAGAAGATAAAGAAGAGTAAGGATTGATCCCGACCGAAAGAGACATTCAGAAAATTATTCCAATTTTCAATGATTGAAAAATCTTGGAAAGTCCCCCGGGGCCAATGTAAAACGAACAGATGAGAACAAGAAGAGAAAATTGTCTGTATTAAAAGTAAACTTACATTGCCATAAATTTCAAAAGCCTCTTTCTTGTTCTTTTCCTTTTTCCCCGCCTTTTTTTAATGGCTTAATTTAGTCTTTGGTTTCTGACTTGTCGTTCAGTTGATAACCGGAAGCAACAAAGTAAATTACATAAGTTTGTTGAAAACGGTGCCTCCATTACTTGCGACATTAGTGTCATGTGACCAGGTGGGTTGGAAGGGGAGACAGAATAATAAGAAGCAAATTTCCATGTGAAATGGCTTTAGATTCTTCCATTTGGCACTCTTTTTCGCGTTTTGGTGGCTTTTGGCGAGAAATGGTGTGAAAGGAAACGGAAGTGGAAGCAGAGAACGCTGGAAAAGAAATAGGCTGTGGAAAGGAGATAAAAAAGATATAAAAAAAATGGGCTGGAAAGGCTTGAAAAGAAGATTAAGAAAAAAAAAAAAAATAAGAGAAAAATGAAAAGAAAGGATAAAAATAAGATGGGAGAAACTGGAGATTGAAAATACTGAAGAGTGTGAAAAATGTCCAACGAAGAAAAGAAAAATCAATGAATAACGAAAAATGAAAGAAAATAAACACGAAGATGCAGATAGCAATATAATGAAAAATAGTGTGAAAAAAAAAATCGAAAAAGAGTAGATGAAAAAATATGAAAAAAAAGAAAGAAGTAAAAATGAAAGAAAATAAAAAGAAAATGAAGATGTTAATTTAATGAGAAATAGTGCGAAAAATCCCCCCCCCAAAAAAAGAGTAGCCGAAGAAATATGAAAAAAAAAGTAAAAATTAACGAAGAAACTAAAAGAAAGTTGAAACAATAAAAGAGATTTAACTTGAAAAAGAATCCTTAAAGAAAAAGAAACCACTAGGTTTGTTTAATGAGAGGAATGAGTAAAGAAAAAAAAGATTGAATAAAAAAGTAAAATGAAAAAAAGAAGGAACGTTTAAAAAGAAAAACAAAATACAAAGGAAGAAGAATAAAAGAAAACTAAAAGATATTGAAGAAAGAAAAGAAGAAAATGTAGTGAAAAAGACAGGAAAATAAAAATGAAATACAGAAAAAAAAAAATGAATGAAATAGAAGGGAATGAATTGTAAAATTTGGTGGAAGCCATAAGAGCCAAAATACAATAAAATGAAATAAAAATTTAAGATTAAGAAATGAAAGAAAAAGAGAAGAATTAAAGCCGAAGATAATAAATGAAAAAGAAAAGAAAGGAAAAAGGAGAGGAAGAAAAACAGTTCAAAAAGAGTTATAGAAGACACATACACAAAAAAAAAGAAAAATGAATTAAGAAAAAAAAACAGAAAAATAAAAGAAAAAGAAATGACAAGAGAGAGAGAGAGAGAGAGAGAGAGAGAGAGAGAGAGAGAGAGAGAGAGAGAGAAAAAAGAGGCTGAAGAAATTCTCGAAAAAGGGACAAGGAAGAAATGAAATCAAAAGGGGAGTAGGAATAAAGAAGAAAGTAAGCGGAAATAGATAAATAAAAATAAGAGAGAGAGAGAGAGAGAGAGAGAGAGAGAGTGAGAGAGAGAGAGGGGGTAATAAAATATACAAAGAGACAAAGGAGGAATAAGGGAAAGAAAAAAGAGAAAGAAAAAATGAGAAGTAAAACCTGATAATGAAGACGTTAAAAAACAAAGAAAAATCAAATTGTACCAGAAAAAAATCATATCGTATGAAAGCAAAAAAAAAAAAAAAACAACCCCAAAACAACCAAACAAACAAAAAACAAAACAAAAAACCAACAACAAAACCCTAAAGAAACTTGAAGAAGAAATAAAAAGATAAGTCCGTATATCTAAAATTCTTAATGGCGTGGTTAACTCATCTTGAATTAGATGTTTGCATTTTTTTCGATTTTTTTTCGGTTTTTTTTCCACTACTTATTTGTTGTTAATGTTTGTTGAGATATTACCATTAGGAGACTGGCTTGTAGAATTCTTTTTAGCTGTCTTGTAATGTCTTCTTTTTAAGTCACAAGATATCAATAGTTCCGGTTGCCATGGGAACTAAACGAGAACTCAGTTCGCCGACCAAACGTCCCATTTATTGTTTTTCTGTTCAATGCATTTCCGTAAAGCGAACGCTTTAAGGCGATTTTGCAAATATCCCTCTTTGTTTATTATTATTATTATTGCTTGAGAGTTTTTCATATCAGCGTTAGGTGATGGTCTTTCACTAGAGACTGAGTAACAACAGGCCTTCTCAATTCTCCAGGACTCTTGTCACGATTCTGGCCGTTCTCAACAATGCCGTGATTTGGATGATCATCACACGTCCTCTGATTTCCAAGTCCTCCAGTCTCTGTACCAACCCTTTGGTGACTGTATCAAGAGGCCCTATTACAATTGGTATCACAGTCACATTCATGTTTAATAGTTTTTTTTTTTTAAATCCCTAGCAAGGTCCAGGTACTTATCCTTCTTTTTACTTCCTTTCACTTTTACTCTGCGGTCAGCTGGGACAGCAAAAGCCACAATTTTGCAAGCTCTCTTTTTTTTGTTGATTATTATAAGTTTTGGCCGTCTGACCGAGATTAAGTGATCTGTTTGTATTTCAAAATCCCTGGGGAATTTGTGCGTCTCATTCTCCAGGACAGATTCTGGGTTGTGCATATACCATTTGTTCGTATGGTCAGATTTAAATTCCTTGCACAATCGCCAGTGGATCAACTTCTTCTCTTTTTGCGCTAATTTGCAGTATTTTCTTAGTATATAATATGCCATTTCATCTCTATCACCACATAACCAACATTTGCTATTTTGGTTCGTCTCATCTATTTTTTCTTTAACATCTATTTTTTCTTTAACATCTGTTTTTTTTTCTTTAACATCCTTATTGCGTTGTTCTGAGCAATCAAATAGCAGATGAGATTAGGTTTCCCTCTTAATGCTTCCTTTTCTTAGCTATGTTCAAGTTTTCTCGTGTGATATTTCGTTTACTTGTCTCTTGAAATGTTCATACAGTTGTTTTTCTTCCCATTTCTGTTTTCAGGTTATTTTTTTCTGTTGATGCTGTTATATAATTACGGAATGATTTTTTTATATTAATCATTTTTCATTAATTATATTTTATCATTCGGTTTGGTTGGGCTTTGAACTATTCGGCTTAGTGCAAGTGCAGGTGTTGCACACATTGAGTACAGTTCACGCTCGTGCGCAGAGGATATGACAATCACAAATGTCATAATAAAACCCCCAGTTAGAAAATGGGACTGGGGTGTGAATGACGTGATGCCCGGAAACGATGGGCCGAGATTTTTAGTGATTTCGAAAAAGACGTTAGTTGACATTTGACTCTAGGCCGGGCCAGTCCAGCTGGGGGAGTTGACTGTGGGCGACGTAGGAACAGTCAGCCTTGTAAAAATTGTGTGTCTCTCTCTCCTCGTGTCAAAAGACTAAAAGTCAAGAAGTGAATAAACGTTTCGTACCTGAACAACGGGAGTCGTCAGTGTTTCGTATTCTGCATGCATAGGTTTATGTTACAATGCTAGTGTTATCTGTATTGTTTCTTGTCACTGTAATCAGTTATCCTATGCGGGTTTTAATATAGTAATCGAGTCTTTGTATCGATATATCAAAGCTATATTCAATGCTGGCGAGTCTTCTTCCTCCTTTTCTTGACTCTCACAGTCTCTCTATGTCATCTTTCGTGTTTAAGGCCTTATACATCGTCATTAGTTTTCTTGTTTTCTCGTCCACTCCAATGATGGTCCTATCTTACGAGGAGGACAGCCCAGATGTTTATCCTTTTAAAGAGATTTTGTTGTATATTGACTTACGACCCGGCCGGGCAGTCAAAATAGGAAATAACAGGTGCATCCGGTCGAGGAATATCAGAATTATAACCTTGACCGTGGATGGGTTGAATGAGTGCAATTGTGACGCCCACAAGAAGAAGGGGGCGTTGAACTATTATATAACTCAGTGAAGACAGGAAGTCAGTTAGTTTGGAGACCAGACGAGTTGGGGACAAGATGCGGTAGAGAAAGCCAGCACCCAGAGAGGCTGGGTCCCCAGGCCCCTGGTTGAGCAGCCCAGGAGAACGGGAAAGAAACGCTGTTATGGCCAATAGAGCGGGGGTCAATATGTTGCAGTTCTGTTCGGTCTTCAACTCCCTCTCACACACAACCCTTTCAAATAAAGTGAGAGGTATATTTTTCTAAAGAACTGTGTCGCTCGTCTTTATTGTGTCATTGTTGTGTTCTGCATGCAGATATATATGTATTATGTGTTTGTATAGTTAGTCATGGTCATGGCTATACAACAATTTCTCCGATATAGTTTGGTTTCCAGTAGTTTCCTCGTTCTCCAGAGATACTCTTTTTTAATTCTTTTTTCTTTCGTCTCCGTATATTTAATGGTGTGCGCTTCCAATATTCCCAAATATTTGTAAGTTTCCTTTTCTCTGGGCATTCTGACTTTTTCCTTTTTTTTTTTTTTTTTGGAAGTTCTATTCCTTCTATCATGTGTCGTTTTCTGCTTCTTATTATTAGTATGGTACATTTTCTATGCCAAATTTTATCCCTAAGTCCTGACTGTGTATTCTCACTGTCTGTATTAGGGTTTCCAGTTCTTTTTCATTTTTGGCAAACAGTTTGATGTTGTCCATGTACATTGGATGATTGATTTTTTCCTACGATTTAGCAAGATTCCATCCGCCTGTGCATTTCCTAAGTATGTGATTGAGTGGCGTCATTGCTATCACAAATAGTAATGGCGATAGCACATCTCCTTGGAAGATACCTCTCTGGACTATTATTATTATTATTTACTCATTAAAGTTTTCACATCAGCGTAAGCTGATGGTATTTCACTGGAGATTGAGTGACAACAAGTCTCCTGAAGTCTCCAGGACTCTTCTCAGTATTCTGGCCGTTTTCAATAATGCTGTTGTTTGGATGGTCTCCACTAGGTCGCTAACTTCCAAATCTTTCAGGCTCTTTAATAATCCTTTAGTTACCGTGCCAAAGGCACCAATTACAACTGGTATAATTGCCACCTTCATGTTCCATAGTTTTTTCAATTCTCTAGCAAGGTCGAGGTACTTATCTCTCTTTTCACATTCTGTTAGTTTTATTCTGTGGTCTGCCGGGGACAGCAAAGTCGACAATTTTGCAGATTCTCTTTTTTTTGTTGATTATTATAAGATCTGGTCTTCGGGCCGAGATTAGGTGATCCGTTTGTATATCAAAGTCCCACAGGAGTTTGTGTGTATCATTCTCTAGGACAGGTTCTGGGTTGTGCATATATCATTTGTTGGCATGGTCAAATTTAAATTTCTTGCACATTTTCCAGTGGATCAACTTGCTCACCCAGTCATGTCTAGCCTTGTGCTCCTTCTGTGCCAATTTGCTGCATTCGCTTATTATGTGATTGATGGTTTCATCTCTGTCACCACATAGTCTGCACTTGCCATTTTGTTGTATCTTATCTATCCTCGCTTTGATATGGTTGGTTCTTATGGCGCTGTTTTGTGCTGCCATTAGGAGAGATTCTGTTTCTCTCTTAAATGCACCCCTGCGTTAGTTGGTGATCTTTCACTGGAGGTTGAGTGACTGCAAGTCATCCCAGATCTCCAGGACTCTTTGTACTCTCGACGATCTCAGCAATGCTGTAGCCTGCATAGTCTTATTTCTTCGTCTGATATTCAGTTTACTCAGTCTTTTTTTTTTCACTCCCTTTGAGATCATTCCAATCGCACCAATTAATATCAGGGTCACCCTCATGTTTCAGAGTTTTTTAGTTCACTGACAAGGTTCAAGTATTTATGTCTCTGTTCGCTCACTTATATTTTCAATCTGAGATCTACTGGAACGGCGATATCCACTAGACAGCAAGTTCTCTTTTATTTTTGGTTTAATTATCACTAGGTCTGGTCTTCTGACTTGGATGAGGTTATCTATTTGTCTCTCAAAATCACTGAGAATTTTGTTCGTCTTATTCTCCAAAACGGATTTTGGTTTGTACATATGCCATTCTTTTGTATACTTATATGTATATGCATGCAGAAACATAACGACACAATGAAGACGAGCGGACACTGTTCTTTAGAAAAATATACCTCTCACTTTATTTGAAAGGGTTCGAAAGGGTTACTAAAGGTTTTACTGTGTGAGAGGTGAGTTAGAGACTGAACCGAACTGCAACATATTGACCCCCACTCTTATGGCCATAACAGGATTTCTTTCCCGTTTTCCTGGGCTGCTCAACTGGGGGCCTGGGGACCCAGCCTCTCTATGACATGGTCCTCATTCCAGCATCTTCTCTCCAACTAATCTGAACTTCCTGTCGCCGGGGTTATATAATAATTTGACGTCCACTCTTCTTCCTGCGAGCGTCATAATTTCTCACTCAATTCAACCCTTCGACAGTCAGGGTTATATCCTGATATTCCTCGACCGGATGCACCTGTTATTTACACAGGTGCATTTCCTATTTTGACAGCTTGGCCGAGTCAGAGGTCAATATACAACAATTCGTTCATATGGTCAAATTTCAGTCTCTTGCACAATTCCTTATGAATCGCCTTTCCAACCCATTCATACGTAAGTTGAATTACCATGACCAGAAAATCTTGCGAACACTTGCGCGTCACATACGGAAACACTGGACAGCTGTTTCGACCTTAATAGGTCTCATCAGCAGTGTATACGGCGATCTGCCCCACGATATAATTCCTCTTCTTAAAAAAATGTACATCTGCATCCTTGCCTTTGAGGTTGTAATAATTACGCGAATGCGTATTTTTAATCCTTCTGGGAAGACGTGGCCCTGGAGGTGACCTGTGTCCTCTGTGAAGAGTATGGATGTAACTTGCAAGACACATTCAGGTTAATCAGCTGCGCAATTACCATGACTAGTTAATTTGGCGTGACTTTTAGGTGATGTGGACTGTTGGCTCAGTGCTAGAGTTTCGGGTCTGCATTCTGCGGTCACTGGTTCGATCATCTGTGGGAAGTGATCACGGTATTCACTGTTGATGAGACTTAATAAGGTCGAAACAGCTGTCCAGTGTTTCAATATGTCGTGCGCAAATGTTCACCAGATTTTCTGGTCATGGTAATTCAATTCACAATATAATTCCTCAACTTAAAAAAAGAAGTAAGCGAGTTCGAACTCCAGTCGCGCTATTACGTTCACATTCGGGCAAATACCTTTGGGAAAGGTATGAACTCTCTTATCCTCCCAGCTATGGGTTAAATAGTACCACTACTGTTCTTCTAGGAGAATGGCTTTGGCGTTAAATAATCTAAATGCCATTAAACAAAAACAAAAAAACAAAACAAACCAAACCAGACCTAAAAAAAGAAAATGTACATTCATACGTACTATCATATTCTGTTTGCTATATTCTCTTATTATGTGACTAACCGCTTCGTTCCCCCCCCCCACATAATCTATATTTGCTAATCTTTTATGTATTTTCGCTTTAACATAATTCGTCCTTATGGCGTTGTTCAGTTTCTCTCAAGAGATTTCCCATTCTTAGTCATATCCAGGGTTTTCCTGTGCAATCCCGTCAGTTTGTCGCTTAAAATCTCCGTGCATTTGTTCTTTTGCCTCAATTTGTGTTTCCTTGTTTTGGTTGTTTTTCTCTCCGATCTTAATTTGTTAATCCTGTTACTGGCTGCTGTGAATATTCTTCTTTGCTGTTTGTAATATAACTTACCAGTCCTTTTATTTATACCTCTACGCAGTCATCAATCCTAGCGAGTCCTCTTTCACTTTCTTTTCTTGATTCATACACTCTTTATAATCTCTCGAATATAAGGCCTTGTGTATCGTCATTAATTTTATCGTCCTTTGGTTCATTTGTCTGAGTTCATCACTTGTCTATTTTAAGAATGTTCCGGCGTATAATACAATAGGAACTCCCTAGGTATTTATTATTAATATTATTATAATTATTAAAGAGTTTTTGACGCCTGATGGTCTTTCATTGGAGTCTGAGGGACTGCGAGTCTACTCAAGTATCCAGGACTCTTCTTAGTATTCTGGCCGATCTCAATAATGCTGTAGTTTGGATGGTCTCAACTCGTCCTCTTATTTCCAAGTCCTCTAGTCCCTGTACCAATTCTTTGCTGACTGTACCGAGCAGAACTTTTTGCGATTTTTTCACATTAGCATTGGCTGATGGTCTTTCACTGGAGTCTGGGTGACAGTGATTGTCCTCAAGTCTCGAGGACTCTTCTTAGTATTCTGGCTAATCACAAAAATGCTGTTGTCAGGATTATCTTGATTCTGATTTCCAATTGTTCCAATCCCCTTTTCAAGCCTTTAGGGAAGTTCCAAGTGAACTAAGTACAATAGTTTTCACTGTGACCCTCATGTCCCCTAACTTTCTTTGTTCTTAAGCCAGGGCCAAGTATTTGTCGCTCTTTTCATTTTCTTTGGGTTTCACTCTGTTGTCTACTGGAATGGTAAAATCCACTTGATGACAAGTTCTTGTTTTTTCTTTTCTTTTTTTATGTTTTTATTAATCAACACAAGGTTTAGTTTTCTGGCCTGTACGAATTCGGTGATCAGTTTGTATGTCAAAATCACAGAGAATTTTATGTGGCTCATTATTTTGAACAGATTCTGGTTTGTGGATGTACCATTTCATCGTATAATCAAATTTCAATCTTTTGCACATTTCTCCTTGGATTATAGTTTTCCCTCCTCGTGGTGCGTGGATGTCCTCGTGGTGTAATGGTTAAAGCGATAGACTGCGGAATCGTAGTAAGCGAGTTCGTATTCCAGTCACGCTATTACGTTCACCTTCGGGCAAATGCCTTTGGGAAAGGTATGAACCCCCTTATCCTCCCAGTTATGGGTTAAATAGTACCACTACTGTTCTTCTCGGAGAATGGCTTTGGCATTGAATAACCTTCAAAGGTTGATATGCCATTAAACAAAGAAACCACACCAAACCGAGTCCTGCCTACTATTGTACTTCATTTGCGCTTGTTTGCTATATTCGCTTATCGTTTCCTCTTTGTCACCACGTAACCTCTTCTTCTTCTTCTTCTTCTTCTTCTTCTTCTTCTTCTTCTTCTTCTTCTTCTTCTTCTTCAGGACATTTAAAAATGGAGTTGTATTATTTGTATTAGGATATCTTCTTTCGTTGTTCAATATTAGATTTGTTTAATTTCAGATGATGCACACTTTCTTTGAAATTTCTTCTTGAAAATATTTGAATCTGTTGATAGTATGGCTTTTGCATTCCGTCATCAAAAATAGCCTACTGTCTTGCATCACATTACTCTTAAAACTCCATCAGTGTGGCAAGCAGTGCTGGAGTATGAAAGATCATAAGTGCCGAGACTGTCTGTCGCATAGTATGACATTATTATGGTAATGTTAATTACTAGAAAATTGTGACCTGCAGTAGTAATGGTGATGATGATTGCATCAACTATATATCATCATCATGTTCAACATCAGAAATAGAAAACAATTAGGTTCGGAGTTTTAAAAAAATTCTGTGTTCTTTTGACAAATCTAATTAACAACGACTTCTCTTTCCTGGCGAACATTTTGTTAAATCTTGTTAGAATAATTTCGTGGATTTGCCTATGGCCTTCACGCTTGTATTTGTGCACACGGCGTCATTCGACTGTTTTTTTTGTTTCTTTGTTTGTTATTTGAAAAAAAAATCTCTCTTAAATTCTTCCTTTCGTTTCTAATCTTCATTTTCTCCTTTTCCTTTCTCTTCTCTAGAAATATGCTAACTTCTCTCTGTCTCTTATTCTTTCATCTTTTATTTCTACAACTACTTTTCTTTCTCTCTCACTCAATCTCTCTCTCTCTCTCTCTCTCTCTCTCTCTCTCTCTCTCTCTCTGATCTTTTATTCTTACAGCCACTTTTCTTCCCCTCTTTTTCTGTCTTTTTACCCTTTCTTCTCTCTTTCTTTTTGATCTCCCCTCTCCTTCTCTCAATCTCTTTCTCTTATGGTCTGAAGGTTTATTTCTTCTTTCCTTCTCTCTCTCTCTCTCTCTCTTTCTCTCTCTCTCTATCTATCTATCGATCTATCTATTTCTCTCATTCTATGATTTATTTCTACAAGCCTCTCTTTTTTGCCATTCACTCTCTGTCTCTTTCTCTCTCATTCTCTGTCTCTCTCTCATTCTCTGATCTTTTATTTCTACAGACACTGTTCTCTCCCTCTCTCTGTCTCTCTGTCTCTGTCTCTGTCTCTCTCTTTCATTCTATAACCTTTATTCTCTGACCTTATTCTCTGATCTTTCATTTCTATCCTCGCTTTTCTCTCTCTTTATTTCCCTTTCTCTTTCTTTCTTTCTCTCTCTCTGTCTCCCTCCCCTCTTTCTGTTACTGATTAAATTACTTTTGTTCACTCTTTTTCTTTTCCCATTATTGCTTTATCAACATTTAGATAAAGGCTGTGAATAATCTGAGAATGGCATAGATTTTTCAAGTCATTCTTGTATAAACAAATTCAAATAGAGTCCACAAAGTGACTGAGAACGTTGCAAATTTCCTCACCGGTGTTATTTATCTGCATTTGTGCCCAATCAAAACCCTAGGATTTGAGATTGATTGATTTTAACGTGTAGGGTTATTTTATGTCTTGAAGTTAGGGAATCGCGTTCATTGTACGTTCATATGTAGATTTTTGTGTTGTTGTTTCTTAAAAGTTTTTTTTTTGCACACAGTTACATTACACAGATTGCATTTCACATAGCACTAATACCCTTGGGAAAGGTATGAATCTCATTATTCTCCATCAAGCTATGGGTAAATAGTTGGGCAGACTGGGTTCTTCAGCCTTGATCAGGCAACTAGTCTAGGAGAAGGAAAACTCAGAATTCAAATCTGCTAAAATTGACCTTGTGTCATATCCTGCTCGAGCGGAGGGGTTGGTAAATATGGTTACATTATAGCAATTATTTCAATCAAATATAAACAATTTGCACACTATTGTATAGTTTCAAGTATTCCTATCTAATACCAGTATTTTATATGAAGTTTTATGATTTCTTGTAACTATTTCTATTGTATAAACCCCGTTATTTCCACAGCTATGGGTTTAATAGTATCACTTGTTCTACAAGGATAGTTTTGGGATTAAATATCCAACAAAAGTTGATATGCAATTAAAAACCAAGAAATAAACCAAACCAAACTTTCTCTATTTAATAATAATTAATTGGTTTGGTTTGGCTTATTTTTATGGTGCATAATATGGTGTAGGTTATTTAAAGCCAAATCCATTTTTATACACATCATCATCATCATCATTTCGTGCTGCTTGCATGGATTTACCTAACTCTCTCTCTCTCACCATCCGTCCCTATCATTCATCGCTTCCGGCAGGTCCTCCAAGCTACATCCTGTATCAGTACAGAACTGTTGTTGATAAGTTCGAGCTGGTCGTCTTACACTTGCACGTCCGTATGAAGGGGTCCATAGGAGAACGTCGCGTATGAGTTCGTCCTTGCTCCTCTAGCAGTCTTGTTCGTCTAATTTAGATGGTCTTCAAAATGGGTGGTAGGTGCCCTACAGATGCTGTTTTGTGAGATGTTGCTTTCAGGATTTGTTCAATATAGCTCGGAGCATCCTTGTGAAATTGCCGTCAAGCTTTTTCTCCATGTGCTTAGTCAGCGTCAAAGTGGGGCATATATACAATAGTATGGATACGACCACTGCTTGGAAAAAATTGCGTTTTATTTTATTGGATAAGTCTGATTTCCATGTGACCGAGAGCTTATCGATAGCTGTCCATGCCTTTTCTAGTCGTGTATAGATGTCATTTTCGGTAGACGAGACGTTGCTTTCTAGGTAGGTGAAACGATCCTATTTCAAACAATTCAGTATAGCACAAGTACACTGTTTAGTTCTATATGATCGATAGACAGGACCTTATAAGATGTTACCACTCCGAGCTAGAGTTAACCTGCGAGCGATGGCAATAAAGGGGTAATCTGCATTCCCCAAAGCTCCTGCATTACTGGAGCCTCACCGTCAGATTGTTTAGTGTCATATCTGGGACTTTCGTTGAAGGACTCTTACCCCTCTGTAAAGATGTAGTCGGTGTATTCTACAGCCCCAGCTAACAGGGCCAATAATTAATTTTGCTCGCAGAAACCCCAAAAGTTTGTCTTTTTATCAATAAATTTAAATTATAATACGTATTATTCGCTCTCTATTTTGAAAAAAAGAAGGAAAAATAGATTATTGATTGAATGGTTGGTTTTAACGGAACTTCGACGTTTTAAAGTTTGTTTTATGCCTAGAGGTTTGGGAATCGTGTTCATGGTAAGTTCATATTTCATGTTTCTTAAGATTTTTTTGGCACATGGTCCTATCGAATACGTATAATTCTTAAGTAGATCAATATGACCCCTACGTGTCACTCCGGGTCAGAGTGGACCTGGGAGGATTTGACAATGAAGAGGAACTCCACACTCTCCAGATCTCCAGAATGAGAGTTTCATTACCAGATGCAGGTTAGTGTCATACCCAGGACACCCATCTTTTTTCGGGTAGATTTGACCCCTTAATGGAGGGGATATAGTCAGCGCATTCTAAGCCTTACCAACAGGGCAGATTAAAAACTTTGGATTTCAAATATCAATTTTCAAGGCATGATGATCTTCCATACTGGCTTAATTGGTTCTACATAATCTTCCTACCTTCATTGAGCCTTTCTATTTTGAAAAGCCCCAATATTTAGTTTTGGTTAGCCTCTCACAGGGTCATATTAGAAAGTCCCCTAGTGAGAATCAAACTCTCTATATCATGGGACTGTAGAATACATCGACTGCATCTCTGCAGAGGGGTAAGACTCCACCAATAAGTATCCCGGATATGACACTAAACAATCTGACCGCGAGGTTCCTGTAATACTGGAGCTTTGGGGATGCGGAGTACCCCTTCATTGCCATCGCTCCCAGGTCCACTCTGGCCCGGAGTGGTAGCACCTGATAAGGGTCGTATTATAGGTCAAATAGAAATAAATTGTATACTTATGCTAAACTGAATTGTTTGAAATAGAACTGTTTATAAGTATAAATTTTAGAATTCAGACATGACCGATAAAATGAAACGCAGTTTTTTCCAAACAGTGGTCGTGTCGATACTGCTGTATGGATGCACTACATGGACGCAAACTAAACGTATGGAGAAAAAGCTTGACGGAAACTACACAAGAATGCTGCAAGCAATACTGAACAAGTCCTGGAGGCAGTACCCCTCAAAGTAGCAGCTGTACGGCCACCTACCACATATCGCAAAAACTATCCAAGTTAGACGAACCAGACATGCAGGACACTGCTGGAGAAGTAGGGACGTGCTCATAAGTGACATACTCCTGTGGATCCCTTCACATGGACGAGCAAAGGCAGGATGATCAGCTAGAACCTATATACAACAGCTCTGTGCCGATACAAGAGGTAGTCTTGAAGACCTACTAGAAGCAATGGAAGATAGAGAAGGGTGTTGGGAGAGGGTCAGGGAGATCCATGCTGGTGGCGCGATATGATGATGATGATATGTATAAATGGATTTGACATTAAATAACTTACAATGGTTGATATGCCATAAAACCAAACCAAACCAATCTCTATATCAGCGACCTATTGTGGCACATTAGTATTGTTATGTAATGAATTTAATGCTCACTGGGTGCTCCCCATTTAGCCTAACTAAGCTTAACAAATACTTATTAGACATTTGTCATTGGGTAATTATTTTCAGGTCTTATAGTAGGCTATTGCTATTGATTCTCACTGGGTACCACGCACTTTTGGCCTTATTTGGTAAATACGTATCATTTTTTTCCTTTGAATACCCATAAATATAATATGAATATCATGCATGGTAGATTCGTTGCCGAACCAAGGCTAAAGAACCCAATCTGCCCTGTTATTTACACATAGTTGGGGTGGAAAGAATCGTTGGTTTCATGCCTTTCTAGAGGACATTAGTGTGTAGTAAAATGCAAACAGCGTCGTTCTGGATTTGAACTCGAGTTACCAGTTCCATTTCCTGATGCTTAGCTTAGTTTGGCACAAGGATAGAAGTATGGAGCATCGAGTGAAGATCAAAGTAACCTAGCATGGGTGTCATCCTTAAAAAAATCTAAAATTGCTTACATAACATAAAATCGTTATTATAGAAGATCTGATGAGGATTGAACTCACTACTCAGTGCCACAACGGAGTGCCCTTCAACTCTCTATCAAGCTTGGCTTTGTGCGACACAAGACCAGAAATATAAGATACTCTATAGCTAGTCTGACTCTTTAAACATTCGGTGCCAAGTGAAAAAAAGTAAAAAATAAAAGTAAAAAAAGAAATCAATATCATCCCCAGATTTTTTCATGCAATGGGGAGTTTGTGCATACGTTAGGGTGCCTCGGTCACCAGATGAGTTTTTGGATTTGTAGTGTACTCGAAAGTGGAAACGATGCAGTTTTTCTCTGGGTATTTATTAAATTAAGCTTTATTTGCAACTAGGTACAATAGTAAGGTCCCCGATGAGAACTGAAGTACTATATAGGGGAATAGACTTGAGAGCTGCTTATTAACCTTTGCTTTGCGAGAAGAGTTGGCTTTTTAGAAATAATCGTTTATAATAGCTGTAGTGTTTCTATAAGTATGCAGTTTAAACGTTTAGACAAATGTCATTATTTACATCTGAATGTGAGTATATTTCCTTTTCATGTGTGTAAATGTTCATATTAGGGAGAGGAGGAGAAGGAGAAGGAAGAGGAGGATGAGGAAAACATTTTAATCATCTGAGGGGCAGGGGAAGATGTATTCTCAAGAGAACAAATCTGTTCGTAATTTAAAACAGTAATTAGTAAGATATTACGAAAAGGCGGGATGTGGATGGGGGTGGTGAGATGCGGTAAATTAATGAGAGAAGAAGAAGAAGAAGAAGAAGAAGAAGAAGAAGAAGAAGAAGAAGAAGAAGAAGAAGAAGAAGGGAAACAAAATATGAAGCAAAAAAGAGAAACTATAGAAAACAAGAAAGAGAAATAAAGAAATATTAGAAAAGACAAGAAGAAGAAGAAGAAGAAGAAGAAGAAGGAGAAGAAGAGCAACAACAACAACAATAACAACAAAGAAGAAGAAGAAGAAGAAGAAGAAGAAGAAGAAGAAGAAGAAGAAACAAAGGGTGAACGATAAAGTAGATATTATAGGGAATACAGGAAGGAGAATGAAATAAAAAAAAATAACCCGAAAAGAATTTAAAAAAAAAGAGAAAAGCGCCAAAATGATAAGTGGGAAAAGCAGAAAAAAAAGAAAAGTAAAAGAGAGATAAAGAAAAAGTTCGAAGTAAAAATGAAAGAAAGAAAAAAAAAAAAATTTAAGACGAAAACTAAAAAAAAAAAAAAAAAAAAAAAAAAAAAAAAAAAAAAAAAGAAGAAATCAAAAAGCAAAAGAAAGAAAGAGACAGAGAGAACCATTAAATGCAATTCGGAGAGAAGAGACTAAAACAAATGACTCGATAAATAAATAAAGAACATTTGGTAGCAGAAAATGGAAATGTAGAAGATAAAAAGGAAAGAAAGAAAAAAGAAAAAAGTAAAAGTAAAAGAAAAAAAAAACAGATGGTAACGAAATTGCGAACAAAAGAGATAAAATGAATCAAGGGCGTGAGAAGAAAGAAAGAAAGAAAGAAAGAAAGAAAGAAAGAAGATGAAGAAAAAGAAGAAGAAAAAGAAGAAGAAGAAGAAATAAATAATGGAACTGCGAAAAGAGGAAAAACAAATGTCAAGAAAATTGCGGACAAACAAGATAAAATGAATCAAGGGCGTGAGAAGAAAGAAAGAAAGGAAGAAGAAGAAGAAGAAGAAGAAGAAGAGGAGGAAGAAGAGGAAAAAGAAGAAATAAATAATGGAACTACAAAAAGAGGAAAAACAAATGTCAAGAAAATTGCGAACAAAAGAGATAAAATGAATCAAGGGCGTGGGAAGAAAGAAAGAAAGAAAGAAAGAAGAAGAAGAAGAAGAAGAAGAAGAAGAAGAAGAAGAAGAAGAGGAAGAAGAAGAAATAAATAATGGAACTACAAAAAGAAGAAAAACAAATGTCAAGAAAATTGCGAACAAAAGAGATAAAATGAATCAAGGGCGTGAGAAGAAAGAAAGAAAGAAGAAGAAGAAAAAGAAGAAGAAGAAGAAGAAGAAGAAGAAGAAGAAGAAGGAGAAGAAGAAGAAGAAATAAATAATGGAACTGCAAAAAAAAAAAAAAAAATGCAAAAAAAAAAGAAAAGAAAAGAAAAAAGAAAAGTTATCAAAATAAGGAAAACGCGAAGCTGGAACAATGACGAAGAAAAAATAGAATAAAATGAAATAAAGAGACAAAAAACAAAAAAAAACAAAAACAAAAAACCATTAAAAAAAACAAAACAAAACAAATAAAAATTAAAAAGCAAATACAACGATGGGTTGTCAAAAACAAAATCCGGATAGAGAGAAAGAAAACTTAAGGAAAAAGTGAAAGCTAAAAAGAGAAAAGCAAAAAAACAAACAAACAAAAAAAAAAGTTTATAATAAAATGAAGTGAAAAAAGAAAGACGTCGAAGGTGTGATAAAATTGGGCAGGTGACGTCGAGAATTGAAGAGCGTCAGCAGCAACAGATAGTTGAAATGGAAACACACAATCGCCGGAGGTTAATGAGCGTCAAAATGCACACACTTAACTCTACTGAAAAGCCGGCTGCTTTGGTGACAGAAACGAATTAGCAATGAATAATATATAAAAATAATTAGTTTTCACCGTCTTCTTCGCTGTGTAAAACCGACCCACTTCTCAACATTTTCCCATCATTTGTTTTTTTGGTTTTTAACTTTCGACACATTTTCTGCCAGACTGAAGAGAGAAGTTAATGTTTTTCTTTTGTTTTTGTTTTTGTTTTTGTTATCTTCATTTTTCATTTTTCATTATTTTTTGAAATATGGTTCAATAGAAAGAATGATAGCATCAACACAGTGGCATTTTTAGTTTGTATTTTCCTTATCGTGCGTTCAAGTAATGCCCGTCTCTCTTAGCTTAGGATCACCCGCTCTGTCTGCCTCTCTCTTTCTGTCTCCTCTCTCTCTCTCTCTCTCACACACACACACATGCGCACACACACATACACACAAACATATATGCATACACATATAAACCTGATGAAATTTTCTTATCGTACGTTCAAGTAGTGTCTGTCTCTGTTTGGTTAAGCTCTCCCTCTTTGTCCCTCTTTCTCTCTCTCTCTCGCCTCTTTCTTTCTTTCTTTCTTTCTTTCTTTCTCATATAGACATATAAACACACTTACATATACATATATAAACATGCAACACGTTGAAATTTTATCGTTCAAGTAATGCCTGTCTCTCTTAGCTTAGAATCTCCCTCTCAGTTTCTCTGTCTCTCTCTCTTTCTCTCACTCTTTTTTCTCTCTTTCTCTCTTACACACACGCATGCACACATAAACGCACATACACATAAACGTGTAACCCGTTGAAATTTTATCGTGCGTCTTTCTCAGCATATGATCTCCCTCTTTGTCTCTCTCTCAATCTCCTCTCTCTCTCTCTCTCTCTCTCTCTCTCTCTCACACACACACACACACACAAACATGTAACCCGCTGAAATTTTCGGAAATTTCAATAGGGCTCACACAACGAATGTAGTACGGAATTTTACAACGACCCTTTGTGTGTAGTACCTTTTATGAGCGAATAGTAAACATAATAAAAAATAATTACTTTGAAGTATATGGTGGAAAGTTTGAATGCTCCCTACTGTTTTGAACAAATCCTGGAAGAAGCACTGCACAAAACAGCAGCTGTACGGACACCTGCCACCCATCTCGCAAACCATTTAAGAAAGACGAACGGGACATGCTGGATACTATTAGAAATATGGACAGATACATATGGACTACGACATATGGGCGCTCCAGTGTGGGCCAGCCAGCAAGGATTCACATACATAAGCTCTGTACGGTCAATGGGTGTAGTCTAGAGGACTTACCTGGAGCGATGGATGATAGAGAGAGATAGCACGCACGAGAGAGAGAGAGTGAGAGGGAGAGGGAGAAAGAGGGGTCAAAGGACTATGCACTATCAGCTCATAGCGTTCTTGTGAAGTTCTCGTTTAGCTTTTTTTCCGTGTTTTTCTTTAGCCCCCAGTTGGAGTGCATCCGTACAGTAGTACCGATGCAGCCACATCTTTGAAGAAATCCCGTTCTATTTTATCGGAGAGATTAGATTTCTAGATGACTAATAATCTCTTAATTGTAGCGCATGCACTTTCCTATGCGTTTGTTTACACCACTTTCACTAGATGAGATATTGCTGTCGAAGTATATGAACTGGTCTACTAATTTCAGAGATTTGTCTCTAAACGTGGAAAAGGTTCTTTCTTGTTTAAAATACATGAACTGTTTTACTTGAGTTCACGTTGAGTTCAATGCGTCCTGCTGCGTGTTATATGCTATGCAACAGGGAATATAGATAGATAGATAGATAGATGTTTATGATTCTTACTAGCTCACTTGGTGAGTTAATGGAGGACCAGATGTTGCAGTATTACTAAATAGTGCTTGATATCAATGATAGAGCTTTTACACACACACACACACGCACATATATATATATTTCATGGTACTGTCTGTGACCCTTGGTTTCATGCTTTCCGCGTTCGTCAGACATGTATATATATATATATGTAGGAAGAAATGAGTTGAATATGACCGAATGTACGGAGAAAAGGTATAATGGAAGGAAAATGTTTGATGGTTTGTTTATTTGCCAACGCGTTTCGAGTTCAATCTTTTTTGGAATGCAAAATTATTTTAACGAAATTATTTTAGTTTGAGAAATAATTTTGATGGATAAATTTTAATTCAATTAGAACTGATTAATACTCATAATTATATTGTTTAAATAAAAACTTAAGATTATTGAACTGCGTGTACGCAAAACAAAAAATTGACCCAGAGGTCATTATTAAAAAAAAATGGGTTCATTCAAAATCAGTAGTAGATCAAACACTTGGTTTGATTTCGTTTAGTATCGGCCGAGTGGGTAGAGTGTCCACCAATGGCCCGGGAGACTGGCGTTTAATCCCAGGTCGTCATAATAAAAAAAATGGTACTTGATACCTCCTAACTTAACATTCATCATTATAAGGTATGTATTAAGGGTAACGTGGAGCAATTCAGGGGAAAGTGTAACGCTCTCCCCTACACCTCTGTATAGTAGCCAATGAAAAGGGAGCCTTCCGGTTGCCCTCGACTACAGGCGCCAACTTTACTTACTTAATAGTCCCCAAATGCCCTTTTCCCAGTAAAAACTGATTTGGTTTGGTTCGGTTTAATTTATAAAGGCACTTAAACTCCTCATGGGTTAATTAATGGCGAAATTTGATTCATTTGGTTTGATCAGGTTTAGTTTATTTGAAAATAAAAGAAAGTGAAAAGACTGGCAAGTAAGTGAATCTTGCCAAAAAAAAAAAAAAAAAAAAAGTGGCGATACTTGGGGGTTATGATGATACTAATTTTAGTGTGGAAGAGACCCCAAAGGCCTAAAAAAGATTCTCGAGAAACTGGAGATCAGAGGAAGAATCGGGACAACCCAGACCACAGCAGTGTTAAAATCAGATGAGTTCTGGAGACCCGAGAAGATTTGTTGTTACTCAGGTTTCAGAGAAAAACTTGCAAAGAATGAAAATCACGGAAATTAAAGAAAACGAACAAAGAGGCAAGTACTAGGACCTTGTCAGAGAACAAGGATATCTGTGGAACATGAGGGTGAAAGTGATACCATTTGTAATTGGTGTGTCTGGAACGGTCCACAAAGGTTTTGTAAAGGAGCTGGAAAATTTAAAAATCGAGTTCGAGCCGAGATTATCCAAACTACAGCACTGTTGAGATCGGCCAGAATACTGAGAAGAGTCCCGGAGACATGATGAGACTTTCTATCTCTCAGACTCCAGTGAAAGCTATGGCCTGGATTGATTACAAAAAGGCATATGATATGGTTCTGCAAAGCCTCAAAATGTACAAAATATCACATGAAGTCATAAACTTTATTAAGAAAACCATGAAAACCTGGAGAGTGAAATTGACAGCAGGAGGAAGAAACTTAATTGAAGCAAAGATCCAAAGACGTATTTTTCAAGGAGATGCTCTATCACCGTACCATTCATAATAGCCATGTTGCCACTTAACCGCAAACTCAGAAAATGCACAGTCGGATACAATCTTAGTAGATCACAAGAAAAGATCAATCACCTAATGTATATGGGTGACATCAAGCTATTTGCAATAAATGAAAAAGAACTGGAAACTCTAATACACGCCGTTAGAATATACAGTCAGGACGTAGGAATGGAAATTGGCATAGAAAAATGTGCATTGCTTGTAATGAAAAGTGGCAAACGAGATCAAACTGACGGAATGGAACTACCAAATCAACATAAGATTAGAACGCTCAGAGAAAAGGGAACGTGCAAATGCTTGGGCATCTTGGAGACTGACACCACCAAAGAAGTGGAAATGAAAGACAAAATTCAAAAAGAATATATCAGGAGAACTAGAAAACTACTCAAGACAACACTCTCTAGTCGAAACCTTATCAAAGGAATAAATACCTGGGCTGTAACCATCGTTAGATAGTCGGGACCCTTTCTGAGATGGACCAGAGATGAACTTCAACAAATGGACCAAAGAGCAAGAAAACTAATGACCATGCATAAGGCATTACATCCCAGAGACGACATTAACAGGATATATGTATCAAGAAAAGAGGGAGGAGGAAAACTTGCCAGCATTGAAGACAACGTTGACGCATTAATGACTACGTAGAAAAACTCGAAGGAGGACAGATTACAGCTATCAGAAACGATACTGATAACACGATGGACAACAGAATGACAACTAAGAAACAAAAATGGGAAGGAAAACAACTCTATGGGCGTTTTAAACAACTGATAAACAACATCTCACTCGAGAAAACCTGGACTTGGCTAAGAAAAGGAAACTTTAAGAGAGAAACAGAATCTGTCCTAATAGCGGCACAAAACAACGTCGTAAGAACCAATCATATCAAAGCGAGAATAGATAAGACACAAGAAAATAGCAAATGTAGGCTATGCAGTGACAGAGATGAAACCATCAATCACATAATAAGCGAATGCAGCAAATTAGCACAGAAGGAGTATAAGGCGAGACACGACTGGGTGGGCAAGTTGATCCACTGGGAGATGTGCAAGAAATTTAAATTTGACTATTCGAACAAATGGTATATGCACAACCCAGCATCTGTCCTAGAAAATGACACACATAAACTCCTATGGGACTTTGAAGAGAATTTACAAAATTGTCGTCTTTGCTGTCCCAGCTTATCACAGAATAAAACTGAAAAAATGTGAAAAGAAGGAGAAGTACATGGACCTTGCTAGGGAATTGAAAAAACTATGGCACAAGAAGGTGACTATTATACCAATTGTGATTGGTGCTTTTGGTACAGTAACTAAATGATGATTAAAGGGACTGGAGGAATTGGAAGTTGGCGGATGAGAAGAGACCATCCCAACTACAGTATTATTGAGAACGGCCAGAATACTGAGAAGAGTCCTGAAGACTTGAGACTTGGTGTCACTCAAACTCTAGTGAAAGACCATCAGCTAACGCTGATGTAAAAAACTCTAAAGAAGTAAATAATGATAATTATAACAAGAGACTGGAAAACATATTATCTATCTATCTATGAATAGTCACATAATAATAATAATAATAATAATAATAAGGAATACCAATTATTGTTGGTGCGCTTAGAAGGGGTTCTAAATGCTTGGGAAAAAGACTGGAGGAACTGGCAATCAGAGGAAGAATCGAGACCACACAGAACATTGCATAAATACGATCGTTTGAAATACTCAGGAGAGTCCTGGAAGTCTGAGGAGACTTGCTGTCACTCAGACTCCAGTATAAGCTGGCCTGAAAAACTCTCAAGAAGTAAAATGATAACAATATAAATCATAGACAAGTTTTATATGTATATGATAAATAGATGAAGTGTAAAGATCAATAAAAAACATTTTTTAAAATTTAAAAATACTTTTGAAAATATTTTCATTGAGTATGAATAAATAAAACCTGGAAAGGTATCAGTTTGAATGGTGAAACACCTTAAGTATTCATATAAAATTGACTGAAAAATTTTGTTGACCTTTTGCATTAACGAAAAAGAAACAGAAAATATCATTTATATATTTGCCAGAGTTTACAAATAGCATGTTGAAAATAATTGACCAGAGGTGGCAGAGAGTTTTGTTTATTTGTTTATTTATTTGTTTGAGTTTTATGGCGTATCAACCTTTTTAGGTTATTTGATGCCAAATTTATGTTTATACAAATAAACAGTTCTATTTCAAACAATTCTGTTTAGCATAAGTACATAGTTAAATCGTCAAAAACATTTCTATTTCAAGCTATTCAGTTTAGTCAAACAGTTCTAATTCAAACAATTCGGTTTAGCATAAGTATAGTTTTTGTTTACACACTGTTGAATGTTAAAACAGTTTTATTTCAAACAATTCAGTTTAGTGTAAGTACAGTTTCAATGTCAAAAAGATTTCTATTTCAAACAATTCTTTTTAGCATAAAAACTTCCATTTCAAAGAATTCAGTTTAGCATAAATACGTAGTTTAAATGTCAAAATAACTCTTTTTCAAGCAATTCAGTTTAGAATTAGTACGCAGTTTAAATGTCAAAACAGTTATATTTCAAGCATTCCACTTAAGCATAAGTAGCTATTCAGT
Organism: Sepioteuthis lessoniana; assembly: GCA_963585895.1. NCBI lineage: Eukaryota > Metazoa > Mollusca > Cephalopoda > Myopsida > Loliginidae > Sepioteuthis > Sepioteuthis lessoniana. The sequence continues at coordinate 45,590,631 of OY757936.1, read as the reverse complement.
TTAGCTAAAGTAGGCAGTTTAAATGCAAAAACAGTCCCATCCCAAACAACACAGTTTAGTTCTATTTGACCCATAGATAGGACCCTAACAGGTGGAACCATTCCGGGCCAGAGTGGACCTAGGAGCGATGGCAATGAAGGAGTACTCTGCATTTCCCAAAGCTCCAGCATTACTGAAGTCTCACCATCAGATTGTTTAGTATCGTATCCTGGACACTCGTTGGGGGGTGTCTTACTCCTATGCAGAGAAGCAGTCGGTGTATTCTACAGCCCCACTCCCCTGCCAACTAGGCAAGGCAGAGAGGTGGGCAGAGGAAAATATTCAATTATAGTTATTTTGGCAGAAATTACTGTTTCATAAATGCTGTTCAAAAGGATAAAAAATGACTGAACAGACGAGAAGTAGTGGGTAGAAAAGGCAGAAATAGAACGGACATTTCCTTGGGTGGCAAAGTTGCTATGTGTGTGGGGATGGTTATGTGTGCATGGGGAGTGTAAATTGTTAATTTAAAACCGCAAACCTCCACCCGTCTTCTTATAACGTATGTGGCAAACGTTTTTAAGTTAACTTAGAACAGGACAGCGTTCAAACAGCAGATTCTTATTTGATGGACACACCTACAAAGCAATCGCCCCCTTTTTTGATCACTCGCTAGTGACTAATTCGCCTTTTTTTCTTTCTATTTCAAAAACCTTTATTCTTATTTTTCATTTATTTTCTTATTTTTTTTACTCCGATCAATATAAAGTTTAACATGAAAATATTCATGATTAAATATATATATATTTTACTGCTTGCTGAGTGCCCCTCCCATATATATATATATATATATATATATATAAATCTAAGATTGCCTAAACACAGAGTCAAAGGTGCTTGGAGAAAGTTAGTTTCTCCCATATGCAATCTTTGATAATCGCATTGGCAAGAAAAGCGCCGTTGCATTGATATTGAACACACTATATTGGTAATGTCGAAAACTGCATTATATATATATATATATATATATACAAACATGCACACACACACATTTATATATAAAGTTTTTACTATATGTTTTTGCAGCATTATTGCCTCCGACAAAGCCTTCATCTGATGATGAATCTGGGTTCAAGCTTGGTTTCGGGGCCTAAGCATCATTACCTCAAGTCCAGAGTGTCCCAGCAGTATCTCACTATACCACCAGACTTTATTGGATTGCTCTCACTTTATGGGATGGCCATATCCACACTAATGCATTTAAAGCCTTATCTTTGATATATTTTTTTTATATATTTCCTCTTGTTTAAGGGAGAAAATCCAAGATTATTCCAGAATGAGTTGGTGATGAAACCTCGATATCCGACCCCGACCATTTCTGACGCATTGTTCTCGCAGATATTCATAATTTTACAACTTACGCTGATATATCCAATCGAAATTTTCTTCAAAAGGGACCGTTAACTCACTGACGAATATATAAATACGTTTAACAATCACATAAGCGAGAAACTGACAGTTACTGATTACCGTTGACTCTGTGCCTATGTTATCCGAACAGATACATATGACTGATCGCCAATATTGAACACTTTATATTTAAACTATAGCAAACCCCAGTATTAGGTTAGTTGAGATCATTTGGTTTAATACCAAATCTACCCTTGATGTTTATTCAATACCAAATCCTGTTTATATATATATATATATATATATATATATATATATTAGTATGTATATTACGGGAATCATAATTTATTTGTTAAAATAATAAAACCAATTGAAGGGACCCTTTTATCCGGCGCTTTTTCACCAAAATACAGCAGAATCGATTGAAAGCAAATATAAGAAATCGCGGGGTGAGGGTTCAATCCCTGGTCGAGTCATACCAAAGACTCAAAAAATGGTGCTTAACAATCAGCATTATAAGGTAAGGAACAAGGGTAGAGTGGAGCAATCCAGGGAACGGTATAGCACCCTCCCTTACACCTCGGTGCAATCCTATTTACCCACCCCTCCGCTTGGGCAGGATATGACACAAGGTCAATTTTTAAGCGGAGTTTAACAGGTTTCGAATTCAGAGTTTTCCTTCTCCTAGACTAGTTGCCTAACCAAGGCTGAAGAACCTAGTCTGTCCTACTATTTACCCATAGCTGGAGGGAGAATAATTGGATTCATACCTTTCCCAAGGGTATTAGTGCTATGTGAAATGCAATGAGTTTCGTCCAGGATTTGAACTCGTGTCGCCGTGTTCACCTCGGTGTAATAGCTAATGAAAAGGGAGCCTTCGGGTCACTCTCGATTAAGGTCACTGACTTACTTTACTAATTCTATTGAGTATGAATCACTTATCTGCACACAGTTAAATGGTTTCAAGTATTTCTATTTAATACTAAAAATTCTATTTGATATTAGTCATTTGTCTGCTCGTAGTAAAATGGTTTCAGGTATTGCTATTAACATTAGTAATTCTATTTATTAACTATTCCTATCTAATAAAACCAGTCAGCTGGGGTTGAAGAATTCACTGAACCCTCAATGAATGCATGGATATGACAGAAAACCATCTGATGGTGAGGTTCCAGTTCTAGTGCTCTGGAGAATATGGAGTACCTCTTCATTGTCATTGCTCCTAGATCCACTTTAACCCTGAATGGTAGCACCTGATCGGGTCCTATCTATGGTTAAATTAAAACCGTTTGACATTTAAACAGGGGAGGTGCCCGTGGTGTAATGGTTATCGTCGTAGGAAATGGACACGGCGACACGGGTTCAAATCCTGGACGAGACTGATGGCATTTCACATAGCCCTAATACCCTTGGGAAATGTATGAATCCAATTATTCTCCCTCCAGCTATGGGTACATAGTAGGGCAGACTGAGTTCTTCAGCCTTGGTGGGGCAACTAGTCTAGGAGAAGAAAAACTCTGAAGTCAAACCTATTAAACTCCGCATAAAAACTGACCTTGTGTCATATCCTGCCCGAGCGGAGGGGTTGGTAAATATGGTTTGACATTAGAATATATTCTCCTCGCAGCCAAGTGAGATATTCTTCTACCCTCCCCCTTAATCAAGATATTCTTCTACATAGATGTTGCTTCTTCAGATCAAAGATTGTGTTCAATTCTATAAGAAGTGTTCTGTGCAAACGTCGTCTATCCTCGCTAAATAATATAGTAAACTCGAATTATTGCATATTAGTTTGCTGAAAATTTGATGAGAGTCTGATGAGCGATAAAGTTTTGATTCGCTCCAAGTCGAATGCTGAAAAGGATAAAGTAAAAGAGCACCGAAGATTCCTCGACACCAACAAGACCGTTATCCATAAAACAAAATTGGCAAACGTATATTGATCTCCTAGTTTCGGTTACCAACTACCCTATCGAGACGACTCACTATGTATCTATCTGACACCAGTTCAATAGCACAAAATCTAAAAAAAAAATATTCCTGCCCCAAAACTGAGTTTCGAAAAATTCTTACCGAAAACACAGTATTAGAACAACAAATAACAAATAAAAATAACAGATTCTCAAGGCGCTCCATATCAGAATGAAACAACCTAAACTCAATAAAATCAATTTCGAATCCAGTACTAATGTACATAAACGTCTTTAGCTACTGCTGCTTCTTATAGAAACGAATTTAAAAATAAACACTTCAACAACACACCAGTATGAATAATAAACGCTTACAAAGTAGTAATGTACGCGCGAAGGTCCCATCGTTTTTGCAATATACACACCCCTGATGATGGCCCAAAATCGGGAAGAAAGTACTATGGTACTAATTAATTATGGGAGTTTCATTAACCTATTCTCGCTGGATACTCTAAGATCAGTGCAGCAACTTGAAAGGACATAGACAAAGAGGTGTAGACAAAAGATGTCTATAGTATTCAATGAAATATGCATTAATGAAGAAATGCTGCCCAAATACACACACACACACACACACACACATATATATATATATATATATATATATATATATATATATATATATATATATATATATGATTTTGCATTAAATGGCCTGTCTTTTATGAGTTGCATTGTTTGTTATTGAATATTTTTCTATTATTCATTGCAAACGGGACAATTTGTTTGATATGTAATATAATTGTAAATCTGGTTTCCTTGCTTGAATAGCTCCTCTTGATTTTTCTTTTCGTGGAATTTCCACAAGTCCTGCTTGTTAAAATTAACATGCAATGTTGTTATTAACTAAGTTTAAGTTAATAGAAGGTAAGAACTATAAAATATCCAATGTGAACCCAACTCAATTACAATATTTTGATTACCTAGTAAAATATTGTACTTAAAAGTTTTTATTGAGAATATCGTCTTGAATATCCGAGAAGATTTACCGAGGCAATTTTCGTGGCACTCAGAAAATGTAGCCCATTTTCCCAATAACCCTCATAGGAAAAACCCCTCAATTATGTCAAATGGACAAGAAAGCACAGGAGACCTTACTTAAGATTGTTGTAAGATTCGTAAAATGACCTTGACGGAAGTATAAGGTATCTTGTGAGAGTTGAACTTATTAATTAATTATTGACTGTTAGTCTAGCTTTCTAACTATTACATCATGCAAAAAGCGCCCTCGAATGACAGATTTGTTCAAGAATATTTAAAAGAAAATTTTTTATAAACTTCAACGATTTATATTCGTGCAGTCCCAATTGGTTAAATAATTTAATAGGTAAATAGCTCTGTCAGCAGGACTTAGGATACATTGACTGTATCTCCTGTAGAGGGATGAGATCCCCCTAAAAGTAGTTTCCTTCGTATGATACTGAACTGCATGTGACGGTGAGTTGCTCGTTCTGGAGGTCTGGGAAGTATAGAATACTCCTTCATTGCCATTACTCCCAGGTCCGCTCAGACCCAAAGTGATAGTACCTGTTAGAGTCCTATTTATGGGTCAAATAGATTTGTTGAATAATTATTTGTTTCAGAGTGGAATATCTCATATCATGCAACCCATGCCAAAATAAACTAAAAAAGACCCCACACAATGATCCCAGCTTGAAGCGTCCCGCGTGTCTAGCCACACTGAAGAGTTGTGATACAACGAAACTGTCTGTTTGTGGATGACAATATATATATATATATATATATAGTGTAATTATTCTGTTAGAAGAATTTTCTTACATATTCTGTGGGTGGGATCAGAGTCTTGTAGGAAGGTAGTTTTGGTCTTCAGAGTGTTGTTGGTCACACAATTTAATCATAGATTGAAAAATAATTTTCTGACAGATGGTTTTCGCATCTTGACAAACAAAAACCAAGAATATTCGTCTATCCTGTGTGATTCCTACCCTAACCATCACTGCAAGAGAATTTTCACTAGATGCTGAGACTGACTCAAGACTGTCTCATGTGGGAATTTGCATATACAGCCATGACCAAAATTATGGAGCCCCTATAAAAAATTGAGATAATAGTTTGAACCTACGTATTTAAAGGTTAAGAATCGTACAGTGAACAATTGAGAGCAAATGTAAAATATTTAACAGTAGATAGTTGTATATATTTTTTTGCTTTAAAGCCTCTCTCAAGAGTTTTAGCTGAGTTTCGTTCTAAATTCATTCCAATATTCAAAATGATTTATTGTCATACTAAAGGTTGTTTCGTAATTTTCGGGTAATATTTGATTCCTACCAGTGCTATAATAGTATATTTAATTGAAAATGTCTCCAACGAAGCAGCTTTCAGAGATTAAAAGGGCACAAATTGTTGCTTTATCTGGTGAAGGATATTCTCAGGTAGAAATTGCCAGGAAGATGGAATGTTCAAGGAAGGGGGTTCAAACAACGATTAAAAGGTACAAGGAAACAAAGTCTTTCATAAACAGAAAAGGACAAGGCCGTAAAAAGTCTACAACCGCCAGGGAAGACAGATCTTTGAAAAGAGTATCCCTTACAGATAGGAGGAAAAGTTCTTCAGAGTTTGCTGCTGAACTTAGGGAGGGGGCAAACAAAAACATATCAGCTCGAACAGTGAGAAGAAGGTTATCAGAAGTGGGATTAAAAGGATGCAAGACCAGGAAGAAGCCATACTTGTCTCAGGCCAACAAGAAAAAACGACTGGAATTTGCAAAAAAGCATAAAAATTGGACACCTGATGATTGGGGCAAAATTGTTTGGTCTGACGAAAGTAACTTTGAGGTTAAGTTAACAGCTTCTATTTCATAAACTTTGGATGTAATAATTGAAATTTTTATGTGAATACACATCCATAACATTTCTTCAAAAATTGTAACAAATTCTCTTTTTTTCATTAGAATTTTGGCACCCCTGGAGCGGATTATGTTCGTCGTAGGGAAGGAGAGGCATTTCATCCTGATTGTGTGGTTCCAACTGTAAAATTTGGAGTAGGAAGCATAATGGTTTGGGGCTGCATGGCTTCTTCAGGCACTGGAATGTTGTACACATGTGAGGGCAGAATGAACTCTACAATTTATTCTAACATGCTGGACCAGGTTTACCGAACCTCTTTGACTAAAATATTTAATAATAACATTCCAAGTGATGTAATCTTCCTACAAGACAATGCTCCATGCCATACGTCAAAAGTTTCTATAGGTTGGTTTGAGAAAAAAGGGATTACAGTGATGAAGTGGCCCCCTCAATCCCCAGACCTAAATCCCATTGAAACTTTGTGGTCATTTAGGAAAAGAGTGAGAATGCACAAATGTTCATAAAAAATGAAAGAATTAGAGGCCAAACTTCATGAAGCGTGGCAGAAAATTGATCCTACCACCTGCAACAACTTGGTCAGTAATATGCAAAGACGAATAAAAGCTGTTATTAAGGCAAAAGGATGACATACCAAATATAGAGTTCTTAACCTTTAAATATATAAGTTTGAATCATAATTTCGATTTTTCATTGATGCTCCATAATTTTGGCCAAGGCTGTATCATTTCATAACGTCCACCATTTCTGATCAACCACATGACTGCTTCCGCTTGTTTGCACAGGTCTGTCTTGTGTAGAGAATCTCTGATTGACGACTCGATCAAGGGTCAATATGTTACACAATCATAGCTTTGAGGAGCTATTCTAAACATATATAGTCATATCGGTGGAGCTGTAGAATACGTTGACTGTATCTCTGCGGGGCGTTAAAAAACCCTCTGAACGACTGTCCTGCATATAACACTAAACTATATTTGATGAGGTGGCTTCAATCCCGGAACTTTTGAGAATAATTTCCCCTTCATGGCCACTACTACCTGGTTAACTTTGACCCAGAGAGTAAGTTGCTATTAGGGTCCTATGTGTAAGTTAAATAAAAATATTTAATAATTTTCTTTACTTGAAATCATTTAACTGCATGCAAATTGAACTATTATTACTAGATAGCAAAACTTGAAACCATTTAACTATGTGCAAACAAATGAGCCCTGGCTCGTTTAAAAATATTTCAAACTATTCGCTTACAAATCACACACACACACACACACACACACACACACACACACACACACACACACACACACACACACACACACACACACACACACACACACACACACACACAATAAATTACCCACAAGGGTTAATACGCCAACACAAACAAGGCAAACATTAGTATAAATAATTTATACAGAGTTATATGGTTTCAATTATTTCTATCAAATACAAATAATTTTCAAGCATACCTATTTTACCCATAGGTGGGATCCTAATAGGTACTATCATTCCAGCATATGTAAGACGAATGTATGACATCAGACTCGCCAGAGATCTTGAACTATTGCATCAGCATCGAATGCCGTTTGCTGTCATATCCAAAACACCCTTTTTTGATGAGGAAGACCCTGTAGGGTAGTTGTTAACATACTGGATTGCAACACCTTAATAAGCGAGTTCGAACTCTAGTCGTGCACTTACGTTCACTTTTGGATTATGCCTTTGACAAAGTTATTACCTCTCCTGTTATGCCCCACCACCAATGGTTGAATAGTACCACTACTGTCCTTCTACAAGTATGCCTTTGGTATTAAATGATTAGCAAAGGTTTGTATGCCATTAAACAAGGTCTGTGAAGAAATCCAAGCGTAGACCCATAGTCTCGAAAAGCCGTGGATATTTAAAAACAATATAAAAATCGTATTATGGAGAGGAATATGGATGGAGATAGACACCAAGAGATTTTGAAAGAACGTTTTCTTCTTTCTCAGGGAAATACGTACGGAATACAATCAACATGTTTTAAGCCCCACCAACAAGGCCATTAAATGTTACTATTAATTTCAGCTTCATGTTCCATAATTCTTTTAGCTATCTAGCAAAGTCCATGGATTGATCAAGTTTTTTTGTCTTCCTTTATTTTAAGTCTGTGTTCTGTTGAAATGGCAAAGTGTTTGTTTCTTCTTATTGATTATAAGTAGGTCTGTTCTAGTCGAGATTCAGTGATCCATTTTTGTCTCAAAATCCCGGATTATTATTAATTTGATAAATTATAATATTCACTTCTTTGCAAGCAAACCGGTTGAGTGTTCCCCAATGGCCTGGGAGACTGGGGTTCAATCCCAGGTCGCATCATACCAAAGACTTTAAAAATGGTACTTGATACCTCCTTGCTTAACACTCGACAATATAAGCTAGGTATCAAGGATAAAGTGGAGCAATCCAGGGAAAGGAGTAGCGCCCCCCTACACCTCAGTGTAGTAGCTATTGAAAAGGGAGTCTTCTGGTCGCCCTCGACTATGGTCGGCAACAACTCTTTGCAAGCATGTACAATCCTACAAACAACTCTTCACTTATTTGTCTGTATCCCATTAGCAGTTATAAAAACACACGCTACGACAACCAGCATAAGAGAAGGAAAACTCTGAATTCAAACTATCACATCATGCTTATGGCAGAGTGGTTGATATATATATATATATATATATATATATATATATATATATATATATATATGAAAACTGGATTGGGTTTCCGACATTGTAAAGTCGCCTTGACACTAAACTACTGGCATCTAGTAGGAATTGAATTAGTTAGTGGTTAGTTTTCTTACTCGTTAACCCTAACACCATGTCACGTGTTCCCAAACTAATCATAGTTCGGCATAAGCTCTGAAGTATGCGATATCTAGTGGGGATCGAACTCACTATTCTATAGAAAGTTATTTGTGAGGCTAGCTTGCCAGCCGTTTCATCATGAAGTACTGGTAAGAACGGTTGTTGGATAGAATTTCAAGTCTCATTGGAGGGGTATTATTTTATTTGTTTTATGGATTGATAGGGAAACCGCGTGAACCCCCACCAAAAGAAAAAAAACCCGAAAAAGCAACATGCAATAAAAACAAGATATAAAATTTAAAAAAAAACAGCCACAAAAAACAAAAACCAAAAAAACCCAAAAATACGCAAAAGCAAACGCAAAAGCAAACAAAAAACAAACAAGTCGAAAACAAAAATCACAAAAGTCCCCCCAAAACCATTAGCCTAGTGGGCTGGGGTTGTGTAATATACCAACTACATCTCTGCAGAGGGGTAAGACCCCACCACGAGTGTCCTGATATATGACACTAAACAATCTAATGGTGAGGTTTCAATAATTTTGGAGCTTTGGAGAATGCGCAGTACCTCTTCATTGCCATCACTCCCAGGTCCACTCTGGTCCAGATAGGGTCCTATCTATGGATCAAATAGAACTAAACAGTGTACTTTTGCTAATGGGAACTGCTTGAAATAGAACTGTTTTGACATTTAACTGTTTGCAAACAAAAACTATACTTATACAAAGCTGAATTGTTTGAAGTTTAATTCGGCGTTGAATGACCCGAACAGGGTTGGTGCGCCGTAAAACAAAACAAGCAAACAAACAACCTCTAAAAAAAACAAAAAAAACCAAAAAACAAAAACAAACAAACAAGCGAAATACAGAAACAAAAACACGATAAAAACGCCCAAACAAAGCAATCGCCACCAAAAATAGAAGAAAAAAGGGCTCAAGAAACCCCTAGACAAAATGTAGACTAAAAAAAAAAAAAGAAAAGAAAAAGAAAAAAGAACAAAAACGAAAAAAATGAAAGGAATAAAGGAAAAACAAAACAAATAAAAAAAACAGATAAAAACAACAACAAAAAAAAACAACAAAAAATAAAGAACTGAATAAAATCCCCCAAAGAAAAAATAAACAAAAAGCAGATACAAAAACAAGAAGAAAAACAAAACAAAATAAAAACAAGAAACAAAGCAACCCCCATAATCCCCCCCCAAAAAAAAACTCACAAGAAGACCCTCAAATACGTTAAAACAAAAAAGTAGTAGAAAATTTTTTAAAAAATTAAAAAATGATAAAGAAAACGAACGGAAAAAGCAAAACGAATAACGAAAAAGGGAAAAAGAAATAAAAAGCAAAAAAGAAAAAAACCCAAAAGAGCCGAAAAAGACAACACCAACATAAAAAGAAAACGAAAAAGAAAAAACAAAACAAAAAAAAAAATGAACCAACAAAATAAAAACCAAAACATTCATCGTAATCGGTAATCGAAATAATAGAGATTTGCCAAAATTCCTCGAAGGAAGAGTTTCATTTTTTGACCCTTAAAGGTGAAACACTGAATAGACAAAGTAAATTGATTCTTTCATTCAGTAATCATAATCGAACGTTGTCTCTTTTCTATTTTGTTTCTTTTCTAACGTCATGGGATTTGATTGTCTAACGCTGGTCTTGTTTTGACACTACCTCCATTAACAATAACTGACTTCAACATTGTTAGTGACTGCTTGCTTTTTGATTCTTTTTACAACAACATATGTAATATTCACGCAGACCCTCACCCCCTTCGACCAAGAAGAACCAGAAACAATTCCTTTATTTATTACTTTTTTTTAAACTAGTTTTTCGATCTCCGTGATTAATAGCCCAATTTAAACAAAGAGAGTTTTTCTTTTTTCTTTTTCTTTTTTTGATGAAAAAGAAAAGACAAGAAAAAAAAAAACTGAAAAAAGACTGGTTGGTTTCTGATACGTTATTATTGGAAATGGTTTCTTAATAATATATACGGGTTTATAAGCGGAAGTCCGCCTAGCAGCTGTTGTCATTGTCCATATTTTTTTTTCCAGTCGTCCCAAACCTACCCTCTAACACTCGCAGATATCAACGAACATGATAGGCTCAACCCATGCACGTGAAGTGGGGTTTAGACGATTTAATCATAATTATTATTTATGACGTGACTGCAAAAGCACAACTTGTAAGCCTGATTCGGAACGCTTATCAAAGGTCTCACTTAATTATAAACAACAAATAAGAATGCCAGGTGCGTTTTCTTCTGATCCTGTGATTCCATGCATAGGATTGAACCGATTTCCCACCAAGCCAATATATGACACAAGGTCTTTTTATTGTGGGGAGCCACGTAAAAATCGAGACACAGTGATGGCTATTTAAAAAAAAAATGCTTAATCCCGTCGGCATTCCTTGAATTGGGGCGCCTCAAGCGCCAAGCTATGACCTCAAACCTGCTAAGCGGGCATTGCCTGGAGGGAAGGTCCCTCAGGACCAGACGGTTAGCACAACAATACTAACCTAGTGTGAACATCAGATAGACCTCGGAAAATCAGGGATTGGTGAGCCATATTTGTTGAATTGTTTTGTATTAAGAGATCAAGGAATTTTATCAGGAATTGAGAACTGAATGTACCAGGGATGCTGTAATATTTGTTTGCTTTGGTAATATTAGTAGATAGATGCCTAAAGGGAAAGTTTAGATGACAGTGATGCTAGATATTAGAATAAGTAAAATATGGAATAATATTTAAAACTTTTTTAAAAGTCTGATTAGTCCAGAATTTGAAGAAAAAATAAAACGCGAAAATCTGAATTTTCGGGATCGGCTCTTTTAGTCAAGCATTTTTTCATTACAATTCAGCCCAATATGTGTGATGTGAACAAAAAAGAAACGACAAAGAATCTATGATTTGCTTAACGCCGAAACAAAGACACCAAAATTTCCGAAATAATTGCAGTTTCATTAAGGCCTCCATCAAGCCCAGATCTTAACCCACTTGATTACGCAATATGGGGCGTTTTAGAAAAAAAAATGCAACTTCCCATCCAAATATTGATTCGTTTAAGACTGCTTTTGAGAAAGAATGGAATAAAAATGTCTGAAGAATTTATTTTGAAGGCATGCAAATCGTTTCGAAGACATCTTGGTACAATAAATGAAATAAAATGGTGGCCATATTGAGTAAATTTATTGTTCTGTCTCTTCTTACATTGTTGTTCGTTTCTTTAAATTAAAATTAATCTTGTTGGTTTGATAGAGGTGCTTATTATTATGCTAGAATATTTCTAATTTTGCTTCCGCACCCTGTATAAATCTCTGAAATTTTAGGTAGCATGGTGAATATATGATTAAAGTTTGATTGTAAGAACGTTGTCATCTTTAAAAACTTTACAGTGATATCTGCACAACACAGAACTGCATCATTATATTCAACCACAAAATTTAAGAAAAAACTGAATAAGTACTCCTAACACACACACACACACACACACACACACACATATATATATATATATATACGTATTTGTAGTCGTGCTATTATTTAACCCATAGCTAGGAGAATAGTACCACTACTCTCATTCTACAAGGATGGCTTTGACATTAAATAAACTATGAAGGTTGATATGCCATTAAACAAAGAAATTGAACCATTTATATATGTGTGTCTGTGTATGTGTGTGTGTGCACGCTCGTATGTTCGAATGTGATTTTGTTCTCCCCACAAGTATTCGTAAAAAAACAGGACATATATATATATATATATATATATATATATATATATATATATACATATATATATATATATATACAGGTGAATAGTAAGGCACACTGGATACTTTATATGTGTGTGTGTGTGTGTGTGTTGGTTGTTCTACAGAGTATCGATCAACAGAAGATTATATATATATATATATATATATCATCATTATCAAGTTGTGCTGCTTACAGGGATTTCTCTGACTTTCTCTCACCATATGTCCCAATCATCTGTCACTCCAGGGAGGTTTTCCAAACAACATACTTTGACCGCACAGACCTCATGTAGATAAGTTCTTGCTGGTCGACCAGCACTGGCATATCAATGTGTTGCAGTCCATACAAAAACATCCTTGGTTATTCATCAGTCTACTTCATATCTTGTTCGTCTTACTTAGATGGTTTTAGAGATGAGAGGTAAGTGGCCGTACAACTGTTAGTAAGGTCCAATAGGTTCTTACTATATATGTGTGTGTATGTTGGTGTGAATGTTTGGGTATGTGTGTGTGTTCGGCAGATATAGTTTGTTGAAACTCACCCTTCTCTAGTTTTCTTTCTCCTAGATTGGTTGCTATATAAAGATTACAGAGCCCAGTAGGCCTTACTTTTTAACCATGACTGGAGAGAGAATAGTTGGATTCATTCTTTTCTCTGAGTTATTAGCGTTGTGTAAAATGGAAACAGCTTCGTTCATGATTCGAACTCGAGTAGCCGGAAAGACTTCTTACCATGGTAGTCGTTGCGCCAACAGCGCGTCCTAGGTAGAGTTGTATAAGCAGGTACTGGTGGAACGCGCTGGACTAATGGTAATAATGTTTAGGTTCCGAAGCTATGCCTAACCATAGAATCATTTGTTAATGAAATGTTTTTGTTGACACAGTAGTATTTTTAACATGTTTAGAAAATATAGTATATAAATAAATCAATATTGCTTTTTACACACACACACACACACACACACGCATATATATATATATATATGAGTGTGTGTGTGTGTGTGTGGATTAGAATTTTTTCTTAAATCCTATTTTTAAAAAATTTCGTGTAATTTTTATTTCTGCATTAAATAAAAAGTATTTTTGTTGTTGTTGTTGGTAATCAAAATCTTGTTTTAAAAATATTTTGATTAGAAATCATATCGAAACTCTCAAAGATGAATATAATTTATTAATGATAAATAAAAAAACTAATCTGAATAAGGGATGTTGTAGCTGTTCAGAACTAAATAAGGATATATGTTGAAAATAAATGGTTTTTGTTTAATAGCATTACAAGTAGAAATAATGTAAGATTTAACAATATTTCTGTGTTGTTTATTATGTATATTAAAGAACATATTAGTATTTTAAAATTGATAAATAGATAATAATATGCATATTTGTGTGTGTGTGTGTGTGAGTATGTGTGTTTGTGTTTTTGAACTTTTGTATATATGTGTGTATAATAAAATAGATTTATTGATAGATTCATATTGGGAAAGATCATAGGATCAAAAGAAGAGATCAACTTGATGTTAAAATAATTTATGAATAATTTGAGATCTATATTAAAGGAACGACAGACATGTTGTAGGAATGAATGGAGGAAGGAAGGAAGGAAAAAAAGCCTAACTAAGAAAAACACCCCCCCCCCCCCGATAAAGTTAAAGATAAAAATGTTTGTAAAAATCTATGGTATGTCACCCTGACAAGGATTATTTTTGTCTATCGGTTTAGGAATCGCATTCGTTGTACGTTTTTTTTATGTAGTTGTTTAAGTGTTTTTGCACACGGTCCAATCGAATACAAATAATTTGCATATATTTCACCATAGACAGGACCCTAATTGGTAATGTCTATCCGAGTCAGAGTAGAGCTGAGAGTATTGGCAATGAAAGGACACTCCACTCTTCCAAAATCTTCAGAACTGCAGTCTTACCATCAGATACAGCTTAGTGTCATATCCCAGGTACCTCCCTTTTTCAAGGGGAAAGGCTTATCCTTTTTGGAGAGGATCAAGTAGGATTATTCTAAGCCTCATAGCTAGGGTGGAAAGGAAGGAAAGAAGCAAGGAAGGAAGATGCCCTCCCCTAAATATCATTGTGTACATTAGTTTTTACTCGTACAGGATATCCAAATTTATTTTGTTATTTTTCTTATTTAACAATCATAATTTCTTTCGTTTGTTCCCCGAATCTTATTCTAACAATCAACTTCCTGTGTTTTTCCCGCCAAATAGCGTGACAAGAGGCGGGAAAACCATTACATTTGGATCGGAGCCCTCCCTTGTCACTCACTGTTACGCCCCAGTGGACAGGATTCGTAAGCTGTTCAACAATAGGCGACTTTTTTCTTTTTTCAGCTCAATGAGTCCAGCACCTCACCTGTATGATCGGCCTGGCGTGACGCAAGCCATTCTTAATATCCAAATTTAATGGAAAACCACATCGTCAGTGTTCAATTTATTAATAGGCATGCAAACATGTAGACCTAAAGCAGTGCGTCATTCAATGTCATAAGCGACAAAGGAACTCTGTATTCTTTAATATGCACGACGTACATATCCAGTCACACAATAATATCAAGAGTATATAACATATATAGATGGACAGAGAGATAGATATGAACTAACTGGTATATATATATATATATATATATATATATATATATATATTGAGAGAGAGAGAGAGAGATAGAAAGAGAGAGAGAGAGAAAGAGAGAGAGAGAGCTAGCTATAGAGAGAGAGAGAGAGAGATAGACGGATAGATAAGAAGAGTGATATATATATATATATATATATATATACGTATAAATCTGTTTATATACCTCTCTCACTATATATATATATATATATATATATATAGAGAGAGAGAGAGAGAGTGAAACAGAAATAACAGATTGAGATAGATAGATCGATAGATATGAACAGACTAAAATATATATATATATATATGTATATATATATATATAAATGAATAGGTCCACTAAAAGATTTGTATTTTTTAAGGAATTGTTTATTTTGTTCTTACATACGTGTAAGTGTTCAGCTATTGCTTTCGTCAGAGAACATATGTGGCTCAAAGCCATATCAAAGGGGCGCCCAGTAAGACTCGAAAAAATACAAATCTTTTAGTGGATCAATTCATTTTAGAATATTTACTTTTTTCTCTCTTTGGACGTACAACGAAAAAAAATTATATATATATATATATATATATATATATATATATCAGAGAGATATGGACTGACTGATGTATATAAGTATTTGTGTGTATGTGTATGTATGTGTGTAAGTGGGTGTCTTAGAATGGAAATAAATCCAACGGCATTTAAATGTACAATTATGAAAAAAAAAACAAGGTATTCAGATTTTATGTGTAGTTGAATTATTTTCTAACCCTAAACGTTTCGGTTTTACATTAAACCATCATCAGGGTATTGCATGCACGAGGTTGTATCTTGTAAATTATACTTCATTTTTTGTAAATGAAAGGAAGAAGTGTGAAAGCTTTTAACATTCTGTTTCTGTTTGTGGCGTTTTTTTTTTAAACGAAAGTTATTTGTTTGCTTACATCCACCCCTACAGATAGATAGATAGAATTGGAGAAAAAAAAAAACAAAAAAAAAAAAAACAAGAAAAAACAGAGATAGTTTGATATGAAGTTTTTCAAGCCAAAAAGAATCGAATATCAATACTTTTTAAACATGCCTGTTTGACCCAAAGATTCTAAGTCATCCTTGTGTTTTCTCTTTGTACAACAAAGAGTACTCTGAACAAACAATATTGGCAAAAGTCCGCACTGCATTTGCTTTGCTTCCACCACTTCAGACGTTAAACGCAATTCAACGTTATGTTAGATCACCTTATATTTATGACACGCTAAAAGGTCTTCTCAAATACTTGGCTCATCCTCATACAAACAGATACACATATATTCAGACATATGGTCACACACGTAGATACGCACGCACGCATGCACGCAGGCACGCACACACATAAATACACGGAGACATAGACACAGGCACACTCTAACAGAGCCACACACACACACACAGACACACGCAGAGCCACAAACACAAACACACACAGAACCACATACAGTGCCGATACATACACATACAGAAGTATATACACACACGCGCACTAATACACATAGACATACACACACACAGCGCCACACAGAACCTCACACAAACACAAATACACACGATTACACACAAATACACACAGAAAGTCTCTCTCTCTCTCTCTCTCTCTCTCTCACACACACACACACACACACACAGAGCCACACATAGAGAACCACACACACACACACACACACACACACACACACACAGAACCACACACACACACACACACACACACACACACACACACACACACAGAACCATACACACAGAAGCACAAACACGCACACAGTGCCTCACATACAAACATACACACAGAGAGCTGCACACATTCTTATATTTACACGTACACCCACAGGCATAGGGCCTCACACACACAGAGAACACACACACGCGCGCACACACACACACACACACACACACACACACACATACGCCCACACTCCAATACGCACAGAGCCACAAATTGAACCACACAAACGCACCGAGCTAAATTCTAAGCTACACGCACACGAACACACATTCGTACACACACACACACACACACACACACACACAGACCCCCTCCCCCTACACAAACCTACACACTAGGAAAGAAGTCGAATGACTGTGTGTGAATTCTTCAAACTGTTGGCCTACTAGAGTAGATTCAATAAAACTCGGTCTTTTTACCCTCGTGCAAAAAAAGTTGAAGTGAATTTGTTTAATATTTTACAGTATTCTTCTGTATTTTATTGATGGAGTCTTCTGCAAAAGACACTTTCGATCAGGGTTACAATGAGGCTGACGTTACGAAAAGACATCGGGGTTGTTGGTGAACAAAGCGCTGATGTATCTCTCGTCACGTCCGACCACAGTCACGCTAACATCTTTTCTGGCAAAAGCATTTCGAGTTCTCTCCTTTTTTTCACACTCTCTTTATATCTTGCTTATTATCCCCCCTCTTTCTCCCTGTTTCTCGCTTTTATTTATTTATATTTATATTTATATTCATATTTATCAACGCATATATATATATATTTTTAAAAAATTGTCTGCAACATTTTATATTACTTATTCGAATTCGTGACAAGAAAAATAGTTTCTTATTTGTTGAATTTGCGAGTCGCGGAAACAATTTCAGTGCATTTTCTTTTATATATATATATATATATATATATATATATATATATATATATATATCTGTAACAAACACTCATATATAGGTGTATGTGCGTGTGCGTGTGTTTCTGCTTATAATTGTATGTCGGATTCTATTAACGCGCACATTTATTCCAAATGTGTCAACTGAATTCTAAACAGAATATGTCTGCATATAGATTTATTTCTTCAGTGATAAAAACTTGACGTATGCCTATATATATATATATATATGGTTGTGCAAACAAACATATTAATATAATACATTATTATATTCATACACACACACACAGGTATATATAAATGGTTGCGCAAACATACATATTCAAATATGATTCATAATTATTTTCACACACACACACACACACACACACACACACACACACACACACACACACACACACACACACACACACACACAAACATATATATATATATATATGTATTTATGGTTGCGCCAACTTACATATTCAAATATGATTCATAATAATTTTCACTCACACACACACACACACACACACACACACACACACACACACACACATATATATATATATATTTATATATATATTTATATTTATGGTTGCGTCAGCATACATATTCAAATATGATTCATAAATATTTTCAGTGTCACACACACACACACACACACACACACACACACACACACACACACACACACACACACACACACACATATATATATATATATATTTATGGTTGCGCCAACTTACATATTCAAATATGATTCATAATAATTTTCACTCACACACGCACTCACACACACACACACCCACACATACACCCACACATACACACACACATACATACACATATATGTATATGTATATATATACATTAATGAAAAATCTAAAATATAGAAATATTCGCCATAGTTAGCTCGTTTTTCGCAACTTTCCTTGGCTGCCGTTTCTACAACAGCAACGAAGAGCACAAACAGGAGACAATAATAAAGAATAAGCACTCAGTGAGACTCAAACTCATGTTTCTTTTACTTCAGGAATGTCTGATTAAACACACCATCTGCTTTACCAACTAAGCTATTGAATCAGATCAATGTGAGTTCAATTCTCACCGTGTTATAAGTATGCCTGGCCTTGTGCAAAATTCAACTAAGCTTAGTGTATGACTACAATATAGTCTATAGGTCCTTCGGATGGTATAATGGTCAGTAAGATTGATTCGCAGAGCCTTATTAAGGAGTTCTATTCTTACGGAGTGGCCCATACTTTAGGCCTTGTGTTAAATTAAATAAAGTTTAGGGAATGAATTTATTTTGTAGCCCTTTGTCGAGTATTCCAAACTCATAGTCCGCAGTTTCAATGCAAATGAAACTCGTTGATCTTCAGTGTTCAGAAGATTTGACCGCATCCTCGATTTTTGTAAAAACCATATGCTTCCATCTGAACGATTTCCAAACCTTATCAACCATATCCTCCAACTTGTAAGCAGGTTTGGCACTACATACCGGTGTAAAAGTTGTTCTCCGAAATGAATTATGCCAAGTGTTTGCTACATTTGTAACAGTCAAATCATCATTAATCATAAGCGTTCTTTCAGTCAGCCTCTTTATTTAACCCAGATAATACATCTTTGTGTGATTACAAAAAAATATCTGTGTTGTATCGTTGTAAGGAAAAGATACACAGTGAAACAGAGTTAATTATTTATTAACTCAAGTGTTACAGTCAGACTAGTATTATAAGTCTCGCACTGTTGGTGTTATATCCGAAGTTGGTCTTACTACTGACCGACGTCCTTTCAAAGCTGTCTCTCTGCTTCTCTTTCTACTTCTGTTTCTCCCGTGCTTAAGAAACATGGCGTCTTTTATACTTCTGCGATACCGGAAGTCACGTGGTACAACAATCTGATAGCTCATTGATACATTTTAATTGTTACCTCATGAATTTAGCTGTTTTTTTCTGTCCTTTTAAGATCACGGCCTTAGGCGTTCTTGAATTAAGCTTTGTGGTACTCGGACTGAAAAGTTTGGGGAACTCTGCACTAACTTATTCTTGGTCATATCAAGAACTTTTAATCTGTTCGTCATGTTATATCAATGGCTTTGGCAGTTGCAATGAGGTTTTAAGTGACCACCCACTCACCTCATGGGGTGCGGAATGGAAGTTAAGTCTCTTTTGAAAGTATTTCTTTGTTCAAAATTCTTGCAGTTTGAATTACAGGCAAAAGAACATATCACATTTTTAAAAAAAGCAAAAAACGTTGTGATAAAAAAGATAAATGAACTCGTAAAAAAAAACAGAAAAAGAAAAAGAAAACAAAAACCAAAGAACAAAAACAAGAAGAAAAACAAAACAAAAAATAAAAATTATATATTAATGAAATAATGGATGTTGGAAACAACACCTTTAAAATTCCAGCGTTCGCAGAAAAGTTTTAGAAACAAACTTAATTGCATTATGAAAAATTGTGTTGAGTAGTTTGAAGATTCCTATGAAGACATCTGGGTCTATTTACGTCTTTCTAGCTATTCAAGTCTGAGAAAATATCTATCTATCTATCTATCTATCTATCTCTTTCCTTAGATTATACCTATTAATACCTCTTAGATTGTTTATATATATTAACTTTGAATTCCATTCATTCTATCTATCTATCTATCTATCTATCTATCTATCTCTCTCCGTTCATATCTAATTCTATCTATATCTATCTATTGATCTCATTTCTAATCTATTTGTTCATCTCTCTCTCTCTCTCTCTCTCTCTCTCTCTCTCCGTTCATATCTAATTCTATCTATATCTATCTATTGATCTCGTTTCTAAACTATTTGTTCATATCTATCTATCTATCTATCTATCTATCTATTCACCCAACACAATTAGGATGTGAAACAAGGTCAATTTTTTAGTGGAGTTAAACAGGTTTTAATTCAGTGTTTTCTTCTCTTAGACTGGATGCCATATGTACTAGAGTTAAAGAGCTCAGTCAGTCCTACAATATATCCATAGCTGGAGGGAGAATTATTGGATTTATATCTTTCCTAGGGTATAAGTGCTATGTGAAATGCAAACAGCCGGATCCAGGTTTAGAACTCGGGTCCTCGTGTATATTCCCAATAACAATAACTATTACAGCAAAAGCACCTCTCTTTCTTTCTCTCTCTCTCTCTCTCTATATATATATATATATATATATATATATGCGAGGATCATTAAATAAGTTTCCAGACTTTTTTCGTATGGGCACTTTTATTGATAGTACACACATAAAACTCTAGTCACATTCCAAGTAATCTCCTACGGCTGCAATGCACTTGTTTTACCGTTCCAACAACTTCTGAAAGGCTCCATGGAAGTACTCTTGTGTGAGTGTGTCAATGACCTTTGTCACAGCCTCTTTCATCTCCTCAATTGTCTCATAACGATAACCTTTGAGCTTAGGGAATAAGCAAGTCACAGGGAGCAAGGTCTGGACTGTAGGGAGGCTGAGGAACTGTCAAATAGTCTGTGACAAGGATGGAGTTGTGGTCTGGTGCATTGTCCTGTTGGAAATGCCACTGACCCGATTTGAAGAGTGCTGGCCTCTTCCGACGGAATCTCTTCTTGAACTCCCTTAAAACCTCAACATATTAACCCTAACCCGAACCCTTTGGCGAATCAACTCTGTTGTATTGACTTCCTTACTCCTCCCACACCTCTCATCATCCCTCACAGACTCCCTGTCTTCCTTGAATCTCTTATGCCAACAAAAACTGATGCTCGATTCATGCAAGATCGTCCAAAAGCATTCTGAAGCTTTCCATATGTTTCTGTGGCATTTCTTTCAAGTTTAAAACACAATTTTATTGCATATCGTTCTTCTAGGTGTCCTCATTGCATTTTTGAAAATCACCAGCAGTGACAATCAGGCTTTAGTAGGGTGTATTCCGATTCCTACTGTAGCTGTTCATTTAAACCTGATATCATAAAAATTGGTCAGTATAAGATGTATAGCAATAACATCTTGAATTTTCAAGAGTCTATGACAATTTTAAATGCCTGTACAAAGACAGTCTGGAAACTTATTGAAGGCTCCACGTACGTATGTCACTCTGTTCCTATCTATCTATCTATCTATCTGTTGTGACAGAATCACCTACTAATGGACTCAGCCACTCTCCATAATACAGGAAGACGCAGCAATACGAAGTCAGTCTAGATCCGGAAGCTAACCTTGTCCCCGTGCGGTTATGCGAACTAGCTTACCGTCCTATGTTTTTGTAACCAACCTCCGTTCTATACTATAACCGTGGTGTTCTGTTCTCCTTGTGACCCCTTTCAGGGCCATAATACTATCTATCTATCTATCTATCTATCTATCTATCTATCTATCACAGCCTGTTCATATCTATCTATCTATCTATCTATCTATCTATCTATCTCGGTTTGTTCATATCATCAGACACTGGTTATTACTATTAGGATTATGAGAGAATTGAAAATCTGCAACCAAAAATAAAATTGCCTAAATATATGAGATTTGAACTGCAACCTATTAATGTTTTTGCTTACAGAGTTTCGGTGGAGTAGAGTTTGGTAATAAATAATACATAAGGATATCCGCTTTGATTGCATAATGTTCCTTTAAATATAATGAAATAACTGGTATCTTTAGTTTATAAGAAAATTAAATTTCTATTAAAAAATGGTGGCAGTTTACTTATCTCGGGGCGATAATGTATGTGTATAGGTATCTGAAAGGACAGCTGAAGAAGGGATCATTGTCAGACTCTCAGGTTCAGGAGTATGCTTGGAGACGTAATTTTTGTAATCCTGTTCTCTCTAAATCTGGATAAGTCAATCATATGAAGTCTCATGGGTGATGTTAACAGGAGAAACTTTGAGATTAGGTGATACTTCGTGTGTCTTGAGTTGTAAAGTCGGCAAGTTTGTTTTGAAAAGGAACGTAGTATTGCAGGAAAACCTTCTCCAAGAATCGGATCAAGTAACATCTACAGTCGTCATTCAGTTTATCTCTGCCTTAGGGTTGGCAACACTGCATTTGGTTTGAAAAGTCATTAGAGAGGACACAGTCGAAGAGAAGGTATCAATTCAGCTGGTACTGGAGAATTAAGAGATGGGAATCATATGTGAAAATGGATCTATCTATCTATCTATCTTATTTTGCATGTATATTAACTGAAGTGCTTAAAATTAGAGACAACAATTAAATATAGTGTATTTCCCTACTTCGCTTAAATAACTGCGGTTAGGTGATGTGATATTGAGTTTACAAAGTGCTTGAATCTTTGCGTGATTACATCAACCCATGCCAGTTACAGAGATGTCCATGACTATGTACAGTTTATTAAGGGTGGTTGCAAATATTTTAATAAAAAATGCGTGAATGCACCTGTTCTACCTTCAGATATGGGTAAGTAATAGAGCAGACTATTTTTTTTTTTTGCTTTGGTAAGGCCACTAGTGAAGGAGAAACCAACTCTATTCCACATAGAAAATTAACTGAGATGGAGACACAGACTACTTCGACATAGTAGCAGGTGTGCTGCAAAGAGGCACATTAGCCCCGTAACTCTTTATCATTTGTCTAGACTACGTGCTAAGAACGTCTATTAATCGAATAAAAGACAACGGTTTCAAGTTGACAAAGGAAAGAAGTAAAAGATAACCAGCACAAACAATTACGGACGCGGACTACGCCGATGACATAGCGCTTCTGGCAAATGCACCCACCCAAGCCGAAACCCTGCTACATAGTCTGGAACGAGCAACATCTGGCATAGGCCTCTATGTCAACGCAAACAAGACGGAATACACGTGCTTTAATCAAAGAGGCAACATCTCCACACAAAACGGCAGTTCTCTTAAACTAGTAGATAAGTTCACCTACCCAGGAAGCAGTGTCTCATCAACCGAGACAGACATCAACACGCAACTAGCAACGGCATGGATAGTTAACGATTAGCTATCAGACCTAGCCGATAAAATGAAACGTATTTTTTCCAAGTAGCGGACGTATCGATGCTGCTGTATGGATGTACAACCTGGACGCTAACTAAACGTATGAAGAAAAAGCTTGACGGCAACTACACAAGAATGCTGCGAGCAATATTGAACAAGTCCTGGAGACAGCAACCCCACAAAGTAGTAGTTGTACGGCCACCTACCACCCATCACGAAAACTATCCAAGTAGACGAACCAGACAAGCGGGACACTGTTGGAGAAGTAGGGACGAGCTCATAAGTGACGTACTCCTGTGGATCCCTTCACATGGACGAGCAAAGGCAGAACGACCAGCTAGAACCTACATACAACAGCTCTGTGCCGATACAGGATGTAGCCTTGTGACCTACCGAGAGTGATGGACGATAGAGACGAGTGGTGGGAGATGGTCAGGGAGATCCGTGCTGGCGGCGCGACATGATGATGATGATGAAGCACACGGGCCAATAGTGTACCAGGGTTCCAGTGGCCAGTTTTGTTTCTCCCACGCAGAAAAGGAAGTGGTTCCGTTATCTTGCATGGACAAACGATTGTCACCTGGAACTATTGCAACAATAAAAAGGAGTGGCAGGGGCACCTCTGGTGGTGTAACGGTTAGCAAGCTAGACTAGCAGACCTACACGAGTGAGTTCGAGTCTCATTGGGCGCCCCATTCATTCGGCCTTGTGCCACATCAAAGCAAATCGCTTTGTAAATTACATAAAAAGGAGTGGCAGTGATCGTCAAAAAAGATGTCTGTTTCATTAATCGTTCTATTGCCTACTACCCTGTTGGCAAGGCATAGCATATTTTGTCTGTATCCCATACGGAGGGTTAAGACCCAACTAGAAAGTGTTTCCGTATGCAACAAAACTGAGGCTTCAGCTCTTGAACTCGGGAAAAATCCTTCAGTTCTTGAGTTCAAAAAGACTTCTTCATTGCCATTATTACCTATATCACTCTGACCCGGCGCCTTTGGTGGTGTAATGGTTAGCAAGCTCGACTAGCAAACCTATACGAGTGAGTTCGTGTCTCACTGGGTGCCCCTTTCATATGGCCTTGTGCCACATCTAAGCAAAAAGCTTTGTAAATTACTACTTCACTCAGACCCGGATTGATGGAACCTGCTAGGGTGCCATCTATTGGTCGAATAGATCTATTTGAAAATAATTAGTTTTTGACAAGAATACTTGATACCATTTAATTGTAAATTGTGTAGTTGCTGTCTAGTTTTTTCTTGGAATACTTGAAATCCCATAATTATGTGAAAATTATTTGTATTATTTATGTAATATAGGAATACTTGAAATCCCATAATTTTGTGGAAATTATTTGGATTAGATAGGAATACGTTACATCCAATAATTATGTGAAAATTATTTGTATTGTAGAGGAATACTTGAAATCCCATAATTATGTGAAAATTATTTCTATTAGACAGGAATACTTGAAATTGTAATTTTGTGCAAAAACTCATCAAAAACAACCACACAGAAAATGTGACGCAATTCTCTACTTCAAAGGAAAAAATTACCTTCGACAGATTGATATGCCGGTAAAATCAATCATTCAATTAGCCTTTATCTCCTCTACTTACGTACTACATTATTAGCTCGGCCGTACAAGAAACATGACTCATAGCTGGCAATATCGAGCTTGTCTTTCACAGTTGAATGGAGACGTTATTGGTCCCAAGTAGAAGTATAGTATCTAATGCTGACGTGTCAATAATGGTAGTTTTATTGGTAGATAGTCACGAAGTCGCAATATCCGCTTTACATTACGATGAATGATTGTTAAATAACATTAGCGTTGAATTAGGATATAATTTCATGCATTTCTATGTGCAGTTACTGTCCTTGTCAGTTACTGGCGCTTATATCTTTGGATCTCTTTTGAGCACTTATTGTTTTTCAGGTTCCCCTGATTATTTTATATATCTGATATTTTCCTGACATATCATTTGATACTGTTGTCTGAGAAAAATATTGAGCGGTTACCACCTCTGAGATAGTGTCCTTCCACCCCTACAATCATTCTGCTGTCACAGGTCCTTCACCAAGGCAACACTCCCTGTTTATTTATTGCGTCTCATGTACGTCATGAGGCTAATCGAAGCCACTGTCAGAAGAGCTTAGAATATAAAGACTGAATCCTGTGTAGAGTTCTCCAGGGTATGTAGTTAAAACCAGCCAACCAACTAGCCAACCAGCCAACCGATCAACAGGTATGCGTACATACATAAAAGTAGGTCATCGGTGGAGTATCAAATCGTTACAAATTACAATAACACCTGTCACACCTTGGAAAATTATTTTAGTCAGAGGGAGGGCACAGAATATGGAAATTGTGCAACAGCAGTTCCCACCTGAGATGAAATCTTGTGTGTGTCAAATTTGAATCTCACGCCAGCTTAAAAAACTACATCCATTCATAACATGGTTAATTATACTTTTACAAAATGATGTCATGTGAAGGCCATAGTCAAGTTCGAGATAACAACCATTATATATATATATATATACACACACACACACACACACACACACACGGGGGTCGCTCAAAAAGTTCTAAGCCTCATTGATAATTTGAACTCGGGTGGCCGAGTCCTAGGACCACAACTATAACGCCACGAACATCTCCTTTGCATTACATGGACTTAGCGAAACGATTATCGTCCGAGGAAACATAATCTGAGATCCATGTTCAAATCCTCGACGGGGATAAATGCGTTTCGTTTCGTTTCGTGTTCAATCCCCTGAAATCAAAATTCTTTTGCATAATAAAATAACATTTATTCTAGTTTGCTGTTTAATAAAAATCATTCCCACTCTTAAGGGAGATAAATACTAAATGGGAACTGTAGAGTCCTTCCCCTTATTTATTTACTTATTTGCTATTAATTATAGTATAAAACCTGAAAGAGAATGAAAATCATCATTGAGTTTAATAGTAACCAAAGGAAGCCATTAACGGAGTCTTAAGTTTGTAAGGTATACTTCTTTTAACGGCATTTTGTGTGTTACTTAGTGATGAAGATTGAATTTATGTTTAACTATATTATTCATAAAGTAGAAAAGTGGAGGTGCCCGTGGTGTAATGGTTATCGTCGTAGGAAATGGACACGGCGACACGGGTTCAAATCCTGGACGAGACTGATTGCATTTCACATAGCACTAATATGGTATGAATCCAATTATTCTTCCTCCAGCTATGGGTAAATAGTAGGGCAGACTAGGTTCTTCAGCCTTGGTGAGGCAACAAGTCTAGGAAAACTCTGAATTCAAACCTGTTAAACTCCGCTTAAAAATGACCTTGTGTCATATCTTGACCGAGCGGAGGGGGTGGTAAATATGATAAAATAGAAAAATTTATAATTATGATTGCTAATATAGATTTTATTTCAAGATATTGATTTGTTGAATCAATTCCTACATTTTGTGAAAAAATCACTTTATAGTTTCGAGTAAATTTCTATGATGTACACGCACTTATATGGTTTTAAGTATTCCTTTCAAATTCTAATGATTTATAAATACTTATATGGTTTAAATATTCATTTGTAATAATAATGATTTATACACACGAATTGAGTGCTCGCTAACAATCCAAGAGACTGGGGTTCGATCCCAGGTCTAGTCACACCAAAGACTCAAAAATAGTACTTGATGCCGCCTTGCATTATAAGGTAAAGATCAAAGGTAAAGTTGAACAATCCAGTGAATGGAGTAGCGCTTTCTGTTATATAATTAAGGAATGATTTTTTTTATATATCAATCATTTTTCGTTAATTATATTTTATCCTTCTGTTTGGTTGGGCTTTGAACTATTCGGATTTAGAGTTCAGATGCAGAGTCAATTGGTGCAGTTTACGCTCGCACTCAAAGGATATGACACTCACCATTGTCATAATAAACCCCCAGACAGGAAATGGGGCTGGAGTGTGGATGACGTCATGTCCGGAAGAGATGGTCCTGAGAATTTGAAGATTTTGTAAAAGAGTCTGTTGGTAGTTGAGATTGGACCATGGAGACAGAGAACTGAGTTCCTGGTGTTGAGGCGGAGAGTTGAATTTGAGCCGTTGAAGATATAGTAGGCTTTTTCGGATCTCTACTGACAGAGATCTTAAACATCACAAGATGAGCCGCGCGTTGGGGGTGGTTGGCATAGTAAGAGTTGTGTCTCTCTCCTCGTGTCGCTATGGGCCGAAGTCAGAAACTAATAAAACGTTCGTACCTGAACAACAGAGTCCGCCTGTATTTTTATTTGCCTGTGTTTTGCATTTGTAAATGTGTTTGTATCACAGTTGTGATTGATATGGTTATAGTATACAACACTTCCCCTACACCTTGGTGTAGTAGCTTTTGAAAAGGGAGCCTTTGGGTAACACTTGACTAAGGTCGCCAACTTTACTTTATATGTTTTTAAGTATTCTTTTTAAATCTATTGATTTATACACATTTATATGGTTTTAAGTGTTCCTTTGTAACACTAATGATTTATAAATAGACTCATTTGAATCATAGATGGGACACTAACAAGTACTACCATTGAAGGTCAGATTGTTTTGGTTTAGTTTTATGGCATATCAGCCATTGTTGGTCATTTAATCATAAATTCTGCCTTTACATATATATCAAATATGAGATTTGTAAACACGGTTTTAGATACACGAAGTTTAATTATCAAACAGTTCCTATTTGAAACAATTCAGTTTAGCCTAAGTCATTTGTTTGAATTCGTTTTAAATGCCAAAAAGTTCTATTTGACCCATAGATAGGACCCAATCAGGTGCTAACACTCAGGGCCTGAGTGGACCGGGAAGCGATGGCCATGAAGGGGCACTTACTCCGTATTCCCCAAAGCTCCAGCATCACTGAAGTCTCACCATCAGATTGTTTAATGTTATATCCAGGGCACTCGTTAGAAGTGAGGGGGTCTTACTCCTCAACAGAGATGCAGTCGGTGTATTCTCCTGTCCTAGCCGACAGGGGTTTGAAGGTCAGAGTGAACCTGGGAGTAATGACAATGAAAGTGTGACTCTACATTTCATCGAGATCCAACAAAAACGTCAAAGATAGTAACAATCTGTTACCATCGTTACTACGACTGCTTCAATAAATCTTATTTATTCATCTCTTTGTATAAGAAGCCTTGTGGATGGGGTCAAAAATACGAGGACTGCTTCCCTTGTAAAGTGGCAAGACCCCCTTCTACATCCACAAAAGGCGTATCCTTGGTATGACACAAAACTACCACTTGTTCTGGGAGACTCTCCCAGGTTCACCCTAACCTTCAATGCCCAGTCGGCTAGGGCTAGAGAATACACCAACTGTATCTCTGCAGAGGAGTGAGACCCCCTTACTTGCAACGAGTGCCCTGGATATAACATTAACCAGCGTAGGAAATTCGCAGGGACCCCAGTTCAAACCCTGGACGGCACTGTTTGCAATTCACATAGCACTCATACACTTGAATGCATGAATCCAATCATTCTCTCTCCAGCTATGGTTAAATACTAGGGCAGACTAGGCTGGAAGAAGGAAAATTCTCAATTCTAAACAAATAAAATTCGCTTAAAAAAATGGTCTTGTGTCACATCCTGCTAGTACGATGTGGTACACAGACACACACACACACATATATACATACACACACACACATATATATATATGTGTGTGTGTGTGTGTGTGGCGATATTGCACTGATTTTTCTCGCATTGGACTTAGTAAAGATTTTACAGGTTAGAAACACTTTTAGCGTTAAGTTTTATAATAATTATGCATATAAGTTGCTATCTCTATTTTAAGTGACAAGCTTTTGAGATTAGTAGACCAATTCATATTGGTTGGTAGCAATATCTCATCTATTGAAAGTAATGTTAACATACGTATAGGGAAATTGTGGACAGCTTTTAAGTTGTCATTCATATACAAATCTAATCTCACTGATAAAAGAAAACGGGATTCCTTCCAAGCTGTGACTGAGTCGATACTGCTGTATGGATGCACCACCTGGACTTCATTGAAAGGTATAGAAAAAAAACTAGACTGGAGCTACTCAAGGATACAAGAAATCCTGGATGTAGCACCCAACAAATCAGCTGCTGCATGGCCAAATTTCCATTTTAATTATCGTGCTGGTGAGGCTCATACAAATATGAGTGAGAAGTGTACAAGTCTAAAATATGGGTGATTCTTTCACATAGCGTTAATATTCTGGGGAAAGGTTCGGTTTCGGTTCATCTATTTAATGGCATATTAATTTTCGTGGGTTATTTACTACCAAAGCCACATTTGTTGAAGAACTGTTGTGATACTATTTAACACATCATCATCATCATGTCGCGCCATCAGCACAGATATCCCTAACCCTCTAGCCACCCCTCCCTATCGCCCATTGCTTCCGGCAGGTCTTCAGGGCTACATTCCGTATCGGCACAGAGCTGCTGTATGTAGGTTCGAGCTGGACGTCCTGCCTTTGCTCGTCAATGTGAAGGGGTCCATAGGAGTGGATCACTTATGAGCTCGTCCCTACTTCTCCAGCAGAGTTCCACATGTCTGGTTCGTCTAATTTGGATAGCTTTCGTGATGGATGGTAGGTGGCTGTACAGCTGCTACTTTGTGAGGTGCTGGCTCAATAATTTGTTCAATATTGCTCGCAGCATTCTTGTGTAGTTACCGTCAAGCTTTTTCTCCATACGTTTAGTTATCGTCCATGTAGTACATCCATATAGCAGTATCGACTTCATGCCTTTCTTAAGGGAACTAATTCGATAGTGAACGTAATAGCAAGACTGGAGTTCGATCTCACTCACAACAATACCCCAGTTCAGCACTTTATCCATCACGTCATAGGGTCTTGGCCCAATCAGCTGGGGCTGCAGAATAAACTGACTGCATCTCTGCAGAAGGGTAAGACTCCTCCAACGAGAGTTCTGGATATGACACTAAACAAACTGGAGAGGGATGGACTTGGTCCAAGAAACGCTTCGTAGTTGTATACCTAGGACAAAACCAGGATAAATGATAAGTCCTTAGTGTGTGTGTGTGTGTGTGTGTGTGAGAGAGAGAGAGAGAGAGAGAGAGCATGGGGAAAAGAAGAAAAGGGAAGAGAAGGGAAGAAAAAAGGCAGAAACGAAAAAAATGGCGGAAGCTATTAAAAAAAGACTAAAAGTTTACCCACGGAAAAGATTAGAGAAACGTGTTTCAAATTAACCAATTTCAGTGTCGATTCAAACAATCAGTTGATCATTACAGTCCGTAAAACATCATGGCCATTGCTTAATACAACGAGAACAAACAAAAAGTGAAGGAAGAAAAGGAAAGAACTTAAACATCAAATTAATCTACAAATAAATATTTTGTGGGGTGTTTCGTTGGTATCTTTCCACAAGTCATTATTTATTTATTTATTTACTTAGTTGCCAACCTTAAATAAGCTGTCCTTGTCGACAACTTCTCGTCCAATTCATTAATCTTTTTATAAATACTGACAGCTTGAAGATAGGGCGAAGAATTTATGGCAAATCACTGGCATTTAACGATTTGTTGCGTTGAATTCTTTTTTTTTCTTTTTTTTACATTTTTTTCGTTTATTTCATTTTATTATTTTATTTTTTTAGATCTCGTTTCCGATTTTTTCACTCTTAAGGTTCATTCTTTTATGGATCAATTTATCCGCGTTTATATTTTCTTTTTTTCTTTCTTTCATTCAGCCAATCTTCTTTATTTCTTTTTCCAGAGCAATACCTTTCTTTCTTTCTTTCTTTCTTTCTTTCTTTCTTTCTTTCTACCAACCGTATTTCTTTCTTTTTCCATATCTTCTTTCTTTCTTTCTTTCTTTCTTTCTTTAGACCAACTGTCTTTCTTTCTTTCTCCAGATCAACTGTATTTCTTTCTTTCTTTCTTTCTTTCTTTTTTTCTCCAGATCAACTGTATTTCTTTCTTTCTTTCTTTCTTTCTTTCTTTCTTTCTTTCTTTCTTTCTTTCTACCAACTGTATTTCTTTCTTTTTACATACCTTCTTTCTTTCTTTCTTTGTAATTTTCTCCAGATCAACTGTATTTCTTTCTTTCTTTTTTTCTTTTTTTCTACCAACTGAATTTTTTTCTTTCTTTCTTTCTTTTTTTTTCTTTCTTTCTTTTTTCAGACCAACGGTGTTTCTTTCTTTGTTTTTTCTTTTTCCATACCTTCTGTCTTTCTTTCTTTCGTTTTTTTTCTTTCTTTCTTTAGACCAACAGCATTTCTTTCTTTCTTTCTTTCTTTCTTTCTTTCTTTCTTTCTTTCTACCAACTGTATTTTTTTCCTTTTCCATACCTTCTTTCTTTCTTTCTTTCTTTCTTTCTTTCTTTCTACCAACTGTATTTTTTTCATTTTCCATACTTTCTTTCTTTCTTTCTTTCTTTCACCTGACTACACTTCTTCAGCAAAAGGACTAGATCATAGCAATGATAATGATAATAATATATTGAAGTGGTTAAAACTAATACTGTTATTTTGGTTTAAACAAGAAATAGAAAATGCATAATCATTTTATTCTAAGGAAATAATTGGGAATAACCTAATTTTTTGTAATAAGGACAAAACTTAAGGGAAAAGGAAATGAGGGAAGGAAAGGGGAAAAAAAAGAAGTACAACGACCAAGAGCGTTGTCTAGAGGGACTGGGAAAACTGACAGAAAAAAAGGAAGAGGGAAGGTCGAAAAACTGACGAAATCATCACTGAAAAATAAAGAGTATAAAATTTGGCCGTATAACTAGTGTTTCCCATAAATAAATGACACCCCCACCAGTTCTTAACCATCCTGCCCGCTGGGTTTAGCATAGGATAACTGCGTCGCTTACAGAAGAATTACACCATCCCAAACAAATAAAAGTGGTGCATTGGGTATGATACGAAACCCTATGCGGTGGTGTCTTCTGGAACTCCTCTAAGTGAGGAGTAAGCCCTTTGTTGTTATTACTCCTCGGTCTTCTCTGATTTTGAGTTGAAAGACTTGTCAAAGCTCCATCTATGAGTAAAATAATACTAATTGAAAATTATTAGCATTAGATTGGAATACTTGAAACCATAAAATTGTTTATAAATTATTAGTATTAGGTATACTTGAAACCATATAATGGTTTCTAAATTATTAGTATCAGATAGGAATACTTGAAACCATATAATTGTTTATAAATTATTAGTATTAGATAGGAATACTTGAAACCATTAATGTATTTACTTACTTCTCCACATAAGCAGGATGTGAAAAGAGGTCAATTATCAAACACAGTTTTACGGGTTTGAATTAAAAAAAAAATTTCTCCTAGACTAGTTGCCATACCAAGGTCAAAGAGCCAGTCTACCCTTCTATTTACCCTTAACTGAAGAGAGAATAGATGAACGCATGTCTTAACCAACGGTAATCGCATAATGTGAAATTCAAACAGCGTCGTCTAGGATTCGAACTCGAGTCGCCGTGTTTATTTCTTTAGTCAACAACCATTGCACTACTGAAAGTCTCTGCAAACAAGAGAAAATCATTAAATAGGAACTATCATCATTATCATTATCATCATGTCGCACCATCTGCACGGACCTCCCTGACCTTCTCCCGCTACCTGTCTCCATCGTTCATTGCTCCCGGTAGGTCTTCAAGACTACATCCTGTATCGACACAGAGCGTTTGTACATAGATTTTACCTGGTCGTCCTGCCTTTGCTCGTCCATGTAAAGGGGTCCACGGGAGTATGTCACTTATGAACTCGTCCCTACTTCTCCAGCAGTGTCCTGCATGTCTTGTTCGTCTAATTTGGATAGTTTTTGTGATGGAGGATCGATTAGTTCGATCGGAGAACTACTGCTGCTCATCTATAAGGGTGGCTTCTATAGATGAGAATAAAAACAGCCATCGAAAGATTACCATGATCATTTATTGGGAATAGTTACTTCTAACCATGTAATCATGTTCGAATTCTTAATATTTGGTAGGAATAGTTGAAAACATATAATTGTATATAAATTATTAGTATTAAGAATACTTACTTGAAGGTATAATTGTTTACTAAGGATTATTATTAGTTACTTGAAACCCTGTAACTGTAAATTATTTATATAAAAAAATAGTTACTTGAAGCTATTATTGTTTACTAAGGATTATCATAAGTAACTTTAAACCATATAATTGCTGTAAAAAAAGATGACTGATTTCCGTATTACATAATCCAACAAGGGTTGACTTGTCGAACCAACCAACCAACCAACCAACCAATTTTATTTATTTTCTCAGCCTAAAACACTGTTGAGTAAGCGGGCTCATTAAAACAAAAGCAATACGACTGGGTAGGCACAGCTACACACTCGGGACAGTGCAAATTAGATTTGTCACGTGATATCCCACTGGGAGGAGGGAGATAAAATTACTATCCTCCCGTTGAAATTAACAGTACCTAGCCGTCAAAAAAGTGACCGTTAAGGAGGAATGTAGGTCACAGAGGAGTATCAACAGGTGTTGGTACTTAGTAACCTCAGGTCGCCGGACACCGGAAGGGGAGGGAGAGAGAAGCCAAATGATTGGCTGGGACCCCAAAACGGAAGTGGGGCTCCCCCCCCGTCAGCGGAAATAGATAGTAAGAAAGAGTAGTTTTTTGAGCAGGGTCCGTAGCGGGCAGACGAACCATAGCCATTCTACTCCGGGTTGAAGACAAAAGAATACTGAGACATGAGGGACCCGAGTTCTTCAAGCCAGTATTAAAAACAGAACAAAATCTAGTAGCCCGTGAAAGAAGAAAGATTCTCCAGTGGAACACCGTCGAAAAATAAGATAAGTAACTGTGGGGCCATTTTCCTTTATACCCAAACTTTGCATACCACTCTCTCTCTCTCTCTCTTAATTTGAAGAAAGACAAAAGTCAAGAAAAGACATTTATATTCGTGGACTGTCCAATTATTATATGTTTTGACACTTTGAAAGTGTATATAACTGTAGTAAAGGAATTCATGTATTTTTATGTTACCATGTGGTCTATGTTGTTCTTTGCCGTTCTACTACGAATTTGTTGTTGTCACATTTTCTTTTCAGCTTCTATTCGCCTTATGTTATCTTGCTTAGAATTGTCCTATTAATTCCTTTAAAATATCACACGGGAAACCGGAGTTGCCGACTACTACAATATAATATTATTACGACTAAGACCTATAGGTCCATATTCTTCCATTGTCTCGGGGAAGGAAGAAAGCGGCCTGGTGGGTGTGTGATAGTGTGAAATTTGGAACCCCTTGCCAGCGGCGGTCAGTCTGGTTCTAAATTGATCCCTCACGTAATATGCCAGTTCTTATATGCCTGAGAGAAAAACTCTGAACGAGGACTTATTCTGTAGGGGATCAAGTGCCAACCTGCCCCGTCTTGCGAAAATAAAGTCCCGTTTTGGGATTTTAGTCAATTTCGCGTCACAGATTCTATCATGTAGATGAATGAAAAAAAAAGACAAAGCAGTGTCTGGCATGAAAAATAAAAGTATAAAATGCATTAAAAGTTTGTGATATAGACAGAACACCCTATCCATGCAACAATACCAGATCTGGTGGCTATCAACGATGCTAGGAAATTTTGACAGAAGGTGACATTGCTGTTGTGACGGACAGTAGTTTGAATATAAAAGAAATTGAATAGAGAGAAAATACCAGGACTTTGCTGAAGAACTAAAGTTTGTGAATGTGAAGTTCGCGGCAGTGCCTATAATAATTAGAATACTAGAATCCGTCCAAAGAGGCTATGTAGATTATGAGACTCTAAGCATCATCGAGAAAAGTCCTGAAATTTTGAGACTTATTGTCACGTTTAAAAGTAAATGTATAAACAAGAGAAATAATAAGTTAAATGTTTACAGTTATCGGCACAGCTACACACTCGGGACAGTGACACGAGTTCAAATCCTGGACCTGACTGATTGCATTTCACATTGCACTAACACCCTTGGGAAAGGTATGAATCCAATTATTCTCCCTCCAGCTATGGGTAAATAGTAGGGCAGACTAGGTTCTTCAGCCTTGGTGAGGCAACTAGTCTAGGAGAAGGAAAACTCTGAATTCAAACCTGTTAAACTCCGTTTAAAAATTGACCTTGTGTCATATCCTGCCCGAGCGGAGGGGTTAGGTAAATAGGATCGGCATTTACGATTTTTGTTTTCCTTTTTCTCTTAACGTAAATTATTAAGATGAAGGTAGCATAGTTATGCTACTAACACACAAAGAATGTTTTATTAGTATAGTAATACACATAGATTGGGGGTTATATTATGTAATTGTCACAGCGAAAGGAAAATTGGTTTTCCAAAAGACGACTTCTGCGCAAAATAGATCTGTCGTGAGAAGTTAGTTGTAGACTATCCAACATGTTACAGTGTATAAATTATCTGTATTAGATAGAAATACTTGAAACCATGCAAGTGCGTGTAGACAATTGATAAAAGTAAGTAAAGTTTGCGACCGTAGTCGAGGGTGACCAGATGGCTCCATTTTCAATAGCTACTACACCGAGGTGTAGGTGAGGGTGCTACTCTTTTCCCTGGATTGCTCCACTTTACCCTTGATCCGTACCATATATTGCTGAATGTTAAGCAAGGAGGTATCAAGTACCATTTTAAAACTCTTTGGTATTATGCGACCTGGGATTGAACCCAGGTCTCCTGGACCATTGGCGAACCCACTAGGCCAATGAGCTGGTACTTGTAACATATAACTGAAGTATAAATTATTTGTATTGGTTTGTTAAGTAGTTGGTTATGTTTTATGGCATATCAACTCTTGTGGGTTATTTAATGCCAAATCCTGTTCACACACACACACACAAATATATATAACTTGTAAATGAATAGTTTGTAGGTAACATTATTTCAAAATGAGCCCGAGCTCATTTGTTTGCACACAGATAGTTTTAAGCATTGCTAATTCTAATAATTCAATTTCATATCATTTATTTGTTTGCGCATTGTTAAATGATTTCAAGTATTGTAAAGGTTTATATAATTCAATTTGACCCGTTGATGGTATCCTAAAAAGTTCTACCACTCCGAGTCAAAATGGATCTAGCTGTAATGTTTTTCTTATACCGACAGAAGAAAAAATAACGACACTTGTGAATAAAAATATAATCTTCTTTTTCTCTTGTCTTTTATTACGAAAGATACGAACTGAGTTGTGTGATGAGCGAGTTGGGAACATGTAAGATTTATATCAGGTTGAGATACGATATCAATAGAGGACCTTTCTTCTTCGCTCTGCGTCCGCGACCCTGGCACAAGGCCGACTTAATACATTAAATCAACTTCGTTTCTTTGTGTTTCTTTCACAAGACTGGTACAGATCAATTCAGCTACAGAGGCCTTCGTTAGGGGCTCCTATTTTCTTTTGGGATCATATCCACTATCGTCTTAGCGAGTCTCGTATCTTTCAGCCGGGGGCCGTCTAGTGTCTCTCCCTGTGCTGCCCACTGACGAGGAGTAGAAATCTTCCGTTGTAATATATTTTTGGATGCCCACGCACCTCGTGGTTACTCTTCCTTCCGGCATGCCACTCACACAATTCACGTGGCATTTACGCAGTCTTTTGTTTACCTTAAAACACAGTTACATCCTGTTTTGAAATCCATGTAACTTACGCGGCCTGTCAAAGGTCAAATATCTAAAAATGGCAATGAAAAGGTACTCCACATTCCCCAAAGCTCCAGGAATGGGGCTCATTATCGGATCTAGTTTAGTGTCGTATTCAGGACAATCGTTGAGGAGAGTCTTACCTTTCCACGGCCCCATCTGATTGGGTTATAGTTGTACGAGACAGGAAAACTTGAAATCATATAACTGTGTAAACAAGTGATTTTTATTATCCTTATCATTATTAAATACGAAGAGTTATTTTTAACATAAAATTATATAAAAATCATTATTATTAGATAGTAATACTTAAAAACCATATAATTGCGTGCAAACGCGTATTCCTAATTAAGAAATAAGAAAAGAAATTTTGTTTAAAAAAAGCAGTAATTTAGTGTTTGGACTACAAAATCTGTGTAATATAGTAGCAGCCTCCAGCCACTGGTGAATCTGGTCACTGGCTATGTGATCGACAACTAATGGTTCATTAAAGGAGCGAGAGACGATCACAAACGAGGGATAGGGATTTTTTGAAAGGATCATTGAGTCAGTTATTAACTTGCAGAGGACAAGGAACGACTTATATTCCGGGGCTAGCGAAGCCCCCATCTATAAAAGATAGGCTACAATTTAGAAATTCTTTTATTGTCACAAAAATATCACTTTACGTTTTCCTGATTTCAAACCGATCCAAAAGGAAATTGAAACACAGTAATAAAATGAGTGGTAGTTTTTCTGTGATCATGTGTCTGACTCTTTCTTTTTTTTTTTTTTTTTTGTGTGAACACGTCGTCATCTCTTCACCTTTCCTTTGTCACCGACAACATTTGTCGGGATCCAGAAATCTAACAATATGCAGATTTGGTTCTAACTGATGAGAGTCGTGAAAAAAAAGCAACCCCAACTACACATAATTAGGTCGAAACAGCTGTCATTGTTTCCGTATGTCATCCGTAAGTGTTCGCCAGATTTTCTGGTCATGGTAATTCAATTCACAATATAATTCCTCGACTTAAAAAAGGAAAATGTAGATCCCATCATTGATTCAAAAATATTTGTTAAAAAATCATTCGTACATTATAGAACCGTGAGCAAAAAACAAACAAAAAAAAAATAAAAAAAAAACAAAAGATATAAACAAAACAAACAAACAAACAAACAAAATCTCTTGAGAAACAAATACATACACTCAATCAATCAGAGATTGGATTAAACAAAAAAGGTCAAAACATTTACGGAGATTTTTTTGTTTTTTTTGTTTTGCCTTGGTCATCCGATGATTCACCATTACCAACAATCCTTCGTAACTAGAATTCATTTGTTTTGGGCGCTAAAAGCCAGAAATCTTTTTTTTTTTCCTTTTTTTTTATTTTTAATTAATAATAATTCTTAAATCTGTTCTTCTTTTGTAACTTTCTAAAATCCGGTTCCGAACTAACGTAATTACGTGGTGCCTTCAATAAGTTTCCAGACTTTTTTGTACAGGCATTTAAAATTGTCATTGACTCTTGAAAATTCAGTATGTTATTGCTATACATCTTAGGAGATGACTGACCAATTTTTATGGTTTCAGGTTCAAGTGAACAGCTACAGTAGGAATTGGAATACGCCGTACTAAAGCCTTATTGTCACAGCTGGTGAATTTCAAAAATGCAATCTGGACGTGAGGACACTTTAGAAGAACGATATGCAATGAAATTCTGTTTTAAA
Organism: Sepioteuthis lessoniana; assembly: GCA_963585895.1. Lineage (NCBI taxonomy): Eukaryota > Metazoa > Mollusca > Cephalopoda > Myopsida > Loliginidae > Sepioteuthis > Sepioteuthis lessoniana. The sequence goes on along the minus strand of OY757936.1, from coordinate 45,551,293 downwards.
CTTGGAAAAAATGCCACGGAAACGTATGGAATGCTTCAGACTGCTTTTGGAGCATCTTGCATGAATCGAGCATGAGTTTTTGAATGGCATAAGAGATTCAAGGAAAGCAGGGAGTCTGTGAGGGATGATGAGAGTTGTGGGGGGAGTAAGGAAGTCAATACACCAGAGTTGATAGACCAAAGAGTTAGGGTTACTATGTTGAGGTTTTAAGGGAGTTCAGGAAGAGATTCTGTCGGAAGAGGCCAGCACTGTTCAAATCGGGTCAGTGGCATTTCCAGCAGGACAATGCACTAGTCCACAACTCCATCCTTGTCACAGACTATTTAACCAAGATGGGCATCAAGACAGTTCCTCAGCCTCCCTATAGTGCAGACCTTGCTCCCTGTGACTTTTGGTTATTCCCTAAGCTCAGAGGCTGTCGTTATGAGACAATTGAGGAGATGAAAGAGGCTGTGACGAAGGTCATTGACACGCTCACACAAGACTTCCATAGGGCGTTCCAGAGGTTGTTGGAACGGTACAACAAGTGCATTGCAACCGGAGGAGATTACTTCGAAGGGGACTAGAGTTTCATATGTGTACTGTCAATAAAAGTGCCCATTCGAAAAAAGTCTGGAAACTTATTTAATGATGCTCGTATTTGCTTATAAATCCCTATTTTGACAGATTATTCTGCTCATAATTTAGTATTGCGCATTATACACGAAACATATATCATTAGCTTTGGTTGAAGCCATATGCCTCATGATATTCAGGATGGAATGACCGAAAGTAGAGTCCAAACTAAAGTGTATTACACCGTTGAAGAGGAATATCCACTTGAATGTGTGTTTATTTATAATTTTGTTGCGCCTAATGTGAACTTATTTTTGTCGCCAGCTTGTTGCATATTTGTATGAACATGTCCATGGGTTTTTTCTAAAGTTTAGCGTAGATTTTATGTTTTAAGACAATGTAAACTAAAAAAAAATCATTTTTAGTCAGAACAAACCGATAAAAAGTAGAGCAAATGCGACATCTGGATTTTAATTAAGCTGCTACAAATTCTACGTGAGTGAGTCAAAAGTTTTGCAATATTTTGGCATTAAAATCTACATCTCATTTATTATATTTTTTTCATCTGTGAGTATGGGTGTCTAAAGGGTATTTAAAAATGTGATTAGAGTGAGTCAAAAGTTTTGCAATATTTTGGTAACATGAGGCACAATTCAACAGTTCCAGATGCTTTTGCTGAGGTTATGAAAGTTACAAGCCACACCAGACTGTGAAATACCAAGCTCACCTGATACTCTCCTTATGCTACTTGTCAAATTTGCCTCCATGGCTTAGAATAAGGCATTAGAATCCACACTTTTAGACTTATTTTGCCTGTTTATTAATGTTCTTGCAAACAACCAAAATTTCTTGAACCATTTGGTTAGTGTATTGGGACCAACTGCACCTTCCCTTTTCCCACAAAAAAGGTTTTGGCTGCTTCTGCTGGGTTATGGTCCTGTCCAAATTTGGAAACCAGAAGTTCTTGAATTAAACTATGTTGCATGTTCTTCTGTGTGGCTTTCAAACTGCATATGGCACAAAGCAATGTATGTGTTAGCACACCAACTACTATGGTACTATCAACCACAGTGAGTTCTTACCATGGCTTGAAATCTAGAATCCCGTGCACGTCTGAGTCTTACTCACCGAATTTGCCTTTACGGCTTAGAGCACAGCTTCAGAATCCACAATTTTAGGCAGATTTCACTTGCATTATTGTCGAGATTCTTGCAACCTAATTAAAATTGCATGAACTATAAAGTTACTCTACTGTGATGTACTGCACCTTCATCTTTTGCAAAACAAAAGTCTTTGGCTACTTCCACATTTTCATGGCCAAGTTTGAAATTGTATAGCATAATATCTCTTCAACTATCTAGTTTTTCTACTGTGATCAACTGAGTCTTCACCTTTTGCAAAACAAATGTCTTTGGCTATGTCCACATTATGATGGCCCAGTTTGAAATTGTAAGGCATAAAATCTCTTCAACTATCTAGTTATTCTACTGTGATCAACTGAGCCTTCAACTCTTGCAAAACAAATGTCTTTGGCTACTTCCATATTGTGATGGCCCAGTTTGAAGTTGTAAAGCAGAAAATATCTTCAACTATTATGTTACTCTAATGAGCCTTCACCTTTCGTAAATAAGCAGTTTAGTTTGGTTTGGTTTCTTTGTTTAATGGCATAACAACATTTGTAGTTTATTTAATGGTAAAACTATTCTCCTAGAAGAACAGTAGTGGTACTATTTATCCCATAGCTGGGAGGATAAGAGGGTTCATACCTTTCCCAATGGTATTTGCCATAAAGTGAACGTAATAGTGCAACTGGAGTGCTATCTCGCTTACTACGATTCCACAGTCCATTGTTTTAACAATCACACCAGGAGGACGCCCCCCCCCTCTCAGTTTTGGTCGCTTCCGTATTCTTCGCGCTAAGTTTGGACTCTAAAGCTTTAGTTTCTGAAACAGATTATGTTGTACCTTCACCTTTCAAATCACATATGGCCTGAAGTAATGCGCAAGGTGTCAGCGCATCAACTACCACAATAGTACTAACCACAACTAGTACCTAGCATAGCTTGAACAGCTTTAGTCACGCTCGTAATATTGTACGTACCAATAAATTGCAAAACTTTGGAGTCACAACAGCAGCTTCTACAAATTTAAAAAAGTTAGTGCGCGTTATACATGGAAATTTTTTTCCAGAATTTCGTTGTCCAAAGTTATAGATGCATGTTATACATGAGTGCGTGTTATGCACTAATAACTACAGTAGTATTCTTTTTATTTTATATTTTAAATTCTTTTTTTGTTTGTTGTTAGTTTATTTGTCAAAAGAGGAGGCGATCCACTTATCTCTGTTGAAGAAACGCGACAAATTCCCGCCCAAATGGACAGAATTATTTTGACTGAATTATTTCCGTTTAGCATCAAATTGACGTAGAGTTTTTTTTTTCCCGAGCGATGTGCAGCTGTAAGCTTTTGAAGAAAACAAAAAAAAAAAATTGTAAAGAAAATAAAATGTACAAACTAACCAGCGTTATCATCGGCCGAACTGAATTAACAATTGCATTAAGTGTGTGTGTATAAAATGGGTCAGATGTAAGAGGCGCTAAGCACAAGGCAAACACAGCGAACGACTTTGATCAAACAGAAATCTTACCCGTCGTGTTTTTCTAAACAACAGTTCGCCAACGAATCTACCACTCAGGAGATTGTTCTAACCGGCTAAGAATGGTGGCTTTTCTCGACACCATTTTACTTGTTGCTCGTTCCCAGCCTTCAATGTCAATCAGGAGAGAAACTCATAATCTGTTTGAAATATTATATATATATATATATATAGACTACCAGTCAAAAATATTTGGCCACCCTCAATTTTTTTTATTTCTCTTCCTAAAAGTGTTATTTCTAATGAAACATGTTTTTATTTTTATTTCTCAACAAAATACCCGAAACACGTGAACTTACTCTTGAATAAAGACATTAGATAATTACTTTAAAGAAAAAAAAGAAGGATATTCCAGCGAATATTTTTTTTTTTTAATTCCCGGCACTAAAGTGGATTATATTATTGGGAGATATCAGGAAACGGGACAAAACAAAACCAAAAATGTAGAGGTACTATTTACCAACCCCTCCGCTCGGGCAGGATATGACACAAGGTCAATTTTTAAGCGGAGTTTAACAGGTTTGAATTCAGAGTTTTCCTTCTCCTAGACTAGTTGCCTCAACAAGGCTGAAGAACCTGGTCCGTCCTACTATTTACCCATAGCTGGAGGGAGAATAAGGGGGTTCATACCTTTCCCAAGGGTATTTGCCCGAAAGTGAACATAATAGCGCGACTGGAGTACGAACTCGCGTACTACGATTCCGCAGTTCATCGCTTTAACCATTACACCACGAGGACACACCAAAAATGTAGAGGTGGTCGACCAAAAGCAACAACAAGAACAGCAGACAATTTCATCTGAGTCACTAGCTGGCGTGACAGATGACTGGAATAAAGTCCTTTGGACTGACGAAAAAAGTTTGAAAACTTTCGGTCAAATAGGAGGGTCTATGTGCGGTCTATATATATATATATATATATCATAATCTTCAAGTGGTGGTGATAACACGGAGTCCCTCGACACTCCCTCTCTATCCTTCCCTATCGTTTATCGATCCTGACAGGTTCTCTAGACTGCATCCAATGTCCGTACGGAGTAAATATATGAAAGTCTTTTGAGGTCGACCAGCACTAATGTGTCCATGCGTAAGAGTCCAGAGGAGAACTTCTTTTATGAGTTCGTCCTTACCTCATCAATTTTACTCGGTATGTCTGGTTCGTTTTACTTGGATATCTTGTGAGATGGGACGTAAGTGGAAATACAACTGGGGTTCTGTTGAGTGCTGCTTCTAGGATTTGTTTAAAACAGCCCACAGCGCAGCGTTCTTATCTAGTTTCCTTTTAGCTTTTTTTTTCTGAGCGTTTCGTTAGAATCCAAGTGGTGCAGCCATACAGTAGTACTGAGACGGCTATAGCCCCCTTATATATATATATATATATATATATATATATATACACGAGTTGTAAACGAAAGAGTTTGTAGGTAACATCGTTTCTAAACGAGCCAGAGCTCATTTGTTTGCACACAGTTAAATGGTTTCAAGTATCGGTAAGTAATAGTGACAACTCAATTGAACATCAGTCATTTGTTTGCACACAGTTAAATAGTTTCAAATGAAGGATAAAATTATTTGTGTTAAACAGCAGCAATTCAACCCATTTAACTGTATATAAATAGAAATATTCATGCTGGATGTCAATAATTGAAAATATTCAACTATGTGGGAACAAATGAGCTTTGGTTTGTTTAAAAATAATTTTACCTATAAATTATCTGTGTACAAATTATATATATATATATATATATATATATATATATATATATATATATATATACTTCAAAATAAAAATCTCCTCAAGGGGATTTATTTTTAAGTTATTTATTTTCTTTAACACGTGTTTCTGTCGTTTTACGTTGTCTTCAGGAAGTAAATATTTTAATATTTTCGGGTGGGTGTGTGTTTATGTGTGTCAAAGAACAATATATTCAAAGGATATATTAAATATGAATAATATACCAATGATTCGGAACTTTTCAAGCTATTCTCTGCGTGATGGTGTCTTACTTCAAAAATCATTTTAAAATGCAAAAAAACAAAAATGAGAAATTTCTTAGCTTTCTCTGAACATTAGTTGCACTCTACTTTAAAACCTATATAACGTCACAAGTATTCAAAAATTTCTATTACTATTCAATTCTAGTTATTCATATGCTTTTTTTTTTCAAATCAATAAATCTGCTGTAAAATGTTTTTCAATCCTTATAAGGTAAGAAAAACCTTTTCTCAAATACTACAAACCAACCGATAAATAATTACACAATAAAAACCATTGTTATGCAATACAAACAGAAAGTATTTTTAGGCAATACAAACGGAAACTATTATTTAGGCAATACAAATAAAAACCATTTTTTAGGCAATGAACATGGAAACGATTTTAGGCGATACAAACGGAAACCAGTTTTTAAATAACACAAACTGAGCAAAAGAACAGTATAAAAATAAAATATATATACCAGTCCATTGTCATGATTGTTAGAGTGTTCGCCAATGGTCCAGGAGACCGGATTCAATCCTAGGTCGAGTCATACCCAAGACTGATGCCTCCTTCCTTATCACTCAGCATTATAAGGTACGGATCGAGGGTAAAATAAAGCAATCCAGGGAAAGTAGTTGCGCCTTCCCTATACCTCGGTGTAGTAGCTATTGAGAAGGGAGACTTCGAGTCGCCCTCGACTACGGTTGCCAACTTTATATATATATATATATATATATACAAACCCCTCCGCTCGGGCCGGATATAACACAAGGTCAATTTCTAAGCGGAGTTTCACAGGTTTGAATTCAGAGTTTTCCTTCTCCTAGACTTGCAGAAGAACCTAGTCTGCCCTACTATTTACCCATAGCTAGAGGGAGAATAATTGGATTAGTATTAGTACGATGTGAAATGCAATCAGACTTCTTCAGGATTTGAACTCGTGTCACCGTGCCCATTTCCTAAGATGATAACCATTACACCACGGGCACCTCCATAATATATATATATATATATATATCATGTCGTGCCGCCAGCACGGATATCCCTGACCTTCTCTCGCCACTTCTCCCTATCGTTCATCGCCTCCAGCAGGTCTTCTGGGTTACATCCTGTGTCCTCACATAGCTGCTGTATGTAAGTTCGGGCTGGTCGTCCTGCTTTTGCTTGGCCATATGTGGGGGTCCATAGGAGTATATCACTTACGAGCTCGTCCTTGCTTCTCCAGCAGTATCCTGCGTGTCTAGTTCGTCTAACTTGTATAGTTTTCGTGATGGGAGGCAAGTGGCCGTATAGTTGGTGTCTCGTGGGGTGTTGTCGCCAGGACTTGTTCAATATTGCTCGCAACATTCTTGTGTAGTTGCCGTCAAGTTTCTTCTCCAGCCGTTTAATTAGCGTCCATGTCGTGCATCCATATAGCAGTATCGATACAACCGCTGCCTTAACGGGCAACATTACCACACTAGACGGAGCCTCTCTGAGGCTAGTGGACAAATTCACCTACCTAGGAAGTAGCGTCTCATCAACCGAAAACGACATCGACACACGACTGACGAAAGCATTGACGGCTATAGATACGCTCTCAATCATATGGAAATCAGACCTGACCGATAAAATGAAACGCAGTTTCTTCCAGGCAGCGGTTGTATCGATACTGCTGCTGATACTATATATATATATATATATATATATATATATATATATATATATATATATAAACAGGATTTAGATTAAATAAACCAAGAAGATTGATATTCCATAAGACTCAACCAACCAACCAACCAACCAACCAACTAACTAACCTTATTCATATTGTAAAATGATCGAAGAAATGACTTATAAGTGAAACGGACGTATCAAGCGTCATGTCAAGTGGTTGATATCAGTTTACATAAACCAGAACAGAAGAAGGTTGAACCAACGATAGAAAATGGACTATTGTGGCTTTCTGAATAAATAATCACGGTCGATAAATCAACTTCGAGAGCTTTATGTTGAGAAAGACTGAAATACAGTTTTATAAAATCTACAGAAGATTATCAGAGTTCGTATAAATATTTTAACTTTTGGGCGGAAATTGTTAAATTTGTACTTACCATTAATTAATTTAAATTAAGTGTTAACTAATTGAAATTAATTAAATGACATGGGAAAATCAGGAATTATGAGGAAGAATAAAAAGAAAGACAGCTATATAAGTCAAAATAATTGGCGAAATAAAGTGAATGATTCATTAAAAGATTTCGAACAAAGTCGAAGGCCGAAGAACATATATGCTGAAATATAGTGAAAATAAGAGGAAGAGAGAATATTCGTCAAAATTATTTGCACAATGAGGATGATGGCTTGTTGACGAATTTCAGACGATGAGGGAGGCTGAAGGAAAGATTGGCTGAAATGTGATAATGATAGTAATGATAAAAATACCAGTTTGAATTACTGACTCGTGTAAGTATTGTAAAGGATAGTGCGAATGATTTCTGCAAGAGGGTCTTAAGATAATCAGTAATAACCAAAAAGGGAATAAAAGTTGAAAATTCATTGAGAGACAGAGAAATGCTGGAAATAAGTAACGAATGTTATTCCTATCTTTTCACAACTTATTTTCATCCGTATTTGCTTGTCGTTTGTTCGTTGTGTCTGATACGTTTAATTCTACGCCATCTGCCGGCATGTTTCTTTCTCCCCATCTCCCTTAATCTACTAGATTTACTTTCTGTTCCTCTCACTACACCAAATCACCATTCGTGCGGTGAGTGTTGGCATACATTCAGCTGTGGAGGGCCAAAACCTATTTACATAATTCTCCGTTAAGTACCATTGTAGGATTCACACCACTCTGACCATGATTTTACTCTGAATTATACAGTGGTTCACAAAACCCTCAGCTACATAAAATATTTGCTTCAATAATAGACGATTGGCTACTTCTCCATTCCTTGGCCTCTTATCTGTCAACCTGACCAACTTTGTCAGCTGAAAAGAAAAACTACAGATTTTTCTCCATTTTTATGCTGCGAATTTAACGCTGTTGTTTACGCTAAGGATTATAATTTCTTTTCATTTTTAATGTCGGTAGGTTTTAGCCACAAGAAGAAACCTTAACGACAAATAGCAAATAAGAATGAACAGAATGACAAGTGTATAAAAAGTCTGTCCAAAAATATCCTAACATCTCGAATAAATCAAGAACCTGCTGCGTTGCTTGGAAATTCTTAAATAAGTGCTTATCTTTATATTTACGAGTAATTTTGTCTAATATTCACCTTCCTATTATCATCACTACATTTCAGCCAACATGTTCTTCAGCCTTCCACATTGGTTGAAATTCTTAAATAAGTCCTTATTCTTATTTTAAAAGTAATTTTGACGAATATTCTCCCAATTCTTCTTATCATCACAACATTTCAGCCTATGTGTTCTTCAGCTTTCTTCATTGTTTGAAATTCTTAAATAAGTCTTATTTTACAAGTAATTTTGGCGAATATTCTCCTCCTTCTACATATCATCACAACATTTCAGCCAATGGTAATTTACTAAGCTTTTTGCTTAGATGTGGCACAAGGCCATATGAAAGGGGCACCCAATGAGACTCGAACTCACTCGTGTAGGTTTGTTAGTGGAGCTTGCTAACCATTACACAACCACGGGCGCCTAGCTTGCTAACCATTACACAACCACGGGCGCCTACAACATTTCAGCCAATGTGTTCTTCAGCCTTCTTCATTGTCTTTAATCCACAAACATGTTCTTATCCTTATTCCATACGTTATTTTATCTAAAGATTTCACCCTTCCTTTTATTATCATTACATTTATTATCCTTTTATTATCATTACATTTCAGACGAAGATTACTCATGGTTTCCATTTTTTTTTTCTTTGACTATATGAATATTTATAATGTGTGTTGGTAAAATCAGTTATTTTTGTGGATAGTTTTGAATCTTTGAAGGAAAAGGATAAGTTAGGTTTGGTTTCTTTGTTTAATGGCATATTAACCTTCGTGGTTAATTAAATGCCAAAGCTATCCTTATAGAAGAAATGCGGTGATACTATTAACCCATTGCTGAGAGGATAAGGGGGTTCGTGTCTTTCCTAAGGGTATTAGTCCGAATAGCATAACTGGATTTCGAGCTCGGTTACTTCAAGGCTGCTATCCAGCACTTTAGCCATTACGCATGGAGATCCCACTCCGCAAAAAAAGAAAAAAAAATTCCCACGTGCTCCCAGAAAAAGGAATATTCGGTAGGTATGAAGAAACTTGCATAGCCGACCTAGAAGAAACAGAAACTTTCGAAAGTTCATTTTGTTTAAGAGGAACAGTTTGACCTTAGTGTGCGTTATGTTTGTCAAAAAATGAACTTCCGGTGTTCTGTCAAGTGTGAGTAATCAGCAAACAGGACTCAGTATTTCGATGTTGGGCGACAATATTTGCTCTTCACACGTCTTCGATCGTTCGGGATTACAACAGCTATCTTGATGATGTCACAGGCATCGCCCCGTCTTCCCCGCCGTCTCTCTCTATCTCTCTCTCTTCCTCATTTACCACAATCAGGTAACGGATATTTGTTTCTGGACTGACGCAAGAACTTCTTTCTTTCTTTCTTTCTTCTGTCTGATTTCCATTACTCTTTTTTCTTTCTTTCTTTCTTTCTTTCTTTCTTTTTATCATCACTTTTTCTTTCTTTCTTTCTTTCTTTCTTTCTTTCTTTCTTTTATTCTTTCTTTCTTTCTTTCTTTCTTATCTCCATTACTCTTCTTTCTTTCTTTCTTATTTTTCTTTCTTTCTTTGTCTGATTTGCATCACACTTCTTTCTTTCTTTCTTTCTTTCTTTCTTTCTTTCTTTCTTTCTGATCTCCATTACTCTTCTTTCTTCCTTTCTTTCTTATTTTTCTTTCTTTCTTCTTCTTCTTTCTTTCTTTCTTTCTTTGTCTGATTTGCATCACATTCTTTCTTTCTTTCTTTCTTTCTTTCTTTGTCTGATTTGCATCCTACTTCTTTCTTTCTTTCTTTCTTTCTTTCTTCTGTCTGATCTCCATTACTCTCTTTCTTTCTTTCTTTCTTTCTGTCTGATCTCCATTACTCTTCTTTCTTTCTTTCTTTCTTTCTTTTGAATTAGAGTTACTTATTTCCATTCAAACTTTTAAAAATCTGTGTCATTCTTTCATTTCCTCATTTGCTCATCTCCACGCACCATTCTTTTTTTCCCCTATATTTCTGTAACTTTTCTTCGTAGTTGCATCACACTTCTTTCTTTCTTTCTTTTGTTAATCTTCTTTCTTTCTTTCTTTCTTTCTTTCTTTCTTTTATTGGTCTTGTTTGTTTCTTTGTTTCTATTTATTTAGATTCATATTTCTAAAGTCTACGCGTTTCATTCTTTCATTTCCCTTTTTGTTCATTCCCCACAAGCTATTCTCTCTTTTTAAATTAATACTCCTGTAACTTTCTTTCTTTCTTTCTTTCTTTTAATTCCATACCTTCCTTCCTTTATTATCTTTGTCGGTGACTTTCGATCCACTTAAAAGGAAAACCAAAACCAAAAGACCAATAAAAAAAAGAAGAAAAAAAAAAGAAAAAGAAAAAGAAAAACCCCAAAAGATAATCCGTTTGTCGAATGTTGTTTACGTCTTAAAACAAACGATAGGGCCAATTCTGCTTGTCGTCTCTGTTTTCACCCTGTTTATTTTGGAGACATTCCTTCTAGTAACATTCACCTTCTGTCTCTTTCTTTCTTTGCTTTACTCAATCTTATTTATATATCCGTGCTCAAAAATCTTTGACCTTCTTCCTTACTCCCCGCCCCCTCTGAACCTTCCTTTTTTTCTTTCCCGTTGACTAAAATTTCAGTATTTACATACCACGGATTTTACAAGAATATGAATGAATTCAGGACATATGGAATTTGAAAAGTCTTCGGTATATTTAATCTGCATGGCTGTAATAATAATAAATGATAAAATAAATAAAACGGGAATCAGTACTACTGTATGGCTGCACTACATGGGCTCTAATAAAACGCTTGGGGGAAAAAGCTTAATCGGAACTACTCAAACATGCTGCGTTCTGTTTTGAATAATCAGCATTGTTATTTGAATAAGTAACGACTTAGTTTCCAGTCCACATATACGTGTGTGCCAACCCCTCCGAATGAACAGGATGTGACACAAAGCCAGTTTTTTAAGCAGAATTTGAATTTAGAATTTTCCTTTTTTTTTTTTTTTTTGATCAATTACCTTACCAAAATTAAAGAGCCCAGTCTACCCTAATATTTACTTATTATTGGAGAGATAATAGATGGGTTCACACCTTTCCCAAAGGTAGTATCACTATTTGAAATATAATCAGCCTCGTCCAGGGTTTGAACTCGGATAACCGCTTCTATTTCCTAACAGGAACCTGTGGTTTCACCATGAGTTGACTCGCAAATGTCGTAACACGAGACTCTCTACATATGTGCATATCGATGCAAGAGTGAGTATGTGTGCATGTATATGCGTGTGTGTGTATATGTGTATGTGTGTGTGTGCATGCACATGTGTGTGTGTGTGTGTGTGTATGTGTGTGAGGGATACAACAACTAAACATCTGTAATAGATCGATATAAATATTTGATGAAGCATTTGTCTTCTGGGACGAAGCAATTATGAAAGATAAAGAAATCAATGCCAAACCACCTGATTCTCGTATGTCAAAATGAATTGGCATGAGATTATCATTGATATCACATGTCTCTTGAATAAAAATGTGTCCCCCAGGACCTGCCAAGAGGATCTTGGTGTAGGAAAGCCAGGATAACGTTGAAATAGAGCGGACGTAAACATGGAATCACAGAAAGGACATAGTTATGGAACCGCTGATTTTATTGCAAATCCTAAAGAAATGTTCTCGGAAAGTATATTGGAGATGATGAAGTTAGAAATGTTAAAAAAATAGATCAGGTAGAAAAAATAAAAAAAATAATGTAAACAGATATGGATAAGTGAAGAGTATGGCTAGTGGGTAGAGTGTTCGCCAATTGTCTGGAATACCTGGGTTCAATCCCAGGTCGAGTCTTACCAAAGACTTTAAAAATGGTACTTGATACCTCCTTGCTTAACGCACAGCAATATGAGGTATGTATCTAGGGTAAAGTGAAGCAATCCAGGGAAAAGAGTAGCGCTCTCCCCTACACCTCGGTGTTGTAGCAATTGAAAAGGGAGCCTTCTGGTCGACCTCGATTACAGTCGCCAACTTATTACGTATTATGACGAATCTCTAGAAGCGATCGGAAATAAGCGCCTTTCTCGCTTAAGCTGTGTACGGTGTGAGTTCAAAAAGAAGAAAAGAGATGTGGTTATGCAGATTGTGTTGTATCAAACTTTTAAGAGGACTGGAACTGCTTGCCTAGAAAATCAGTATTTCAATTTCCTCGTATTTATTTAGTCGCGAACATCACTATGCTTATGTTATTTTCCTTTATTTTAAAAAAAAATTTCTCTCCTGATCTCTTCTAATTTTTTTCTCATGTCTTTGTGATTCTCTGTCTGTCTATCATCCTTTCTCTCTCTCTCTCTCTCTATCTATCTATCTATCTATCTCATATATATATGTGTGTATGAGAGTGTGTGTGTGACAATTGAAATATTACAAAGACCACAATGTTAAATACTCTCTAAAATCACCCCCCACACACATACACACACATATATTTTAAATGATTTTGTCTGCTAATGAATTTGATTATAGTACTTTAAGGTTTTATTTTATATAAGTAAGCTCAACACGTGTTTCGGACTTCGTGGACCTTTTCAAGAGATAAATGATTTATTTGTTTTGACTAGGAAGTGATCCTTTTTAATTAAAATTTATTCCTTTATTTTATTAATTATTCATTCATTCATTATATATATACGAGGATCATTAAATGAGTTTCCAGATATTTTTCGTATGGGCACTTTTATAGATAGTACACACACGAAACTCTAGACTCTTTCGAAGTATTCTCTTCCGGTTGCAATGTACTTGTTGTACCGTTCCAATAACTTCTGGAAGGCCACAAGGAAGTCCTCTAGTGTGAGAGAGTCAATGACCTTCGTCACAGCCTCTTTCATCTCATCAATTGTCTCATTACGACAGCCTCTGAGCTTAGGGAATAACCAAAAGTCACTGGGAGCAAGGTCTGGACTATAGGGACGGTAAGGAACTGTCTTGATGCCCATCTTGGTCAAATAGTCTGTGACAGGGATGGAGTTGTGGAGTTGTGGACTGGTGCATTGTCCTGGTGGAAATGCCACTGACCCGATTTGAAGAGTGCTGGCCTCTTCCGACGGAACCTCTTCCTGAATTCCTTTAAAACCTCAACATAGTAACACTAAGCCTAACCCTTTGGCCAATCAACTCTGGTGTATTGACTTCCTTACTCCTCCCACCCATCTCATCAGTCCTCACGGACTCCCTGTTTTCCTTGAATCTCTTATGCCACTCAAAAACTCATGCTCGATTCATGCAAGATGGTCGAAAAGCAGTCTGAAGCATTCCATACGTTTCTGTGGCGGCATTTTTTCCGAGTTTAAAACACAATTTATTGCATATCGTTCTTCTAAAGTAGGGTGTATTCCAATTGCTGCTGTAGCTGTTTATTTGAACCTGAAATCATAAAAATTGATTAGTCATCTCATATGATGTATAGCAATAACATAGTGAATTTTCAAGAGTTTACGACCATTTTAGATGACTGTACAAAAAATTCTGGAAACTTATTGAAGGCACCACGTATATATATATATATATATACATATATATATTGATGCGTTGCCAATACAATTTTTAAAACCCTATTGATGGAGTCTGAAATATTCTGACTGCATCTCAGCTGAGGTAGGACCCCCACCAAAAAACGGGTCACCTTGGCATGACACTAGATCCGGTAGTGAGGCTTCTGTTCTGAAGCTCTGCCAAGTGTAAAGTCATCTGTTTATTGCCATTACACCCAAATCCACTCTGAGGAAGAGTCCCCCTAGTGTAATGGCTAAAATGCTGGACTGCGGTTTCAAAGTAAACGAGTTTTAACTCCAGTCACGATATAAAGCTCACTTTAGGACCAATATCCTTTTGGAAAGGCATGAAACCTTTTATCCCCACAGCAATGGGTTAAATTGTGTCGCAACAGTTATTCTTTTAGGATGGCTTTTGTATTAGATAACTCACGAAGGATGATATGCCATTAAACAAAGAAACCAAAGCAAGGTGCACTTTGATCCAGAGTCATATTGACTGTCTGTATTCCTATTTATGGGATAAAAATCTATTTGAGGCAACGTTTAAAATCATTGTGAAGATCTTAAGATGATTAGGCTATAAAATAGCGATATTACAGCTGAGGCTGAAAGGTTTATCTGTTGCTTGCAAATTAATAGCATTAAATAGGAATAACAAAATTCTTTTAACTTGTTAGATAGGAATTACAAAATTCTTTTATCTTATTAGATAGAAATAAAAAATTTTTTTTTATCTTAATAAATAGGAATAACAAAATTCTTTTAACTTATTAGATAGGAATAACAAAATTCTTTTAATCTATTAAATAGGAATAACAAAATTCTTTTAACTTATTAGATAGGAATAACAAAATTCTTTTAATCTATTAAATAGGAATTACAAAATTATTTTGACTTATAAGATAAGTAAAGTTGGTGACCGTAGTCGACGGCAACCAGAAGGCTTCCTTTTCAATAGTTACTACATCGATGTGTAGGGGAGGGCGCTTCTACTTCACCTGAATTGCTACACTTTACCCTTGATCCCTATCTTATAATGCTGAGTGTTAAGCAAGGAGGCATTAAGTACCATTTTTGTGTTGTTGGTATGAAGACACGCAGACCATAGAAGTAGGTTGAAACAAATATATTACTATAACAGAACAAATATACAGAATACTGACGTTATACAACAGTTAGGAATGTCCTTCTGTTACTGTCAGGCAGCTTGGAGGTTATCGGTATTTGTCGCACGTCCCACCAACCGGATAAGTGTGGCACAAGGTCTTTTTTAGGAGGGTCTGTGCGCTGGACTGTAGCTCAGACACGCCCGGCGGCTCCAAAAATGAATTATACACCCCCACTAAAGTTTTGGATGAAAAATAGTGCGTCTTATACGCAAATAATTACAGTAAAACTTTCTATTGGGAAATGTCACAGAAAATATGGAAGATCAATGATCTGCATATGTCACGGAAAGTACGGAAGATCCATCGTCTGGATATGTCACGGAAAATATGGAAGACCAATCATCTGGATATGTCATGGAAAATATGGAAGATCCATCACCTGGATATGTCACGGAAAGTATGGAAGATCAATGATCTGGATATGTCACGGAAAATATGGAAGATCAACGATTTGGATATGTCACGGAAAATATGAAAGATCTATCATCTGGATATGTCACAGAAAATATGGATGTGAATAAATGAAGCCAGAAATTCTATCAACCATAATCTAAAATTACGTCCAGGAATCCAAAGACCTTTGGTGACCTTGAATTCCAAAATACAAAGTTAATGGCAAATTTATTCCGATCAAATGATTCATTTGAATAAATAATGACAAGGATATATTTCCAGATCCTCAAGAGATGGAATTGCTGTCGTTTAAAGGGACACAGGGATATTATTACAGAAATTGAGACCTGGTTCACTTTTATTCAGAAAGATTTCCGGTGTATTATCGAAAGAGATTTCTAACGACAGGGGATTAGTCACAAGCCAGAATGAAGAGGATGAAAAAATTTAAGATGTTCACAAAACAAGAGGAAAGCAGAGAGAGAGAGAGAGAGAGAGAGAGAGACAAAGAGACAAAGAGACAGAGAGACAGAGAGAGAGAGCCTATCCTCAAATAGAAAATTGGCACAGCACGATCTTTCTTCTCTCATTTATCATATTTTAGACTTTTATTGAAAGAATCTGAGAAGGAAGTATCAAGAAGAAGGAAGAGAAGAATAAGAGTGAAAAGAGAAGAAGAGTGAGAGGTGAAGGAAAAGCAGAAAAAATAAAACAGGGATTATGTGGATTATGTGATTATGCATAAAATATGTATTTATTCAATCCCTCCGCTACGAGCAGGATGTGACACAAGGTCAATTTTTCAAGCCAATAACAGGCGGTTCGAATTCAAAATTTTTTCTCTCCTATGTTAAAGAACCCGAACTGCCCTACTATTCGCCCATTGTTGGAGCAAAACGTATAGATTCTCACCTTTCTCAAACAACACTAACGACAAATGAAACACAAACAGCTTCGTCAAGGATTGATCTCAGGTCACGGATTTCATTTTCTCTGACGATAGAAGAGATAAAAGTTGTTGGTGGAGGAGAATGGTCGTTGGAGTTGATGAAAGCTTAGATGTAGGCGGAGGATGAAAATAAGAGGGAAGAAGAGAAAGTGTTGGAGGAAGTGTAGTTGCAGTGCAATAATTGCAAGAGTGAAAGTAGGCAGAGTAGAATAATAACTAGTTGGAGGAGAAGATACAAGAAAATGAGAGGGAAAGAAAAAAAAACAAGAATTAGGGAGAGGAAGAGAAGGATTGAGGAAGGCTTAGATATTGGCGGAGGATAAAAATGAGTGGGAGGAAGAGAAATCGTAAGAAAAGAAGGAGAAGGAGACAGAAAGAAAATGGAAGCGGGAATATAAGAAATAGAAGAAAAAGGTGTAGAAGGAGGAAGAGGTGTGGTAGTAGAAGAGAAATGCGAGTGAGTAGTGGAGGTAGGTAAATGAGAGAATGATGAGCTATTGTATATAGAGATACGGTCGAAAAATAAAACTAGGAGTAGGAAGCTTAAATGTTGCCGGAGGAGGAGAATGGTAGTCGGAGAAGTAGAGGAAAGCTTAGATGTAGTTGGGGGAATAAGTGGGAGGAAAAAAGGGTGGGAGGAGAACAATTGGTAGGAGGTAAAAAGGGGAGTAGTTGTGGCATAGCTGCTTTTGAGTCCTATCAATTGCAAGAGGAGAGAAATGTAAGGAGGGAAAGTAAAGGGAGGTAAGGAAGAAGGGCAGAAGAGAAAGAGAGACAGTAAAAGTAGGCAGAGGAGAAAACGTACTAGTGGGAGGTGAAGACGTAAGAAGAGGAGAAGTAAGAGAAATAAAACTGTATGATAGTCGGAGGAGTAGTGGGAAGTTTAGATGTAGGCGGAGGATGAAAATAAGAGAGAGGAAGAGAAGACGTAAGAAAAGTTTGAGAAGGAGTTTGAAGCGGAAATATAGGCAGTGGAGGAAAGAGAAGCAGACGGAGAAAGAGGTGCGGTAAGAGGAGTATGAATGAAAAGAAGGGATGATGGTAGCTAAATGAGAGAATGATTTCTGGGATGAACAATTGTGTAAAGTGAGCTGGTCGTGCGCCAAAATCATTGAACAATGTCGTGCTGATCAGATCAATCGGGAACGCGGTCTATATTAATATAAAGTTAGCACTTTTCTTTTATGAATTATTACTATAAAATACGGAGCGTGTTTACACTGCGACCGTCCGTCCGCCGGTTTAGCTGGACGGCAAAACAGTTTTGAATAACAAGTGTCCATCATCGGCCAAAATTAAAGCCATTTACACACGGGCAGTTAAAGTATGGCCAACCTAGGACGATAATCGATATTCCCGAGGTGACATTTGAGCGGTAAGTTGATGTTTGGAATAAATACGATTGGAATGGACAAGTGACGAGGGAAATGAAAGCTTATCGCTTGTGGGGAAGTGGACAGGTCGAACAAGTTTACAAGGAGAGGGAGGAGGAGTTGCAGGGGGGTAGAAGAAGAGGTGCGGAAGTACTAAATATAAAGAGAGATGTGATGGCTAAGGCGATGTTATGAAGGAAGTAAACGGGAATGAAAGTTTTATATATATATATATAGTTGCTATGTTTATAAATAAAAAGTACTCAATATGAGTGACAGAGCATATATACCTATTAGTTAGGGTAGCATGACCGCCACTTTCTCGCTTATGCGAACATTGGACTAAGTAAATATGCCCTGCTGAGTAATTATCCACTCTATCCTAATTTATATATATATATATATATATAATCAACCTCCCTGCACATGAAGGATATGACACAAGGTCAATTTTCTAACGGAGTCTAAAAGGTTTCTTTTCGGAGATATCCTTCTCGTAAATTGGTCGCAAAAGAGTCAGTCTGCCCTATATTTGAGTTTTAGCTGGAATAGTTGGATTCATGCCATTCCTAAGGGTATTAGTACTATGTGAAATGCAAGCAGCCAAGTCCAGGATTTGAACTCTGGTTGTCGTGTCCAATTACACCACGAGTGACTATATATAAAAGTCAAGCATTACCTTTTTTTTTCTATAAAATTTGAAACCTACTTCATTCACTGAATACTGTTATATATATTGCAAAATATATATATATATATATATATACTGTTATATATATTGCAATATATATATATATATATATATATATACTGTTATATATATTGCAAAATATATATATATATATACTGTTATATATATTGCAAATTATACATAAAAGTAAATGAAAAAAAGAAAAGCGAGTCTCCTTGGCCAAATAAATAATGTGTTGGACTGCGACATGGTTGTAAGAGAGTTCGAACTCCAGTCGCGCCATTATGTTCACTTTCGGACTAATACCCTATCGCCTATGGGTTAAACAGGACTACGACTGTTCTTCTACAACGACGGCTTTGGCATTGAATAACCCTCAAAAGTTGATATGCCATTAAATTAAGAAAACAAGTCTAACTAATGAAAAAATCGGGTTGATGTTTCTTCGACTCGTTTTTTATATTAGTAACATGGACACGAACAGATTCATTTCCACTTGAATATCAAGAAGAATCTTTTGCTTTAAAAGAAGAAAATTAAAGTCATTAAGAAAATAAGATAAAATTCATATTGTGGTTTTATGCTAGACACCGTACTTGATTTTGACCATAGTTCCGTGACTACCACATGCGTTTCCGGCTTCTTGGTTTATCAACTTTCTCGGTGCCCACGTTGTGTTTGAAAGATCCACACATGGGGATGACACAATCTATCTGGAACTTCTTTTGACGGTCGAGTGGTTCGTTGGAAGAAGTTGCCTATGTGTTGGCAATCCAAAGACAAGAAAAACTCTCCGTCAACTATTTATTGGAACATAATGGTGTAACAATGATATATATAGATATATATATATTGGCAGCATTTCTTATGCAATACATATTTGATTGAATATGACAGACATTTTTTGTCTACATATTTTTTGTTAATCCTTTCTAATTGCCGTATTAATCTGATGATATTCGGCTGGAATTGGTTGATAAATCTTCTATAATTAGTTATTTCCCATCATATGTTCTCAGGACACTACATATTCGGAACATACAACCCAAACTTAACAGAATTAATTTTAAAACCAGTGCTAATGTACTTAAATGTCTTTAGCTACGGACGTTATTGATAGAAATAAATTTGCAAAGTAAACGCCACACAATACAACAGTACAGACGCTCTTCTTACAAAGTAGTAATGTGCATACAAAAGTTACATCACTTTTGTAATACATCTCACTTGATGATGACCCAAAGCTGGGCAGAAAGTACTTGGGAACTAATTATGGAAGATTTATCAACCAATTCCAGCCGAATATCATAATATCAATACGGCAATTCGAAAAGATTAACAAAAAAATGTAGATAAAAAATTTCTATCATATTCAATCATATATATATATATATATATATATATATATATATATATATATATATATATATATATATATATACGTGGAGCCTTCAATAAGTTTCCAGACTTTTTTGTATAGGCATTTAAGATTGTTGTAGACTCTTGAAAATTCACTATGTTATTGCTTTACATATTATGAGATGACTGACCAATTTTTATGATTTCATGTTCAAATAAACAGCTACAGCAGCAATTGGAATACACCCTACTAAATTCTGATTGTCACAGCTGGTGAGTTTCAAAAATGCAATCTGGACGTCAGGACACTTTAGAAGAACGATATGCAATAAAATTGTGTTTTAAACTTGGAAAAAATGCCGCTATAGAAACGTATGGAATGCTTCAGACTGCTTTTGGAGCATGTTGCATGAATCGAGCATGAGTTTTTGAGTGGCATAAGAGATTCAAGGAAGGCAGGGAGTCTATGAGGGCTGATGAGAGGTGTGGCAGGAGTAAGGAAGTCAATAGACCAGAGTTGATTGGACAAAGGGTTAGGGTTAGGGTTACTATGTTGAGGTTTTAAGGGAGTTCATGGAGCGATTTCGTAGCAACAGGCCAGCACTCTTCAAATCGGGTCAGTGGCATTTCCACCAGGACAATGCACCAGTCCACAACTTAATTCTTGTCACAGACTATTTGACCATGAGGGGCATCAAGACAGTTCCTGACCGTCCCTATAGTCCAGACCTTGCTCCCGGTAACTTTTGGTTATTCCCGAAGCTCAGAGGTTATGATACAATTGAGGAGATGAAAGAGGCTGTGACGAAGGTCATTGACACGTTCACACAAGAGGATTTCCATGGGTCCTTCCAGAAGTTGTTGAAACGGTACAACAAGTGCATTGCAGCCGGAGGAGAATACTTCGAAGGGGACTAGAGTTACATGTGTGTACTATCAATAAAAGTGCCCATACAAAAAAAGTCTGGAAACTTATTTAATGATCCTCGTATATATATAGAATTGTGTCGCTTTTTGTTGTACTTGAGAGACAGACTAATGAGGTATCTAGCTGGTGAAGTCTTTCTATGTTACTCAATTTTGGAGAGTGAAGCTTTTGCTGGAGAATTTCTTATTCTTGAAGAGATTTCTTTTCTTATTCTCTTGTTATCGATATGGACATCGGATATCGTCTCTTCTCTAACCTTATAAACAGCTATTTTTATTGAGGATTCCCCTGGGAACAAACATTCCCGGTTGGCTAACTAATCACAGATTATTTCGTATTCCTCAGCAACTGGTTAACTAAAAGTACTGATTTACGTCTGTGGGAAGTGTATGCCTTCCACTTATCGGATTTTAATTGGTCTTCCAATCAAACCACAATATATGGGCTTGGTTGATTAAGGATTCCAACCCACCTCTTTGGGAGAAATATCTCTTTTCACTTTAACCAAAATAAAAATCAAAGATCTGATTAATCTATTCAAAGATTTGACCTTCTCACCCCAACAGGCGGGCAAGAGATGTCATGATTAAAAACGGATCGATGCACTGACAAAGCGCCAAGCCTGCTTACTTATTGTTTTGACAATTTGAAAGTACGCTTAGTACTTAGCCCTCACTGACATTTCATTGTCTATCACTGACATTTTACTTTGACTTTTAAAATTCTTTCAAAGTCAATAAGCCTATTTTACATTCTTATAAAAGGAAAATTACATTTTCCTAATATATATATATATATATATATATATTATATATATATATATATATATATATATATATCATACTCCCCATAATTTTTTAGTATCAGTGAATACCTCATATTGTCATATCCCTCCCGTTCCTATTTTGTCATTTACTTCATAGGCCAATGACTGAATTTTTGAAATATCCAAATGTAAAAAAAATACAACAATTCTTAATTGCATGTATTGTTTTCTTCCTGAAGCAACTCTTTTAGCGGGGCTTTATTAAACTGGGCATATTTCCGCTGGGAGCAATCATTGTGGTCCTTCATGTTTGTCAGGCTGATTCTCTGATTTCATTTCAATTTGTGGCTCTGTGGTAATTTCTTGTTGGTTAGTGGCCATTGCTTTCACTTATTGGTCCTTTATAACTTTTTTTTACAACCGAGATCGTATCATTATGACCAGCATTGAGAAACAACCATCAAGCTAATAGCTATTTTAAGAATAGGGTCCATATAGGAGGACCTATGTGTTCGTTCTCTATTGGGACGTCTGCCTTTCCAGTAGTGTCTATTTTATTTGAAATAATAATATCTTTAATGGCTTTTTTACCAATATCCTTTTATGGATTAGGATTTGGTAATTTTTTCAATTTTATAGGGGGTGGTGATTTTCTCTGTCTCTTTTATTGGAATTTGATTAATTTTGTGATGTTGGTTAGATTTTGATGGTGCCCTGGATTTTCTTTTTTCTGAAGCGGAGTAAAAGTCCTCAGTTGACCCTGAACAATCCTGATTATCATATTCTTCTCTACCACAATTCCAGCGCTCCGCTGGCTTTTAGTTATCTCAATGAAACATTAGCTTTCTTATTTAAGAAGGCTCTTTGAGTTAGTTTGCCACAACTATAACAACCCTAGTCCTCTCCAGACCACCTTCTACAATGATTTTCCGACATAGGCACCATTAACATAGTATGGAGGCCCGTCTTTCTCTATCACCATTCTACCCTGCCCGGAATCCTACTATCGAAAGTTGATCTTTCTTTTGTTCGACAACCTCGGAGTTTCTCAAAGATCCTTTCACTTT
This sequence comes from Sepioteuthis lessoniana, assembly GCA_963585895.1. Taxonomy (NCBI): domain Eukaryota; kingdom Metazoa; phylum Mollusca; class Cephalopoda; order Myopsida; family Loliginidae; genus Sepioteuthis; species Sepioteuthis lessoniana. The sequence continues at coordinate 45,528,652 of OY757936.1, read as the reverse complement.
CTCTTGCCGATGACAAGGCCTCTGATAGGGTTGTCGGGTTAAATCTTGCCACATCTTTGATTAAGGGAATGTTTAAGGCATCAATGAAGAATTCAGTTAGTTGTACTTGTACAGTTGAACCTTCTCTTAATACCGAGTCCCGATACGCTAACTTAGTAACTTTGGTCGGTGGGGTTTGCAAATTCTCTGTACTGCGTTGATAACTGCTTGAATAATTCCCTACTGGAAATATCTAGCTGGTCATCAAGATAATTACCGATCCATTCCGACATGATACCATCCGAAAAATCGTACGTTAGATTTATCAGCTCCGGATTGGTTAATTTGTACATCCGTTCTTTCTTTTTGAATGCTGCTAGCTTGGGTTTTAAAGGTCGGTCGGTTTTCCTGTAAGTATTTGATCTTTGATCCGCTAGTGATAACTCTATTCACGAGACCTGGATTAGTGTTTACCATTTTGCTGAGATATGTGTATGAATGTAGTCTACTATTTAGACAATATTTTATCTAACAACCATTGATTTAAGCAACAAAGTAATTGACCAACAATCTGAATGTAGTCTACTATTTAGACAATATTTTATCTAACAACCATTGATTAAGCAACAAAGTAATTGACCAACAATCTGAATGTAGTCTACTATTTAGACAATATTTTATCTAACAACCATTGATTTAAGCAACAAAGTAATTGACCAACAATCTGCCGTGAGTTTTCGAGGTCGAATCCCGCATCTGGCTGTGCCGTGGGTTTTCAGGGTCAAATCCTTTGTCGTAAGGCACCAAATGTGGTCCTATGCTAGTCATGGTACTTAATTATGGCCTTAGTTCCGTGACTACAACATGCGTTTCCGGCTTGTTAGTTTATTGACTCTCTCTATGCCCATGTTGTGTTTGAAAGATCCACAGATGGTGGATGACACAAGACATTGGTACATTGGGTTGTATCCTGATCACTGTTATTTCTTTAAAAAACTGAAGGACACTCTATAGTGATGAGAAGCGATGAGGGAAGAAGACGGGTGAGGAATATGGGATAAGACATGGATGTGGAAATCTTGCGAAGAATAAGATCAGGTCTGTAGACATTTACCACGATGAAAGATCTGTTCAAGGCAAATATGGACAGAACCCCATGTACCAATGTCTTCAATGGCATATCTTTTCCTGCGATGTTACTCGCAAGCAAAACGTGAGCTACCACGAAGAAGGATGAACGGCGACTGGCTATGACATAGAGAGATGGAAAGATCCAGGCAAGGAGTATCGTTGCGAGGGCACGTTCGAAGCGAAATAATTCAGGAGTGAAGTGAAGGATGTGATCATGGTGTCCAGAAAGCAGAAATTCCGCTGAACCGGATACTTCACCAGGTTCACAGACAACAAATGGAATCGTGCAGTTGTCATATTGTATACGAGAGATAGGAAGCAACCAATCGGAATACCTCCACGGTCCAAAGGAAGATAGAATTATCAGCTGATTCGAGCTGACTTGAAGAAGAAGGGTGAGACCAAGAAAAAGTATAAAACTCAAAGTTTCACTAATTTGTCTTTAAAGTAAGAATTTTTTAGTGGATTTTAATTCGTCAGCTCTATTATAAAGGCATCGAATACATTTTGAATATTGCCGTGTTTTATATATTTCCCCTTTATGTGTCAAGCCTCGGAAATTGGTTGATCATTTCACATACCTCGATAGCAATATCTCATCTACGATGTTAAATTACGCATAAGGGAGGTGTGGATTGCAATTGATAGCTTTCGATCTCATGGAAATCTGATCGTTGATAAAATATATCGAGATTTCTTTCAAACAGTCGCTGTGTAAATGTTACTGTATGACTGCACTACTTGGACCTGAACAAAACGCATGGAGAAAAAGCCAGATGGGAACTACACAAGAAAACAAGAAGCAGCACCCTACAAAGCAGCAACTTCACGGCCACTTACCTCCCATCTCATAAACTATTCAAACGAACAGGATATGCTGGTGAAGTAAAGAGAAACTCATTAGTGACGTTTCCATTTGAACTTGTAAACAGGGACGCGCTAACGTTGACCGACTGGCAAGGACTCATGCAACAGCTCTGTGCGGACACGAGATGCAGTTTAAAAGACTTGCTAGAAGCGATAGCCGATAAGGAGGGATGGCGAGAGAGTGAGTCAAGGATTTTCGGGTTGTCTGCTCGACTTGATGATGATGAGATGTTACAAACAAAAATAGGATATATATGTATATATAACTTGGAGTTAACTGCTATCAACTATACGCATATCGGGAATGACTGATATGGTATTCCTTATATAGAAGCGTTATTTGCAAAGGATCTTCTACCATATGCCCTGGGTCACAGTTAAAATAACGAGAAGGTGAGTCTAGATCTTAGTAAATCTTCACTCACATAAATCCACATATTAAAACGTTCCTTTAGAGTAGCCATCTTCATATTTTGGAGTGGGGAGCGAACAATACCTAATAGCGCAAAATATAACAAGATGCGTTAATTTTCAGAGCTGACGTAGACGAATTGGCTAAGCGGTAAGATACTAAGTCTATCATTAAGTTAGGTGGGTTTCGATTCCAGCTTGAAGCGTCCTGCATGTCTAGTCACACTGAAGATTTGTGATACAACGAAACGGTCTGTCTGTGGATGACAATATATACGCTCTCCAACCGAGGGTTGAACACTCGAGCGAAGGAATTAACGACTGCTGCCACCTGCGTAATACAAAGTTCTTCTAACGAATTGAGCACTCGGATATCTGATAACGCAAAATATAAACAAACGAAAGTTAATATAAAATGCGTTAATTTCCCGAGCTGACGTAAGTCACCGAATTGGCTGAGCAGTAAGTTATCGAGTCAAGTATCAAGTTAGGCGGGTTTCGATTCCAGCTTGAAGCGTCTTGCGTGTCTAGCCTCAATGAAGAGTTGTGATGTTGTGATGTAACGAAACAGTCTGTTTGTGGATGGTAATATATATATATATATATATATATATATATATATATATATATATATATATGCACAAATCAATATAGCTTTTATTCAAGACTGTACATTACTATGGTAAGTATTAAAAGATCACAGCATCGAAGCAAGGCTACTGAAGTCCCAGCTACGCTGAGCAGAACACGTTTCCTGGATAGGGAGTTTTCACCAAACCATAATCATACTCAGCGAGCCATCACGACAGAGAGACACCAAAAGAGCAATACAAAGACCGCTTGGAAAAATCACTTGGTGCATTTTGCATCGACCACTGCTAATGGTCCACTCTAGCTGATAACCGTGACGCCAGGCATCTCACTACCAACCATATAGTGTCTTTTTTTAAAAACATCCGTAGAACCTCCCTCAACGACAAAAGGCACAGATGGAAGAACCTCAATACTGTGCCATCCAGTCTTGATCAGACCATAATCTGCGGTTGCTGCGGCTGTGCCTGCTTGTCTTGCATCGTCCTTATCCCCTACAAACATGCCTGCAGTTTGCGTGGACCACACCCATCTTAACCTTCGTTCGCGAAGCCAAGCAATGATATATATATATATATATATATATATATATATATATATGTATATATATAGCTTTTATTCAATAAAACTGTACATTACTATGGTAAAGATAAAAAGAGTCGTTTTTTCGCTGAGGAAGTAACCTCACAAAGTGAAATGGCTGATGCCATTGTCTACGGTAACTCTGCTATCTAATAAAAGCAATAAGAGAACAAGGAAATATTTGGCATATTTCGATAAAACATCAAACAAGAAAAAAAAAGGAAATAAACTATGGAACACAGATTACATTATTATAAACGTGAGATTGAAAACAGTAGAAATCTGCGCGTGATATAAATATAAACTTTGGATAATCTTCTTTTGAAAGTAACAGACTGAATGCATGAATAAAATACTCATGATTTCGACATGCATCAAAGAAAGATAACTCGTTCCTTGTTTCTTCTTGTTTTTACTTTGTTCAACAGCATATCAACCTTTGAAAAAGAACTGTAATGCTACTATTCAACCTAGTGTTAGAGAAAAAAAACTCGTAAATTAAAGTTAAGACACAGTTCTCACTATTAGCATTAATCTGCCCGATTTGTAGGCAAGACTTTTAAACGAACAAAAAGCTCATTTGATTCCATACAGATAAATGGTTTCATGTATTGTTATTTAAAACTAATTATTAACAGTAATTCTATTTAATATCAATCATTTGTTTGCACACAGTTGAATGGTCTCAAGTATTTTTATCCAACACTAATTATTCTGTTTAATATTAATAATTTTTTAGTGGGCAGTTTCAAGTATTGCTATTTAAATATTCTCAATAATTCTTTTTGATATCAATCATTTGTTTGCGCGCTGTGAAATGGTTTCAAGTTGATTATTGATTACTTCTATTTGACCCATAGACAGGACCTTAACTAGTACTTCAATTCAAGGTCAAAGTGGATCTGAGAGTAATGGCAATAAATGGATACTCTATCTTCCACATAGCTGCAGGACAAGCGCCTCACCACCAGATGTAGTTTAGTGTCCTACTCAGGATACTAGTTGGTGGGGGTAGTTTTACCCCTCTATAGGGGTATCCTATAGTCCCAACCGATTGGAAAAGAATAAAAGAAGGCATTGTTGTTGCTGGAACGAGTGAGCAATACGTTTAGGATGTTAGACTACCTGTTCTAATTACCCAGTCGGCTGGGCTGTAGAATACACCGACTGCTTCTCTCTGCAAAGGGGTAAGACTAACGAGAGACCTGGATATGACACTAAACAATCTGGTGGTGAGGTTCCAGTGATGCTGGAGCTTTGGTGTATGCGGAGCACCTCTTCATTGCCATTGCTCCTAGGTCTACTCTGGCCCGGAGAGGTAGCACCTGATAAGGCCCTATCTATTGGTTAAATAGAACCAACTGCATACATAAGTATGCAGTTAGTTCTATTCAACCAATACTGAATTGTTAGTTCTATTTAACCAATACTGAATTGTTTGAATTAGAACTGTTTGACTAAACTGAATAGCTCGAAATAGAAATGTTTTTGACAATTAAACTGTACTTACATTTAAAGAGCGTACTTATGCTAAACTGAATTGTTTGAAATGGAAATGTTTTTGACATTGAAACTGTACTTACACTAGAATGAATTGTATAAAATAAAACTGTTTGACATTTAACTGTGTGTAAACAAAATCTGTGCTTATCCTAAACTGAATTAGCTGAATTAGAACTGTTTTGACAATTGAAATGTGTATTCATGCTAAAGTGAATTGTTTGAAATAGAACTGACTATTTGCATAAAAATGTATTTGTCGTTAAATAATCTACAAAGGTTGATATGTCATAAAAACCCAACCAACCAACCAAAAGACCAACCAACCAACCAACCTAACAGTTCCGAGAATGAATGATTATGAGTTAAAAACACAGAACACTTATTCCATAAAAGAACGAGCACTTTATGTAGTGTAATGATCAGTAAACTAGATATACAGACCAATGATAAGTTAATAAGTTGGCAACCATAGTTGAGGTCGACCCGAGGGCTCCCTTTTCAAGGTGTAGGGGGAGCGCAACTACTTTCACTGGATTATTCCACTTTACCCTCGATACGTACCTTTTAATGCTGAGTGCTCATCAAGGAAGTATCAAGTACCATTTTTTGAGTCTGGTATGAGATTGAACCCCAGTCTCCTGGACCATTGTCGAATACTCTACCCACAATAGGCTGGTGACAATGTATTCAATTCCTACTGGAAACCCTCAATACGTCCGACATTGTGCTATATCTATGCTTAATAAATAACAACTTATTTTGAGAACAGAATTCATTTACATTTGTATTAGGAGACATTTTTTACCGCCTCTGCCTGACTGTTTTCGACACAACCTTACAACTATACTGACATCATTTCATGACCTTTTTGGCTGGGAGGTGAAAACTTACGAATGTTCAGTCTCATAGGGTCGAAATTTATTAACAGAAGCATTTACGATAAGGATCACGGTAAATAATAGACTTGTTCGTTTTTTTTTTTTTTCTCTCGCTCCCGGGCGGATGGTCAATATTAATCATGTTCCCTTTGGTTTTCATCACATAGAAATAGTCAGATTGAAATCAGTCAACATGAAATACACAGATAAAAGTAATAGACCTCCCTGAAAATTGGTAAAAGTAAATTGTACGAAAACCCCAATTTTATGGAATCCAAGGAATGGATCCAGAGATGTCTTGAAACGTCTGTAACGAATCTGAGCCTTTACTCAACTGTCAATCCAGTGGGTGGAGTTTGAAATATGCTGACTGTATCCTCTGCTGAAGGGTTAGAGCCCTACCAGAGGGTTCTCCTGGGTAAGACACTCAACTGTATCTGATGGTGAGGCTACAGTACTGGAGATGTAAAGAGTGTGGGGTACCTCTTCATTGCTCCTACTCTCGAGTCCTTCGTTTAGAGTTAGTAAGTAGGCGACTATAGTCGAGACCGATCCGAAAGCTCCCTTTTCAATAGCTATTACACCGAGGTGTAAGCAAGGGCACTACTCCATTCCCTGGATTGTTCCACTTTACCCTTGATCCTTACCTTATAATGCTAAGTGTTAAAGCGGCATCAAGTACCATTTTTGAGTCTTTGGCATAACTCGACCTAGGACTGAACCCCGATCTCCCGGACCATTGGCGAATACTCTACTCATTTGGCCAATGGTAGAAGTACATGTTAAGGTTCCATCTCTGGGTCATATAAGTTGGCCGACCGTTGTCAAGAGCGACCCGAAGGCTTCTTTTTCAATAACTAGGTGTAGAGGTGGGTGCAACTCTTTTCCCTGGAATTTTTCACTTACCCTTGATCCATACTTTATAATGCTGGGGTTAAGCAAGGAAGCATCAAGTACCAATTTTTAAAGTCTTTGGTATGACTCGACTTAAGATTGAACCCCAGTCTTCCGGGCCATTGGTGAACATTTTAACCATTATGCCAATGTTTAAAATTATTTGTTGTCTATAGGAATAATTGATGTTATATAACTGTAAATTATTTGTATTAAGTATAGTTACTTGAAGCTATAATTGTTTACTCTGAATTATTATGAGTTACTTGAAACCATATAACTGTAGACAAACAAATTACTATCAGATAGAAATAATTACTTGAAACTATAAAATTATTAATATTAGATAGGAATACTTGAAACGATACAAGTGTGTGCAAATTATTTTTATTAGTTAGGAATACTTGATATCATATAACTGTGAACATAGACCCTTAAGAAACAGTTACACAATAAATGCAAATATAGATGTAAAATGAACGCAATTCCCTAACCTTTTGGCATGAAATAACCAATTACTCAATTAATGTACTCCACAGTGAGCCAAATTGAACGTTTTAGAAACATTTTGAGTGAACACGGCAAATTTGTCTAAATGACAAACCATTCAATGGGGCACATGTTTATGAACAAGAATTTCAACAGGAATCCATTTAATGACTTCTAAATAGCCCTATGCTGGAAAGAATTTGATATTTATCAGACTTTTCACAAATCTAAAAAAAATGAAAAATAAAAAAATTACGAGACTAAATCAACGGGCAATATATATCACACATCCTCCACTTTCAGCATTCAACACGTTCCTATTATAAACTAAATGAATACTCACAGTTCGAATCGAATTTTAGTTTCTAACAAAAGAATTCAACATGTCATGTACCTTGGCAGCTCTCTTTGTATGGCCTTGTGCCACATCTGAAGTAGAAAGGTTAGTAAATTACTACATGTGAAGTACCTGATATTTAAATTGGAAATCAACTTTGGTGACAAAATATTAGCAATTAAAGAAAAATTTGATAATGGATGTTTTCCAAATAAAGACAGAATTTGAGAATTAATTTTTATTTATTGCGAACTTTTTGTCCTCATGTTGGTAGTTTTTATGTTGTTTCTTCTTTCACTACGTTTCAATTAAATTTCACCTCTGGCCTTCTTCAGGTGATTAACCGCGACCTCGGATAGGAATGCTGAGTCTTGTAACCGTATCCCCAGTAATTACTGCCTTCCATAGTAGTTGTCTATCACATCACGTGGCGCAGTGGATAGAGGCGTTGAGTCTCTACGGTTCCGGGTGAGCATTGTCTGAAGATAGCGGTTTCAAATCCTACTCAAGCCGACCAGAGGTTTACTTGGTCAAAAACTATGGAAGGCAGTAATTACTGGGGATACGGTTACAAGACTCAGCATTTCTATCCGAGGTCGCGGTTAATCACCTGAAGAAGGCCAGAGGTGAAATTTGGCCGAAACGTAGTGAAAGAAAAAACAACACAAAAACTACCAAGATGAGGACAAAAAGTCCGCAATAAATAAAAAATTAATTCTCGGATTAAGAAGCCTCATCTCAAAATGATTCCAATTCAAGACAAAGATAGAATTGATTAAAATTACTCTAAAGAGCATTTCATTTAGAATATATATATATATATATATATATATATATATATATATATATATATATATATATATATATATATGCGTACTGTGTTTATCTCGGTGGTTTTATGATATTTTCAAACATTCAGAAAATATTTCCGTGTTTCTTACCCAAAATTAAGGAAATTTTGAAGCGTGTTGCCTTAAAAATTTGTTATAAAAAGTAAAATTTTACTGAAACAGTCACAAAAATATATAACCAAACCTTTCAGCCATGAATATCAGAAAGATTCTTGAAACTATAGGAGTATTTTGTTTTAAATTAGCATATACCTGAGCTAGAAAGCCATTTTATTGACTGTTTCGTAATTGCGATAATAAATTTGTACGCATGAATTTTACCGTTAATTTTTTGATAAAACTGTCGACTTCAAAACAACTTTCTAACAAAATATGGCAGAAATTAACCCCACCACCTCCGCCAAAAAACAAATCAAAACAAAACAACAAACAAACAAACTAACAAACAACAAACATGTGTTTGCTTCATAATTTTAAGAATATGCACATGTCCCGTCATTCTGATAATCGTCAAAAATGGCCCACGTCTGCTTCTCGCTGTTTACCTATTTCTAAGCAAAATTGTCTTTTTTTTCTTTCGATTTCAATTAACCACGGTAGATATTTACTGTAATACGTATTCATACTTGTTTTTAATGAGAAGACGACAGACTAACGCGAAAGAACAGAAAATCAGAACGAAACTCAATAAAAGTAATCAGAGAATAAGAGGGAAAACCAAAATACACGAAAATACGAAAAGAAGAAAAAAAAAGATGTTTAAAAAAGTGGGGAAGGGTGGAGAAGACAGAAGATTCTAGGAATGCACTGCGATGGAATGACAAGGAATCATTCCGGTGGGAATCATGTTTTTTGTTTACTTTTCTTTTCTTTACTTTCTTTTTTTTTTTAATTTTTTTTTTATAACTGTCATATCTCAGAGGCCGGCTTTCTACCGGTAGGATGAAGAAGAAAAATCTTTTTCGTATTCTCAGTGTACATAAAGCCTCAAGCAATATTTTATTTGATTTTTATTTTAGATACTTGCTTGGAGATTTTTTCTTAAGCGAGTCACGAAGCATTGTTTATAATTTTCTTTAAATAGTTTTTTTTTTTTTTTGCGATGTTCTTTATTTCGCTTTTCGTGGCGACATTTTCTTTTAGATTTTTGTTGTTTTTAGATGAATGAAAATTGTTTAGATAATACTCCGAGATGATGCCTACAGCAAGATTTTCTATCTTTCTAATTTTCATTCATTTTTTTTTCTTTTCAATTTTTCTTTTTTCCTTTTCGCTGTTCTCTTGTTTTTAAACTATAAATGACTTCGTGAGGCCGTGAATATAATGTGTATTTTGTTGGTTAAAAATATAATGTCTTATTACCGAACGCGGGGAATCACTTTTTTTTTCTTATTTAAGTGCGTCGTTGTTATATATATATATATATATATATATATATGAGTGTGTGTGTGTATGTGCGTGTGTATCCTTCTGTGGCTCTGAATAGATTGAAGAACACGAATTTTACATGTGCTTGGACGTATGTGTTATTATGTTGTAGTTCCAACGAAGAGACCACTCTGTGTGTACCTATGTGCGTCTCTGTATGTCTGTGTTTGAGTGTGTGTGTCTCTGTACGTCTGTGTGTGTCTCAAAGTTGACTAAAGAACACGAGGTTGCCTATGTGCGGGGTTCAATCCTAGGTCGGGTCATACCAAAGACTTTAAAAATGGTACTTGATACCTCCTTGTTTAACACTCAGCATTATAAGGTACGTATCTAGGGTAAAGTGGAGCAATCCAGGGAAAGGAGTAGCACCCTCCCCTACACCTCGGTGTAGTAGCTATTGAAAAGAGAGGCTTCTAGTCGCCCTCGACTATGGTCGTCAACTTTACTTACTTACGGTTCCTTAGATAAGACAACTGTATGTGTTTGTGAATTTGTCACAGCGTATAAGTATGTGGTGTATGTGTGTGTGTATGTATGTGTGTATGTATGTGTGTGTGTTTGTGTCACTGAGCCTGTCAGTGTATAGGTGTGTGTCGTGTTGCAGAGTATAAGAAGAGACGGCTGTGCGTCTCTATGTGTCTGTGTATGCGCGTGTTTCCATGTGGGTGTCGTTCAAAGTAGATTGAAGAAGAACAAGAGTTTTATGTGTGTGTTCTGTTGTGTGTCTTTGTCTGTATGTATCCATGTGTGTGTGTGTGTGTGTGTGTAGGTCGAAGTAGGATTGAAGAATATGAATTAGTATGTGCTTTTTGCGAATATCTGTGTTGAGGCTCCTAAGAGATGACTCGGTGTGTGTGTGTGTGTGTTTCTCTGTGTGTGTGTGTGTGTCACTTTAAATATATTGAAGAGGAACACAAGTTTGCATGTGCTTGCGAGAATGTGTTATTTTGCTGCTTAAAAGAAACAACTGTGTGTCTGCATTTTTCTATGTTTGTGTATGTAGCTCTTTGTAAATTGACGAAGTTTGTGTATGTGTAATTGTATTAAGGTTTCTTTGAAGAGAGGTTTTTGTATGTCTGTGTGTGTGTGTGTGTGTGTGTTGGTGTTTGTGTGTGTGTGTGTGTTTGTGTTGGTGTTTGTGTGAGTGTGTGTGTGTATCGATGCAGCAATAAATCTGATTTCAAAATTTTGCTCTAAAATGATCCACATTTCTGAAGAATAATTTATCACTGAAGGGAGGAGATTATGTTGAAAAATAAGTATGTGCAAGCAAGAATATAAATTTGCGTATCACTGTGGGGAATAGACAACAACATGAATTTTCTTGTTTGTCTATATACATCTGCGCATGTGCACGCGCGTGCGTTTTTTATTTATGTGTTTGTATGTGTGTGTGTGTGTGTGTGTGAATCTCTCTGAGATGAAACGAAGGTACATGTGTGTGCGTATATTCGGTGAGGTTGGAGCTGTTACTAGTTTAATATCCACATATTTGGAAGTGCCATCTCAGCTTTGATTGCTGCCAATCTTCTTTCACTGACTTGTGTGGTCGATCCTCACCAATCTCCTCATTATCATCGGATTGTGCCTGTTAGAACTAAAACTAGTAGATATCCATATTTAAGACCTCCGGTGATGGTTGTAATAATTATATCGTTCCAACCGACATAGGTTCAAACCTGGGTAAAGCTACGATTTCTGAAACTGATTTTCATATATGTACTCTCTTTTTGCTGAAAATATTGGCGCAATACATTCTTTTTAACCCGATTTCTTCTCATTTGACTTTATGCTAGACTAAGGTAAGCAGAGTGAATATTCATAATTACCCTACATAGTTTTTGCATATGGCTTTGCTTATTTCTGATTTCCAGTAAAAGAGTAAGAGACCTGGTGATTTTGTGGACTGGGTATTTTATTATAAATTGCATTTATACTATAAAGATATAAATCATTTATGGACCCTGTGGCGTATGTTTAATTTGGTTTGATTGTACTTCATAGCATATCTACCCTTGTGGGTTATTTAATGGCATTCTGTGATTATATATATATATATATATATATGTTATCGAATATTTTGTAGTTAACATTATTTTTAAACGGGCAAAAGTTAATTTGCTTATACATAGTTAATAGTTTTAAATATTGCTATTTGTTTACAGTCAGATAAATGGTTTCAAGTATTGTTATATATTACTTGCGCACAGTTAAATGGTTTAAAATATTACCTGATTGTGTTTTATGGCATATAAACCCTTGTAGGTTATCTAATGCCAAATTCTCTTTATACGAGTGAGCGCACGCAGACATAGATATGATTTGTGTGCGAATAGTTTGCAGGAACTGTTATTTTGAAATGAACCAGAGCTTATTTGTTTGCACACAGTTAATTGGTTTCAATTATTGTTGTTTAACGCAAATAATTCTATCAAATAATAATAATCCCCGTAAAAGACTGAACAGTTCTATTTGACCTATAAATAGAACCCTAAAAGGTACTACTAATCTGGGTCAGAGTGAACCTGGGAGTAATGGCAATGAAGGTGTCGTCCTCATTCTCCTAATCACCAGGCCTGGAGCCTCAGCTTTGAATGGTTTAGTGTCATATCCAGTGTACTCGTGGTAGTGGGGTGGTCTTACCCTTCTGCTGAGATACAGTTGGCGTATTCTACAGCCCTAGCTGACTTGGCTGACATAGACAACACAGCCTTATTGATTGTTTAAAATCTAACCAGTCCATTTCAAATTATTGCAATGTCAATCACCTCTCATTATATGCGTAAAATGTATTCGTCAGATGTAACGTATATGCGTAACGTTATTTTAGCTTATGTTATATTACAGAAACTAACATGACCTCGAAAATATTTTCTCTCTTGACTAGAACCTCATATTAAATAGTTTAGGGTCATATCCAGGACACTCGTTAGGCGTGAGGTGGGGCTTGGGGTGGTTCTTACCCCTCTGCCGATATGCAATCGGTGTATTTTCCAGCTGACAGAATATAAGCGTCACAGGGAAGCAGTGAGGATTATACTTTTTTTCGGACAACTTATTTGTGCAAAACAGGATTTTCAGCTTTAATACTTATAAAAGAAGATAGACATGAAAAAAAAACCCTACTTGACCCCTCCTCCCCAAAAACAACAAGAAAGGAAGAAAGATTTAACCTTTAGATTCCTGAGCCTCCTATCAAAATCCGACTCGCATCTTGGCATCCTGACTTGAAAGATTGGTGAAAATGTAATATACTGTAATCTGTTATTTAAGCGGTTTACCGGCTTAAACTACAGATTCTAACATTCTATCATTATACGTTCTTGGTTTAGGCCAGGGTTGACCTGGGGTTGACCTGGAGTTCACACCTGGTAGGACATTGTAAGTTGATTACCTAGTTCCAGATGTCTTTTTTATCTCGGCAATATCCGATTACCAGGGTTAAGTTTATTGCTTAGCGTTTAAGACACCCCAAAAAAGGAATGTTGAATGGATCAAGCATTTTTTGTAACAGCCACATACCAGTCTCAATTCGTGTGTGGAGTCCTATTATAAAGATACATCATATCCAATCTGATTTGATGGGAAATCCTTCATAACTTTCGGTCATCATCATCATCAAAGCATGCCGACAGCAAGTATCCCTTAACTCTCCCTCGACATCTGTCCCTATCACCCATTACTCTTAGTGAGTCTTCTAAACGGCACCTGGTGTTTGCACAGTGTTGATCATATTTACCAACCCCTCCGCTCGGGCAAGGTCAATTTTTAAGCGAAGTTTAACAGGTTTGAATTCAGAGTTTTCCTTCTCCTAGACTAGTTACCTCACCAAGGCTGAAGAACCCAGTCCGCCCTACTATTTACCCATTACTGGAGGGAGAATAATTGGATTCATACCTTTCCCAATGATATTAGTGCTATATGAAATGCAATCAGTCTCGTCCAAGATTTGAACTTGTGTCGCCGTGTCCATTTCCTGCGACGATAACCTTTGCACAGTGTTGATGAGTGTAAGATTTTGCTTGTCGACCAATATCGGTGTGTCGATATGTCGGAATCCATTGTAGAACGTCACTTGTTCGTCCTTATTTCACCAACAGTGCTCGTCTTACGTGTGGATTTTCCCCATGTGTCGCGACATGTTACGTATTTTTTTTTTTACTTATTCCTGCTTTTCAACGTTATTTTCTCAGACCGTAGTAAAATTAATGTTGTAGTATCATCCCTATTCTCGATACACAATGGACTCTTCCAAAAAAGATATAATAGACTCTTCCAATAAAGATATAACATTTGATTGAAATCCACTCGGCAGAGCTGGTAGCAAAGCTGTTGCGGTTTTGCCTGATTGTACCAATCCAGTAGATTGCGCACACTTCAGCTGGCCTCGGTATCAACGGCACGGATCTGGTCGGGTGTGTCATGTCTCTGGATACGGTAGTCAGTAGAAGATGCCTGGTGCGGGTGCCGGAGAGGCCTAACATTCGTGTCACGCGTCCAGGACTAACTTTCCTCGAGCCTCAGGAGGCCGTCCCTATAGGCTCAAACCCTCCTCAGAGGGGCTAGGTTCATAGCTCGTCACCAGAGGCGCCCCTTTTCAGGGGAATGCCGACGAGGCCCAAGACATCTTTGAAAATGCCGGATGTGTCTGAGCTACGGTCCTTTACCAGGACCCACCTTAAAAAGGCTTTGTGCCACACTCACCCGTTTGATGGGGCGCACGAAAAATTCCGATGGCAGCAAAGCTACACGGGCGACATTGTATTACTTGTTTTACTGTAATAACCTTTATTCTTCTCTCTAAACACATGTTTGTGTTATTTATTCTATCCCCTTTTCCGAGGAAATAAATATTAAACTGGGAGATAATTCCACTCTAAACTTACAAATGGGTAGGCTGTCCCACATTGGAACATCAGCATTTCATATTTGATCTTTTACCTAGGCTTAAACATTGAACACTGACGCCATTTTACGGAACTTAGCTTCGTATTGAACAATATCATACAATATTTCATATTGGCTCGTGAGATGTGAGGTAAGTGGCCGTACAACCACTGTTTTGTGGGGTGCTACTTTCTGGATTTGTTCAAGACAGCATGCAGCATCCTGGTGTAGTTTCCATCTAGCTTTTTCATTTAAGTCCGAGTCGTGCAACCATAGAGTAGCACGGACATGGCTACAGCTTAAAAAGTCTCCGTTTTCTTTCTTATTAAAGAAATCAGGTTTCCATATAGTCGAAAACCAGCCTGTTGCAATCCATAATTTTCCTATGTAAACGTGGATATCATTTTCAGAAGATGAAATATGGCTATCGAGGTATGTTAAATGGTCTACAAATTTCACTGGCTTGCAGTTTAGTGAGATGACACCATCTTGATAAAAACTCACAAACTCTGTTTGAGCTCACGCAGAGACCAATGACTTTTGCTGCTTGCTACTGGCGATGCACTAAAGATTCGGCTTGAGCAAGAATATATACGAGGGGCATACGATAAGTTTCCAGACTTTAGGCATTTAAAATTGGCGTAGACTCTTGAAAATTCAGTATATTATTGCTATACATCTTATGAGATGACTGACAAATTCTTAGGATTTAAGCTTCAAATGAACATCTACAGCAGCAATTGGAATACAACCTTGATTGTCACAGCTGGTGAATTTCAAAAATGCAGTTTGGATGTGAGGACACTTTAAAGGAACGATATGCAGTAAAATTGTGTTTTAAACTTGGAAAAAATGCCACTACAGAAACGTATGGCATGCTTCAGACGTCTTTTGGACCATCTTGCATGAATCGAGCATGAGTTTTTGAGTGGCATAAGAGATTCAAGGAAGGCAGGGAGTCTCTGAGGGATGATGAGAGTTGTGGCAGGAGTAAGGAAGTCAATAGACCTGAGTTGATTGGCCAAAGGGTTAGGGTTAGGGTTACTATGTTGAGGTTTTAAGGGAGTTCAAGAAGAGATTCCGTCGGAAGAGGCCAGCACTCTTCAAATCGGGTCAATGGCATTTCCGGCAGGACAATGCTCCAGTTCACAACTCCATCCTTGTCACTGACTATTTGACCAAGATGGGCATCAAGACAGTTCCTCAGCCTCCCTATAGTCCAGACCTTGCTCTCTGTGACTTTTGCTCAGAGGCTGTCGTTATGAGACAATTGAGATGAAAGAGTCTGTGACGAAGGTCATTGAAACGCTCACACGAGGACTTCTATGGGGCCTTCCAGAAGTTGTTGGAACGGTACAACAAGTGCATTGCAGCCGGAGGAGATTACTTCGAAGGGGACTAGAGTTTCATGTGTGTACTATCAATAAAAGTGTCCATACGAAAAAAGTCTGGAAACTTATCGTATGCACCTCGTATATATATATATATATATATATATATATATATATATATGTATGTATGTATGTATAATTCGATGAGAGAATCCAAGGGGTAGGAGTTTCCAACTTCAGTGCTCAATGCGAACGCCTATCGACCTATAATTAATTTGGTATTAAGAATATATCAAAACACAACGTGCAGAGTTTTAAAAAATATGGATTTTTTACGGTAGTTTTCATAATTAGATATAAAATTTTGTAAATTAATATTAGCATCGAATTATTATTTCCTGATAATATAAACTATATTATTTAATATTCATAATACATAATAGTTTCAATGATAGAATGAATGTATTTTTCATCCATGATTTTAAACCAAGACACACCCGACCTGATC
Source organism: Sepioteuthis lessoniana (assembly GCA_963585895.1). Lineage (NCBI taxonomy): Eukaryota > Metazoa > Mollusca > Cephalopoda > Myopsida > Loliginidae > Sepioteuthis > Sepioteuthis lessoniana. Next base: position 45,511,985 of record OY757936.1, on the reverse strand, counting down.
TGTATACCTGCGAATACGGCTGGCTGAAGTGTCCCAGCCAAGCGACCAGGAAATGTTACATCTTGCCACGCTGCATTTCGTATAGTAATTTACAAAGCTCTTTGCTTCGATGTGGCACAAGGACGAATGAATGGGGCGCCCAATGAGACTCGAACTCACTCGTGTAGGTTTGCTAGTCTATCTTGCTAACTGTTACACCACCAGAGGTGCCCCCGCTGCATTTCGTATACCTCAGACTTCTGTTTTACCGATTTATATATCTACTTCTTCTAGTCACGTGACTTCAGTTGCTCAAGTCATTTCAACAGCCGTGTTTGTCGGCTGGAGATCCGTGTTCGAATCACACTGGTCGGAACGGCACATTCTTCTACATAACCATATATATATATATAGAGAGAGAGAGAGAGAGAAAGAGAGAGAGAGAGAGAAAGAGAGAGACTAATCATCTTGCTATCTCAAAACCATGTACAGTTTGTGAAGCTTCCGTTGTTAACTTGAATGCTAGTTCCATGGCCTGAGAATGTGAGGGCAAATCTGGCAAGTCAAGCTTGGTTCCATTCAACAATGATTCTCGAAGTTTAGATTCAGAAAAATCTTTCATCATTGGTGGTTCGAAAATGCCTCATAACGTTAAATCTATTAATTGTGTCCAATGTGTGTCATTAAAATTAATAGTTGGTATTCTTTTTTACCTTTTCCTGGTTGACTCCTCACTCCTGAAAGAATATAACAATTAATTATTTGAATTATTAAAAAATTCCAATCTTTACTGCTTATGGTGAAATTAGATAAAATCTTTAAAAATGATTCTATAAATTGGAATAATTGAGTCAGTGATATATGAATAAATATTTACTTTCCTAATTGCCAAAATTTTTTTAAAGCTTTTTCTCTTATTTCAACTTCCTCAGATTTGACCATGGAATATAGAAGGTTTTCTGGCAGTAAACAGAATGTATTACCTTGTATATTTCTAGTGCAATCTGTTGGATTTCATGCGACTGCTCCTTAATTCTCTGGATCATATTAAAAATGTGCTGTTGCTGACTGTGGAATTTATTATTTCTTTTAATTTCAAACCAACAAGTGGCATACACGTGTACGATAAAATTTATTAAACTGTAGAGTTTTGTTGCGAGCCTTTGTGGGTATGCACCACGAGTCCATAAACACATGAGCCTGATGGCCAAAGTTAACCATCTTGCCTGGTTTAAAGGACCAATTTTCCAGGAGGCATATCTAGAGTGAACCTAACCTCTAGAAATACCTACTGCGTATTCATACAGGAGTCCTTGGTCACAACTCAGATCATGTATTTCATCAATTTTCAAAATTGAATCCAGAGGCCGGCTAATATTGGAAAATGATATTTTGGGTAAATCATGGCAATCCTTTGGGCATAATTTCCCCAGGGGTCACTGAATGCTGTAGGGCCTTTTGCGCAACCATCTATATTTTTAAAAAAGGCTCTGAAAGGTAGTTCACTATGGTGCAGAGAGGAACCAGTTGTGTGAAGATTTAAATTTTTTTTCTAAAACTGCAACCATTTCACCTTCACAACCTGTGTTGGCATTAGTGTTGTCAACAAGGATAGGCTTGATAGTGTTCTCACTGTTGAATTCATGCAAAACATCCACCACTTGCTCTACATGAACAGCACCTATTGCACCAATATTAGCAAGAACTCTATGTGTCAGATATTTACTTTCATATGATGTCTCCTTTGTAAAAGTTAAATGGCGTTCTGGTCCCTTAGTTTTTTTCATAGTTTTCTGTCCATTTTCCTCCAAAAATTTCCTTATACAGCAATGTGTCCTTATCCATTCTCCCTTCAACTGCAATACATATAAGATTTTCCATACTTTGATCATGTTTTTGGTGGGCAGTTGTTTTCACTTTAGTCGTTGCCCTGTCAACTTTACATTTATCAATAATAATATCGTTTATATTAATACTGGGTATAAGAAGGCTCATAGCCTTCAAATCCAAGAGCAAGGTATTGGCAAGGCTGGCTCCAAGATTAGAAGATATGTCTCCCCAGACTAACTCGGGAGCATATCTTGGTAATTTGATAAGGCTATAAGGCTCTTTTGGATGACTGTTTGGCTGCAAATATTGTTCTTCTGGTTCTTCACTTGGAGAAGATGTGTAGGAGGGTGAGGAAACGTTACCCTGGAGATTTGATGTTGAAGCTGTTGGTATTGAATGTAAATTTCTTCTTGACCCCCTCTCTTTCCTTTTTACTTTTTTATAGCACTTTTATCTACCGCATCTAGCTCGTTAACAGTTTTTTTTAATGAATAAACACTAACTTTAAAAATATAAACAAATCAGAATAATTATATAAGTTGTATTTTTTAATAGTTAAGTCTATTTTAATGATAAATTCTAAGATAACATCAATTCCTCCATTTAAAATTTATATATATAAACTAACATTTTGGAATAATCAAAGTTGAGATAAGTTTCTAAATTGACCAAACCGTAATTTATGTTTCCTTTTTTTCATGTCTCAAATGTGCTCCTAAATTCGTTTTTGGATGGCATGTCCGGATTCAGCCACGTATTTTTAATCACAATCTGGACGTGGAATTTTATAAACCCCTCCACTGGATTCGATGTGGATATTTTATTAGAAATCAAATTCCGACTGATATATATATATATATATATATATATATATATATCAGTCAGTTCAATATCTATCTATCTATCTATCTCTTTTTTCTACGTTCTCCTCACTCTTTTCAGCGAATTCCCTCTCAATTTTCATCGTCTCTAATCCTTTCTTTCTTTTTCTCTCCCTCTCCCTCTCATTTATATCTTGGCTGAACCTTATTCAGTTCATTCTTGAACATTTCACCTGCCTTTTACTCGACCTGTCTCCCCTTGTTGATGAGTGATCGTCGGTCTCTTTTAGTCTTCTTCCGCTTCGAAACTTACACCCCATTTTCCCCCCGGACGTAAATATCTAAGAACGTCCCCCACCAGCTTACCGCATTAACCCTGTTAGTCTGCTTGACTTCGCCCAACGGCACGATTGTTTGTTGCTGTACATTGTGGTTTCGAACCCCGGCCTCCACCTGACCCTTATCTGTCTGCTATACCTGTTCACTTCCTGACAGGTGTTCCGTACACAGAGGCCACTATTTTCTTCTTTGTTCTCTTCATCTTTGACTCTTTCTTTCTCTTTATATTCTGACCACAATTTTTTTTTGGCTTCATTGTCTTCCGATTGCTATAGAGGAATCCTTTTTCTTTTTAGGTCAATCTGCTTCTTTCTTTCTTTCTTTCTTTCTTTCTTTCTTTCTTTCTTTTCATCATTATTCTGCTTCTTCTATATACATATCTATTTCAAAGTTCTCCTTATCTATCTATCTATCTATCTATCTATCTATCTATCACTTCATTTTTCTTTTTTCTTTGTTCTTTCTTCTTGTCAATTTTTTCTAATTAGATTTTTTCTTTCACTTTGGTTTTTACCTTTTTTTTTTTTTTTTTAACTTTGAATTTTTTTTTCGTTTCACTTTGATATCATTCATTTTTTCCATGTTTCATTTATCTTTTCATACATTCATTTTATTCGACATTGTGCTTGAAACAATTTCCAAAGGTTCCTGTCTTTGTATGTTATTTGAGTTTCTTTCTTTCTTTCTTTCTTTCTTTCTTTCTTTCTTTCTTTCTGCTATTATTCCGTTCCTTATTCTTATCTTATTTTTCATTCTTCTTTGGTAGTTATTCTTTGTCTTCGGCATTTATATTCTTTCTTTCTTTCTTTCTTTCTTTCTGTTATTATTCCGTTTCTTATTCTTATCTTATTTTTCATTCTTCTTTGGTAGTTATTCTTTGTCTTCGGCATTTATATTCTTTCTTTCTTTCTTTCTTTCTTTCTTTCTTTCTTTCTTTCTGTTATTATTCCGTTTCTTATTCTTATCTTATTTTTCATTCTTCTTTGGTAGTTATTCTTTGTCTTCGGCATTTATATTCTTTCTTTCTTTCTTTCTTTCTTTCTTTCTTTCTTTCTTTCTTTCTGTTATTATTCCGTTTCTTATTCTTATCTTATTTTTCATTCTTCTTTGGTAGTTATTCTTTGTCTTCGGCATTTATATTCTTTCTTTCTTTCTTTCTTTCTTTCTTTCTTTCTTTCTTTCTGTTATTATTCCGTTTCTTATTCTTATCTTATTTTTCATTCTTCTTTGGTAGTTATTCTTTGTCTTCGGCATTTATATTCTTTCTTTCTTTCTTTCTTTCTTTCTTTCTTTCTTTCTTTCTTTCTTTCTTTCTTTCTGCTATTATTCCGTTCCTTATTCTTATCTTATTTTTCATTCTTCTTTGGTAGTTATTCTTTGTCTTCGGCATTTATATTCTTTCTTTCTTTCTTTCTTTCTTTCTTTCTTTCTTTCTTTCTGCTATTATTCCGTTTCTTATTCTTATCTTATTTTTCATTCTTCTTTGGTAGTTATTCTTTGTCTTCGGCATTTATATTCTTTCTTTCTTTCTTTCTTTCTTTCTTTCTTTCAAGACCACTTTCATTACTGCTTACCCCCTTTACTCGCCTACCCTATCTCTTTTCCCGCTCGAGTTCTTTCCCCCCCTTTTCTCTTCCCCTGGGCCCCCATTCGCGTCCTGTCTTTAATCTCCTACTCAACGGCCACTTCTTTCCGACAAAAATTCACCAGGAAATCTTCGAGACAGCCTCGATGTCAATGCAGAATTCTGACCAAACAAACCGTTTCAACTATTCAATATTTTCCCTCAATGAATGCACTGCCCAACATCGAATATTGCCATCATGGCTGTTACTTCGTATCGCCTTAATAAACTTCATTTCCGCTTTGATGATTTTCTCTTCCGCTTTGCTAACAGTTTTTAATCCCACATTGACTTACAATCCAGGTCAGCATTATTGGCACCCTTTCATTTTTTCTTGCTCTATCTTCAGAAATAAACGGAAAATAACCAAATTTATATAAACTTTGGTTTTATCATTTGTTATTCTTTATCAGCTCTGAGTTGTCAATAGACCAATGCTGTTTCATTAAATTCGGTTTTTTTTTCTTGAGATATTCCACATTATGAACGGAAATTTCATAATACCATCAAGAGGATGGTATTATGAACGGAAATTCGAATACCATCACGAGGATGGTATTATTAACGGAAATTTCATAATACCATCAAGAGGATGGTATTATGAACGGAAATTTCGAATACCATCAAGAGGATGGTATTATGATCGGAAATTTCATAATACCATCAAGAGGACTTATCAAAACAATGGCCGATAAGGACGAATATCGAGCGAACGAGTAAGAGAGAGAGAGAGAGAGAGAGGGCATAGGAGAGAGAGAGAGAGAGATAGATAGAGAGAGAGAGAGAGAGAGAGAGAGAGAGAGAGAGAGAGAGAGAGAGAGAGAAGTCCATAATTGTGACCAGGACTGTATACATTCATCTTTTTGTTGCTTTTTATGACATCATCCGGCCGATGCTTCTTTTCAAATTTTAAGATATTTCAAGTAAAATATTCGTCAATTGGTTTCAAGTGAGTCAAAGCGAATTAAAAATAAGGACGAAGAATGCTAATGGTCATTAGCTGATTCTACGATTCAGGCTGTATGTATAGGCGTTGCTCCAATACGTGGCAAATTTCAGTGGAATAAGACAATTTTGTACCTCATCTAATTCTACTTGTTTTTTTTTCGAATTTTTAAAGCCAAGAATATGTCTTCTAGAATCATTGCGATTAAAAAAAGCAAGAAAATAAAAAGATTACTTTGCTCTACTTTTTCTGTTCTGAAAAGGATATAAATAAACATCGAAATAGAAGATAAATTGGCACTGCTATCTGTTATTATTCTGAAGATGATCTAAATAAACGAGAGTTATTTTGCCTAGTGGGTAGAGTGTTCACCAATGGTCCGGAAGACCTGGGTTCAATCCCAGGTCGCGTCATACCAAAGAATTTAAAAATGGTACTTGATACCTCCTTGCTTAAAACTCAGCGATAAAAGGTACGTATCAAGGGTAAAGTGGAGCAATCCAGGGAAAGAAGTAGCGCTCTCCGCAACACCTCGATGTAGTAGCTATTGAAAAGGAAGCCTTCTGGTTGCCCTTGACTACGGTCGCTAACTTTACTTACTTATTTTTAGGGACATTACCTGTTTGTTGTTTTATTCCAGACATCGAAGTGTAATGATAACATACGAGACTCCTACAATGTTGCAATAGCCAGTAAAAGTATCAACTACAAAAAATTCAACATGGCTAAACAAACACGGGTTTATTTCTAAATCAATAAAGATAACAGTTATCAGAATAGCAAAAGGCTTTATACACCAAAGAATAGTATCGATAGATTCACGGTGAACTGGAAAAAAGTGGAGGCATAGTTAGGGAGTTGCTGATATCGTCTAAGAAAACCGACTCTATGAGCCACGCTAAAATCTTGGTAGTGAGGTCGAACTCTTGTCCCATTCCGACAAATACTCTGGGGAAAGGTATGAATCTATTCATCATCCCAGCTATGGGTTCAATAGTTCCATGACTTTTTCTCTGCAAGGATGGTTTTAAAATAACCCACGAAGTTTGATATGTCATTAAACAAAGAAATCAAGCCAAATCAAATCAAAATATAGTCAAAATTTCGACTCACTCTTGTAAAAACCTGAAGAATAAGAAGAGAAAAAATGAAGACATGGCGAAGAAAGAAAATGCGTTTCTGGGAAAACAGAAGTTGAGAGGAAATAAAGTGAAAGTATAAAAAGAAACGGAAATGAATAAGCTAAAAATGTTTTAAAATCAATAAATAAATGGAACGAAACAAACAAACAAAAAATCGACTTACCACATCCCGAGCCTGACACACCGTGACAACACCTATTATGATTTTGAGCCTAAAAGTAAATAGTTGAGTATTATAACCTTTGACCTGAGCGTGACTTTCTTGAATAATGGAATAAGAGGAACTGTCAGATCTTGTTCAATTTTTTTACCATTTTCCGACTCAAAATGGCTAGCTTAATAATTCCCGCCATTTTCACCCTTCACATTTCCTTCACCTTTTAATAGCGATTAGACATTCCCTTTTTCTATCCAGTTTCATTAAAAAATCTTCTTGACTTGTCACTATCGCATTAACTTGCTCTAAGACATTGGTAACTGTCATTATTCATTGTTGATTCAAACTTTTTAAAAGCAGGTGATCTTTATTTAATTTTACTCTTGTACTGATGCAACCTTGCCGGCAGTAAGGCAAAAGTCAGACGATATACCACAGAAACTATCTTAGATGAAGACTACGCAGATGATCTAGCGCTTTTTGCGAATACATCTGCTCAGGCCTAATCTCTGCTGCTTAGCTTGAAGCAGTCAGCAAGAAGCATTGGTCTCTACGTGAACTCAGATAAAATAGATCGTGTTGTTCATGTGTTTGAAACAAGATGGTACCATATCTTCATTTTCTGAAATTAGTTGACCATACCATGGTAGCAATATCCCATCTACAGAAAGTGATGTCAACATACGCATCGGAAAGCCGTGGACTGCTATTGACAGGTTATCGACCATATGGAAATCCGATCTCTCTGATGGAATAAAGCTGGAATTCTTCCAAGATATAGCCGTATCGGCACTACTGTATGGTTGCACAACTTGGACTTTAAAGAAATGATTGGTGAAAAAATTAGATCGGAACTCTTAGGAACTGTTTCGGAGGAATCCTAGAAGCAGGATTCTCCAAAGCAACAGCGATGCAGCCAATTATTTCCCACCTCACAAACCATCCAATTGTGACTCTCAGAACAGTACTGATGAAGTAAGGACGAACTTATAAGTGACCTTTTCCTATGGATTCCTATCCATGGACACACCAGTTTTAGCCGAGTATCAAGAACTTACATATATCAGCAGGAGTGCATTCGACCATCAACCCGGACAGTCAAGAAAGTTTTGATCTCCCAATCGAAGTCTCGTTGTTGTCAGAAGTGCGTGGGATAATGGCTATCGTCGTTGGAAATGGACACGGAAACCCGAGTTCAAATCCGGGACGCGGCTGTTTGCGTATCCCGTGATGGTAGTACCCAACTATTTTCCCTCCTGCTATGGTTAACGGGGGCAGACTGGGCTCTTTTACCTTGGTATTACAACCGGTCTTGGGGAAGGAAAACTTTGAATTCAAACCTGTTAAACTCTGCTTGAATAATTGATCTTCTGTCACATCCTGCTCGTGTGAAGGATTTGGTAAATACATACATACATCCGCTCAATACGGACACCGAATAACGTCAAGAGGACTTATCAAAACAATGGCCGATAATGACGAATAGCGAGCGAACGAGTAAGAGAGAGAGAGGGGGGGGCATAGGAGAGAGAGAGAGAGTAAGAGCGAGATATAAAGAGAAAGAGAGTAACAGAGGGAGGGAGAGAGAGAGTAAGAGAGAAAGAAAGAGAGAAAGAGAGTAACAGTGGGAGAGAGAGAAAAAGAGAAAGAGTTAGAGAGAGAGAGAGAGAAAGGGATAGAGAGAGAGAGAGAGAATGAAAAAGTGAGAGAAAATGGGAAGGGGAATCAGTGCTGCCAACACGGCTTGATGATGACGTTGATCCTTATCTTAGTTGTTAAAGTCCTAATATTTTGCACCTGAATGTTTTTTTGATTCAGCCAAACACAGATTAATTAAAACCAGTCTTACTGTATATGGTATATACTATATGATAATTTTCACTTAACAGAATGCCGATAATGGAGCTGAGAAATACCTGAGCCAAATTTTGAGTCGAAATGCACCTCGTATTCAAGAAAAGGTACTGGTGTATTATTCTTTGTGTCACGTCATGAAGCTGGGTGGCATCGGCGACTCTAATACGACGAATTTTTCTTGGGCACCGTACTAGTTCTGTACGGCACTAGGCACGAAGACAAATCACCGTGTGCCTTGTAGTTAGAAGGCTGTGTGATGAATAGCTACGTAAAGACTGCTATGTTGGGTGAGGGTTTTTCACAGAGTAGCTCTTTACATATCTTTTCGCTCGTTCTTTTATTTTTAAATGGACAAGTAGTTTCTTGACTTCTTCCCAGTCCGTTAGGACTCGCTAACACCAACGTAAAAAAATTCAGTTTTACTTTTATTATTTATCCGCCGATGATTAATCAAAATACGATTGATTTTTAAGCAAGTTGGAGGAAGACAATCTGATAATTTGGTATTTCTTTCAGTTCGATTTTGATACCAACTTGACTCATCGATTTGGGAGATCACACTTTCTGACTGTCTAGGTTGATGGTTTGATAGACTCTCTTTTGCTCCAAACTCACACTAGACCGGATGCATACCTTCTGTAATGGTTGAATACTGAGTGACCTCAAGTAACTCTGAGCTGTCAATCGAGATATCTATCCCACCTCCCATCAGGTAAGATCTGACACAAGGGCATTTTACTGTAGGTAGCCATGTGCAAATTGTGACTCATCCGCGGCTGTCACAAAAATGCTTGATCCCGTCGGCATTATCCTTTTGGGGGCACCTCAGGCGCCAAGCAATGAACTCAACCCTGCAAAATAGGTATAACCTGGTGGGACGACCCCTTGAGATTAAGTGATTTATTTCGTACTCCTCGGCCAAAAGGCCGAGAAGCGATCCGAGAAGTGTCCTCTTTCTCCTTAAATTTTAACACTGTCCAGCATGAACTTCAAAGGATGTCCGCTATGCTGTCTGGAATTTGTTATTTATTTTGACAGTGGGGGTAGATTGATAGGTGATTTAGTTTATTTATTTACACCTAGTTGCACCATCCATCCTCTGACATAATGGAACACAAATGGCAAGAAATTCAAGCATTTTCTTTTAATTTTAATTCTAATTCTAATTTTATATTTCTTTAACGATTCCTAAATTATATTTGTCTCATTCGGTTAGGACTGCAAAATACACTGATTGCATCCCTGCATAGGGTTGAGACTCCCCCAACGATTGTCCTGGTCAATGGCATCAAATAATCTGATGGTAAGGCTCCAGTAATGCTGGAGCTTTGGGGAACGTGGAGTACTCTTTCATTGTTATCGTTCCCAGGTCTACTCGGGCCCGAAGTAGTAGCACCTGATAGGGTCCTATCTAAGGGTAAAATAGAACTAAACTCTGTACTTATGATAAACTAAATTGTTTGAAATAGAACTGCATATATGTAAAAATGGATTTTGCATTAAATAACCCACAATGGTGGATATGTCATAAAACCAAACCAAATACTTAATTATATTATGAAATTTTCAAAAACTATTCTCACTTGGCTGAATTAAACCAAGTTTTTGCATTACATAACATTTCAAAAATGACCAACACAGTTGGCATGGCATACACTTACTGTGTCCTCTGCAAAGAGGTAAGGAGCCTCTCCGAAATGTAGCTGTTTGAAAATTATTTGATAGGAATACTTGATCCCATATCATCATCGTCATGTTGTGCCGCTAGCACGGATATCCCTGACCCTCTCTCGCCACTTTTCCCTTTCGTTCATCGCCTCTGGCAGGTCTTCAGGGCTACATCCCGTATCCTCACATAGCTGCTGTATGTATGTTCGAGCTGGTCGTCCTGCTTTTGCTCGGCCATATGTGGGGGTCCATAGGATTTATGAGCTCGTCCCTGCTTCTCCAGCAGTGTCCTGTATTTCTGGTTCGTCTAACTTGGATAGCTTTCGTGATGGAAGGCAGGTGGCCGTATAGTTGGTGCCTTGTGGGGTGTTGCCGCCAGGACTTATTCAATATTGCTCGCAATATTCTTGTATTTACAAAGGATTAATATTAGTTACTTGAAACCATATAAGAATAAATTATTTGAATTAAGAATAACTAGTTGAAGCAATAATTATTTATTACGTAATATTATGATTACTTGAAATCTTGTAATTCGTTGCAAATAAATGATAATTATTACAAAGAAATAGTTACTTAAGAAGACATAATTGTGTATGAAATATTAGTATTAGGTAGCAATACTTAAAACCATACAGGGGGTGTCCTCGTGGTGTAATGGTTAAAGCGATGGACTGCGGAATCGTAGTAAGCGAGTTCGTACTCCAGTCGTGCTATTACGTTCACTTTCGGGCAAATACCCTTGGGAAAGGTATGAACCCCCCTTATCCTCCCAGCTATGGGTTAAATAGTACCACTACTGTTCTTCTACTAGAATGGCTTTGGCATTAAATAACCTAAAAAGAGTTGATATGCCATTAAACAAAGAAACCAAACCAAACCTTAAAACCATACGACTAGTTTCAAATTATTTGCATTAGAGAATAATACTTGATACATATAACTAAGTTATTTGAATTTAGAATAGTTACTGGAAGCTATAATTGTTTACTAAGGATTTTTATTTTTAGTTACTAGAAGCCATATAACTTTGTGCAAAAAAATGACTATTATTGTAAGGAAATAATTCCTAGAAACCATATAATTATTTGTATTTGATAGGATTGGTTCGGTTTTCTGGCATATCAACCTCTGTTTGTTAATTGAAACGAAGTCCTGTTTTTACATATATATTAAATATGTAATTTGTAAACGCATTTTGTAGATACTCACAGTTAAATGATCAAATAGTTCTATTTCTAAGATTTCAATTTAGCATAAGACAACACAGATGGATTTCAGTATTGCTATCAACACTGACAATTCTGTAAAACATCAGTCATTTGTTTACGTACATCAAACACTTTTATTTCAAACAATTTAATTTAGCATTATTCATTTTGTTACACTGGGTTTAAACAGTTCTATTTAACCCATAGAGAGGATCCGTGTAAGTTCGACCATTCCGAGCTAAAGTGGATCAGAGAGCGATGGCTATGAAGGGGTACTCTGCGTTCCCTAAAGCTCCAGCATTACTGGAGCCTCACCATCAGATTGTTTAGTATTAAGTTAGGGAACCTTACCCCTCTGCAGAGATGTAATCGGTGTATTATACAGCCCCAGCCGACTGGGCCACAGGACGCTCGATGTGGGATCCTACCCTTCTGCAGAGATGCAATCCGACTAGGATTATTTGATATAAACCCTACATCTATAGATGAAATGGACCTGTTTCAAAAACCAAACGTATTTGATAGGACAATATATGAGAAAAAAACAAAAAAACAAAAAAAAAAAACGAATAATAACAAACAAAGAACAAAAATAAACAAAGAAAAAACCAACCAACCATACAAACAAACAAATAAAAAACTCACTTTCCCCACAACTGAACAAAAAGTGTAAATATAAACATACAATGAATACGCCTCATCATCGCTAGGCATAAAATACCCCCCGGTGGTTCGACATGCCATTAAAATCAATTTATCTTTTAGTTATGTTACGATAAACTCTCGTCCTAATAATACGTGCGTTTTAAAGACGGGGTCAAATAGATCTATTAGACAATCTTTTGTATTTAAAAGGAATTGATTTTACGCCTTTGAAACACTATTGATAGAAATATGTATGCATTAATATCTCAGTAAATTATTTCAAGAAGTCTGTGCTTCAAAAGCCTAACGGATAATTATCTGCTTTTTTTTCATTGTTTCCAAGCTCTATATTTCTTTGTATACTTTTTACAGTGGTACTTTGGTATACGATCTTCAGAGGCAAGGTGATCTTCTCGAGTCAAATTCTTCTTTGGTATGCAATCTAAATGTTTTATTTATTCATTATGGATTAAATAAAAGATTCAATATATATATATATATATATATATATATATATATATATATATATATATATCCACCATAGCGATGACTTGGTGCTAAATATTCTACTGTACCTAAAAGGACATATCTTTGTAGAAATGCAACTGCTTTCGTCTCGTCAGTGATCTCGTTGTAAAACTCTTTAGCTAACATCTTAAGGATTCTTTAGATATTCAATAAGTAGGTGAAATCACGGAAGGGTCTGCAGGTCGGCTATCGCGGCTTAGGTCTATGCCAGAATGAAAATTGCGGTTGCCACGTGTACATTGTTGAGTCGAGACCGGAGCTTCTGACACTCGAACAGACATTTATTCATACTTCAAACTCTTACGTCAGACATTCTCTCGAAACGAAGTAAAGTGTTTACTTTGTTTCTTGATAATAAAAAGAAAAAGTCTAACTTTTCTTGTTGTAGACCACAATATAAATTGTAGAGCATATACTAAAATAGGTTTATAACACGTAGATTGCATACCAAAGTAGCACCCTATTTAATACTTCAATGAGTAGTTTTTGTTTGTTTGTTTGGGTTTATGGCATATCAACCTTTGTAGGTTATTTCATGCCAAATCCATTTTTATACAAATAAACATTTCTATTTCAAGCTATTCAGTCTAGTCAAAAAATTCTAATTCAAACAATTATAAACAAACAATTCAAACAAACTATAAGTATAGCTTTTGTTTACTCACAGTTAAATGTCAAACCAGTATTATTTCGAACAATTCAGTTTAGTGTAAGTACAGTTTCAAATAAAAAAAAACAAACAGTTCTATTTCAAACAATTCAGTTTAGCACAAATTTGCAGTTTATATGTCAAAACAGTTCTATTTCAATCAATTCAGTTTAACATAAGTAAGTAGGTTAAATATTAAAACAGTTCTATTTCAAGTAATTCAGTTTAGTATAAGTAGCTGTTTAGTTCTCTTTGACTCATAGAGAGAGCTCTATCAGGTGCTACCACTCTGGGCCAGAGTGGACCTGGGAGCAATGATAATGATGTGGTGCTCCGCTTTCCCCAAAGCTCCAGTATTACTAGAACCTCACCATCAAATTGTTTAGTGTCATACCCAGGACACTTGTTGTTGTGTATGGTGGGGGTCTTACTCTTCTGCATAGGTACAGTCGGTGTATTCTGCCCCCACCAGCCGACTGGGCAATTCAATGAGTGGAAACAACTTAATTATTTTCATTTCTAGAAGAATGTTGTATATTGACCTACGACCCGGCCGGGCTGTCAAAATAGGAAATTCACCTGTGTAAATAACAGGTGCATCCGGTCGAGGAATAGTAGAGTATAACCTTGACAGTAGATGGGATGAATGAGTGCAATTTGTGACGCCCACAAGAAGAAGGTGGATGTTAAACTATTATATAACTCAGTGCACAGGAAAATCAATCAGTTGGAGACAAGATGCGGTAGAGAAAGCCAGCACTCAGCAGAGGGAGCCCTCAGGCCCCCGATTAATCAGTTGGGGATCAGACGAGTTGGAGATAAGATGCAGTAGAGAAAACCAGTACCCAGAAAGGCTGGGTCCCAGAGCCCCGGTTGAGCAGCCCAGGAGAACGGGAAAGAAACGCTGATGGCCATAAGAGTGGGGGTCAGTATGTTGTAGTTTTGTTCGGTCTCCGAATCCCTCTCACACACGACCCTTTCAAATAAAGTGAGAGGTATATTTTTCTAAGAACTGTGTCGCTCGTCTTTATTGTGTTGTTGTTATGATTCTGCATGCATATGTAGATGTATATGTATTATGTGTTTGTATCGTTGGTCATGGTT
>OY757936.1:45487485-45492485 GCA_963585895.1 Sepioteuthis lessoniana | reverse complement strand
ATACTCACTAATGAAAAACACTCACATATAAATAGAGGACATATACTCACTAATGAAAAACACTCACATATAAATAGAGGACATATACTCGCTAATGAAAAACACTCACATATAAATAGAGGACATATACTCGCTAATGAAAAACACTCACATATAAATAGAGGACATATACTCACTAATGAAAAACACTCACATATAAATAGAGGACATATACTCACTAATGAAAAACACTCACATATAAATAGAGGACATATACTCGCTAATGAAAAACACTCACATATAAATAGAGGACATATACTCACTAATGAAAAACACTCACATATAAATAGAGGACATATACTCACTAATGAAAAACACTCACATATAAATAGAGGACATATACTCGCTAATGAAAAACACTCACATATAAATAGAGGACATATACTCGCTAATGAAAAACACTCACATATAAATAGAGGACATATACTCACTAATGAAAAACACTCACATATAAATAGAGGACATATACTCACTAATGAAAAACACTCACATATAAATAGAGGACATATACTCGCTAATGAAAAACACTCACATATAAATAGAGGACATATACTCGCTAATGAAAAACACTCACATATAAATAGAGGACATATACTCACTAATGAAAAACACTCACATATAAATAGAGGACATATACTCACTAATGAAAAACACTCACATATAAATAGAGGACATATACTCGCTAATGAAAAACACTCACATATAAATAGAGGACATATACTCACTAATGAAAAACACTCACATATAAATAGAGGACATATACTCACTAATGAAAAACACTCACATATAAATAGAGGACATATACTCACTAATGAAAAACACTCACATATAAATAGAGGACATATACTCGCTAATGAAAAACACTCCCATTGGTTATATCACTACACTTTTCGTACGGATAAAAGCCAATCAATCTGCAAGGAAGGTTATCTAATCGAGTCCCCACCATACTAAGTCCAATATTAGCATTGGTTTGCTTTTCATTCAATAAATCAGGTGAAATATTGCCAAAGGATTTGTCAGTGGGAAGCACTGTTTATAGATGCATTTTTTTCAAGGACATTAATAGTGATGGATCCTTTCATGTTGCAGAAGATTGTCAGCATGACCTTCTTTACTGACTCCTGTGTTCAGAACTTTTTCTTAACCAGAGTCACAGTGTTTGCACTTCTTGGACTGTCATTTAGACACAGTCTCCTCCTGGCAAACCCGTGTTTCGCCATTTCTAAACATATATATATTTTTTGTAAAAAACGTGATTCTCCGTACACATAACCTTTTTATATCTCTGTTTCTTTGTTTAATGGCATATCAACCTTCATGGGTAATGCCAAAGCCATTCTTGAAGAAGAACAGTTGTGGTACTATTTAACTAATATCTGTGAAGGATAAAGTTGCTCATAAAAGTGCAACAAGAGTTCGAACTAGCTTATTACTATATTGCAGTCCAACAAGTTAACCACTATGCCAGGGTGACTCTCTTGATATTTTTCTTCAAATTCCACATGGTTTGTACTTCTTAGCCACTAAAAATTTGATGACAGACCTCTATTCAAGACTGGAGTACTCTGTTTGATTCGCTGCCATTTTGAATAGCCACAAAACAAATATTTTTACGAGATGAAAATGAGTTACATTTATGAAAAAATTCTGAAAATAGATTTATTTTGCTTTAAAAAAAATATTGCTCTTATTTATGGAATGAACCTCGTATATACAATGGTACGCTAACACTGAATAAATGGAAGGAAAGACAAAATAATTTTCCCATGCAGAAACATTTATATAAACAGTATTGGCAAGAATACACACGAACGTGTCTCAACAGATAAAACATATGCCTTATCCCAGTTACCTGGGGATGTAGAATTCACTGACTGCATCTCTGCAGAGGGTTAAGACCTTCCAATGAGAGTTCTGAATATGATACTAAACAATCTGATGGTAAGTCTCCAATCCCAGAGTACCCCTTTCATTGCGATTGCTCCCAGTTCCACTCTAACCCAGAGAAATAGCACCTGATAGGATCCTATCTATTGGTCAAATAAACTGTTTAGCATCTAAATTGTGTCTAAACAAATGACTTATGAGGAATTGTTAAAAATAGAACTCTTCAACCATTTAATGGTTGATATGCCATAAAACCCAACCAAACCTAAAATATACTTTAATTACTCTATCAACCAGCAGTATATGAAAAGGGTATAAATCGGTAAAAATTTCTTGAGATAGATGAAACATACAAACATAGTAAAATAGATTGATTTGCAAATGATTATCTAATTGAATTGTTAGAGATACAGAGTTACAATTTAAACCATTTAACTGTGTACAAACAAATGATCTATCATAAATAGAATTATTCGTATTGGATAGAATTGAATTGTGTGCAAAAAAAAAAAAAAAAAAACAAAACAAAAAAAAAAAAAAAAAAAAAAAAACAACAAAAAACAAAAAAACAAAAACAAGTCCGGGTCCAAAAATGTTATCAACAAAATGTATTTACAAATCCTATATATTCAATATGTATGTATATAGAGGATTTGGTATTAAATAACCTACAAATGTTGATATGCCATAAAACCAAACTAAACCAAACCAAACCAAACCAAATTATACACATTTAATATATATGTATAAAGTGGATTGGTATTAAATAACCTACTAGGGTAAATATAGCTTAACCCCAACCAAATCAAATCCTATATTTTTAATATATATGGATAAAGAGGATTTGGCATTCAATAACCTACAATGGTTGATATGCCATAAAACTAAACCAAACCAAATCATATATATTTGATATATATGAATAAACAGGATTTGGCATTCAATAACCTACTGATACGTCATCAACCAAACCAAACCTAAAATATACATTTATTGCTCTTCCAGCCGGCAGTATATGTTAAGGGTACAAAACGGTAAAAGAGTTACTAGAGATAGACGGAAAGTAGCATAGCAAAATAGATCGATGCTGAAATTATTTGTATTCAAAAGGATGTCATATAACAATGTTCAATAAACTTAAACAGCGACACAAAAATGTAAATAAAAATGTACAATGAATGCAGTTCCGTAACTGTTCGGCATAAAATAACCCTTGACGGAGCAATCACAAGCTGAATATCCTAGCTTTACAGAATATACCTAAAACAAACTTTTTTTTCCATGAATTATTCCATCGTTTTTTTCTCTAAAAATTGGCTTATTACATGATATTTTCTTTTATATGACTTGAAAAAAAATATCAGTGATTTAAATATTTTAATCTAGTTTGTGTAAGAAATATTTCATGAAGCCAGAATGTTCAGAAATTAAATAAAAATTGGTTTGCATCTATTCTATTATTAGTTTATTTACTGCTAAATAAAAAAGAACGAGAACATCTTATAAGTGTGCTAATTATATGTTTTGCTTTGGGTTGTGTATAGTATGTCAATAGGTAAACTGTATTGTGAGCGAGTGAGATGGTGTGTGTGTGTGTGTGTGTGTGTGTGTGTGTGTGTGTGTGTGTGTGTGTGTATACGTGAACCTTAATGTGTATGAGGCGAGTCTCCCTGGCGCAATGGTTAAAGTGCAGGACTGGTACATCGTAATAAGTGAGTTCGAACCCCAATCTTGCTATTACGTTTACTAGGGAAAGACATGAACCCGTTTATCACTCAGCTATGGATTAAATAATATAATTGCTGCTTTTCTGAAAGGATGGCTTTGGCATTAAATAACCCATGAAAGTTTATATGCCTTTAAACAAACAAACAAACAAACAATAACTGATGAATGTGAAGGTGAGTGATATAAATAATAGTTTTTGTATATATGTATATACGGATGGATGAATGTGTTGATACGTGCTTTTCTGTGTGAGTGAGGAGATGAAGTTGTGCACCCCACATCCGAACAGAAAATACTAGTGAGTCTCTTGTGTCATTTTTCTTTTTTTTTAGAGAAACGCACAAACGTTCAAGTTTAGATTTCTATAATTGAGGTGGAGAGTTGGGTAATTTTCGACATCAATTAAATCCGAAGAGCAAGCTTTCTAACTGACCCTTAAAATCGGCATTCAGAGTCATGGTTTTAGCTTGAATTTGAAAACAGACATCTGATGCCGAAGAAAAATATACATGGCACATCAAACCATAAAGCTGACGTAAATAATATATTTTGGGTGCTTTCCTTGATGCAATGGTTAGCGAGATAGACCAAAAGTGTATTACTAATGAGTTTGCTTCACACTAGATAGTTCCGTTTACTGGCCTTGTACCACAACAAAGTTAACTTTGGTAAATGATGTCTTGTCTTCCTGCTTTAGGCAGGTTTTAACTCAAAGTTTAGTTTGATTGGGTTTAATAGCATCTCAACAATTTGTCCCTATTATCCATCGCTCCCGGAAGGTCTTCCAGATTACAGCCTGTGTCTCTACAGAGCTAATGTTGGTATGTTCTCGTGGGTCGGCCAATACTGGCACGTCCATGTCAAGAGATTCATTAGAGAACGTCACTTACGGGTTCGTCTATCTCTAAAACAAACCAAATAAGACGAGTAACACACACACACACACACGTATATATATATATATATATATATATATATAATAATAAGTAAGTTATTGAATAATAGCACTTACGGTAAGGAAAAAAAACCGCAAGTAATTCGAAGATAAAAATATACAACGAATCACCGTCAAGGGGGAAAAATATATATTGGAAAAAAAAAAAAAAAAAGAAAAAGCCAACCTCGTCACACCAACTGAAAAAATCAACAGGTACGCAATCGATTGGTCAAAAGAAAAAAACCACCGTAACTTGCTGCTAAGCTACAAATACAAAAAGTGCTCAATACTAAGTGGAGCAAAATAGTTACAAAAATTATTTCCTGAGTCAGGAACTAACCTACTACTACTGTAGTAAGTTAGTAGTAGGTTAGTTCCTGACTCACGAAATAATTTTTGTAACTAT
>OY757936.1:45372485-45482485 GCA_963585895.1 Sepioteuthis lessoniana | reverse complement strand
TGTGGTTAACAAGCAGGACTGTGGACTCAAAGTAAACAAGTTCAAAATCCAGTTGTGCTGTTACGTTTATTTGTAATATTATGGCCGAGGGATTTCGTTTTATGCCTTTGGGTTTAGTTAGGCTGAGAACCTTTCGGCTCAGCACATGGGTTAGTTAGGTGCAACATGAACGCAGGTGTTCACGCGCGTGCGCGCGGGGCGGACGTGTCATTCAGAGATGTCAAAATGAAAATCCCAGATGGGGGGATGTGAATCACGTCATGCACCGGAAGCGCGCGGAGGGTTTTGGGAGATTTGAAATAGTCAGTTTGTTGAGATGAGAACTAGACACCGAACGAGAAGGGTCGACTTTCGGGGCTTGCAGAGGCCAGACGAATTTGTGCGCTACGGGCGCCGCACGAGATGGGGGGCAGATGAAAAAGCCAGAATAGAAAGAATGTGTATCTCTCTCCTTATGTCGAAGAACCTTTAAACTCAAAGGTAATAAAAAGTTTTGTACCTGAACTATGAAGTCGTAAGTGTTTTTCGAGTTTCGGGATTCCTATGTTCTCCGTATATATGTTGTGAACATTCTATGTACGTTTTGCATATCCGTATATCTGGCTATGTAACATACTTTTGAAAAATTACCCTTAGGAAAGGTATGAGCTCGCTTCTTTCCCCAGCAATGGGTTAAATATTATCATTGCTATTTTTCTATAAAGATGGCTTTAAATACCCACAAAGTTTGATATGCTATTAAACAAAGAAACTAAACCAAATCTTTAGTTCAAATGACTTGACGTGATTCAATGGAAATACCCACCTCATTACAAATATCAATCTTTTTTCTTCCTACATGGCATATCATTCTTTGTGGGTTATTTAATGCCGAAGCTATCTTTATTGAAGAACAGTATTTATACATAGCTGGGAAAATAAAGCGATTCATACGTTTCCTGAGGGTATTTGTTCAAATGGACGTAATGCTGGGACTGGAGTGCAAACATGCTTACTTCAAGGAAGACCCCCAACCCTTAGCCATTACGCTACGGGGAGATTCCTCCTCAGTAGAAATGCTTAAACAGTTGAGAAAGTGTACCGTCTAGAGAAAAGGGATAGAATATTGACAATCAGAAAGGTGTATAGCGAGCATTTCTGTTCGCTCAGGGATATTTATTTTTACTGGAGAGTTGCAGTCCAGTTTGTTTCACGGCTTCTAAAAAAGAGCGGAAGAAATTTTACACATGCAAGGTTATTCATTTGCTTCGCCGTACAGAATCTGATATAGACTTTTTGAAAACCATTATTACCCGACAAATAGTGCGTACTCGAAAGCTTAGCCTGTAGCAGTAATTCTCAACGTGGGGCGCATGCCCCAATGGTAGAGTATGGTAATATTTTAGTGGGGCTTGTTTTGAGACTAAATTAATAACCCTTTCAGCTTCTTTCACGTGAATTACAATAAAAATTTTAATATGTTTGAATTAAATATTACAGCAGGGCATCAGAGTTTTAGAAATACCAAAATGTGGCAAAGCCCAAAATTGGTTGGGAATCCCTGGTTTATTGTCAATAATATATACACGGGAGGTGCCCGTGGTGTAATGGTTATCGTCGTAGGAAATGAACACAGCGACACGAGTTCAAATCCTGGACCTGACTGATTGCATTTCACATAGCACTAATACCCTTGGGAAAGGTATGAATTCAATTATTCTCCCTCCAGCTATGAGTAAATAGTAGGACAGACTAGTTTCTTCAGCCTTGGTGAGGCAACTAGTCTAGGAGAAGGAAAACTCCGAATTCAAACCTGTAAAACTCCGCTTAAAAATTGACCTTGTGTCATATCCTGCCCGAGCGGAGGGGTTGGGTAAATAGGATAATATATACACGGGTCGTTTAAAACGTTCATAACCTCATCTAAAGAGAAGAGAATTGCGGAACATTTTTTTTGTTGTAGCACACCACGAGTTATCATAATACAAGTAGAACTAATTTAGATTTTCCTAATTTGATAACAAATATATTCAGCTATCTTCTTATTTCCAGGCGGGGCTTAGAACTTTTTGAACGATGCTCGTATGTATTATAGGCTAATATACCCCACCCACAAGGCGATGGGGACATTTTTTATGGTGTAGTCGCTGACGTGCTGGACTGCGACATCGTAGTGAGGGAATTCGAAATCCTATTGCGTTATAACGTTCACTTTCGAACAAACACCCAGGGGAAAGGCATGAATCTGCTTATTCCCACCCCCTCGCTCAGCGATTTGTTAAATAGTACCATTACTGTATCCTACAAGGATGGCTTTGGCATTGAATATCCCATGAAGTTTGATATGCTGTTAAAAAAACGAACTATCACCGGCCTATGAGATGTATGTACTCTATTCATAGGTTTATGCTTCATTCAAATTCTTTTCGAGCATTTTTCATTTTCTCGAAGCAAAAAATGCTAAACAAAGAATCGATATCAAATTTTGCCCCAAACTTGACATAACTGATTTTGAAACTTGAAATAATAAAAGAAACTTATGGACCGGTCCATTGGCCTAATGAATAGAGTGTTCACCTATGGTCCGATAGACCGGGGTTCAATCCTAGGTCGAGTCATACCAGACTCAAAAATGGTACTTGATGCCACCTTGCTTAATACTCAGCACTATAAGGTAAAGTGCAATCCAAGCAATGGAGAAGCGCCCTCCCCAACACCTCGGTGTAGTAGCTATTGAAAAGGGAGTCTTCGGGTCACCTAATGCAATGAAGTCTTTGACTATAATTACGGCTCATAGGAAGAAAATCAGTTGAAATTGATGAGTATCCAGAGAGACCTTCCACCAACGGAAATATTGGAACAGTTGAGAAGGTGCATAGTCTGGCAAAGGTACGTATTTACCCAACCTCTCCGCCAAGTGCAGGTGCAATGCAAGGTCAATTTTTTTGCAGAGCCTGACGAGTTTACATTCACAGTTTTTCTTCTCTTAGATAGGTTGCCATACCAAGGTTAAAGAGCCCACTCTGTCTTACTATTCTTCAACAAGGATAGCCTCGGCGTTAAATAACCCACAAAGAAGGATATGAAACCAAAGAAAACATTTCTGCCTATGGAGCGTCTAACGAGGG
Source organism: Sepioteuthis lessoniana (assembly GCA_963585895.1). Taxonomy (NCBI): domain Eukaryota; kingdom Metazoa; phylum Mollusca; class Cephalopoda; order Myopsida; family Loliginidae; genus Sepioteuthis; species Sepioteuthis lessoniana. The sequence continues at coordinate 45,479,378 of OY757936.1, read as the reverse complement.
GAGCAGAGACGGTCCCTTAAGTGTAGTGCTTAACCTGTTGGACATGGTTGTAACCAAGTTCGAACCCTCCCACTGTTAAGTTCACTTTCAGACTAATACCCTTGGTAACATTGGGGATCTCTTTATTACTTGGCCAATGGGTTGAATAGCACTATGACTGGATGCCTTTGGCTATAAATAACCCATGAAGGTTGATATGCCATAAAACAAAGAAAGCAAACTCTGGCATTGGTCATTGTACATTGGCCATAATTTTTAAAGTTTCAGAGACAAATTTGCTCAAAATTTTACGAAATCAAGATGAAGACTTGTCGTTCATTGTTTTCTTTCTTGAGTTAATGTGGTCCGATGACAAAAAAGAAAGGAAAATGAAGATGAATGCACAGCTTGATTAAAGTCTAGATGTTTGTACATCTTAAATCGTTACGCACCAAATGGACCGTTGTAACTTTCTATGGCACAAATAGACGTTTCCAACGCTAAGGTGTTCAAATAGAAGTTTTGCTGGTATGATCTCAATAGACGTTTGTACTACTACTACTACTACTACTTATAGCAATTTGTATCACTACGTGTCGAACGGGTTTATGTGTGTAGCGCTACGTCTTAAGTGTCAGTTTGACCTCACCATGAGAAAAGGTGACGAACACACAAAAACCCGTCTTGGTTCGCTAATACTTTTGTATTGCTTATTCGTATTATTTTTGTATTGTTTATTTGCTAATACATATTTTAGTAGTCGTCGAGAGGAGAGAAACAGCGTATGAGTCGACTGCGTTAGTTTTGGCAAAGAGAAACAAAATGTCATGAGGAGAAAGAGAGCAGAGACAGACCTTGAATTTTCTTTCACTTTTTTATTGTAGTTCCAAAACATGCTTTCTCACGGGGTACGTCCTCACTGGTTCGTGTCTGGCTGTGAGACCCCTTTTCGGAGCTCATCCCAAAATGAGGACCGTAACTTTCGGCTGTCTTTACTTCGTCGCGTCCAGTCACCAACAAACTCCTTTTCTATTTTCTATCCTGTGCCCACTACCCTAAAGGTGTTTTCATTTGAGTCCCCTCCGCCACTCAGAACTTGTTGTCGATTCGCTGCTTTATGTTTTTATTTTTAACCCGGCGTCATTTTATTTTCCAAGCTGAGTAACTTAATTAATAAAGTGATGATGTCTACACGTCTAGATTACTGTCTAGATTTGTGCAGATTTGTGCAACTTATGAAATATAGGGGTGATGTCTAGACGTCCAGCGTACTGTCTAGATGTATACACAGCTGAATTGCTTATATAATAAAGCGATGATGTTTAGACGTCTAGATAGTGATGATGTCTAGATGTTATGTTTAAAAGAAAAACATGAAACCAGTCTCAATACTTTTTGAACTCATTTTGCATTCTAGTTGTTCTGTGGGTATGACGTTAAACTGCATGTAATGGTGAGGCTCTAGTTCTGGAAATCTGGGGAATATGAAGTCTCCCTTAATTACTATTACTTGCACATGTCCGAGAGTGGTAGTATCTGTTAGGGTCCCATTTATGGATCAAATAGGACGGTTTGCCGGTTATTTGATAGAAAGAAAGAAGAAAAGAATTAAAAAAAAAAGAGAAGTACATAGGCAAAAGAAAAAAGAAATAAGACCAGAAAGGAAAAAAAGAACGAAAGAATGAATGTAAGAAAGAAAATAATATGAAAAAGAAGAAAGAAGGAAAAAAGAAGGAACGTAAAAAAGAAAGAAAGAAGAAAAGAAAGAAAAGGAAAGAAGAAAAGAAGGAAAAATAAAAAAGAAATAAAGAAGAAAAGATGGAAAAGAAAAAAGAGAAGAAACAAAGAAAAAGCGAGTAAAAGAAAAAGGAAAGAAGAAAAGAAAGAAGAAAAAAAGAAAGAAAAAAAAGAAGAAAAGAAGAAAAAGAATAAAGGAAAAAGAGAAGAGAAGAAAAAATCCAAAGAAAGAAGAAAAGAAGGACAAGAAAAAGGAAAGTTAGAAGAAAAGAAGGAAGAAAAAAGAAAGAAGAAAAGAAAAATTAAAAGAAAGAAGAAAAGAAGGACAAGAAAAAGGAAAGATAGAAGAAAAAAGAAAGAAAAAAGAAATAAGAAAAAATTAAAAGAAAGATTGAAGAAAAAAAGGGGAAAAAAAGAAAAAACGACTCTTTGCAAACAAAATGAATTAACTTGTTTTTCGATTTTTATCCTTCTTTTTGTTAATTTTATTTTATTTTATTTTATTTCATTAACAATTTGCATTTTTTTTTGTCACCTCTGTGTTTTTTGCCTCCCAACACGGAAGAGTTCTGTTGCCAACGCCACGAGAGGAGACTGAAAGCAAACATTTCCAAGCATCGAAAGACGCTTATTTCCTCGCTTATTCACCCTTCAGAAATAACATCTTTTTCAGAGGCGACGCCTAACATCGTTCAACAAGAGTAAACACAACTAAGAAATGAATGAAAAAAACCGTTGAGGAAAACTTGGAGATTCTAATACAAATATGTCTATCTACTTAGGAGGAGATTTTAACCTGTGCTGCTTGTTAATGACAAATAAAGAAGAAATATGAAGGAGTAAGGGATAAAAAAGAAGAAAAAAATACTATAGTGATAGGATAATTGAAGGACTAAGAAAGACACAGACCAATAAACACTCACACATTCCTTGTTGCAGAAATACTAAAGTACGAGACAGCGGCTTCGATGTAAGCGGGTTCGAACTATCGAGAAAGGTATGAACCTCCTTATCTCTCCAGCTATGGGTTACATAGTATCATTGCTGTTCTTCAACAAGGATGGCTTTAATATTAAATAACTCCCAAAGGGTTAAACAAAGAAAACAAGCCAGACGATCTCAGAGACATTCAGTCAAGCTATTTATTCTATCTTTGCATGTTCATATATATCTTATTTGCGCACCTCATGTCGTGTAATGGTCAGCAAGGTAAATTTGTTTAACATTGTCTGTGAGTTCGATTCTTACTAGGCGCTCCATATTTGTGTCTTTTTGCCACAACTAAGCAAAATTCTGGAATCTATCTATCTATCTATCTATCTATCTATCTCAGGTCGCTCAAAGAGCTACTGTAATTATGTAGCCCACTACTACCTGTTTCATGGTCGGGTCATCGACGAGTTTGTCTGGTGAGGAGGGTTGCTTGGCTCCGGGCTGGATAAAAATTAAGACTTGTCAAAGGGTGGAGAAAGGTTTTTTGCTTAACGCCCCTCATGCACATTATTCTTGGGAGGGTTTGACTCTTTATTCTTTGTCAAGTTAACCGACTAAGAGAAGGAAAACTCTGATATGACATCTGCTTTTGACTAGATAACTGGTTATCTTGCTTCGGTATTTTATTGGATAACAATCATGAAGACTTAGAGAGTGGTATTCGTGTTGTACGAGCGTTGACCACTATAAGACCATGTTGTGTAAATGTTCCCTAATGATCTTTTCATCTACTAATCTTTCTCCCGAAAAGATCCCATGACAATGGGATCTATGCAGACTTGACCAGCAGGAAGCACACAATTAAGCATCGGAGCATTGGCGACAGGAGTCTTATCCTAACATCGTTGTTCTGTACTTCCGTCTCAAGGAATAACCCTGCTGGAGACTTTTGTATCTGAGCTGCCCAATTCAAGAGAACACTGCTCACTTAGACAAAAACTAATGCTGATGGTAGGAGCATGAGGTTATGAAGGAGGGCATTATTTTTCTCTGCCTCCTACCAGACAGGACTTGACACAAGGTCAAAGACTCGAAGGTTAGATTATAATAGGGATTAGGGAAGAGGAATGTCGGGTACGAGTCGAGGCTCAAGCCCTGCTGGACTATGCTAGTCATCGGCCCAATTAGTGCAATGTGGACCTGATGAATCTAGCTGGACATAGATCCAAACAGATGGTGGATTATAGCCAAAACTGGACAGCAAGGTCCAGTGCTATACAAAGGTGACAAAGATGATAATGATGCAGCTTGCTCACCCTAAGGGGGCCCAGCCGGAGCCTGAAGTCTGCCTTTGTTAGACAATACTAGCTGGGATCAAAGCCAACAGCAAATTAATGTCGTCGGCCTAGTCCCCGAGGCGCAGTTATGAAGGAGGGCGGTGACATGTGAAAGATTATACGGTTGATATTTCTCTATCTATCTGGGTGCCTCTCGTGGTGTAATGGTTAGCAAGCTAGATTTGCTAACCTTCGTTAGTGAGTTCAATTCTCACTTAGTATTTCAGACTTGTGCCACCCCTACGTAAAAGCTTAGTATCTATCTATCTATCTAATCTGTCATTATGTATGTATGCATGTATCTGGGCACGTCACTTGGTGCAATGGTTAACAAAGGTTTGCTAATTATAGCTAATGAGTTTGATTCTCACTAGGCACTCCATACATCTGGCATTATGCAACAACTAAGCAAAAGCTTAATATCTATCTAGCTATCTATCTCAATCTGTTCCGGATCATTTCTTTATCTCCACCAAACTCTCTCTCTCTCTCTCTATATATATATATATATCTAAATAACTACTGAGAGAGTCACGGCCACGCAAACATATGAACTTACAGATATCTATTTAGAGACTTCGCTTTCTATTTAATACTCGTTTTCAAATACATATGAACCCCTACAGCAGCACATTTATTTCTTTTCATGTAACGTGGAACTCACGTCTGTTACCGTCATCTATCTAATATCCAATATTTGCCATATAAACCATTTTTTTAAAATTGTAAACTTTCATAAAAAGGAAATTTGCCTTCAGTCAGGAAATACAGAATCAGCCGTTATTGGTTCAATTTCTACGAAGTGTTAGACGAGGAAAGTTTTTTGTCAACTTATCTTTTGACAAAATCTTCGTTAAAACAAACAAACAAACAAACAAACAAAAAGCAAAACGAAACGAAACAAAACAAAACAAAACAAAACAAAACAACAAAAACAATAACAACAACAACAACAACAACAACGATAAAAGTTCATGTGGGTCTAATTCTTTGGATAATGCGAAAATGTGTTTGTGAAGATTACTTCACACACATTTAGTAAACGTTCGATAGATTTGTTTATGGAACACGAGATTTGATATATGAACTAGGAGGTAATCAACGAACAGAAAAAAAAAAGAGTTTCATGAAGATATAACACACAAAAAAGAATGACCCAATACACAGATATAAAATAATGCGATAGGTTAGCAGTCATCAACAGGGAGATAAAAGGAATGAGAAACTGGCTCGGATACACGGATACCAAGAGAAGAAAAGACAAACATGAAATAACTGACATAGACAGACAGACTGATATATATATATATATATATATATATACGAATGGACTGAGATAGGTTAACACATAGACAGATTCATTGGTTACATTATTTGTTTACAGTTTAGTGTCATATCTTGGGCATTCGTTGGGGTAGGGGTCTTATCTCTCTATAAAGATGCAGTCGGCGTATACAACAAACCCAGGTTAAGACAGATTCATATATCGATAGATTGAGATAGATTGATATGAAGTAGATTGATGGATAGAAAAAAAGATCGATAGGTATAAATAGAATGTGATAGACATGTAGAAAATTTAGTAGGTATGAATAATCTGAGATAGATATGTACAAATTTAGAGTGATTGATATACATATATATATATATACAACCCTACATATATATATATATACAACCCTACATATATATATATATATATATATATATATATATATATGTAGGGTTGAGCTCTCTAGCGAATGAAGTAATTGTGTTGCCCTGAGCGTATATGTAAGGCTGTTGATATAAATCGAGCTCTCGGTAGCCGTTAAGTGGATATATGTAAACAATAACAATTGTGATTCATAACCGTTTAAATTTCCTTCGCTTTCACTGGTTTCCTCGTGGCTGAGTGGTAGAAGCTTGGCTTGGCATCTGAGTCAACCGGGTTTCGATCCCAGCTTCGGGAATCTTGCCTGTCTAGCCACACTGATGAGTTTTGATAGAACGAAACTGATCTGTCTGTGGTGACAATATATATATGTGTGTGTTCAACTTAGACCTTAGTTGACTGACGTAGATAGACAGACATATATGAATAGACTGAAACTGATAAGTATATATTTATATATATTGGTTTCTTTGTTTAAAGGCATATCAACTTTTGTAGGTTATTTAATGCCAGAACCATTCTCCTCGAAGAACATCAGTGGTACTATTTAACCCATAGCTGGGAGGATAAGGGGGTTCATACCTTTCCCAAGGGTATTTGCCCGAAAGTGAACGAAATAGCGCGACTGGAGTACGAACTCGCTTACTACGATTCTGCAGTCTATCGCTTTAACCATTACACCACAAGGACACCCTCCACATATATACTGATAGACACGAATAAACTGAGATAGAGATGTACAAAAAGATAGATAGATAGATATTATCAGACATAGATAGATAGATAGAAATAAACTATGATAGATGTGAAGAAACTTAAATTAATAGATAAATCGATAGATATTTGCAGACTGAAATATATAGATAAATAGATAGATATTGACAGATTTAAATAGTTGTCCGGCCGCAATTTCGTGCAGATAATACACACGTCTTAAGGGGAACAAGTTTTTAACGAAGTGTCACAAAGAAAGAAGAGATGGTGATGTCCAATTGAAGGTTTCGCTTAAGTAAAATTTATGCCGACAGCCATTTGCTTCGGCATTGGTAAAATACGCTCATTCAACCGCGCATATTAGGCACGATGATTTTTCCCCTCTCTTTTCTCTTTTGTTTTTCAGCTCACTACTTGTGTTCATCTTCGCGTTATTTGAACCCGAAGGGATTTACGCTGTATTATACACGCTATGCATTGTGGGTATCACTTTTGTCGAGTATTTATTTCGGGTAATTATTTTGAGGCATTGTCCTGTTAAAGAAATGTTCACCGGGATTAGCAGTCTCGCTCTATTGTTCACACTGTACAGTCCCATTATACAGTAAATACCGAACAGCGTCTATCTTAGAGTGATGGTTAACAAGTTCCATTTTGTAGACTATCAGGAGAATTGTCACATCTATCTACTCTGAGCGACTGATTACCATGATTTTGTGGTTAAGAATAAGGTTGTTTATTTTTTTAAATACCTGACGTATATACTCGTGTGTATGTCGAATTTGAAACAGACATTTATAAGGTTGATCTATACAAAGAATGACTATGCATTAATAAAGAGAAGTGACCCTTCGAAAAATTATTTCTGACCGTAAATTAAGGGTCTGTCTGTACACGAGATAATCTTATATATGCAGATATAAGGTACATCATGTGGTTGTCATAATACCATGGTAACAATGGTATTATGACAGATCTTTTATTTGCGAGTCTTTTACACGTTACCCAAAAAGAATATCCTTGTAGCCAGTGCCGAGTGAGGGATTAAAATGATGCCTTGACTGAGAAGTAGTTTTTTATTCTTAACGCATATACCCGTGTATAGGTCGAATTTTGAAGACCTAATTTTTAACAAACATTCGTTGGCTCGACCTTTAATAAAAATAAGTATACTAGAAGAAAGTGAAGCAGCCCTTGGCGTCAATGAATAATTACATGATTTTTAACTAAAAGTCAAGGGGCGACCTATACTCGAGATCAATTATGCACGAGAATATACTGCATCAGAGCACAAGGAATTATTGTTTCTCTTAGAGAGTGGACGTGTCCATTAGGCGTCTTGTAGACTATCATATGACAGTTTTGAAAACCTCTTGCTCTCTTTTACTACTGTTATTAGAACAGTGTAGATGTCTACTGCTCTTGCTATAGAACAGGAAAGACAATATATTTTCCATAATCATCGAAAAAGCCGTTTTTTCATTTTCGTACCCCTTCTATATACTGCTTTTCATAGAACAATGTATGCGTATTCTTATCTGTGAGAACACGTTTGTAAATTCTTTTCAGTACTACTCGTATGTATATAATGAATATAAGAAATGTTGCTTCATGTGTAAATAAGCTCATCCTGTTTTTCTTTTGGTTTATTTAGTGTTAGTATAACACGGTTTTTGTTTTTGGATAGAAAATTTTCTCGGCACCTGTATAGAAAAACTCCGTCAATGCTGCCATTGGAGGTGTAGGAATGCTTCTCAGTCCATGTGACTTAAAATCACTTAATAGGATAGAGAGAATCTAACCGAGAAAGATGCGGGCTTCATTTAATGGCAACCCCTGCAAAACAATCGTCTCTTGCAAAACTCCCATCAATGCCACCTTCTACAACAAGCCATCTTCTCTTTTCCGTTACATTCCCAAATGCAACGTTCTACACACTGGAAGAGACACAACGGCTCATATAAGCAAAGATGGAAATGAATTCTGCTTGCACAACTAGCCAAATAGAAATCAGGAATAATTAGCATTTTTTAACTCAAAAACAGGCTAGCGTACTTAAATACTAAATTAAAAAAAAAAAAAAACGGGAGGAAAAACTACTCAAATGAATTTAAAATACAACTTGATCATATATTCATATACAAGAAACTGATAAAGCCGCTTTGAACTGTGAGGCATATTCCGCTTTTGAAGGAATTTCTTCCGATCATAGAATATTATCGATAAAGATGTGCTTGAGTCTATGTAAAAATAAAACTGTTAAAATTTCACGATATGACTGGTCCTCACTTAACAATAGTGATATTAAAATGAATATAGGATAACAGTTGGAAACAAGTTTGATAATCTTCAAAAGACACTTGAAAGACATATTCGAAATGAACAATATGAAAACTTTGTGACCGCCCATATAGAAGTGAACACCAACTAAACTAAGAGCCAAATTTAAAGTTCCATGGGAAACAATAGCAGGTCGATAATGTGAAAATTATATCCTTTCTTAAAAAAAGAAACCCAACAAATGCCAATGCATAGAAACCTAAGAAAGTATTGAGTGAATTTAGACATACCAAAAAGAACAACTAGAATACAGTCAAAGTCAAATCAATAAACGAAAGAAAATAGACAATCACAATTAGAATGGCAGACAATAAATGAAGTGAGCGGAAGGAAAAGTATCACGAGAGCAAAATTAATAGCTACCAACCGAAAAGAAAGACAAGAGTAGTAGAAAGAACACTTCAAGAATTTTCTTGAAAACCATCTTGAAGTCACCGATGATTCTATCAAAAATTATTATTAGCCAAACAATCATCAAACGAAGACAGTTTACAAAGGGAGAACTTGATGCTGTTCTAAAAAAAAGAAAAATTAAAAATTGAAAAATTGTAGACCTCGACGAAATACTTTCTGAAGTATGGAAGACAAAAAAAATTGACGACATACTTCTCAGATTTTGCAATGCTGTCCATAAACAGATCACCGTAGAGAAATGGATAAAAGGCTGTATTCTCTCTTTCTCCAAAAAAGCCACCTTATAATCATTAGCTTTTGCAGTTACAGTTGCTATGGTTTATAATGCTATGCTTATTTAATGTATCCCACCTGAAATAAATTCTGACTATCCGCCGAGTCATCGAAGGTGTACGTGTAAAACATCTCGAGGCAGCACTTTTGTTTGTAGATTTCTCCAAGGCATTTATTTCAATACCCAGAGGAAAGAAGGAATACTGGTATGAACATCTATAAGAGTCCAGGAAAACGATATTTATGAGTTGTTTTCTTTTTCTTCGGTTGTGCTCAGTATATCTCGTTCGTCTTATTTGAATGGTTGTAAGATGGGAGGTAATTAGCCATGCAGTTGCAATTTTAAAGGTTGCACCTCTCAAGAATAGTTAAAAACTGCACGTAGCATCCTTGTATAGTTCCCATCTAATTACAACTAAATACTACTAGCATAGGTCTCCCCCAAAGAAACTGTTACCGTGATTATTATGCTTTACAAAAACAGCAGTCCAAGACGAATCCCTTCAGCATAGCGTGGAGAAAGCAGCGGGAGTCATTGGCGTTTACGTGAACGCAATGTGTTTTTGTTAAAAAAAAGAAGAAGAAGAAATGAGCCAATTCCACTCTAAATGGCAAACCTCTAAAATTAGTTGACCAATTCACATACTTCGTCAGCAGTATCTCATCAACTGTAAGCGATGTTAACATACTAACAGCGAGGGCAGGGAATGATCTTGACAGGTTTTCGATCATATGGAAATCAGTTCTCTTCGATAAAATAAAATGGAGAAAAAAAAAAACTAGATGGGAACAACACAAAAATCGCAACGTACTGTTTTGAACAAATCCTGGATGCAACACTTCACAAAACAATTGTTGTAAGGCCACCCACCTCTCGTCTAACAAACCATCCAAGTTACAGAACAAGACAAATGCGGCACTGCTGGAGAAGTAAGGACGAATTTATCAACCACGTTCACTTATGGACTCCTAAACATGGATGTGCCATTGTTGGCCAACCTGCGAAGACTTACATACATCAGTTTTGTGAGGACACTGGATGTCGTCTAGAAGACTTACCAAGAAAGTTAGATGATGGGGCAGATGGCCAGAAAGAGTCAGGGATTCCGTTCTGTCAGCGTGATGATGATGATATCAAGGACATTCTAATGTTAATATAGGTTCTTGTTTAGTGGGAATTCAACTAAATATCTTCCCCAACTCCAAGCCACTCAATAACCGTATGGCGAGTGTCTGTCATTATGCTATTGTTAAAAATTGAATACATTAGTTCTTTTATTACTCGAGCTTTTTTTTTCTTTTTACTAAGTACCTTAAAAGAATGTTTTATGGCCAACGCTGAATGATTGGTTCTCCGGCTCATTGGCCCAGTGGGTAGAGTGTTCGCCAATGATCCGGGAGACCTAGGTTCAATCCCAGGTCAAGTCATACCAAAGACTTTAAAAATGGTACTTGATACCTCCTTGCTTAACACTTAGCAATATAAGGTAAGTATCGAGGGTAAAGTTGAGCAATCCTGGGAAAGGAGTAGCGCCCTCCCTAACAACTCGGTGTAGTAGCTATTGAAAAGGGAGCCTTCTGGTCACCCTCGACTACGGTCGCCAACTTTACAACTTAAATAGATTCAAGTAACTAATAATAATACTTAGTAAACAATTACAGCTTTAAGTAATTATTCTTAAAATAAGTAATTTTTCAGTTATATGATAACAAGTATTCCTATTGAATACGAATAGTTCTTGGTTCATATCATTTGGAAAGGAGGTCTTACTATTCTGCAGGGGGGTTAGCATATTCTAAGCAATGCCAAGAGCGCGGTATATATATATATATATATAGATATTGAAAAGGAGCCCTCGACTACGGTCGCCAACAACTTATATACTCGTGTATAGGCCTAAATATGAAGGCCTAATTTTAAAGGAAATATTTTATAAGGATTGACCTATATTAAGAATAATTATACTATAAAAACGAGTAGGACCCCTTTGCTTATCAAAAGATTAATTACATAAATTAAGGATTCTTTCCAGGTCGACCTGTACACGAGATCAAACTATATATGATGATATACAGTACATAATCCCATGGTTAACCATCGAGATTGCAGATTTCTTTTCTCGGTACTTCAAAAGAATATCTTGTAACTAACACCAAGAATTAGCATAATCAACTCGTGATGCAATAATAACGTCTTGGTGAACACAATCTTAACCTCTTTTGCCAACCTCTTAGATACGCCGTCACAGGCTTAAACTCATAGTTATTAGTTGTCATTTTACTTAGGTTGTCATAAGATTAGAAATATCACTCGAAGGTCACACGGTGATTATATTGTAGATAAAACCACTAGTTGGGAATGGTCTGCCAAACAGACTTTGAGCTTAAGGAAAAACAACACTTAGGAAACCAATTATATCATCATCATCTTCATGTCACGCCATCAGCTCGGATATCCCTGACCCTTTCTCGCTACCTTTCTCTATCGTCCATTGCTTCCGGCAGGTCGTCAGGGATACATCCCGAATTGGCACAGAACTGATGTATATAGTTTCAAGTATTCTTTTTTTTAAATACAAACGATTTTCAAACGGATCTCTTTCACCCGTTGATTGGACCATAACAGTTACTGCCATTAAGAGTTAGAGTGAACGCAGGCGTAATGGCCACGAAGGGATGACTCCACACACCTCAGGCCTACCTAAGTGGAACATTACCTCTAGATGCAATTTAATGTTCACATCTCTGATACATACATACATACATACATAAGCGCGCTTAGCGTAACGGTTATCGTTGTAGAAATTGACCTGAGTTCAAGTCCAGGATTATATTGCTTGCGTTTCAGTTCGAGCTAATACTCTTGGAGAAGGCACGAATATATTTTTTTCTTCCCTTCTCCAACTATGTGTAAATAGTAGTGCCGATTAGGTTCATTAGTTCCGGTTAAACAACCAGCATAGGAGAAGGAAAACTTTGGATTCAAACCAGCTGTACCCCACTTAAAAACTGACCTTGTGTCACATCCTTTTCGTGACAAAGAGGTTCAGTTAGCACACACACACACACACACACATACACGCACACATACACACATTTATATATATACATATTTTTTTTTTGCTATTTTGACGCACACATACTCACACATCAATCATACGTAGTCATATAAAACCATCTGTGCACTTGTTTCAATTATCCTTTTCACTGAAAACCTCTCTGTTTCTCTCTTTCCATCTCTCTCTCAATCTCTGTCTCTCTAGCTCAGCCTGTCTTTCTATTCATTTCTCTCTGTCTCTCTCTGTTTCTTTGTATATATACATATATATACGCTCCTTCATTCCTGCGTTTTGTTCGCCCGCAAGAAACGAGGAAGGCGCGCGTCGGCCATTTTGTAAAGTGACTTAGCCTAGCCTCGTTCCCGCAACCCTTAGCTCTGTTCTCTGGTGCATGAACGCCTCATTCGAAGCGTGACATTTCATTTACATTTAAAAGTATATTCGGAAAAAGAGAGAAGGATTTGTCTATAAGGGGAAGAGCGGAGGTTTGTTCTAGATGTTCAACGTGGTTCTAACCTACCTTAAGTCTTCTCTTAATCTGAGTAATGAGAGAAAATGCTAAAGCGACAAGGTTTCTTAGACGTTTAATTCCACTCAAATGAAGATGCAGAAGTGTTTTCCTAACGCCTTGGGCTTCTTGAAATCCGTCAATAGTTTATGTTGACCGTGATAATAAGACACTGGGTTTACAGGACGCTCCGTATCTTGTGACCGCTATTATGGAACTTGATTCTGCATAGGTTTGCTTTCGGTCCTTTGTTAAATGGCATATCAACCCACGTGGTTTATTAAAAGCCAAAGCTATCTTTGTAGAAGAACAATAGTGATACTATTTAGCAGACTGACATCTATAGATTGATATATATATATATATATATATATATATACTAATGAGCTTATTGGTATCTTAACGTCTATCACAGACTCAACACAATCTTTCGACTCTCATTTCACTAACGATTACACAAGAGTAATCGAAGGATTGCAAATATCTATGTAAGGCGAATAGCTGAAGTAGTAATTTACTAAGCCTTTTGCTTAGATGTGGCACAAGGGCGTACGAATATGGCACCCAATGAGACTCAAACTCACCCGTGTAGGTTTGCTAGTCTAGCTTGCTAACCATTACGCTACCCAAGGCGCCCCGGCGAATAGCGAGAGTATGCACGAATTTGAAATACAAGTTTGTTGGAAGATCCAATTTGGGCACGTAGATTTCAAAATACTGCGCAAATGCAATACAGCTGGTTGAAAATCACTTGATATGAACGGCTATTGAGATATGTACACGTATGTTTTATTTTTTGTCTACCAATATACATATAAGTAAAAGTAAAGTTGGAGACTGTAGTCGAGGGTTTCCTTTTCAATCGATTATACACCGATATGTGGGAAAGGGCGCTACTCTTTTTCCTGGATTGCTCCACTTTACCCTTGATACTCACCTTATATCACTGAGTGTTAAGCAAGGAGGTATCAAGTACCATTTTTTAAGTCTTTGTTATGACTCAACCTGGGATTGGACCCAGGTCTGCCTGACAATTGGTGAACACTCTACCCACTAGGCCAATATATATATATATATACCACTATCAATACTGCTATCAATATATATATATATATATATATATATGTACATATATATATATACCACTATCAGTACCACTGTCAATATATATATATATATATATATATATTAATAGGGGTACTATTTAACCTATATCTGGATGAATAAAGGGTTCAAACATTTTCCAAAAGTTATACAGGGTGGAACGATAAAATTGTCGTTCTAAAGAAAACAACACTACAGCTTTATTTTAAAATGTTTTTTGAAAAAAATCAATTCAGGTAACTTGATTATGTAGTAGAGCTGACATCTATTCAATGTAGCCGCCTTCAGCCTCAATCACCGCCTCGATACGGATCCAGAACTAGGAGCATGCCTTTTCCACAAGCGCCGGCGGGAACTCAACGAATACTCGGCGGATAGCGGCGATCAGGCTGGCTTTGGTGTTGTGGGAGGTTATGTTGGTGATGTTCTCGACGTATGATTAAATGATGTAATCCAGCGGGTTCAGGTCGGGAAAGGAGGGGGGCCAGTGAGAGAAGGGTACAAAGTCGTAGCACTCCTTCTGAAGCCAAGCCTGGGTCTCTTTGGACTTGTGTGCCGGTGCCAAGTCCTGCTGCCACCCCCAGGGTCTGCCACCGGCCACCCAATTGCACCAGGGGATCACCACACTCTTCAACACATTAAGGTACACTTTGGTGTTGACTTTCAAGCCGACTTCGAAAATGTGAACTGGCATGATGTGGCCCTCACTTAAAACCACACCAAAGACCATAACCGTAGCCGGAAACTTTGTTTTCATCACCCTGGGCACGTCCCTGTTATTCGTGGCAATCCAGATTTGCATTTTAAGGGTGCTGGCAATGGTCCTGTTGTTATAATTTGGATCGGTAGAGAGCATGACTTGTACAGCGGTGCATCTCCGATCTCGCTCGTTGAACATTGTGTCACTTTCAGACATGATAGAAGGCTTCTATTGCTTTTGGGATTTGTACACAACTGGCCAACTAGTAGATGGTCGACAATAAAAAAAGAAAACCGGTTTTCATTAAACGGAAATGGAATCATGTCGTCTTTTCTAGGGTGACAATTTTATCGTTCCACCCTGTAGTCCGAAAGTGAACTTAATAATGCAACTTGAGTTCGAACTGACTCCCGACAATTTTCCAGTCCACCACATTAGATTCTACGACCCTGGGAATTCCTCGAATTCTATATATTAATCATTGTCTGAATAGAAACTTCATATTTTGAACGACATCGAAGTACAGTTTTGAAATCCAAAAAGAATTTTGCAAAATATATTTACAAATACTGCTATAAATCTTGTTTAAAACTAGACTCATATTGGGGGTGTCCTCGTGGTGTAATGGTTAAAGCGATAGACTGCGGAATCGTAGTAAGCGCGCTCGTACTCCAGTCGCGCTACTACGTTCACTTTCGGGCAAATACCCTTGGGAAAGGTATGAACCCCATTATCCTCCCAGCTATGGGTTAAATAGTATCACTACTGTTCTTCTAGGAGAATGGCTTTAAAAACTAGTTGATAATAATGGCTATGGAGATATGTACTACAAGTGTTTATTTTTTGCTTATATCTCTTTCTGAACAGATGTTCTTTCATTCTCTTTAATGTTTTCCGTAGAGAAATATGTTTCACTAATTTTTTCTTTCTACAAGTAATATTTTAAACTAGTAGCACCGAACCATGATTTTGTGATGACCTGTAAGTTTATACAAGTCG
Organism: Sepioteuthis lessoniana; assembly: GCA_963585895.1. NCBI lineage: Eukaryota > Metazoa > Mollusca > Cephalopoda > Myopsida > Loliginidae > Sepioteuthis > Sepioteuthis lessoniana. The sequence goes on along the minus strand of OY757936.1, from coordinate 45,463,627 downwards.
TCGAGAGGGTAATGTTTAAAGCGCAATTGTGACAATTATTTGTACAACAAATGTCGGTGCAATAAACACTGCGTTATTCTCACTTGAGTATCCAGTCTTTTGTGTTGTGTGATCTATTTTCTTTTCTATAGATGAAAGTACTTCGGATAAAAATTGACATGAAATTTCTTTGTTTAGTTTTAAAAAAACAGGCAATATTGCATTTGATTCATAAATTCCATGGAACTTGGGGTTTAAATCGCTCACAAAGAAAATCTCTTAAAAAGCTATCTTCGCAGATTAGGTTGTCTACAACTTTAGTTGTTGACAACTCAACCCTGGAGAACAAAAATATTCACTCATACATCAGGAAAGAGTATGTGTAAAATGTATTATCTATTCATATTCCTATATGACAATATGAGGTGCCCTAAAATTATCGAGAGCATGATGTATTTCTTTTTTTTTTTTTGAAAATCTAATTCCCCTTTTTATAAAGATACAAAATAGACTTGTGGACTTTGGAAGAAATTCAAAAGTCAATTCAAAAGGTCAGTGAGAAACTGTTGTATAGTACACTGTGTCGTTATTAACAACGAGGAACACGTATGAATATAAAAATATAAGATTATATTTTCATTTTCGGCGATGATACTTGTGTGGAGCAGAAAGCAATCGCATTGAATTCGCGCACACGGAGGAGCTGTCGGGAGACAGACAAGCCAGTGAACAACTGACTTTAGCCGAAATTCGGGAACTTACATAGTCTACAACTCTCACATGACCTGCAGCAATTCCTCTTTTTCGTTAACCATGGTTACACCCACATCTCACTTCTTTGCTTTTCATTAGTTATGTTGTCTGCTTCCCATTGGCTACTTGCCCAAGCCCGGTTCTGTGGATGTACGCATCTGCCACAATCACCGAATTCAACCACGCCCACCGTTCAGGTGATTTTCCGATATCTTCGACCGGATGCACCTGTTTTCAACATAACAACTGTGGGCATGGTGACATTTCGGCAATCACCTTGTTGATATTATCCTTGGGCGGATATGATCCTGTCAACATCCTCTGATACACAGCACCTGTGGACATGATGACATTACTGTGATCACACCGGTCTTATCAATCTATCTGTTAACAACATCCGCCGTATTCACACCCGCAGGTCACGTTAATATATTACAAGACTTATACTAACCGAACTTTCAAATTGTCAAGACAAAAATAAGCAGAGAAAGACCTTGGGGTTTGTCGGTGCATCGAATCATTTAAAATCATGACATCTCGAACTAACTTCTGCGCACTTGTTGGAAGTGGTTAAAAGACCAAATCTGGGCCTTGGATATATTAATCAAACCTTTGATTTTTGTTTTGATTAATGTGAAAAGAGATACTCCTCTCACCGCGTGTGGGCTAAAACTCTTAATTTACCAAGCCCCTATATTGTGATTTGATTGGATGAGCAATTAAAATCTGATACGTGGAAGGGATACTCTTCCTACAGACGTAGATCAGCGCATTTGATTGGCTGACCGATCAAAACGGAGTTGAAGAATATGAAATGACTTGTGATTGGTTAGCCAAGCGAGAATGTTTGTTCTTAGTGGAATCCTTAATAAAAATACATGTTTTTAAGGTTAGAGGAGAAGATTTCCTTTATCCATACCGAAGACAGGAGAATGAGAAAAAAATCTCTCCAAGCACTAAAGTCTCTTCAGCAAAAGCCAAACTCTTCGAAAAATTAAGTAACAAAGAAAGACTGCACCAACCAGATACTTTATTTGTCTGTTTCTCAAATAAAACAAAATGCTTTCGATTGGTTGGTTGGTTGTTTTACCGCGTATCAATATTTTTCGGGCCATCTGAAGCCGAATTAAGTCATTTTTATAAAAGTTTCAAACAATTCAGTAAAGTGTGGACAGTTTTTGTTTACACAGTTAAATGTTAAAAACAGTTCCATTTCAAACAATTAACTTTAGTATAAATACCCAGTTTAGTTCTATTTGACCCATAGATAGGACCCTATCAGGTGCTACCACTCTGGGCCACAGTGGACCAGGGAGCGATGGCAATGAAGGGGTACTCCGCATTTCCCAAAGCTCTACATTACTGGAGGCTCACCATCAGATTGTTTAGTGTCATATCCTGGACACTCGTTGGAGAAGTCTTATCCCTCTGCAGAGATGCATTCAGTGTATTCTACAGCCCCAGCCGATTGGGCAAACAACAAAAAGAGGTACAATTCCAATATATACATATTATTGGTAACCGATTATGCTTCAATAAATACTTGTCATTTCTTAACGAAGAGTTTTTCTTGTCTCTGAGTGGCCAAAACCCAGGCAACTCGTTCTAATGAACCAGCCCGACCGCCAGAAAAAGTTCCGAATAGACTGTGTCATCCCCCATTTGTGGATCTTTCAAACTTAACGTGGGCACAGAGCAAATTGATCAACCAACTAGCCGGAAACGCAAGTGGAGTCACGAAATTAAAGCCACAATCAAGTACGGTGAATATCATAGTACCACACCCATACATACAGGTGTACCCTTGGATTAGTTTTGGTTCATTGATACGGATGTGGACTACTCAATGACGATCAAACTATCCACCAAGTTTAAATAGATTAATTGATTTTAACGGTATGTTAACCCGTTTAGGGTTATTTTATGTCTAGATGCTCGGGAATCAGATTCATTGTACGTTTAAATATATTTACATTATTTTGTGTTGTTGTTTCTTAGTACATGGTCCTATCGAATTAGACTAATTTTGAAACAGCTATTTGACCCATTGAAAGCAGATGCTACCAACCCGGGCCAGAGTAGACCAATATGTAATGGCAATGAAGATATAGTACATACTCTCCAGATCACCAGAAATGGTGCCTCACCATCTTATGTAATTTTGTCATACTCAGGTCACCCCCTTTTAGGATGTCTTACCCCGTTATAGGGGATACAGTCAACCTATTTTAAGCCCCACCAACAGAGCAGTTAGTTTAAATAGTTTAAATAGAAATTATTAAAAATTATTATTAAAAAACACCAGAAAATCTATTTAAAAGATATCTTTGCAGACTGGGCTGCTTTCGACTATTATTTTAGGGTTACAAAGAATTTAAAATCATTTAAAATATTACAAAGACAGTTGAATGCATTTTAAATGACCCTGTATACGGAACAAGATCAGAGAGAGGTAGCGAGAGTGTGCACTTACTGTCTTGTATACTGTAAAGGGAAATTGAACATGAGTTGTTAGTCAACTACTTCTGTGTCTGTCTCTCGTCAGTCGCCATGATTAATCGTCGTCAGCCGATAACAAACCGTCAGTTTCAAAGAAATTGACACATGTCACATATTCGAACAATAATGGCGTTGACAGTTCTATTAGAAGCGAAACCACCAGACCCACGCCGCAGAGAAGCGAAAGACAAATACGCTATTGGAAAGGCGGGAACTAGGTAAGAATACGCTGCCTTTCCCGGGTGAAAGGCGTAAAAATCTGGGAAAATAAATCACTTACTCATAAAGCTTCCTGTCGATCCAATTTCGGTTTGTCCGAATCTCCTTTCGACTTACTTTTCTATCAATATGTCTTTTTCTTTCCCCGCGCTCACATTATTTATCAGTGTGAGAAATTTATTTGCATGGAACTTTTTTCTTCTTCCTTTTTCTATCGGTCACACTTGGTAGCATCCTAGTCTTAAAGAATATTTGGTGGATGTCTCTCTTTACGTGAAGCCTTCGCCAGCAGAGTAAATTACTTTTGATTCACTTTCTATCACAGTCTGTTTATATCTATCTTTCTAGTTATCTATCTATGAAGGTCGACTGAAAAGTTCATAGGCAGACCAAGATACTCTCATGAAATGTGACCAAATAAAGTTTATTTTTCAACACAATTCCTCTTATGGTCCAAACACTTCCTCCATCGGTGTTGCAATGCTTGGATCTCATTAGTAAAAAGTCATCAACAGCTGCTACAACGTCAACATATGAACTTTTTAGTCAATGAAATCTTTAAGCCACCAACGAATCTGCCTATCTATAGACTGATAGATCTCAATCTATCTTTGGGGAGTCCCCAGACGTAGTGGTTAACGTGCTGGACTGCGACATTGTAGTAAGTGAGTTCGAACCCCAGTCACGCTATTACGTTCACTTTCAAACTAATGCTCCCTGGAAAGGCATGTACTTTTTCATTCCCCAGCTATAGGTTAGATAGAACAACTACTGTTCTTCTATAAAGATAGATTTTGCATTAAATGACCCATGAGGGTTGATATGCCATTAAACAAAGAAACTACGCCAAACTAATCTATCAATCTATCTGCTCTCTCGTAGGAGCTTAGGATACGCTGACTATATATCCTGCGGAGGGGTAAAGCATCCCCGAAAATGGGTGTCCAGGCTATTACACTAAACTTCATCTAATGATAAGGCCCTAGTTCTGAAGGCGACGAAAATGTGAAAAAACCCTTCATTGACATAACTCCCAGGTCAACTCTGACTTGGATTGGTGGGGCCTGTTAGGGTCCTATCTATGGGTGCAAGAATTTGGTTCGTATTTTTTTTATTCGTGTGTAAAAAATCAAACATTTTGAGAGACGACAACAACAGAAAAAATAAATATATATTACTAGAATGAGATTCGCTTACTTCTAGGCATAAAATAACCCTAATCAGGTTAACATGCCATAAAAATCTATCTATGAATCTATTTTAAAATTTGTCAAAAAACAGTCTATTTACATCTGTTTACGTATTTAGATATGACATTCTCTTATCTATATAAAATTAACATATATCTGAAATTACATGTAAGTAAACACACACACACACACACACACTCTCTCTCTCTCTCTCTCTCTCTCTCTCTCACACACACACACACACACATATATATATATATATATATATATATATATATATATATATATATATATATATATATCTTTAAGAAAAAAAACAAAGACCGGTTAATTCATGATTATAGATTTATTTCAATCCCGTATTTTCAGTTTCTGGTGTGAACCAAAAACATGAAGAAAAAATTAATACAGGACTTCTTCAGACCCAATGGATAATTAATAATGATTAATTAATAATTAATATATATATATATATATATATATATATATATATATATATATATAGTATCGCCTATAAATAAGAGTACTCTTCTGTTTTTAAAGAAAATCTTTCTCCTAATCCCAAAATAGCAAGAGTTTATTATTTTCTATAGAACATATTATCAAAACGGATGTTGACCATAGTCGATGGGGACCCAAAGGCGCCCATTTCGATAGATATTACACCGAGGCGTTGAGGAGGGCGCTACTCCTTTCCCTGGATTGCTCAACTTAACCCTTGAGCCTTACCTTATAATTCTGAGTGTTGAGCAAGGAGGCATCAAGTACCATTATTTGAGTCTTTGGTAGGACTCGACCTGGGATTGAACTCAGGTCTCCCGGGCCATTGGTGAACACTAACGGATGTAATTAGGTATTATCTCTAACCAAACCTTACAGCATGTACAATCTCTTACCAAAAATTAGATTAGCTTAGCATTCAAAAATAAGTACATCCTTTATTTATATATATACATATATATATATATATATATATAATTTTATTTTTGAATACAAAAATCTGTAAAGTTTGTTAATAAATGGTTAATATCTGTTTTGGTGATATAATTTTCTTGTAAAAATAATAAACACCTGGTATCTAAGTTTTAGAAGAAAATTCACTAGAAATACCCAACAAACACAAATGCCTTAAAACTAAAAACGGCACAATATCAATTAGCAGGCATATATATAAAGGAACAGACAGAATACATTCAAAATCAGATAGATAAGATCAGAGACTCGGTAGAAGATAGACAATCTAGAATTGCCTGGCAAACAATAAACGAAGTGAGCAGAAGAAAGAACACAGCCAAAGCAAAACTTAAAGCAGCAAACCAACAAGAAAGAATAAAACTGTGGAAACAGCACTTCGAAAACTTACTTGGAAACCCACCAAAAATAACGCATGAACCAATCACCAGAATAATTAGCAAACAATTAGACATTAAACTTGGACCGTTCACACAAGGAGAACTCGACTCGGTTCTCAGAAAAATTAAAAATAGGAAAGCTGCAGGACTGGACGAAATTCCCCCGGAAGTATGGAAGACCAGACAATTCGACGACATACTGCTCCGACACTGCAACGCAGTATACAATCAAAATCCGATAGATAGATGGACGAAGGGATGCATACTCCCCTTCCCTAAAAAGGGGGACCTCGGATTAGCCAAAAACTACCGAGGCATAACACTTACATCCATAGCTGCCAAAATCTACAATGCCCTACTACGAAACCGCATAGAACCCAAAATCGACAACATACTTAGAAAAAACCAAAATGGCTTCCGAAGAAATAGATCTACGACCTCACAAATACTAACCATCCGCAGAATCCTTGAGGGTGTACGGGCAAAGAACCTACAAGCGACATTAATATTTGTCGACTTTACCAAGGCTTTCGACTCCATTCACAGAGGAAAGATGGAACAAATCCTACTAGCGTACGGCATACCTAAAGAAACCGTAGCGGCAATAACGATTCTCTATAGAAACACTAAAGTAAAAGTACGATCACCAGATGGAGACACAGAATACTTCGACATTGTAGCAGGAGTACTACAAGGGGACACGCTGGCTCCGTATCTCTTTATCATTTGTCTAGACTACGTACTTAGAACATCGATTGACAAAATCAAAGAGAATGGCTTCGAACTGACGAAGAAAAGAAGCAGAAGATATCCCGCAACAACAATTACCGACGCCGACTACGCCGATGACATAGCGATACTGGCAAATACACCTGACCAAGCCGAAACACTTCTGCATAGCCTGGAACGAGCAGCAGCAAGCATAGGCCTCCATGTTAATGCACACAAAACGGAATATATGTGCTATAACCAAACGGGGGACATCTCCACTCTAGAAGGAACCCCTCTTAAACTAGTAGACAAATTCACGTACCTAGGAAGCAGCGTCGAATCAACCGAAAAGGACATCGAAACGAGGTTAACGAAAGCATGGACAGCTATCAATAGGCTATCGACTATATGGAAATCAGACCTAACCGATAAAATGAAACGCAGTTTCTTCCAGGCAGCGGTCACATCGATACTGCTATATGGATGCACTACATGGACGCTAACAAAACGGCTGGAGAAGAAACTAGATGGCAATTACACAAGAATGCTGCGTGCAATCCTGAACAAGTCCTGGCAGCAACACCCCACAAGACACCAACTGTACGGCCACCTGCCCCCTATCACGAAAACTATTCAAGTTAGGCGAACCAGACATGCAGGACATTGCTGGAGAAGCAGAGATGAACTCATAAGAGATGTACTCTTATGGATCCCCACACACGGCCGCGCAAAAGCAGGACGACCAGCACGAACGTACATTCAGCAGCTATGTGAGGATACAGGTTGTTGTCCTGAAGACCTACCTAGGGCGATGAACGATAGGGAGGAGTGGCGAGAGAGGGTCAGGGATATCCATGCTGCCAGCACGATATGATGATGATGATGATAGTACTTAAAAAGTTTAGTCTGGCACATGGTCATTTGTTAGTGGGATTTAGATATATAAATTAGTTCATAAAGTAATAACGGCAAAAATATTTCATTGTATATTAAAAACATTTCATGGTATATTAGTCGCATAAATAAGTAGGAGGTGCCCGTGGAGTAATGGTTATCGTCGTAGCAAATGGACTCGGTGACATGAGTTCAAATCCTGGATGAGACTGATTGCTTTTCACATAGCACTAATATCCTTGGAAAAGGTATGAATCCAATTATTCTCCCTCCAGCTATGGGTAAATAGTAGGGCAGTCTAGGTTCTTCAGCCTTGGTGAAGCCAAGTCTAGGAGAAGGAAAACTCTGAATTCAAATCTGTTAAACCCCGCTTAAAAATTGACCTTGTGTCATATCCTGCCCGATCGGAGGGGTTAGGTAAATAGGATTAATCGCATAAATAGGAAATGTTCATCTCTATTTCAGTTTCTGCATCGAAGAGTTTGATTAATGGGGAATTTAGTTGTGTGGTTGGTTGGTTGGTTGGTGTTTTATGGCATATCAACTGTTGTGGATTATTCAATGCCAAATACTTCGTTTTTTTTTACAATCATATGATTTGTAAACGATTACTTTGTCGGTGACTTTATTTTCAATAGATTTTCTTGTGCTCATTTGTTCGTACACAGTTAAATGGTTTCACGTATTGCTATCAAACATTAACAATTCTATTTATCAAGTAATTACTTTGTAATATAAACAAACACGGCTGCACGATTTAAAATAAGTAATAATAAGAATCCTTAGTAAATGATTGAATAATTCTATTTAACCCATATATGGATATATAGCGGGCACTACCAAACTGGATCAGAGTGAACCTGGAAGTAATAGCAATGAAGGGGTACTCATTATTCCCCAAAACTCAAGCAGTTTAATGTCATTCACTGGACACTCGTTGGGGGGGGGGGGTAATCCTCCGCGGAGGTGCAGTCGGCGTGTTCTTCAGTCCCAACCGATAGAATTGGGTGAATTTAGTAGCATATTTCACACCATTTCTTTTGATATATCTATCGATCGGTTTGTTTAACCTCAGGGAAAAAAAGATTCTCCCTAAAAAAGTGACCTGGTATGATATTAAACTGGAACTGATAGTTATAAGACTAACCAACCGACCAACCAGCCAATCTAGGTCACATAAAACTAAACTGGAACTAATGGTAGGGTTGTAAACTCAACCAACCAAACAACCAACCAACCAACCAACCTATCTGAATCATATGAACTAAAATGGAACTGATGGTAAGGCAGGCCGACAAACTAACCAACCGACCAACCAGCCAATCTAGATCACATGACACTAAACTGGAAGTAATGGTAAGGCCGTAAAAATAACCAACCGACCAACCAGCCAATCTAGATCACATGACACTAAACTGGAACTGATGCTAAAGCCGTAAAAATAACCAAACGACCAACCAGCCAATCTAGATCACATGACACTAAACTGGAACTGATGCTAAAGCCGTAAAAATAACCAACCGACTAGCCAACCAACTTAGACTCAAATGACACTACGTTTTGTTTGTTTTACTGGTATAGATTGGTTTAGTTTCTTTGTTTAACAGCATATCAACCTTCGTGGATTATTTACTGCCATAGCTATCCTTGTAGAAGAGCTGCAGTGATTCTACTGAACCCATAGCTGGAAATATAAGCTATTCAATACCTTTTGCAAAGGTTTTAATCCAAAAGTGAAATCAATAGCGCCACTGAATTTTGAACCTGCTTTCTACGATGTTGGAATCCAGCACTCTGCTATTGGGGATCGTTTCTTTTGGTGTTGAAGATAACCTCAAGTTTTGGGATTATCTGTTAAAGATATGATTCCTTTTTTATAGACAGCCGCATCCTCATCCTCTATGATTTTTATGCCATGCCAAGCATTTTCCCTAAACAGCTTCTTTTGGCAATGGTAGGATTACTTAGCTGAGCTCATCTCTTCTCCAAGAAACAAGGGACATGTTGTACGGGGTTATATGGTAACAATAGTAAGTAAAGATCATTCAGCTGACATATTTTGCTGGTTTGAATTCCGTTTTACATTCTCCTTGACCATTTGCCTTACCAAAGTCAAAGCGAGGCTGTCCTCGTTGTGTAATGGTTAAAGTGCTGGACTGCCGAATCGTAGTAAGCGAGTTTGAACTCCAGTCGTTCTATTACGTTCACTTTCGGAGAAATGACCTTGGGAAAGGCATGAACCCCCTTATCCTCCTAGCTATGGGTTAGCATCATTGCTGTTCTTCTAGAAGGATCGGTTTAGCATTAAATAACCCTCGAAGGTTGATATGCCATTAAACAAAGAAACCAAACCCAGGTCAAATAACTCAGTCTGCCTTACTATTTATTCACAGAAGATGAAGGTTCATGCCTTTCTTATATGAATGGAAACAGACTTGCTCAGAACTTGAACTTGTCTCATTGGGTCTTTTTCCAACCATTGTGTCATTCGCGCCTATTACACTAACAAACACGACAATCAAATTAACATTTTTCCTGAAAAACATTCCCTTTTTTATTTGCCACCCAAGATTATTGATTAGTTCTTTTGGTAATAAACACCAGCTTGCCTCACCTGTAAACACCTTCAGGATACAATCAGTATGTCCATTAAAATATTACTTTGTACTTGTTTACGCGGAACATCATCAAATTAACACGTGGAATGATACATTATGTTGGGATTATAATCCAACATTCGTAACACCTTTTATACCATATACAGTGTTGCCATTTTGTATCTAACTAAATTGTATCTGGTGGTGAGATATAAGCTCTTGAGCTCTACGGACTATGGAGTAGTATTTCATTACTATTACTCCCAGGTTCACTCTGATTCAGAGTGGTAATACCTTTTATGGCTCATCTGTGGGTCATATAGAGGCGCCTCTGGTGGTGTAATGGTTAGCAAGCTCGGCTAGCAAACCTACACGAGTGAGTTCGAGTCTCATTGGGTGCCCCTTTCATATGGCCTTGTGCCACATCTAAGCGAAAAGCTTAGTAAATTTCCATCTGTGGGTCATATAGTTATGTTGGTAAATTATTCGTATCAGTTAGTAATACGTCATATTGTATGCACTGAATGAAGATAACAACTCCGATGTACAAAAATATAATCTGCTTTTTTTCTTTTCATTTTATCAACTGAAATGTATGAAATGGTAAAGTGGGAGAGAGAGAATCGAAGGTGGCTGGGATGTAGATACAGGGTGAGACAAGAACCTTCAGTGAACCACTTTATCATCTACTTTCTACTTTCGCGAGACTGGTACAGGATCACCTCAAAGCATTGAACTATCTTAATTTTTCCTCGCTTCTCTGCTTTCGTGAGTCTGGCATTATCTCATCGCATCGAATCTTAGTTTCTTCTCGCTTCTCTGCTTTCGTGAGTCTGGCATTATCTTAAGGCATCGAATCATCTTAGTTTCTTCTCACTTCTCTGCTTTCGTGAATCTGGCATTATCTCAAGGCATTGAATCTTAGTTTCTCCTCACTTCTCTGCTTTTGTGAGTCTGGCATTATCTCATCGCATCGAATCTTAGTTTCTTCTCGATTCTCTGCTTTCTCGAGTCTGGCATTATCTTAAGGCATCGAATCATCTAGTTTCTTCTCACTTCTCTGCTTTCGTGAGTTTGGCATAGAGCCATCTTAAGACACCGAATCATCTTAGTTTCTCCTCACTTCTCTGCTTTTGTGAGTCTGGCATTATCTCATCGCATCGAATCTTAGTTTCTTCTCGCTTCTCTGCTTTCGTGAGTCTGGTATTATCTCAAGGCATCGAATCATCTTAGTTTCTTCTCACTTCTCTGCTTTCGTGAATCTGGCATTATCTCAAGGCATCGAATCTTAGTTTCTTCTCACTTCTCTGCTTTCTTGAGTCTGGAATAGAGCCATCTTAAGACACCGAATCATCTTTGTTTCTATTCGCTTCTCTGCTTTCGTGACTCAGGCATTATCTCAAGGCACCGAATCCTTAGTTTCTCCTCGTTTCTCGACTTTCACGAGTCTCGTACAGCTCGGGCTTTTCTCTACCTCTCGACCCTGGGCAGTCTAGTGCAAGGACAGCGCCACGTGCTACGTAACGTCCTTTGCTCTTCTGTTGGTCTTATTCGTTTTCTAAGGCTCGAAATCTTCCCCGGTTTATATAATTTTTCAGACGCCTATGCATTGCTCGTGGACACGCCTCGTGTCTAGCATGCCTCCCACGCAACTTACACAGCATTTACACTGAGAAAATACCTGCGTTCTGTTTACTTTAGGAAATAGGGGCATATCCTGTTATGCCACCCACGCAACTTATGCGGCATGTCAAAGGAATCTTCCGCTCAATATTTAGCAATATAACCGTGTACAAAACTTAAACTACACAAAATGTAATAAACGTACAATGGAAGCAATTCCCTAACTTCTAGGTATGAAATAACTCCATACGGGTTGACATGCCATTTAAATCAATCAATCAATCTAGTTGTATCTAGTTGTATCGATGGTGAATGGAATGATTGGCTGGATGGTTAGAAATTTTATTTCAAGAAAGGCAAATGTTGTTTTGAAAAATATATAAAACCCTAATAATACATCATATTGGATAATGTACTCTGGCTTGAGCTCCACTGCCTAAACATGGATATTGGAGTGTAATATTGAGATTGGAGAACATACAAAGAAGATTTACAAAACTAATAAAAAGAATAAAAGATTACAGTTACAGGGAGAGATTACAGAAATTAGAGGGTTTGGGTTTGTTGGGTTTTATGGCATATCAACCTTTGTAGGTTATTTAACGCCAAATCCACTTTTATGTAACTACTCAGTTTTATTTCAAACAATTCTGTTTAGCATGAGTACACAGCTTGTCAAAAACATTTCTATTTCAAACAATTCAGTTTATTCAAACAGTTAGATAACCATTCAGTTTAGTATAAGCACAGTTTCAATGTCAAAAACAGTTCCATTTCACTAGCATAAGAAACAATTCTGTTTGGCATAAATATGCAGGCAGCATAAATCATTACAGAAATTAGAATGAACTACTTTACGAGAAAGAAGAATGAGAGGTGATCTAATCAAAACTTTTAAAATGATTTATAGAATTTTTCATAATGATATTTAGCAACCCCTCCGCTCGGGCAGGATATGACACAAGGTCAATTTTAAAGCGGAGTTTAACAGGTTTGAATTCATAATTTTCCCTCTCCTAGACCAGCTGCCTCATTAAGGTTGAAGAACCTAGTCTGCCCTACTATTTACCCATAGCTGGAGGGAGAATAATTGGATTCATACCTTTCCCAAGGGTATTAGTGCTATGTGAAATGCAATCAGTCTCATCCAGTATTTGAACTCGTGTCACCGTGTCCATTTTCTACGTCGATAACCATTACTCCACGGGCATAATGGTTGATATTATTTTCAATATTTCTTCTCGAACTGGAAATTTACTGTCAAGACAAATTTCAAAAACTAAGTTTACAAACCAGCTGGATATGTTTTTACTAATAGAGTCATAGATTTTTTGAATAAATTGTCTAATCAGAACAAAAGCAGCAATAGCGTAAAAAAATAAGATAAAATTGGATTGTTTCAGAAAAAATGGTAAGAAAAAGAAGTTCAGAGGACATTTTTGGAGACTATTGAATGAATTTGCTGACTTGAGCTGTTTATAGATATTTTCATAATATTGCATATGTTTTTCTTTGAGATTCATGTAAGAAGATAGTAAAAGCAGAGATTCTTAAAGAGGCATAACAAATAAATACGAACAAATGATATATGCACAACCCAACATTTGTCCTGGAGAATGAGACACACAAAGTCCTATGGGATTTTGACATACGAACGGATCACCTAATCTCGGCCAGACGACTAGACTTTATAATAATAAAAACAAAACAAAACAAAACAAAAAAAAACAAAAAACGATCACGTGCCGAATTGTGGACTTTGCTGTCCCGGCTGACCATAGGGTAAAATTGAAAAAAAAAAAAAAATGAAAAGAAGGATAAATACATTGTTCTTGCTAGAGAATTGAAAAGACTATGGAACATGAAAATGACAATTTTACCAATTGTAATTGGTGCTCTTGGTACAGTCACCAAAGGATTATAAAAGAGAATGGATGACTTAAAAATAAGAGGACGAGTTCAGACCATCCAAACTACTGCATTATTGAGATAGGCCAGAATACTGAGAAGAGTCCTGGAGACTTTAGGATACTTGCTGTCACTCAAACTTCAGTGATAGACCATCTGCTAACGCTGATGTGAAAAACTCCAAAAATAAATAATAGTAATAATAATCCTCATGTCCTGCAGCTAGCTCGGATTTTCCTGACTCTCTCACGCCATTCGTCTCTATCATCCATCGTTTCCAGCAGGTCTTCTAGACAATATCCTGTAAGTTCTAGTTAGTTATCTAACACCTTCTCGTCCGTGTGAAGGGGTCCATGGGAGAACGTCACTTATGAGTTCGTCTTACCTCCTCCAACAGAGTCCCGCATGTCTTGTTCGCCTAATTTGGATGGTCTTTGAGATGGGTGGTAGGTGACCATACAGCTGTTGCTTTGTGGGATGTTTCTTCGAGGATTTGTTTAATATAGCTTGTATCATCCTTGAGCAATTGCCGTCGAACTTTTCTCTATACACTTGGTCAGCGCCCATGTGGTGTATCCATATAGTAGTATGGACAGAACCGCTGCTTGGAAAAAAATTGCGTTTTATTTCATCGGATAGGTTTGATTCCCACATGACCGATAATCTATGGATAGCTGATGGTGGCTCCCTGAAACTAGTGGACGGATTCACCTACTTCGGAAGAAGCGTCTCGTCTACGGAAAATGACATCAATATATATATATATATATATATAGAGAGAGAGAGAGAGAGAGCCTTCCTACTGAAAGATGTGCTCAACATACCAAACATAACAAAAAAAAAAAAACAAAACTTTCCATTGTAAGTCTAACTCAGGAAGGTCCATATTTAGTCTTGAGAATTTTTTTCAGTCTTAAGATATCGACTTGAATCCCGATTACCGAATTTAAAGATTGACGAGGCTCCCCACTAGGTTGACTGATCCAACAAAATCTTCTGATCATATATTTCTACCAAGAACATTCTGTGCTAGACTAAGTTAAGCCCTGTCAACATATAGAAACTTACTGTCTGATTATTCAATCACTGTTTATATTGTAAATTCAAATTTTCTTAACATAAAAAAAGAAGAAAAGACTTCTCTTTTTCGTTCGTAAGATTTTACTCTCTTGTTGTCTCATGTTCCTTTTTCTTTTTTCTTATTTCAACTGCGGTTGTTTTTTGTTGTTTTTTGTTGTTGTTTTTTTTTTTTGTTTAATCATATTTTTTTAACTTTACTCTTTTTACTTCTTTGAGCAGTAGGCTGAAATGATAGACAAAATGGATCGCCATTTGTAAAAAGAAAAAAGAAAAAGAAAAAAGAAAAGAAAAAAGTTCCCAAGAGAGATAGATTCACCTGCTTCTAGTATATTCAGTACTAATATTAAACAGAAAGCTCACCAGAAATTGGATGTTTTTTTTTTTATGACTTTTTAATTACTTCTTGCAGAAATACCATCAGAAAATGAAACTAAATCGTTTTTATTGAGGAGGTAGTCGGCTTCTATTTTAAAATAAAAGAATTACTGAATGAAAAACAATTCAAAAACGACCCCAGAGATTCTTAATCAATATAAATAATTCAGAAAAAATTGTTTTTTTTTTCTGATTTTACTTAAAAAAAAACAAAAGGCAAAAGCCAATTTAATGAAAACTAGTTTTGCAAGATGAGGGAAATTCAATATCGTTTTTCTTTTTACGAGAACCTTCGTACATCTTGATCTTCTATGACACACACACACACACACACACACACACACACACACACACACACACACACACACACAGAGAGAGAGAGAGAGAGAGAGAGAGAGAGAGAGAGACTTTAACTTTGGTTTGGTTTCTTTGTTAAATTGCAGATCAAGCCCACTTCAGTGATATCAAAATATCCTGCCTGTTATTTATACACATTTCTATCCTTTTGCGTTTCTCTCTAAAGATATCGTTTGAAAATGAATATTGAAAACCCTGTCTTTTCAAAAGAAGTGATTGATTGTTACGGTATGTCAACCCATCTAGGGTTATTTCATGCCAAACCGTTAGGAAATTGCATTCATTGTACATTTGTATTCACATTTTTTGTGCAGCTGTTTCTTAAGAGATTTTTCTCATAATTATAAGATATATCATAAGTATAAGATATATCAAGTATTCCTATTGGATACAAACGATTTGCACATAGTTGTAGAGTTTCAAGTATTTCTATTCAATACTAATAACTATAAAATTTCAAGTAATTATTTTTATCTAATAATAGTCGTATGGTTTCAAGTAACTGATAATAATCTTTACTGAACAATTTTAGCTTCAAGTAACTATTCTTTATACAAATAATTTACTGTTATAGGATATCAATATGATATTTAATAGAGATACTTTGTACTCAGTTGTATGGTATCAAGTATTCCTTCCTAATGCTAATTATTGTTTGGTTTCAAGAAAGTGTTTTTATTTTATAATAATCATTTGTTTACATATAGTTATGCGCAACCCAGCGCCTGTCCTAGAAAATGACTCGCATAAACTCCTATGGGACTTTAACATACAAACGGATCACCTAATCCCGGCCAGAAGACCACACCTCATAATAATCAACAAAAGAAAGAGAAACGATTGTGCCAATTGTGATTGGTGCGTTAGGCACAGTAACTAAAGGATTATTAAAGGCCCTGGAGGACTTGGAAGTTAGCGGACATGTTGAGACTATCCAAACGACAGCATTGCTGAGGAGGGCCAGAATACTGAGACGAGTCCTGGAGACTTGAGGAGACTTGCTGTCACTCAAACTCCAGTGAAAAACCATCAGCTAATACTGATGTGAAAAACTCTAGAGGAGTAAATAATAATAATAATAATAATGATAATAATAATCCTTAGAAAAACATGGCCCAATCGGCTGGGGTTATAGAATACACCGACTGCATCTCTGCAAAGGGGTAAGACTCCCCTAACGAGTGTCCTGTATATGACACTAAACAATCTGATGGTGAGGCTCTAGTAATACTGGAGCTATGGGTAATGCGGTGTACCTTTTTATTGCTACCGCTCCCAGGTCCATACTGGCTCGGAGTGGTAGGGTCCTATCTATGGGTCAAATAGAACTAAACTGTGTACTATTGCTCAACTGAATTGTTTGAAATAGAACAGTTTTGACACTTCAACTGCGTACACATGTTAAACTGATTTTTTAAAAATAGAACTGTTTAGACATTTAATTGTGGGTAAACGAAAAACTGTACTTATGCTGAACTGAATTGTTAGAAATTGAACTGTTTATATGTATAAAAATGGATTTGGCATTAAATAAGCTACAATGGTTGATGTGCCATTGTTGTATTTTGACCTTCGGCCCGAGCAAACATGCCATTACAAAGTGATGCACCGGAAGGAAGTGACACATTCCAATGGCCAGTAATCGAAAGAGATCGCGTGGGTGGATTTGGCTGATGAAATGGGACAAGGTAAAGTCCATGATACACTCATAGACTGATGCACCAGAAGAGAGTGACCTGTGACCTGCATGACAGTTATTTCCGCTAGATGGCGATCAATCATGCCATTCCAAAGATCGAGTGGGCGATCGAGTGGGCGTTGAACTATTATATAACTCAGTCAAGACAGAAGTCAAGTGACAGTTGCAGTTACAGTTGGAGACGGAGTTATAGACGAGATGTGGTAGAGAAAGCCACACCCGGCCGAGGGGCCCTTGGGAACCCCGATGGAATTTGGGGACCAGAGAAGTTGCTGATAAGATGCAGTAAAGAAAGCTAGCACCCAGCAGAGTGGACCCCAGGGCCTCTGGTTGAGCATCAGAAGAACGAGAAAGACACAACGTTGACGGCCATAAGGGTGGAGGTCAAAATATTGAAGTTTCTGTTCGGTCTCTAGTCCCCTCTCACAGTAAAACACTGAGTAACCCTTTTCGAACCCTTACAATAAAGCGAGAGGTATATTTTGTTAAAGAAGTCTTCACTCGTCTGTTATTCATTGCGTCAGTATGTATCCTGCATGAACATGTATATGAGAATCCAACACCATAAAACCAAATCAAAACAACCAAACCAAACCTGAGTAAACAGTTTTAGCTTTAAGTAACTACTTTTAGTACAAATAATTTACAGTTATATAGCATTAAGTATTTTTATCGAATATGAATGATTTTTAAACAGACTTCTTTGACCAATAGATGGGACCCTAACAGGTACTACCAGTCCGGGTCAGAGTGGACCTTGGAGTAATAGAAGGGGTACTCTGTACTTTCTAGATCTACAGAAAGGATACATCATAATCAGATGCAGTTTAAAGTCACACCTAATACAGTTTTTTTTTTCTGGAGTGGGTGTCTTACTTTTCGGTTAGGGGATACAGTTTGCTTATTCTAAGATCGAGAGTCTATGTCATTCGATTTGTAAATTGAATAAAACACTTGGAGTCTAACAATGTTAACAATATTTTTCCCTGTCGGCTGGGGCTGTAGAATATACCGACTGCACCTCTGCAGAGGGGTAATGAGTGTCTTGGATATGACACTAAACAATCTGATGGTGAGGTTTCAGTGATGCTGGAGCTTTGGGGAATGCGGAGCTCCCCTTCATTGCCATTGCTCCCAGGTCCTTTCTAGCCTGGAATGGTAGCATCTGATAAGGCCCTATCTATGGGTTAAATAGAACTAACTACATACTTATGCTAAAGTGAATTGTTTGAATTAGAACTGTTTGACGAAACTGAATAGCTTGAAAGAGAAATGGTTTTGACAATTAAACTGTGTACTTACTTTTAAACTGAGTACTTATGCTAAACTGAATTCTTTGAAATGGAACTGTTTTTGACATTGAAACTGTACTTACATTAAATTAAATTGTTTAATATAGAACTGTTTTAACATTTGACTGTGTATAAATAAAATCTGTACTTTTACTAAACTGAATTAGAACTGTTTGAATAAACTGAATAGCTTGAAATATAAATCTTTTTGAAAATTAAACTGTGTACTAATGCTAAACTGAATTGTTTGAAAAAGAACTGACTATTTGCATAAAAATGGATTTAGCGTTAAATAACCTATAAAGGTTGATATGCCATAAAGCCCAACCAACCAACCATATACATTAATTGGTGCCATAATAAATCTGCCCGAACCCATACAAGTATACTTGGCATTCAATTATTAACAGAAGTATCACCTGGAATAATTTACAAATAACTGCACAAGTAACAAACATTCTGTACAAAGAACGAATAAAATAAAAGTGTCTTTTTGCCCTGTCGGCTGGGGCTGTAGAATACACCGACTACACCACTGCAGAGGGGTAAGACCCCCCCCCCACTTAAGGATTGTCCTGGATAAGACACTAAACAATCTGATGGCGAGGTTTTAGTAATGCTGGGGTTTGGGGGAATGTGGAGCATCCTTCATTGGCATCGCTCCCAGGTCCACTCTGGCCTATCTATCGGTTAAATAGAACTAATCTGCGTACTTATGCCAAACTAAATTACTCGAAATAGAACTGTTTTGACTTGTAAATTGCTTACTTATGCTAAACTGAATTGTTTGAAAAAGAACTGTTTTTGACGTTTAACTGTGTGTTAACAAAAACTGTACTAATACTAAACTAAATTGTTTGAATTAGAACTGTTTGACTAAACTGATCAGCCTGAAATAGAAATGGTTATGACAATTAAATTGTGTACTTATGCTAAATTGAATTGTTTGAAATAGAACTGTTTTTGTATAAAAATGGATTTGGGATTAAATAATCTAAAAGGGTTGATATGCCTTAAAATACAAACAAACAAACAAACAAACAAAACAAAAGCGTCTTAGTCATAAAAAACCCAAGACTTGAAATGCCGTAAAATCCAGTCAACCAACCTTTGCGATTATTTGAAATAGACTGGTTATATTTTAAATAACCAACAAGGCTGTGTCGTCTAACAGTGTGTTTGAATGCATCACTCTACTTGGTCAGACCCTTCGTGATATCTTTGCAGGGTGTCGAAGAATTTTAGTGAAGACAAAGAAAAGATGACATTGTAACATATTGACCCTCGACCCAGCCGTCAATCAAGAAACAAGTACATCCGGTCGAAGATATCGGGGTATCACCTTGACATGTGGACGGGTTGAATTCGGTGCAATTGCGACACCCACAGGAAGCAGGAGGATGTCAAACAATTATATAACCAGGTGCCACAGATGGCATGAGTTAGTTGGAGTCAGTTGCAGTTGGAGTTCGAGTTGCAGTTCGTGGCAGTGAGAACCATCTCCAGACGGAGGGCTTGCAGCTCTCAGTGACCCCGGGTGAGCAGCCCAGCAGAATGAAGAAGACGTGCTGCTATAGTCAGAGAAACTTGGGGTCAATATGTTGCAGTCTGTTCCGTCTCCAACTCGCCTCTCGCACATAACCCTTTCGCAACCCTTTCGAGAATAAAGTGTGAGAGGTATATTTTTCTAAAGAAGTGTGTTCGTTCGTCATTATTTTTGATTATGTTTCCGCATGTATATATGTATACTTATCGTTGTATCATGGTTATACAACAAGATAACGACGAGTTCTTAGGAAATGGAAAAGTCAGACACCTGATTAAAAAAAAAAAACCATTTATATGCTTTAAACTCCCTCTAGACCAGTGTCAAAAACAGAAAAATATGAGAGGTGAGTCGATGAAAGAACTGTTAAATCGTAGCCCTTCCCCCAGAAGTTGTGACGATGTAAAGAAATTGTGATTAGTGGCTGAAAACTTGTTCTATTAAACAATGTTATCGTGCTCTTTGTATCGTTTGTAGTTGGAAATAAAAAAAAAAGAGGCATTTATTTTGGAGCCACCTCTTATGCTAGTAAAAATACATAGTAGTTGCGACCATGTTAAAAATGTGTTTAGTGGCTGAAAACTTGCTCTATACAATATTGTAATTGCGCTTCGTAAATATATGTAAGTTTCCGTGGATATAAATAGGATGGATTTTCGAAGCTCTCTTTGTATAAGCAAAGGAATATAGCTAGTGGTCGTGACAAAGTGAAAAAATAGTTTTGTTGCTGAAAAATTGCTCTATCTAAAGCTGGTATTGAGCTCCCTGTGTTGTAATTTCCATCAAAATAAATGGGAGGCATTATTTTTAGTGCACTCGTTGTGTTGGTAAAAGTATATATGTATTAAACTACTCCGCAATGGGTAAAATGTGACAAATGATCAATTTTAAGTGGAGTATAGCTGGTTTTAATTATAAGTTTTGCTTCTCCTAGACTTGGCCAAGGCAAAAGAACCCAGTCTGTCCCAGTCTGTCAATAGCTGGAGGAGGTGAGAACAGATGGATTCATGCCTTTTCCCAAGGACATTAGCGTGAAGTTAGATGCAGTCTCATCCAAGGATTGAACGCAGGTCACAGATTACATTTCTTGGGACGTTAACCGTCCGTGGTTGTGACGATGAGAGAAAGATTAGTGCTTAGTTGCGGAAAACTTGCCCTATTCAATAATGTTATCGTGCTCCGTGTATATGTACTTATTTCTGTGGAAATAAATTGGTGGTATTATTTTTGGATATCTCCTTGTGCTGCAGTGAGATCGATCCTCACCGAGTGATCTATATTTATCTCCTTGAACGAGACTAAGCTAAGCTATCAATAATAACTGTTTATGTTTAATCTTTGGGCCGAAATGACAAAAATCGGACTGAGATCGATTTCACCTGATAATTTTTTTTAGAAAGTAGCGACACGCTTCGGAATGCCACCATTAAAATATTTTTATTCTTTATTTAGCTTAGTAATTATTGATTATATATTTATCGATCTGTTTTGACTCTGCCCGCCAGTAATGGCATTCTCGGTAATTTGGTGTGTGTGTGGGGGGTCAGGCGTTGATAAACACTTTTGGAACAGTTAGATGATGGTTGTTATGAAGAATGTCATTGTCCCTTTCTTACCCAACTTCCCGCCTAAGAAGTCAATTTTTTAACTGCCTCCCGTTCGCCTCAGGCGTTTTCATTCGTTTCTCTTACGATTTGGTCATCTTTCTCTTTTTCTGTTTTTCAGATATTCTAGGGTATAAAAATCGTCTACATTTCTGTTTAGTGATCATCCATTTTAAAGAGATATTTTTCTTTCTTTCTTTCTAAAACTTTCTTTCTTCTTTCTTTCTTTCTTTCTTTCTTTTTAAAAATTCTTTCTTTCTAAAAATTTTTTTCTTTCTAAAACTTTCTTTCTTAGAAAAAAATTCTTTGTTTCTTTCTTTCTTTCTTTCTAAAACTTTCTTTGTTTCTTTCTTTCTTTCTTTCTTTCTTTCTTTCTTTCTTTCTAAAACTTTCTTTCTTTCTTTTTTCTTTCTTAAAACGTTCTTTGTTTGTTTGTTTCATTTTTTCTGTTTAAAAACATTCTTTCTTTCTTTCTTTCTAATAACTGTGAACCCGGCATGCTCTCCCCTTCTCAAAATACTTCCTGAAAATGTTTAGACATGCCAGTTATTTTCAAAGTGTCTAATCAGCTTTTAATTTCATGTAGTGAGTGTTTGTGTTATCAGCCCTCGCCTGCAGGAATCCTGGTCACTCTAAGAGTCGTGGGATAAGAGCATTTACTGGATTCTCTGTTTATTTAGACACCCCCTGGATACTTTAGAGTCTTTAACACACACACACACACACACACACACACACACACACATATATATATATATATTTATTTATATACATGTATAAATTTCCTTTCTAGTATTTACTTTGTGATTAAGCACGTGGAAAAATTCCATGAAAAGTTTTGCGGTATTTTGGAAGCATGAGGCACAATTTTGCAGTTCCGAGTGCCAGTAGATGACAGTGAGATGCCGAGTTAATCTCGCGGGATTTGCTTCTATGACTTAGAGCACGGCCTAACTATCTTTGCCTGATCATTGAGGTTCTTGTAAAACAAGCGAAACTTCTTCAACCATCTGGTTACAGTATTGTGATCGGAGGTGCTCGTGGTGTAATGGTTATCGTCGTGGGAAATGGGAAATGGACTCGGTGACATGAGTTTAAATCCTGAAGCCGGATGATTGCATTTCACATAGCACTAATACCCTTGGGAAAGGTATGAATCCAATTATTCTCCCTCCAGCTATGGGTAAATTGTAGGGGAGACTGGGTTTTTGAGCCTTGGTGAGGCAACTAATAAAGGAGAAAGAAAACTCTGAATTCAAACCTGGTAAACTTCGCTTAAAAATTGACCTTGTGTCTTATCTTACCCGAGCGGAGGGGTTGGTATATGTAGGCGTGGGTCAACAGCCGCGTCGATCACGTCCCTGCCTTTTGTACACACCGCCCGTCGCTACTACCGATCGAACGGTCCGGTGAGGTCCTATTGTGATCAGTTGCACTTTCAAATATCGCACAGCAAATGTTTTTCGCAATTTCCGTTGCGTTTGAACTCATAAAGCGTAAGTTTCCGAATAAAATGTTTCACGTTCTTTTGTGCTGCTTCAAATCACACAAAGAGTGAAGCAATGTGCAACGTGTACGCGCACAAACTACCATAGTTCTATATATAATTTTTACCGCTATAATCATCATCATCATGTCACACCATCAGCACGAAGATCTCATTGGGTGCCCCTTTCATATGGGCTTGTGCCACTTCTAAGCAAAAAGCTTAGTAAATTTCCACCATCAGCACGATTATCCCTGACCTTATAATGCATTAAAAACATGAAAGCAATGGTTCGCTGGTGTCTTCAAAGAAGATACATATATGTTTATAAACTGATTAGACTACGTACTTTGAACGTCAATATTTCTAATTAACAAAAAAAAAGGTTTCACAGTTAAAAAGATAAGACGCAGATGATCTAGTGCTTCTCGTAAACACACCTCACCATGCTGAATCCCTACTGCATCGCTTTGAGCAATTATCAGGCGGCATTAGCCGCTGCGTGGACTGAATAAAACAGAGTTCATGTGTTTTAAACATACAGCTATCTCCATTTAAAGTGGCCAGCCTCTAAAACCAATTGACCAGTTCATATACCTCGGCAGCAATATCTCATCTATTGTAAGTGATGTCGGCATACGCATAGTGAAGGTGTGGACTGCTATTAAAAGATTATCGATTATATGGAACTAAAATTTACTGAATTTCTTCCAAGCTGTGGCCGTGTCGGTACTACTGTATGGATGAACCATCTGGACTCTAACGAAACGCATCGAGAAAAACCAAGATAGGAACTAAACAAAAACGTTACGTGCTGTTTTGAAAAAAATCCTTGAAGGAGCGCCCTGCAAGGCAGCAGTTGTATGGTCTCTTACCTCACATCTCATAAAACTATCCAAGTATGACGAACAAGACATGCGGGGCACAGCCGAAGAAATAAGGACGAATTTAAAGTGACGTTCTCTGATCGACTCGTACTCATAGACGTGCCAGGGTTGGGTGATCAGCAAGGTGTTACATGCATCAACTTTGTGCGAACGCTGGAGGACCTTCCGGGAGCGGTTGCTGATAGAGAGAGAGAGAGAGAGAGTCATGGAAATCTGTGCTGTCAGCAAGACGTGATGATGATGACAATACATTAAATTTATTGAAAGAAATCGCCGGTCGTAAACCACTGCCTGCAAACGACTTCAGAATCTCCTACATGCTTTTCCAACTGTCTTTTTGTTTAAATTGCTAAGTTTTGCCGTTTTAAGGAAGAGATACATATAAAAAAATAAAAAGTTAATTATTTATTAACTGAAATGGTATCGTCCAACAAATATTATAAGACTCGTGCTGTGGGTGTTACGTCCGAAGTTGATATTCCTACTGACTAAGATCTTGCAGAACCCTCGTGTTTTGGAAACATGACATCTTTTATACCTCCGCCATACCGGAAGTCACGTGGTCCTAGCCACTATACAACTACTGCCATTATCCTTACCTTGGTCTCTCACTTAATCACATAACACACATGATAATCAAGGGGATTTCTATCTGGTGAATTAGGCGGCTAGATTTTTAGAATAATGAGGGCTATGAAGGGTTAGTTTATGATAGTGTTGTAAAATTCTGAGGTTTGTAAACTGACTCCATTTCTTCTTACCCCATTACTTGCTGTCTTCTTTTTGTCTAATGAAGCTGTAAGAGAATTAAGGACGCAAGGGGAAAAAACAAGGATATATTTAGACTCAAATTTGATTCTAAGGGTTTACGACTATTCAGTGGTACCAAAATGTTTTCCTATACCAGTAGAAATAGTCGGGCTTTTCGAATAAGGCGTTTGAAGAAAATGAGGGAATTATCTTTTGCAAATTATAAGTTGAGGGTCCGTCATGTGTTTCGCTGCTGCTTGCTGGAACGCTACGCTCTGCTAAGCCCCGGGACCCAGCCAGCACATGCGCTCCAAACTGGAAGCTGAGAGAAAATTTACGTCGAAGTGGAGGGGATAAAAACTTTTGATAGAGTTTGTCTTTGACGCCAGGAAGCCTATCTTTTCAGGCATGCATAGATTGCGTTCCTTGTCAGAGACCTCCTGTTAAACTGTTACTTTTGCATTTTATTTATGTAGACTTTTTTTATTTCTTCTTAATACGCTCAGAATAATGTCGCATAAAATTTATCACAACCAACTCTGGGTTTCCTCGCTTGTGTAACATGTCACAATATCCTGTTGCCAGACGTTGGGTCTTCCAGCAGTCACCCTTTCGATCCAGGGCAGCACTATCTATTCCAAGCAATTGATGTAAGCTTCTGAATTGTTTCTGAGCCCATGTTGGATAATGAATGGAAATATATCACCATCATCGCTCGTGATGACCTCGAACACACTGACTGGGTGTTTGGCTTTTATCAACAGGAATATGAATCTGTTTTCAGATTAACACTTAAACAGTCTGAATTCTTCGTATAGTGGCTTCCGGTGAGAATGCCAGCAGTTCGGCGTGACGTTTCTAAATTTCTGGAAAAGAAATCTCTGACAATACCAAAATGACTCTAGTTTGCTGCACAGTAGACAAAACCTGGAACAAATAAAGCACACGCGCAAAATTAATAATTTAAAACAGTCACAATTTATAGTAATTTACGAAGCTCTTTGCTTCGATGTGGCACAAGGCCGAATGAATGGGGCACCCAATGAGACTCGAACTCACTCGTGTATGTTTGCTAGTCAAGCTTGCTAATCGTTACACCACCAAATACAGTCACAATTTATCCATTGCATTATATGTGTATATAAGTTTGTTTTTCATGATAATGTTTATTAAGTCGTCGTATATATCCAAACTTCAATTTTTTTACGCTAAACGAAGTCCTCAAGATTATTGTTTTGCATTTTTAAAAAAAAACTTTTTTTCTTTACTGATTTCTGGCTTCTTTTAGTAATTCCTGTTTCTGTTACTTCTTGATTCTATTTGTAATTTTGTAATTTTTGCTTTTTTGGACAGCAAGGCGGAAGAGTATCTTTTAAAGTATGATCACGCCACTCTAAATGTGTTTAATTTTAGTACTTCATTTATAACAAATAAAAACATTTCTTTCTTTCTTTCTTTCTTTCTTTCTTTCTTTCTTTCTTTCTTCTATTATTCATGATTTCTGGCATATTCGATCCTGGGAATATATTTTCCGCAGATAAAGAAGGGGATATTGTTCTTAAATTATTGTTGGTTGGTTGGTTGGTTGGTTGGTTTGAAGCTGCTTAATGGCATATCAACCCTTGTGGGTTTTTAATGCCAAATCCTATCTATCTATCTAAGTTCATACATCGCGTCCTCATTCTATTCATAACTGTCAATATATATATATATATATATATATATATATATATATAATTAGGTATTCTTCAATCCAGTAAATCCGGAATAGGGAATAATTCAATCAGGACAAATAAATTATTCAAATTTAGAATATTTAAATATTCCTAGCAAAGAGCACACTGTAAATAAAATCCACAGGGCAAATAATATTTTTTCAAGAAAAAAAATAATATTCGGTCACATTAGGATAATAAATTTATTACCATACTATCAAGAGCATTGACATGAATCAAAACTCTGAAAGAATTTTAACGGGACTTCATCAGATCCAACATGAATGCACTGAACAGGAGGGAAATAAATATTGGGTTTTTTATTGAAAAAAAAAATTGTCCATATTTATCTGCGAAAAACATGACAATCTGGTTCGTACATGTCTATATATCTATATATATAAATATATTAAGATAGATATTTATATACATAGATTTGTATCTATCTATCTATCTATCCCCAGCATTATAAGGTACGGATAAGGGATAAGTGGAACAATCCAGAGAAAGGAGTAGTGCCCTTCCCGACACCTCGATGTGGTAGCTATTATAAAGGTCGCCTTCGGTTACGGTCGGCCAACTTATTTACTGACTTATATATATGTATAAAATATCAGATTACAGCCCCACTTACTCCCGATTTTATTTGCAAAATTTCTGCATCCATGACTCGGCACATATTCACCATGCGTTTTAAGAAGCCATACCCTTCCCACCTCTATACGATAATGTGGTACCCATAACAAGTCACTTCCCTCATATATATATATATATATATAAAGAGAGAGAGAGAGAGAGAGAGAGAGAGAGAGAGAATAGATAAAGCGGAGTGAGAGGGTCGGCTCAAGTGTGAGATAGTTGCACTTTATCATCAGCATCAGTGACGGCCGTTCGATAAAATGTCAAGATTTCAAATATCAATTTTCAAAGCAAAACTCACCTACCCCAGCTTGGACATCAGGCTGTACAATATTTCTTAACAATTCATATTCTTTCTTTCTTTCTTTCTCACAAGCACTCAGTCTCACTGTCTTTTTCAGCATGTCGGTAGGGTTGTAATATATGCTGACTGCACCTCTGCAGCGGGGGTAAGACCCACAACGATTGTCATAGTCGGCTAGGGCAGTAGAACACACACACACACACACACACACACACACACACACACACACACACACACTCTCTCTCTCTCTCTCTCTCTCTCGCTCTTTCGCTCTTTCTCGTTCCTTCTCGCTTTCTAACTCGCTCTTTCTCTCTCTCTCTCTAACTCTCTCTCTCTCTAACTCTCTCTCTCTCTCTAACTCGCTCTTTCTCTCTCTCTCTCTCTAACTCTCTCTCTCTCTCTCTAACTCGCTCTTTCTCTCTCTCTCTCTCTCTCTAACTCGCTCTTTCTCTCTTACTCGCTCTCTCTCTCTCTCTCTAACTCGCTCTTTCTCTCTCTAACTCGCTCTTTCTCTCTCTCTATCAGCCCGTTGGTTGGGTTGTAGAATATACCGACTGCTTCTCTGGAAATGGGTAAGACTCTCCCAACAAGTGTCCAACAATCTGATGGTGAGGCTCCAATAATGCCGGAACTTTGGGGAATGCGAAGTACCCCTTCATTGCCTTTGCTTCCTGGTCCGGAGTGGCAGCACCTGATAGGGGTTAAATAGAACTAAACTGTATATTTATGCTCAACTTAATTGTTTGAAATAGGACTGTTTTGACGCATAAATTTTTTAAAAATAGAACTGTTTTGACATTTAACAGTGTATAAACAAAAAAAAAACTGTACTTATGCTGAACTGATTTGTTTGAAATTAAACTGTTTATTTGTATAAAAATGGATATGGCATTAAATAACTTACAATGGTTGATATGCCATAAAACCCAATCAAATCATTACCATTATCTCCTAATTTACTCTGACCCAAAGTGTGTCGTATCTGTTAGGGTCTCATTTATGGGTCAAATAAAACTATTCAATCTGTTACAATGCTTGAAACTGTTTAACTATAAGCAAACAAATGGTCAATATTAAACATAATTATTGGTGTTTGATTGGAATACTTGAAACCATTTAACTGTATGCAAACAAATGGTTGATATTTAATAAAATTATCAATATTAAATTGATATACTTGAAACCATGTCCAGGGTATGACACTAAGCTAGATCTAATAGTGAAACTCTAGTCCAGGAATTTAGGGAATGTGGAGTAACCCATCATTACCATTACTCTCAGGTGTTCTCTGACCCAGGGGTGGTCGTACCAGTTAGGGTCCCATCAGTGAGTAAAAAATAAGTATTTCAATCATTTGTTTTGGATTATTATTAGTGGTAATTTGAAACAATAGAGTTGTGCGTCAATTGTTTGTATTAGGTGGGAATACTTGATAAACAGAATTATTGATATCAAAAACAATACTTGAAATCATTTAATTGTGTGCAAACAAATGAGCTGTGGTATATATATATATATATATATATATATATATATATATATATATATATATATATATATATATATATATATATATATATATATATATATATATATATATATATATATATATATATATATATATATATATATATATATATATATATATATATATATATATATATATATATATATATATATATATATATATATATATATATATATATATATATATATATATATATATATATATATATATATATATATATATATATATATATATATATATATATATATATATATATATATATATATATATATATATATATATATATATATATAAAAATTGTAAGTGAATAGATTTATGGTTAATATATACCGGGACATTGGCCCAGCGGTTAGAGTGTTCGCCAATGGCCCGGGAGACCTGGGTTCAATCCCAGGTCGAGTCATACCAAAGACTTTAAAAATGGTACTTGATACCACGTTGCTTAACACTCAGCATTATAAGGTACGGTTCAAGGGTAAAGTGGAGCAATCCCGGGAATGGAGTAGCGCCCTCCCCTACACCTTGGTGTAGTAGCTATCGAAAAGGGAGCCTTCGGGTCACCCTCGACTATGGTCGCTAACTTACTTATACCTATATATATATATATATATATATAATTTGTAAGTGAATATATTTATGGCATATATATATATATATATATATATAATTTGTAAGTGATTAGATTTATCTATCTATCTATCTATCTATCTATCTAATTTGAAAGTGAATAGATTGATGGCATATATATAATTTGTAAGTGAATAGATTTATGGTATATCTATATCTACACCCCCCATATATATATATATATATATATATATATATATAATTTGTTAGTGAATATATTTATGGCATATATATATATATATATATAATTTGAAAGTGAATATATTTATGATCTATCTATCTATCTATCTATCTATCTATATAATTTGTAAGTGAATAGATTTATGGCATATCAACACTTGTGGGTTACTACCGAATCCTGTTAATATATATATATATATATATATATATATATATATATATATATATATATATATAAAACGGAATTTAGCATTAAATAACCCAGAAGCGTTAATATTCCATAAAACACAACCAAACCAAATGAAAACATCCCCCCATTTCACTCTCTCTCTCTCTCTCTCTCTCTCTCTCTCTCTCTATTTATTTATGAACATATATATTTATCTACATCTCTCGCTTGCTCTCTCTCTCTCTCTCTCTCTCTCTCTCTATATATATATATATATATATATATATATATATATATGTATATATATATTCCTTTGTTTGGCCCATTAGATCTATAGCATCCTATATATATCCAGTATTCTGTGTGTTATATATTTGATCGTGGGCCATATCGGTCTTTGTATGTCAGTGAGTATGCAACATTAATATTCTATAAATACGAAACCCAAAGGGTATTGGGTGTGGTAGAGAAGAGCCGTGAGGAAAATGGCGCCAGTCCATTGATTGTTTTGGCGCGTAATAATAACAAGATAAGCAGCGAATAGCGTCCAAGATTTATTCGCGATAGAAGGCACGGCCAACGTTGCGGCAAAGACCTATTAAAACGACTGTTTATCGCGTTGATAGACACTAGGCGACAGATAGGCAAATAGAAAGTCGTGGCAATAAATATAGAGAAAACAGCACAGTTGAGAGACGTGAAACGCTGGACGCGTATATAAACATCTACTCACCAATTCATCATTTTCAAACCAAAACCGGATGTATCGACGAGTACATAAGCTGAGATGAGTCCGGTACAAGAGGAAAACGAAAAGAAAATAATCAGTAGGAAGATTGTGTTGCTCCTTCAATTTAAAAATAGTGCCGGACCTACCAACAAGCCAAATAAGCTAATGCTTAGAGACATAAAAACCTCGACGCTTCATTTTTTTGAAAAACATGTATATTTCTATTTTATAAGTAAAGTTAGCGACCGTAGTCGTGAGCAACCAGAAGGCTCTCTTTTTAATAGCTACTACACTGAGGTGTTGGGGAGGACGCTACTTCTTTCCCTGGATTGCTCCACTTCACCCTTGATACGTACCTTATATTGCTGAGTGTTGAGCAAGGAGGTATCAAGTACTATTTTTAAAGTCTTTGGTATGACGCGACCTAGGATTGAAACCAGGCCCCCCGGACCATTGGCAAACACTCTACCCACTAAGTCAATGAGCCGGTATCTACAAGGCCAATGAATCAAGTTTTGTAATATTTTGGTAGTATGTGCTAGTTTGCGGCATGTTAATCATTTGACCAAAGCAGTTCAAGTCGTGTTAGGTACATGTTATGGTTGGTAGTATCGTATATCATGGTAGTTGGTGCGCTGACATGTTGTGCATTGTTCCCCTGTGTGTGATTTGAAAGCTGCACTGAAAACGTACAACGTAGTCTAATCCGAGAGCTTATGTTTTACGAGTTCGAATGGGTCCTTAACGCCAGAAAAGCAACAAAAAATATTTGTGCGAAATTTGAAGGTGCAGTTGAACACAGTGCTGTAAGCAGATAATTGAAGAGATTTTATTTGGGTTGTACATATTTACCTACTTCTCCACTCGGGCAGTATATGACACAAGGTCAATGATTTTAAGCGGAGTTTAACAGGTTTGAATTCAGAGTTTTCCTTCTCCTTGACTAGTTGCCTCACCAAGGCTGAAGAACATAGTCTGCCCTACTATTTGCGCATAGCTGGAGGTAGAATAATTAGATTCATACCTTTCCCAAGGGTATTAGTGCTATGTGAAATGCAATCAGTCTCGTCCAGGATTTGAACTCGTGTCGCCGTGTCCATTTCCTACGACAGTAACCATTACACCACGGGCACTTTTTATCTGGGTTGTAGGAACTTAGATGATCAGGCAAAGTCAGGTAGGCCAAAAACTGTGGATTTCAAAGCCGTGTTCCAAACAGCTCACGCAAATTCGGCATGTAACATCTGGAGAGCATCAGGCGAGTTTGGCATCTCACAGTCCAGCGGGGCTCGTCACCTTCACGACCTCGGCAAAAGCAATCGCAGCTGCTGAATTGTACCTCAAGTTACGAAATATTGCTAAACTTTTGACTCTCCTTAAAATATATAATTTTTTCCTTATCTTTTTATTTGACCCAAAGTGTACTTTATTTTAAAAAAAGAACTCGACCGTTGTACTCAGAGAAACCATTAAGGCTGGCTCAGGTCAAATAATTTCGATTGACATGTTATAACCTCTAACGTCAGTTGAGAGCAGGAATTTCACTAGAAGATTATAAAGACATGTGACTGTAAATTTTAGAAGTTAGAGATTTGATTTTGCCTTTGAATTAGTAAGACGCTCTATTTAAAGTTCACAGACCAGCAAAAATTGCGCGGTCATAATTTTCCATCAATGTTTATAGGACAGTTTTCAGTTTCGTCCGATCGGTTATTATCAGAATACGTCTGAAGTGAATGAATAATGCCTGCATACAAAACAGATATCGTTATTATTTATCTCAGCAAAGAAGATAAAGCAGTCACAAAGGAAGAAGAGAAACAGCCTGGAAGAAGATGGAACAACCTGGAAACCAGGCCGAAGATTGCGATACGACTATATAACATTAGCACCTCAGCAGATAAAAGTCATGGCCTTATCCAAAAAAGGGAACTTGTCTTGAAAATTAGCCATGAAATTTTACCTGGGCTCAAGTTTTCACCACTGGGACCAAGTGTTCATTAGACAGATGCAATTTAAAGTTAAAGAAAAATGTGGGCATTACTTATCTGATTCCTTTATATATATATATATATATATATATATATATATATATATATAAAATGATGAATATATATTAGTTTTTATATACATTTAATAGCAGGGATGCTTATCTTCGACCACTGGTTTCATGCCGTCTTTATACGACCATCATCATGCTGAAAATGCTATTAAATATATAAAAAGACTAATATATATTTATTTATTATTATATTACATAATACCTCTATCACAGATATTGAGCACTCTCCAAATTATACCGCATTTGGTCTGCCACAAAATCCACCAAGTGAGACAGTTGGTTGGTTGGTTGTTTTGTTTTACGGTCATTTAACGCCTAATTAAATTTCAAACAAACAGATTAGTATAAGTACAGTTTTTGTTTACAAACTTAAATATCAAAACAGTTCTGTTAAGCGTCAATACAATTCCTTTTCAAATAATTCAGAACAGAGTTTAGTTCTATTTTAGCCAGAGATAGGACCCGATCTGGTGCTACCACTCCGGGCCAGGGTGGACCAGGGAACAAAGGAAATGAAGGGGTTCTTCGCGTTCCCTAAAAGCTCCAGCATTACTAAAAACTCACCATCAGATTGTTTAGAGTCATATCTCGGAATTTTTTACGGGGGGTGTCTTAACCCCCTGAAGAAAAACAGGCGGTATATTCTACAGCCCCAGTCTACTGGGCTAGAGATAATAACAACCATGCACTGTTGTAATACACACACACACACACACACACACACACACACACACACACATGTATATATATATATATATATATATATATATATATATATATATAATGCTCTGTGATGTCAGTAACATTGAGCTCTTTACCAGGAAAATTTAAATGTTCATAGTTGAATGATTTTTTGTCCTGACGGAATTATTCCCAACTCCGGTTTTACTTGACCGAATAATATATATATATATATATATATATATATATATATATATATATATATATATATATATACTGCGCTCTTGGCATAGCTTAGAATATGCTAACCCCACAGCAGAATAGTAAGACCTCCTTTCCAAATGATATGAACCAAGAACTATTCGTATTCAATAGGAATACATGTTATCATATAACTGAAAAATTACTTATTTTAAGAATAATTACTTTAAGCTGTAATTGTTTACTAAGTATTATTATTAGTTACTTGAATCTATTTAAGTTGTAAAGTTGGCGACCGTAGTCGAGGGTGACCAGAAGGCTCCCTTTTCAATAGCTACTACACCGAGTTGTTAGGGAGGGCGTTACTCCTTTCCCAGGATTGCTCAACTTTACCCTCGATACGTACCTTATATTGCTGAGTGTTAAGCAAGGAGGTAACAAGTACCACTTTTAAAGTCTTTGGTATGACTTGACCTGGGATTGAAACCAGGTCTCCCGGATCTTTGGCGAACACTCTACCTCCTGGGACAGTGCAAAAATGATTATTATTTAATCGAAATTACTTGAAACCATATAATTATTAATATTAGATAGGAATGATTAAAACCATACAACTGTGTGCAAATTATTTGTATTAGATTGAAATACTTGATATCAAATAACTGTGCAAAACAACTTTTGAAAAACAACAACATAAATTTTAAATGAAATGTAAAAACTATCGCAATTCTCAAACATCTTGGCGGGTTGACATGCCGCTAAAATCAGTTGATCTATCTATCTATATATATATATCCTTGCGGTACACCTGCTACAATATCGAAGTAGTCTGTGTCTCCCTCCGTAGAGCGGAATTTTACCTTGGTGTTTCTATAGAGCATCATTATGGCTACGACTGTTTCTTCTGGTATGCCGTATGTGAGAAGGATTTGCTCCATCTTTCCGTGAATGGAGCCAAAGGCCTTAGTAAAGTCAACAACCCCATACCTCTTTATCGTATGTCTAGACTACGCGCTTAGAACATCTATAGATGAAATCAAAGAAAACGGTTTCAAGCTAACAAAAGAAAGAAGCAGAAGGTACTCCGCTAAAACAATTACCGCCGCTGACTACGTCGATGATATAGCACTTCTGGCAAATGCACCCGCACAAGCCGAAACCCCGCTACATTGTCTGGAACGAGCCGCTGCAGGCATCGGCCTCCATGTCAACGCACACCAGACGAAATATAAGTGCTTCAATCAAACAGGTGACATCTCCACACTAAACGGTTGCGCTCTGAAACTAGTTGACAAGTTCACCTACCTAGGGAGCAGTGTCTCATCAACCGAGTATGACAACGATACACGACTAGCAAAGACATTGACAGCTATCGATAGGCTATTGGTCGTATGGAAGTCAGACCTGACCGATAAAATTAAACGCAGTTTCTTCCAAGTAGCGGTAGTATCGATACTGCAATATGGATGCACCACTTGGACGCTGACTAAACGGATGGAGAAAAAACTTGACGTCAATTACACGAGAATGCTGTGAGCAATATTGAACAATTCCTGGAGACAGCACCCAACAAAACAGCAGCTGTACGGCCACCTACCACTTGTCACGAAAACTATCAAAATTTGACGAACCAGACATGCGAGACACTGCTGGAGAAGCAGGGACGAGCTCGTGAATGATGAACTCCTGTGGACCCCTTCACATGGCCGAGCAAAGGCAGGACGTCCAGCTGGAGCATACATACAGCCGCTCTGTGCTGATACTGCATGTAGCCCGGAATACCTGTCGGGGGCAATGGACGATGGAGAGGGGTGGCGAGAGAGGGTCAGAAATATCCGTGCTGATAGGGCGACATGATGATATATATATATATATATATATATATATATATATATATATATATATATGCACAGTACTTTACCAGTTTAGCTAGCGGGCCATTTCCTGCGAGTTTGATTCTTACTGAGTGCTTCACATTAGCTGCCTTTTGCCAACTAGATTTGGCTTAGGAAACAACGATATCTATCTGCGTCTGCATTTGTTTGGTTTGGTTTCTTTGTTTAATGGCATATCAACCTTTGTAGGTTAAATAATGCCAAAGCCATTCTCCTAGAAGAATAGTAGTGGTACTATTTAACCCACAGCTGGGAGGATAAGGGGGTTCATACTTTTCCCAAGGGTATTTACCCGAAAGTGAACGTAACAGCGCGACTGGAGTACGAACTCGCTTACAACGATTCCGCAGTCCATCGCTTTAACCATTACACCACGAGGACACCCCCGTGTACATTTGTGTATATACAATGGTATTTGTGTCTGTGACTGAGCTCGTGCGTTTGATCCGACAAGGAGAGATTACATGAGAGGTCCCACGGTTATTGTCGTTAGGAAATAGTATGGGTTGTTTTTAAAGTGCATATCAAGCTTCGTGGGTTATTTAATGCCAAGGCCATTATTGCAGAACAACAGTACTTATACTATTGTATTGTATTGTTATTGTAGAACAACAGTACTTATACTATTTAACCCATAGCTTGGATATAAAGTGGTTTATACCTTTCCATTTGTAGTTTGCTATATCAATGAATAAGGTGTGCTCAATATCGGTGAGAGATAGTATGTATTTAAGGATAGCATTAATACAGAGTTAATGGCACTAGGTGCCAGTTTGTTGCCTCTGTGGTCAGACGAACAGACACACACACACACACACACACACACACACACACACACATATACATATATATATATATATATATACAAAGGAGTAAGACTTTTCCATCGTCAAAAAGGGGTGTCCTTAGTAAGACATAAAACTGGTATGATGGTGTCGCTACAGAGATCTAAAGAGGGTAGAATATTTCTTCATTGCCATGACTCACAGGTCCACTCAGACTCGAAGTTGTAGTACGTGTTAGAGTCTCATAAAAAAAAATCTTTTAAAAATATATTCGTGTTCGATTAGAATACTTGATATCATATCACTGTAAATTATTTGTATTAAGAATAGTAACTTGAAGCTACGGTTGTTTACAAAGGATTACACTGGTTTACAAAGAAATTGAGGCAAGCACAAAAATACCCGTTTTTACCTAATTTGAGGGTGCTGAATTCAAATTTGAAATCCGTTTTTACTCATCACCTGTAGTTTTTTAGATATGCATAGTGTGCATTTTGTGCATATACGGTACATAAATGCGTATATGAATTCAGGGTTAATTCTAATATTGTGAGACTTATGGCTTATTTTTTAGTTTTTATGCACTAAATGTAAGTGATTGCATTACATTACATTATATATATATATATATATCAAGACGGATTTTGACAGTTAAGGCAGTAGGTCTCAATCAACACTCTGGCAGTCATTGGAAGAGGCTGTCTCGCAGGCGGCGTAGGAGGTTGGTGTCCCTCATCTATCGTGTTACACATCTTTTGGGTTACTAAATATTAGTATTACGTTTTCAAATGCACATTTAGTTTTACTTTGTTATATTTTCAGATTCTCCAATGACTTCAAGCACGTCAAAATGTCGAGGATGCCTCAACAAGGCCAATTCTTTCTGCTACGTGTGTGGGGACTTCACAACAGTTGCACTGCGTCGAACCATCACTTCCCTCCTTAGAACCGCCTACTTTCACTATTTTGACTGTAAAATTGGTGACCAGGACAAGCCTTGGGCTCCACACATCTGT
Source organism: Sepioteuthis lessoniana (assembly GCA_963585895.1). NCBI lineage: Eukaryota > Metazoa > Mollusca > Cephalopoda > Myopsida > Loliginidae > Sepioteuthis > Sepioteuthis lessoniana. The sequence goes on along the minus strand of OY757936.1, from coordinate 45,426,294 downwards.
TGCAAACCCTGCTACAATGGACTAACTGTATGGTTTAATGGCAAGAAAGCGGCTTTCAACTTTGCAGTCCCGATGGTTTGGAGAGAGCTGCGAAACCACGCAGATGATTGTTAGTTTTGTTTAACTAATATAACTGGTTTCAGTGCATCTTCTAGGAAAAAGATCAAATAGCACAACCTTCGATCTGCTATGAGACCCGTTCCCCATTCAGATGATCTCCCCGTACCCACACCTCCAGTAAATAAGGATCTTCTTTCTCATCAGATGAAGAAATGCCTTCAAGGAAGGATTCTGCCGAGTCAATATCTTTGGAAGATATTGAATCTGCATATTCAGAAACAAGGGGCAATGAGCCACACTGGATCACGCAAGAAGACCTAAATGATCTTGCTCATGATTTGTATCTGTCAAAACAGCAGTCAGAGCTCTTGGCTTCTCGGCTTAAACAGTGGAACCTAGTCTAGAAAGATATAAGGATCACCAGTTTCAGGAATCAGAACAAAGACCTTGCTTCCTTTTTCGACATGGAAAACAAGTTGTGCTACTGCACAAACAAGCCTGGCTTGTTTACGTCCCTTGGTTTGCCACATAATCCTTCAGACTGGCGTCTTTTCATAGACTCTTCCAAGTGAGGTCTTAAGGGTGTTCTTCTGCACAACGGGAATAAATATCCCAGCATTCCCATTGCTCACTGTCCATCTAAAGGAGTCCTATGACAATATCATATTTACCAACCCCTCCGCTCGGGCAGGGTATGACACAAGGTCAATTTTTAAGCGGAGTTTAACAGGTTTGAATTCAGAGTTTTCCTTCTCCTAGACTAGTTGCCTCACCAAGGCTAAAGAACCTAATCTGTCCTACTATTTACCCGTAGCTGGAGGGAGAATAATCGGATTCATACCTTTCCCAAGGGTATTAGTGCTATGTGAAATGCAATCAGTCTCGTCCAGGATTTGAACTCGTATCGTCGTGTCCAATTCCTATGACGATAACCATTACACCACTATGACAATATGGAGCTTATTTTAGAAGCTATTAAGTACAGCGACTACCAATGGATTCTGTGTAGAGACCTCAAGGTCATTGGTCTTCTTATGGGTATGCAAGCGGGCTTCACAAAGTACTGTTGTTTTCTCTGTCTCTGGGATAGTCGAGCTGTATCCCAGCATTACAAGCAGAAAGACTGGGGGTCTAGAAACACTTTTGTTCATGGCGAACACAGCCTCAAGGAGAATCCTCTGGTGGACATGAAGAAGGTGCTTCTTCCTCCTCTTCACATCAAGCTTGGTTTGATGAAGAATTTCGTGAAGGCGTTGCACAAAAATGGTGCTGCGTTCCAACACTTGTCTACTGTGTTCCCAGGTCTTAGTGCTGCTAAGCACAAAGAAGGCATCTTTGTCGGACCTCAGATCCGAGAAGTGCTGAAGGATACTGATTTTGAGGAGCTTCTTAACTTAAAGGAACTGAGAGCATGGGAAGCATTCAAGTCAGTCTGTAGTGGCTTCCTTGGTAACACACGCGTACCAGATTACCAAGCCTGTATTGAGAAGTTGCTAAAGTCTTACGAGGATATGGGGTGCCGAATGTCACTCAAGATTTATTTTCTCCATTCCCACCTCAACTTCTTCCCGCCAAACCTTGGAGCAGTGAGTGATGAGCATGGAGAAAGATTCCACCAAGACATTACGAAGATGGAAAACAACTATCAAGGCAAATGGAACCCCGGCATGATGGGAGATTTCTGCTGGATGCTCTTGCGTGACATCCCGGAGGCAAAATACACCAGATTTTCTAAGAAAACACACTTTTGACTGTCTGTGGTACTATGAATTGTGTAATTGTGTCATCCAAGTATATTGATTCAATCAGTGTTCTTTATCTATCCTGTTTCATCTGTTATAAGCTGCTGCAACTCTTGAAATATGCACATATATTCTCTGTTTATACTAAAATGAGACTATTTAAAAGCCTGAAAACTAGAGGTGATAGAGCAAAACTATTTATAAATTTGAATTCAGCACACCCAAATTAACGAAAAACACTTATCCCCATTCTTGCCTCAGACCAAAAATTTATTTTTGTGAACCAGTGTTATTATTGATGACTTGAACTTATAACAGTCTGTAAAGAAATGACTATTATCAAATAGAAATAATCACTTGAAACTATATAATTATTTGTATTAGGTTGGAATTCTTGATATCAGACAACAGTGTGTAATTATTTGTATTAGTTTTGTTTGGTTTGGTTTTATAGCATATAAACCATTGGAGGTTATTTAATGCCAAATCCTCTTTATACATAAATATTAAATATATATGATTTGGTGTGGTTTGGCTTTGTGGTATATAAATGATTGTAGGTTTCTTAATGCCAAATCCTCTTTATCATATTTACCAACCCCTCCGCTCGGGCAGGATATGACACAAGGTCTGAATAACAGACTGAATAACAGGTCTGAATTCATAGTTTGCCTTCTCCTAGACTAGTTGCCTCACCCATAGCTGGAGGGAGAATAATTGGATTCATACCTTTCCCAAGGGTATTAGTGCTATGTGAAATGCAATTAGCCTGGTCCAGGATTTGAACTCGTGTCACCGTGTCCATTTCCAACGACGATAACCATTACACCACGGGCACCGCTTTATACATATATGTTAAATATATATTACTATGGCATATCAACCATTGTAGGTTACTTAATGCCAAATCCCGTGTATTTAAATATATATATTAAATATATATGATTTGGTGTGGTTTGATTTTGTGGCATACAAACGATTGTAGGTTACTTAATGCCAAATCTTCTTTATACATATATATTTAATATATATAATTTGGTTTGGTTGGGTTTTATGGCATATCAATCTTGTTGGTTACTTAATACCAAATCCTGTTTATACATATATATTAATTATATATGATTTGGAGTGGTTTGGTTTTGTGGCATATAAACGATTGTAGGTTACTTAATGCCAAATCGTCTTTATACATATATATTTAATATATATAATTTGGTTTGGTTGGGTTTTATGGCATATCAATCTTGTTGGTTACTTAATGCCAAATCCTGTTTATACATATATATTAATTATATATGATTTGGAGTGGTTTGGTTTTGTGGCATATAAACGATTGTAGGTTACTTAATGCCAAATCGTCTTTATACATATATATTTAATATATATATGATTTGGTTTGTTGGGTTTTATGGCATATCAACCATTGTAGATTATTTAATACCAAATCCTGTTTATACATATATATTAAATACACACAATTTGTAAACACATTTTGTTAATAGCGTTTATAAACGAGTCTAAGCTCATTCCTTAGCTAACAGTTAAATGGTTCTAAGTATTGCTGTGTATCGCTAACAATTCAATTAAACCTCAGTCATTTATTTGCACACAGTTAAATTGATAAAACACTTCTATTTCTAACAATCTAATTTTATATGAGTCATTTTTTGCACTCAATTTAAATTTAAAACAGTTCCGTTGGACCCATAGATAGGACCCTATCATGTGCAACCACTCCGGGTCCGAGTGCACCAGCGAGCGATGGCAATGAAGGGCTTCTCCGCATTCCTCAAAATTTCAGCATTACTGGAGCCTCACCCTCAGATTGTTTCGTGTCATATTAGGACACCACTCGTTGTGGGGCGAGTCTTAACCCTCTGCAGTGATGTAGTCGGTGTATTCTACCGCCTCAGCCGACTAGACTGTATTTGTATCTAATCGGTGTAATTGATATATATATATATATATATATATATATATATATATATATATATATATATATATGTGTGTGTGTGTGTGTGTGTGTGTGTGTGTGTGTGTGAAAATGTACAAATATAGAAAAACAAGGTTTTAGAGGATAATTTTTAAAAATTTATGATTGAATTGTTTGCCAACGTCGAATGTTTCGTTTTTTAAAAAGCATTAAATCTTCATCAAGACATTTGAATATATGATGTTGTATCTTCAAATTTTATTTGTACATTTTTATAATGTCAGATTTTTCATCAACTTTCCCAGATACGCGTGTGTGCGTGTGTGTGTGTTTGAATAAACTGACATATATTCATACAAATATTTTCATAAACGCACATATACGTATTTGCGTAAGCTTTTACACTATCATATATACCTAATATATACGTATATTTAAGCACACACACACATACGCACGCACGCGCACACATATTCATGTATATATATATATATATATATATATATATATATATATATATATATTTGTTGATTTTTTCCGAATTATCTTAAATATATATATATATATATATATATATGCTCAGATGTCCAGGAATATTTAAAAAAGAACTTGTACAGGAACTGTCATCTCAAAACTGATTGCAAGAACTCCGCCATTTCCCAAGAGTTGCAAGAAGTTTTGAATCAATATCTCGAAATAAATGGATTGTTTCCGTTCCATACGACTCAATCCGGAGCCAAGGTTTGGAAACAGATACAATTTCGAGATGGAAAAAATAAAAATAATTCGGGGGAAAAAAAAAACAAGAAAAAATTATGTGATATTCACCTTAAATAAAAACACGCTTTCTTTCTCGCTTTCGACAGAAACAGACTAAAAGAGAGAGAGAGAGAGAGAGAGAGAGAGAGAGAGAGAGAGAGAGAGAGAGAGAGAGAGAGGGAAGAATTGTTTTTACTAATCAAATGCACTTTCACACGCATCCTAAAAAGCATTGATCTCAGCACTTCTATAAATTCCAATGTGTATGAAAATGCTCAACTCTTCGGTGATAATATGAGCCCCTCACACCCCTTCAGCTATAGGTATAATGGTGTCATTGCTCTTCTTTTACAAGGATGGCTTTGGCATTAAATAATCCATAAAGGTTGATATCCCATTAAAAGAATTTAACCCACCAAACATAATCGGCGATAAACGTCTGAAGATATTTATATCATATTTCCGGTTAACTGAAAGGCCAACTAGAAATATACACTGACATGCACGGTTCACGAAGATGAACATTCATATGAAAATATTTTACAGACACATGCAAACGGAATGGTTCCAACGCATACAGGTAAGCGTTCACGTCAGCTGAGTGGGCCAAATTATCAACTTGGTTCCCGGGAGTATTTCCCTCTGGCAGCACCTGCCTATTCACCCAAAAGAAATAAGGGTTGGGTTTATTGGCCAGCGCCTGAGGCGCCCCTAAAAGAGAATACTGACTGAATTCCAGGAATTTTAAAACCCCTTCGGGGGCTCGGGTTCGTTTCCTGCTGAACCTCGTACTCTAAGCAGTCCATATGTCACTTTCTGTTGAGATAAATGACAATTTGCCATCGGCTCCAGTGATAAGTTCCTCCATACAAAAAAAGAAAAAAAAAAAAAAGACGTAAAACAAAAAAATAAAAAAACAAAAAGCAAGCGTTTGAAAAGTTTTATTTTTTCTGAAGGAAGACCTTTTTATATTCCACTTGGTGAAATGACTAAAGAGCTGGACAGTGGCCTCGGAGTATGTGAGTTCGAACTCCAGTGGTGGTATTACGTTCACCTTCAGACTAATACCCTTGGGAAAAGTATGAACCCCCTTGTCTTATGGGTTAAATAGTACCGTTACTGTTATTTTGTCAGAATGGCTATACCATTACATAATCTACGAAGGTTGATATGCAATAAAATAAAGAATAAAATAAAGAAACCCAAACCGTTTTTATTTCGAAGATTGGCGCTAAATATTCTTCTTATTTTGTTTTCTAGCTTGAGCTCTGGGTTGTACAGTGCTAAAATTTGTAAAATTTTAACATACATACACACAAACATGCACAAATATATGCTCACATACACACATAACAAGTGAAAACTATTTGTTTGCAAACCAATAAAATCGTACAAATTATTTGGCCTTTTTTAACGGAAAGCACACGAATGCGTAAAATGTATTATTACATCGTAAGTGATTTTAAATTGAATGCCAGAATCGGGAGGGGTGGGTATAGCTGGAACAGTTTGAGATAAGTAACTAAAACAGGAGAAAGAAAACGACTGATAGATAGATAGATAGATAGATAGATATGAATAGACTGCGATACTGAAATCGACAGATACATGGGTGGATATAAACAGTGAGAGAGATCGATGGACAGATAAACTGATAGATATCAGCAGACGGAGATAGATAGATAGATAGATAGATCTAACACCTTCCTACGTGACTATACACCACACTTTTATGAACAACCTCAGATAGATAGATAGATAGATAGATTGATAGATAAAATAGGAGAAAGAAAAGAAAGGGAATGGAATGTAAATATCTTTTTGTTTCTTCCTTATCATTTCTTTTTTCTTTTTTCCCAAAACAATTTTTGATTTGCAACGTCTTTGTTCCTTCGTGGTCGTGGAGGCGGGAATGGATAGATTTTCTTGTTGAGACAATGTCGCAAAGGGGCGTTGGTGCGTTAGCTTTGCAAAGCTGGGAGCTTTATCATAGATTGCCGCCTTTTCCAATACTTTCTTCTTCTAAAATTAAAATCAAAAGAAACGACACAAAACGCGGTAGAAATAAATTTAAAAAATCACACACACACACACACACACACACACACACACACACACACACACACACACACACACACACACACACACTGAGGAAAAATAAATGATAAATAAAAAAAGAAAGAATAAAAAACCAACCAACCAACCAAAAAGAAAAACCTCCTAAAAACCTGCAAAAATTTTGAAATTGAAACAAAAAGCATTTCTTTTGAGACCGTTAATGAATTTATTGAAATTTCAATAAGAAAAAAGGAAAAACTTTGAGAAAATTGTTAAAAAAAAAAGAAAAGAAAACATTATAAAAAGCCTCGAGTGGAAGACATTATTTGTATTTAATTTCTTTCTTTCGACAACTGAAAGAGACAAATTGACAAGAAGTCGGCCATTTTGCAGATGGAATCATGGGATGTGTTTTGGAGGTTTGGGCTTTGGGGTTGGTGTTGGGGGAGAGATACGATGTTTGCCTTATAAAAGAGAAACAAAGAAAATAAAATAAATGGACAAATTACGAAGAAAGGAGGGAGAGGTAAAAGTGTAAAGAAAATGAAAGGAAAATAGCTGTCAAAAAACATCTGTATATAGGAAATCAAGCAGAAGAAAGAAAAAAAAAGAAGAAAGAAAGAAAGAACGAAAGAAAGAAGTGAGGAGAATGAAACAGAAAAGAAAATGACTTCAATGGGGAAGGAAATTGAGCATTTTAGAAAGGAAATTGTAAAGATGACAACAAAACAAAAGATTAAATACCTTTATCTCTATTTAGTATATATATATATATATATATATATATATATATATATATATATATATATATATACATATATGTATATATATATATGTATGTGTATATATATGTGTGTGTGTGTGTGTGTGTGTGTGTGCGTAAGTGTAGACATCTTTCTCCTATGTCATTCCTCACCTGACTTATTCCATATCTATTCTCTCTTTCTTTCTTTCTTTCTTTCTCTTTCTTTCTCTCGCTCTATCCATCTATCTATCTATCTATCTATCTATATCTATCTATCTATCTATCTATATATATATATATGAAGTGTCCGTGCCGTAGTAGCTCACTTAATAGCTAGAATGCGACATGGTAGTAAGCGAATTTGAACCCCTGTCCCTCAACTACATTCAGTTTTGGACTTATACCGTTGGGAAAGATATGAACCTCTGATACCCAACCAAGCTATAGGTTAGATAGTACTACTACTGTCCTATCAGAAAATAAATAACCAAAGAAGGTTATTATGCAATTAAACGAAGAAATCAAAACACACAGTGTGTCACATTTTCTTACATCTTACCAGGTGATTATATACCTCAATAAATATACGATTGATTTGTCACTTTCTGGGTTTTTCAGTCTCATGATTGTGCATATCGCCAAAAACTTCCAATGATGAACAGTCCAGTTGGCCGAGGCTGTAGAATACACCGGCTGCATCTCTACAGAGGGGTAAGACTCTCACTTTCAAAGAGAGTCCTGGATAGCCCAGTCGACTGGGGCTGTAGAATGCACCGTCTGCATCTCTGCAAAGAGGTAAGACTCCCCCCACACACACAACGAGATTCCTGGATAGCCCAGTCGTCTGGGGCTATAGACTACTCCGGCTGCATCTCTGCAGAGGGGTAAGACTCCTCCCCAATGAGAATCCTGGATAGCCGAGTTACCTGGGGCTGTAGAATACATCGACTGCGTCTCTGCAGAGGGGTAAGACTCCCAACAACGATTGTCCTCGATATGAGACTAAACTATCTAACGGCAAGGCTCCAGTCTTGAAGCTTTGAGGAATATTGAATATCTCTTCGTTGCCATTGCTCCCAGGCCTACTCTGACCCGGAGTGGGAGCACCTGATAGTCATATCTATGTATCAAATAGAACTGTTTGGCATTTAAACTGTGTGCAAATTACATGTTAAATTGAATTGTCAGAAATACGATTGTTTGACCATTTAACAGTGTGTAAACTAATGACTGTCTAATTGAATTGTTTGTGATACATAGCAATACTTGAAACCATTTAACTGTTTGCAAACGAATCAGTAATGTTGAATAGAATTATTAGTGTTAAGTAGCAATATTTTAAACTCTTTAATAGTGTGTCGAAATTGAATTATAGATATTACATAGCAATACTTGAAACCATTTAACAGCGTGCAAATGAATGAATAGTGTTCAATTGAATAATTAGAGTTAAATTGCAATACTTGTAACCAATTCACTGTCTTTGAACAAATGATTGATATTGAATAAGATTATATTACAGTTTGATAGTAATAACTGAAATCATTTAACTGAGTAGAAACAATAGCAATTCAAGTGTGTGAAGAAATTAGTTCTAACTCATTTAAAAATTGAATTACCAGCAAACTATTAACTTACAAATCCTATATTTCCATCTATTTAAAAATGTGCGAACAAATGACTGATGTTAAATTGTTAGTGTTACATAGCAATTTTTTAAGCCATTTAATTGCGTGCAAATAAATGATTGATTGTGAATAGGATTATTCATATTAGAAATATTTGAAACCATTTAATTGTGTACAGAAACTGAGCTCACCCTCATTTAAAAATGCTATCAACAAAATATGTTTACATATTAATATTCAATGGATATGTGTGAACAAGACTTGGCGTAAAATAACCAAAAATGCTTGGTATGCCATAAACCCCAACCCAACCCCACCAAATCAGATATATCTAGTATATATCTATAATGAGGATTTGGCATAAAATAACCAATATTAGTTGATATGGCATTAAACCAAACTAAACCAAACCAAACCATATACATTTAATATAAATAGGATTTGACATTAAATAACCTACAATGGTTGATATGTCATAAAAGCCAACCAAACCAAATCATATATATTTGATATATATGTATAAAGAGAATTTGGCGTTAAATAACCTACAATAGTTGATATGCCGTCAACCCAACCAAACCAAAACATATATTTGATATATATGTCTAAAAGCCAACCAAACCAAATCATATATATTTGATATATATGTATAAAGAGAATTTGGCGTTAAATAACTTACAATAGTTGATATGCCGTCAACCCAACCAGACCAAAACATATATTTGATATATATGTCTAAATGGGATTTGACATTAGATAACCTACAATGGTTGATATGCCATAAAAGCAAAGCAAACCAAATCATATATATTTGATATATATGAATGAGTAGAATTTGGCATTAAATAACCTACAAGGGTTGATATTTTTTAAGAAACCAACCAACCAACCAACCAACCAACGAACCAACCAACCAACTCCATGAACCCTAAGTATTCATAATTAAATGAGTTTTTAGGTTGTTTCCCTGTACTGATATAGTATCAAACACTTTTTGTTACGCAAACTTTTCTTATTTACATTTCTTAATTCTTATATTGGTACGAGGAAAATAAGAGGTGTCTTCAATAAGTTTCCGGACTTTTTTTGTACAGGTATTTAAAATTGTCGTAGACTCTTGAAAATTCAGTATATTATTGCTATACATCTTATGAGATGACTGATCAATTTTTATGATTGCAGGTTGAAATGAACAGCTACAACAGCAATTGGAATACACCCTACTAGAACCTGATTGTCACAGCTGGTGAATTTCAAAAATGCAATCTGGACGTGAGGACACTTTAGAAGAACGATATGCAATAAAATTATGTTTTAAACTTGGAAAAAATGATGCCACAGAAACGTATGGAATGCTTCAGACTGCTTTTGGGGCATCTTGCATGAATTGAGCATGAGTTTTTGAGTGGGATAAGAGATTCAAGGAAAGCAGGGAGTCTGTGAGGGATGATGATAGGTGTGGGATGAGTAAGGAAGTCAAAACATGAGTTGATTGGCCAAATAAAGAATTTCATGGATAAGGACAGTCGTGTGTCTATAGAGACAATAAGTGTACAGTTTGATGTCAGTGTGGGAACTGTACACAATTATTCGCGAGGAACTGAAGATGTAGAAGATTTGCGCGAAGTTTATCCCAAGGTTGCTCAGAGAAGATCAGAAAGAAAGACGTTGTCATGACAGCAGGGAGATTGTCAAGCTAATCAATTCAGATCCCGCAGTTCTTGATGCTCTGGTGACCTGCGATGAAAGCTGGATCTACTGCTATGACTCAGAGACCAAGACACAGAGTTCCCAGTGGAAGCATGGTGGCTCTCCCAGACCCAAGATGCCAGACAGAGCAAATCCACCCACAAACTTTTGATGATCCCTTTTTTTGACAGCACTGGGATGATCTACATGCACTGAGTTACCACTGGGCAGACAGTCAACAAGGAATACTATCTTGAGGTTTTAAGGGAGTTCAGGAAGAGATTCCGTCGGAAAAGGCCAGCACTCTTCAAATCGGGTCAGTGGCATTTCCAGCAGGACAATGCACCAGTCCACAACTCCATCCTTGTCACAGACTATTTGACCAAGATGGGCATCAAGACATTTCCTCGCCCACCCTATAGTCCAGACCTTGCTCCCTTGGACTCTTGGTTATTCCCTAAGCTCAGAGGCTGTCATTATGATACAATCGAAGAGATCAAAGAGGCTGTGACGAAGATTATTGACACGCTCACATAAGAGGACTTCCAGAAGTTGTTGGAACGGTACAAGTGCATTGCAGCCGGAGGAGATTACTTCGAAGGGGACTAGAGTTTCATGCGTGTACAATCAATAAAAGTGCCCATACGAAAAAAGTCTCGAAACTTATTTAATGAGCCTTGTAGATTAAAAAAAAACAAAATAGGAGAAAAATTAAAGCACAACAACGAGATTAAGTCTAAAACATAGGCCTGGAGATTTAACCAAACGGGGTTCGCCCTGTAACCGCAACTGTTGGCAATGGCGGTGGTCCAACAGCTGTATTGCTATGTTTGTTTTTATTTTTTTGTTTTTCATTCTTCTTCTCCTTATATATATATATATATATATATATATATATTTATTGATTTTCTGTAAAAAATTGTACATCATCTGAAGAGGCTGGAAAGCTCGTCGAAATAAATTTATGATGGCACGATAAGTGTTCAGTGGGTTTTCTTCCATTTGCGTTACGTATATATATATATATGTATGTGTGTGTGTGTGTGTGTGGGTATGTGTGTTAACATTTTTATCATGTCTCAGCAAAACCGATGCTCTGATGGTGGGGGTTTAGATTCTATCCCATGCAGAAGGGTAAGCTACCTCCTAAAATGTGTTCAGGGCATGACACTCATTTGCACCTGATGGTGACTCTTCATTGCCATTACTTCCAGGTACACTCTGACGTGGTGTGGTAGTACTTGTTAGGATCCCATCTATGGGCCCAATAGATCACTTTAGAAATTATCCGTATTCGATAGGATTATATGGAAAAAACCGTCTTAAGAAATAACGACACAAAAAATGTGAATATGAACGCACTTCTTAAACTCTAGGCATAAAATATCCCTAGACGGATCGATATGTTATTTATAATCAACCAATCCATTAATTAATCAATTAATCAGCAGAAACGAGATTTTTATTTGAGCAATATATTCGTAATATTTTTAAGAGTATAAATCAAATTCTAGACCAATTTGAAACCGAATTGTTATTTTGTGAGGTTTGCATTTGCACAGAAAATTTTTGATCATCTAAATTCTTGATATACCGAAGAAAATATTACCTCTCACTGCATCCTTATCTTTTTCGATGTCAATATCATCATAAACTGCTGTTACAAAAGAGATCCAACAAGTTCACTTGCAATATACAATGGTGTATATATATATATATATATATATGTGTGTGTGTGTGTGTGTGTGTGTATTCAGCATCGCACACTAGGTATTAGTTCGGACTAATTACAAATGTCGATGTTTTCAGAAAACTAGACGTTAGTTAAGGAAACAGATTAAAAAAGAAAAAAAAAAAAAAGACCCGTGACGTTATAAAGAAATAACAGTAAACTAGTGAATATTGTATTTGTCATTTCATCATTCATTTCCTTAAAGATGGCGCCAGCTGGGTTCTAAAATATTTGGGAAAAATACGGTACCTTCTTGAATTCATTTTATCCAGTCAAATAACTCACCTGGACGGAACAATGCAAAAATTGGCAGAAACGAAATGTCTTTTCTATTTAAACACACGCAGACACATAGACACACAGACACAGACACAGACACACACAGACATATATATATATATAACCCAATTTTCTCCTCTCCAAACACGCATTTTTTATCGATGCGCAGCTCAATTCGAACCCCGGGTGAAATTTCATACTCTACACCGCGGTCGGAATTTATTAGGCGTTTACAATTCGAAACTATCTGAAGGGCACAGGCTTGGTCATCTAGTTTTTAATTCAAAAAGTGTTGTGATTCTTATAGGCCAGGAAACGAGTGTTTCCCAGACTGATAAGCCGTGGTGATTTCCTCTAGTGACGAATGTCCTGAACAGGATAATCGGTGCCTATCCGAAAGAACAATAATGCCAGTCGATTAAATATAGACTGTTTGATTTCAATATATCAAGTGAAATACAATCAACAATCGTATGGCATCTATAGTTATACAAAACAAAATAAAGTAACTACACTGGCTATATGTGTGTCGGTATTAAGTTAACTTTAGCAACTTAGTGAAATGTTGGTGTCATTCAATGGTGAGTGAGTAAGTATGGGAGTTTTCTCTCGGCTGATTTCTACCGAAATTGCGTGTGTTCTGTGTCTCTTAGAACGAGTCGATCCATTCTCCCAATGTTGTATATCCATAATACAACTACACGTGTACATTTACAAATATACACTCACATGCGGAAACATTATTAACCGGTAATGACGACTTCAATAACGAACGAACACACTTCTTTATAGAAATATAAATCTCTCACACTTTATTTTCGAAAGGGTGATGTTTGTTGTGTGTGAGAAATGAGTGGACACAATGACGGACTGCTAAATTGACCCCAATTTCCTCCTCGACCATAGCAGCACTTCTTTCTCATCTTGGCTGGGTTGCTCAACCGTGGGTCACTAAGGGCCCAAATCCCTCAGTCTGGAGCTGGTTCTCATTTCGGCATCCTGTCTCCAACTGACTCGAACGCTCGGGCACCTGGTTATATTAATTTCTAACGTTCACCACCTTCCGCTGTTCTTCCGCTTATTTACACAGGTGCATCTCTTGATTGACGGCTCGGTCGAGGGTCAATATATAACACCAACAGTCCAAACTCCACCAAACACATGACGTAAAATAACAGTATATTATTACCGGGTCATTGACCTAATGGGTCGAGTGATCGCCCATGGTCCGGAAGACCAGATTCAATCCTAGGTCGAGTTATACCAAAAACTCAAAAGTGGTACTTGATGCCGCCTTAACACTCAGTATTATAAGGTAAGCATCCAGGGTAAAGTGGAGCAACCCAGGGAAAGAGTAGCGCCCTCCCCTACACATCAGTGTAGTAGCTATTGAAAAGAGAGCCTTCGGGTCACCCTCGACTAAGTTCGCCAACCTTACTTTACTTTCTTATATGCACATCCCTTTATAATCCAATTCTATTTCCAGGCTGAAAATTCATCCCAAATCAGCTATTGTTCAAATCAAGTTGAATAGTCATTTCCTGTACACTTTCTTACTGAAAACAACATCCCAATATTGTCTGCCCATCTGACTGTCAGCTCTGTTCAGCTTCTAAATCCTTACATGGTTTGACCTCTCACAATATCTGGCTTTTGAGAAAAATAAAAAATAAAAAAAAAATAATAATCTGGAGGCTACCATATTATTTGTCGACTTTACCAAGGCCTTTGACTCCATTCACAGAGGAAAGATGGAGCAAATTCTACTCACTTACGGCCTGCCAAAAAGAAACCGTCGAAGCCATAATGATTCTCTATAGAAACACCAAGGTAAAAGTACGTTCTCCGGATGGAGACACAGACTACTTCGACATTGTAGCAGGAGACACACTTGTCCTATACCACTTCATCATCTGTCTTGACTACGCGCTTAGAACATCGATTGATAAAATCAAAGAAAACGGTTTCAAGCTAACAAAGGAAAGAAGCAGAAGGTACTCCGCAAAAACAATTACCGACGGCGACTACGCCGATGACATAGTGCTTCTAGCAAATGCACCCGCACTAGCCGAAACCCTGCTATATAGTCTAGAACGAGCCACTGCAGGCATTGGCCTCCATGTCAATGCACACAAAACGGAATATATGTGCTTTAATCACATAGGCGACATCTCCACACTAAAGGGTAGCCCTCTGAAACTAGTTGACAAGTTTACCTACCGAGGAAGCAGTGTCTCATCAACAGACACAGACATCAATACGCGACTAGCAATGGCATGAGCAACTATCGATAGGCTATCGGTCATATGGAAGTCAGACCTGACCGATGAAATGAAACGCAGTTTCTTCCAAGCAGCGGTAGTGTCGATACTGCTAAATGGATGCACTACATGGACGCTAACTCAACGGATGGAGAAAAAGCTTGACGATAACTATACAAGAATGCTGCGAGCAATATTGAATAAGTCCTGGAGGCAACACCCCACAAAGCAGCAGCTTTACGGCCACCTACCACCAATCACGAAAACTATCCAAATTAAATGAAACAGGCATGCGGGACATTGCTGGAGAAGTAGGGACGAGCACATAAGTAATGTACTCCTGTGGACCCCTTCACATGGCCGAGAAAACGCCGGGTGACCAGCTCGAGCCTACATACAGCAGGTCTGTGTTGATACGGGACGTAGCCCTAAGGACCTACCGGAAGCGATGGACGATAGAGGGAGGTGGCGAGAGAGGGTCAGGGATATCCGTGCTGATGGCGCGACATAATGATGATGATGATAAAAATCTGATTTTTTACATGAACCCTATCTTGACAGCTGTAAAGAAAATTATAACGATGAAATTCTCAAAAGCTAGTTAATTCTGTTACATTACAAACTTTGCTATATTCCTCTCCTTCCAATGACTGAAATGTGATCTTTATCAACTTTTTTTTTCTACACAAAAGCCTCTAAGAAAAGTTCCCTTTTTCAAATGCATCAGGGTTTCCATTCTTACAAGTCACGTGCAATTTACCTGAAAAAGAAAAAAAGCTCTTTGAGGCTCCCTCCTCCTTCTTTTTTCTCATGTTCACCTCGATCATTTGTGTCTTTTCCGAATCTCTCTCTGGGACCGATCTCACCGTCATCTTCAATGGAGGTTCTAGTTCCATCTTATTATCTGCTTGGTCAAAGCAAGTCTCCATTCTCTTCAACTGTCCTCGAGGTTTAATATCATATGTTACTTGAGCCCCCCCCCTTCAGGTTGCGCTTAATCTTTTTTCTTTCTCCATATTATTTATTTAACCTCCTCAATTTCCATCTTATCCTGATAATGATAATTAACATGATCAACTTAACTTGCAGTATTGGTACAAAGTAGTACCATAACATCGTACCTTTCCTTTTTAATTCTCTTGGGATCTTAGTACCAGTTACCCTTCTTAATTTCTCAACTAGACCCTTCAAGCTAATCTTCTTTATAGGTTCTAATAGTTTTGGAATCTCTTGGGCCTCTAATTTAGGAAACGCCTTGACTAAGAGATTCCCTGCTCTGTTTATTTGTCGCTGCCTCCCACCAGACACGACTTGACACATGGTCAAAAGCCCGAAGGCCAATTAAAGTGGGGATAAAGGTGAGGGGAAGGTCGGGAACGAACCGAGACTCGAACCCTGCTGGTCTATGCTACTCATCGGCTCACTTGGTGCAATGTGAGCCTGATAAGGCAAGCAGTTTCACGAACCCAAATCTGGGTCCGGGCACGTATGCCGGGTTATGGCTTGAACTAGACACCAAGGTCTAGTGCCATACATAGATTTCGAGAAAGTCCGCGGGTCCAATTATAAGTCAACACGTCCACAAGGGAAAGGAAATTATCTCGAATTTTAAATTTCTCCACTGCCTGACAGGTAGGCAAAATAGTTGCACTAAAAACGGCACAAGCCATGGTTAAGCCAATGACAGTCAAAGAGAGCCTCCTTCTTAAAACACCCTTCAGCTACTTTTCACACACTTTAGTCAATTCTATATCCATATTTGAAGTTATTGTTGATATCGTATCGGATAACCTCACTGCTTGGGCCAATATTTCCACTATCGCTATATTAATTTGACAAACCTTTGGAGTTATATCCACATATCCCTTAAACGATTCCATCACACACATCCTATATCTACTTGTATGAATTGGGCTTCTCATGGAACACATTTTCAGTACGTTCACGCGACTGAATAAGATTTTCTAAGCATGAACTTTGACCCTATCAGATTTCATCATCATCATCGTCCTCATCACGTCGAACCATCAGCACGGATATCCCTGACCCTCTTTCACCACCCCTCCCTATCGTCCATTGCTTCTTGTAGGTCTTCAGGGTTATATATTGTATCTACACAGAGCTGCTATATGTAGGTTCGAGCTGGTCGTTCTGCCTTTGTTCGTCCATGTGAAGGGGTCCACAGGAGTAATTCACTAATGAGCTCGTCCCTACTTCTCCAGCAGTGTCCCGCATGTCTGGTTCGTCTAACTTTGATAGTTTTCGTAATGGGTGGTTGGTGGCTGTACAGCTACTGCTTTGTGGGGTGCTGCCTCCTTAACTTGCTCGCAGCGTTCTTGTGTAGTTGCCGTCAAGCTTTTCGCCTCCAATCCATATTTTGCCACCACTCTTCCTTCTCCTCTCTTATCTAGTTAGAGAACGGGTAAATTTACTACCTTCAATACTTCAAAACTATTCTCTCCATCTAATAAGGGTAGAGACGTTAGGGCGACTATTTGATCCTGAGTTATAAGCGTAGTGCACCCTAAAGACTTATAATAGTGTCACCAATCCCTCACTGGATCCGCTGGAAATCTAAGATGATTTGACAGTTCTGCCTGGATTCTGAGGAAAATATCTCTCGAATATGTTGGATTCACCACATTTGATGACAGATGTCTCAATGGCAACAAGTTCAACTGGGCCCAGACATGTTTCAGTGACAATAACAAGGACTAAAAACCTGATTTAAAAGAGCATTTATTGTCGTCAATTGCAAAATTTGCTTCATTGCAACCTCTACCTTTCCATTTCGAACCTAAGTTTGATTGGCCACAGTCCATATTTCCCAGGATATTTGCTGAATCGTGCTTAATATCTAATTCATTCTTCATTAATTCAGTTCTTGTAACATTTAGAATTGATATACTTTTCTGGTCAGTTTGTGTTAGTTTTTCCTGGTTTCTTTCTATTACTTTCGATCTTTCCATTATTAATCTCAGGTCGCTTTTTGTAACTAGATAAATCAAGAAAACTCTGCACTCCTGACATCATTTTGTGTCTTTTTCATTCCAAGAGTGTTTCTTAGATCACCATCTTCAAGGAAGAGTTTTTTCGACACCCATCACCTTCTTCTTATCTCGTGGCTCTCCCCATTCTTCTATTCAGAGCCACTTCTTGGCCTTATCAGCGTTCGCTTCCAGACTTATCTTTCAATTCCAAGAGTGGAATGTTATATTTTTTTATCCCGTTGTGTAATTCTCCATCTGTAGAACCTCCCTGTTGTTTGTTATCTGCAGCTTTCTGCTGTGTCTCTCTAAATATGAGTTCAATCTCCGTTTTATGAATTCTGTTTAGAAAATTATGACTTTTCACTACAATTAATGGAACTTTGACAATAAAAATCAAAGAAAATAGTCACTTCCTATGTGTGTCTTAGCCAATAAAATGTAATTTAAATTTATCTCAATAATTTTTTGATCATTTTTTGATTATTTAAAATGTTGGTCAGAAAGTGCTTCAGTGTGAGATCATCTGGCGGTTCCTGGTTCAATCCCACCTACAGGTAATATAACAAAGAATACCTACTACAGCTTAACACTTGTACCCGGTCAAAGTTGACGGATTTAGAACAATCAATATATCCTCGTAGATTAGATAAATGGTTCAGTTCGAAGTTCCATGTAAGTTCGTGAGTTCGAGAGAATACACCTGAAGAAGGCCGAAGAACATATCGGCCGAAACGTTGTGAGTATAACAATGAAGACGAAGACAATAGTCCGAATATTCTAAGTAAATTTTTTAAAAAATACGGTTTATTTTTTTTTTTCAATGTTTTTTTTTTCTCTAATACTTTAGTTAACCTGGTTCCTCCTTGTTCAAAATACGAAACAGCAATTGAAATCTGAAGCAATAAAGATAATTCTTATGCTTGTTCAAATAGTTTTGAGCTGTAATTTCTATATATCTTTTTAAGCATTGGCCTATAAAAAAATTACTGGTTTATAGCGAGTACTTTTTACGGTGTGAGATTCCTAGACTCGATCCATAAAAGTTATTTTTCTCCTAGACTGATGATTAACTAAGGTTAGAAATCGTTGTCTGCCCCGCTAAGTGACTCACAGCTGAAAAGAAATTATGAATTTGCTTATATACTCGAGTAATGAATGACTTCGTGTGTTGAACCTTCTTAATTTTTAGCCATAAAAGGCATTTTTATGGTATATTGCGTGTAATAAATCCCCCCTTACTTTTAGTGATGCGAACCTACAAAAAATATTTCTTCTGCGTCAAATGACATCAGGAGAAAACATCTAAACTTTTATTCATACTTTCGAAACTACTGCAAAGTAATCAAAATCAATGCAATACCAGGTGCAGTCGATTGGAGCAGTAGAATAGACCCGTCTGTATCTCGGCAGAAGGGTAAGACCCTACCAACGAGTGTCCTGATACATGACACTAAACTATCTGATGCGAGGCTCCAGTAATGCTGAAGCTTTGGGAAATGCGGAGTACCCGTTCATTGCTATCGCTTAAAGGTCCACTCTGACCTGGAGTAGTAGCACCTGAAAATAAGTCAAACAGAACTGTTTGACGTTCAAACTGAATGCAAACAAATCCCTTATGCTGAAATGAATTATTTAAAAAAGAACTGTTTGATCATTTAATTGTATGTAATACAATTGACTGATGTCTTATTGAATCGTTAGTGATACATAGCAATACTTGGAATTATTTAACTTTGTTGACTTATGCTAAATTGAATTGTTAGAAATAGAACCGTTTGTTTGTTTGTTTGGTTGGGTTTATGGCATATCAACCTCTTATGAGTTATTTCATGCCAAATCCTATTTATGTACGTGGTGTCTTCAATGAGTGTCCAGACTTTTTTGTACAGGTATTTAAAATTGTCATAGACACTCGAAAATTCAGTATGTTATTGCTATACATCTGATGAGATGACTGACCAATTTTTATGATTGCAGGTTCAAATGAACAGCAATTGGAATACCACTTACTAAAGCCTGATTGTCACAGCTGGTGAAGTTCAAAAATGCAATCTGGACGTGAGGACACTTTAGAAGAACGATATGCAATACAATTCTGTTTTAAACTAGATAAAAATGATGCCACAGAAACGTATGGAATGCTTCAGACTGTTTTTTGACCATCTTGCATGGATCGAGCATGAGTTTTTGAGAGGCATAATAGATTCAAGGAAGGCAGGGAGTCTGTGAGGGATGATGAGAGGTGTGGGAGCAGTAAGAAGTCAATACACCAGAGTTGATTGGCCAAAGGGTTAGGGTTATGGTTAGAGTTACTATGTTGAGGTTTTAAGGGAGTTCAGCAAGAGAGTCCTAGGGAAGAGGCCAGCACTCTTCAAATCGTGTCAGTGGCATTTCCACCAGGACAATGCATCAGTCCACAACTTCATCCTTGTCACAGACTATTTGACCAAGATGGGCATCAAGACAGCTGCTCACCCTCCCTATAGTCCAAACCTTGCTCCCTGTGACTTTTGCTTATTCCTTTAGCTCAGAGGCTGTCGTTATGAGACAATTGATGAGATGAAAGAGGCTGTGACGAAGGTTATTGACTCGCTCATACAATAGGACTTCGACGAGGCCTTCCAGAAGTTGTTTGAAAGCTACAAGTGCATTGCTGCCGGAGGAGATTACTTCGAAGGGAGTTTCATGTGTGTGCTATTAATAAAAGTGCCCACACGAAAAAAAGTCTGAAAACTTTTTTAATGATCCTCGTATATATGATTTGGTTTGGTTCGGTTGGGTTTTATGGCATATCAACCATTGCTGTTTATTTAATGTCAAATCCTCTTTATATATATATATATATATATGATTTGTAAACACATTTCGTTGATAACAATTTTGAATGAGTCTAAGCTCATTATTTTGCACACAGTTAAATGGTTTCAAGCATTTCTATCTTAAACAGTCCTATTTGACTCCTAAATAGGAATCTGTCACGTGTTACCATTCCATTTCTGAGTGGACTTGAGTGCGATGTCAATGAAAGGGATCTCTGCATTTTCCTAACTCCTGCATTGCTAGGGCCCCACCATCAGATTGTTTAGTATCATACCTCGGACACTCGTTGGGAGTTGTTACCCCTCTGCAGAGATTCAGTCGGAGAATTTTACACCCCCAGCCAACTGGGCCGAGTCACATCTGACCTTAAAGCAGAGTTCTTATACTGTCTTCCTTTATAATCGGCTTTTTAGTTGTTTAGACTTAAGCAATGTTGTCAGGTTGGTTGGTGTTTTATGGCATATCAGCCCTTGTGGGTTATTTAATGCTGAATGCAGTTTGCACACACACACACACACACACACACACACACACACACACACACACACAGATATCTATAGGAAGTGCTCGTAGTGTGATGGATAACTTCGTAGGAAATAGACACAGTGACTCGAATTCAAATCCTGGACGGGGTTGTTTACATTTCAGTCACACTAATACCTTTGGGAAAGGTATGAATCAAACTATTCACCCTCCAGGTATAGCTAAAATAGTCGGGCAGACGGGGCTCTTTAGCTTTCATATGGCAACCGATCTTGGAGAAGGAAAACTCTGAATTCGAACCTGTTAAACTCCGCATAAAGTTGGCCTTGTTTCACAATCTTCTTAGGTAGAGGGCTGGGTAAATACACGCACACACACACACATATATATTTATATATATTCATATACATGTAAGTGAATATTTTGTTGGTAACTTAATTTTTGAACGTGTTGTTAAATTTCATTTGTTGGCACACAGTTAAATGGCTTCAAGTATTTCTTTCAAACACTAATCATTCTTTAAATATCAATCATTTGTTTGTATATAGATTATTTCGAGTATTTCTATTTAATACTAATAATTTTATTTAATATTAAATATTTGTGTGTACCCAATTATTTAAATCTACGTATTCCTAATACTAATAATTTTATTCAATATTAACCATTTGATTGTCCTCAATTAAATGAATTCAAGTATTCCTATCAAATAGTAATAATTTTATTTAACAGTACTCATTTGTGTTGACAATTCAATGGTTTCTAAAAATTTCAATTTGACATCAGTAATTCTACCCATCGAGTATTCCTATCTAAACCAAAAAGTTTGTACACAGCTGTATGGCTTCAAAAACTCATAAGATCGGTTCTGTTTCTTTGTTTAATGGCATATCAACATCTGTAGGTTAAATAGTGCCTTTACTGTTCCTCTGCAAGGATTTCTTTGGTATTGAATTACCCAAGAAAGTTTTTATGCCATTAAACAAAGAAGCCAAACCAAACCATCATTATCCTTTTTCAACAATTTAACCCTCAAATAATGCTACCAGCGATCTCACCGTGCATAGCGCAGTTTTGCATTTGACCTTGAGGGTGGTTTTAGTCACCTCATGACTGGCACACTATGGTAACACTCTAATTATTACATTATGAAAGATTCATATCGTATATTGCATTTTTTACCTGCTACTTTTACCTTCTACTTTTTACAATTGCCCATTTATAGTTGATGATTGAACCATCAGAAAAAAAAAGTTACAAAATTTTCCCCAGACGGAATATGCCCCTTTGAATAAATAGATAATAAATTTGATTTTCGCATTAAGTTCAAACTCTAAAAGGTTATATATATATATATATATATATATATATATATAATATATATATATATATATATATATATATATATATATATATATATATATATATATATATATATATATATAATTTCTATCTCTTAGAGCGATGTGAACTAACATTTTATCTTAAGTTCGTTTCCTGCAAGTATTATTATTTCAAACTTTGAAATATACTTTACATCCGTGTACAGCGACGAGGAAAATAAATGGTTCTACTTCCAATGAATAAATAAATAAACAGATAAAAAAATCAAAAACCTTTTATTAAGAATTTGTGTTTACAAAAATACATTTTAAAGACTCTATGGTCATTCATGGCTGTAGTGAAACTTATCCAATTCATATTAGCATAACACCAAGGGAAGATATAAATTTGAATGCATATTGGGGAGGGGGCGCTAAAAATGGGGTTTACAAAAGTTATGAACCACTTGACCCAACGTAATGAATATCTTCACAGTTTTATATGCAAATTTCTTGTTTTAAATAAACTAAACTTAAATTGCATAAATTTTGAAACCTTCAACTTGTTATTTTAATGTTGCTGATTTAAATTTTCAATAAGAAACGTGTATTTCATTGATTGATTGGTTTTAAAGATACTTCAATCTGTCTAGAGTTATCTTATTTTAAGACGTTAGGGAATCGTGTTCCTTGTAGGTTCACACTTACATCTTTGTGCAGTTGTGTCTTAAGAGTTTTTTTTTTCAGATGTTCCTGTCAAATACGAATAATTTTTTAGATAGATCTATTTGACCCATAGATGGGACCCTAACGGGTACTATCACTCCGAATCAGTAGACGTAAATGGAGGGCAATGAAGAAGCAATTCACACAGCAGATTTCTAGAACTAAAGTCCCAACATCAGATACAGTTTAGTGTCGTAGCCAGGGCACTCAATATATGGGTAAAATGAAACTGTTTAATTATTTACTAGACTTGAAAACATTTATATTGAATTAAATTATTCGTGTTAAATAGCGATACTTGAAACCATTTAACAATGTGCAAACAAAACTATTAGTGTTAGATAGCAATAATTGAAATCTTTTAACTGTGTGCAAATAAAAGTATTAGTCTTTATAAACAAATGAGCTCTGACTCGTTGAAAAATTGTTAACAACAAACTATTCGTTTACAAAGCTTATATATTTGATATATATGTATGAATAAGATATGGCATTAAATAACCTTCAGGGGTTGAAATTCCGTAAAACAACTAACCAAACAACCAACAAGGACACCCGTTTTTATCAGGGTTTTTTTTTTGTCCTTGGGAAAATAAATGAAGATCATTGAAACGTCAAAATGAATGAGGCAGGTTATTTTTTTTATTGGGTGGCTTATTTTATTTCATTTCATTTCTTTGAGTAGATTTTTTTTTCTTGCCACAGTCTCATAAAATACACTTGAAATATATATTTTCCCAGTGTGCCGAAATTAAATTCACTGTGTATGTTTTAAGGGTAGAAGTAAAAGTTGGTCATCCAATAAATATACATTTTCATAACAAAGACTAAGAGATATCTAAAAGAAAAAAGATTTAAGAAAAAATATTCTTATTGTATAGGAATATAATAGTGGAAAGACAGTTCGACCGAGTGAAGATTTGAAAGAAACGACAGTTCTGATTCCACTATTATGGCAAAAAAAAAAAAAAAGAAAAAGAAAAAGTTCTAGGAGTGGGGAAATTGTCTGAAAAAGTGGGAGGAGTGAATGGAACTTTGAGAAAAAATGTTCTGTGAGATGTTAGGGAAAAGATGTGAACCTTAGGCGATATTTTGTATCGACTGTGGACAATCAATTCGATTAAAGAATAGAAAATAACAATAAAAAAAGAAGAGACTCTGTCTGTCTGTTTGGCTGATGTTACACATACACACACACACATATACAAAATATACAAGGCGCGCTTAGTGATACGGTTATCATCGTAGGAAATATAATCAGTGACCCGGATTCAAATCCTAGAAGAGGGAGAGGCCGTTAGCATTTCAGTTCGCGCTAATATTCTCCTTAGGAAATCCATGAATGCATCCTTCTCAACGATTCCGACAGCTGTGGGTATATGCTCGAACAGATTATTTTATTTTTTCTTGGTTTGGCAACTAGTCTAGGAGAAAGAAATCTCTGAATTAAAACCAGCTGTGCTCCGCTTTAAAAATGTTTATCTTATGTCACATCCTACTTGTGGCGGAGGGAATATATAAATACATATTTACAAGTAATGATCTATTCTTGATGACTGCAATAAGGAACATCATAAAAATACTTGATCGAACGAAATCCTTACTTGATGTTCATTAAATAAAAAGAAAATATATAAATAAAAAGATGGCGGATCGAGTTGTGTAAAATTTGGTTGTAAGATCGCAAATGGTCGCAGAGTAAAATGCTGGATCTACGGAACGTTTGAGGTAATTATAATTAGTTTCATTTATACATGTATATATATATATATATATATATATATATATATATATATATATATATATATATATATATATATTGCAATAGTTTATTAGATTATTTTTCTTTTCAATTATGATTTCTGGTTCATTTAAAAATCATGTTACTTTTGGGAGTTTAATGTTAAGACGCATCATCTAGAAATTTAGCAATTAACAAAGAAAGCCGGCCTGAAATATTTCGACCCAGTTCTTATCCAATCTCAAAATATTTATCAACGAAACACCATAGTATCGACTTTTCAGCTTGGGTAAACTGTAGAAATTTTAGAAAAAAAAAATTCTTCGCTAGATTTGTAAAGCTTATACTTGAAATTCGTTCGTCTTCGGAAAACGACGTGGCTGATAAAAGACAAATGGAAGGATGCACGAATCTGGTTAGCCCATCCCAATCCATTCAACATTACGTGTGATCAAATGCGGGAATTTGATTCTTTTGTAAATGTTTAAATTACAATCATAACTATATTTTCTATGTTCCAATATATTTTTAATAGCAATTAAAAAAAAAGTCTATTATTATTAAATTTGTATATAATCATTTGTTTTGAAGAATGCGGTATGATTTCAAGTATTAAACTATCGTAAAGTAATGATGTAAGAACAATTATCGATTTAAGGTAAATATTCTTCTTTAAATAGTTGTTTTCGCACAATTTTGATTTAATTGGTTTGTTCTTGTTGGGTTTTATGGCATATTAACCATTGTTGGTTGATTAATTCCAGATTCTATTTATACTTATGTATTAAATATATAGGATTTGGTTTGGTTTGGTTTGTTTTTATAGCATATCAATCATTGGAGGTTAATTAATTCCAAATCCTCTTCATGCGTATATATTAAATATATAGGATTTGGTTTGGTTTGGTTTTATAGCATATCAACCATTGTAGGTTATTTAATGCTAAATCCTCTTTATACATACGTATAAAATATGATTTGTAGACCCTTTCTGTAGAAAACCTTTTCAAACGAGTCTGAGCTCATTTTTTTTTTGTTGCTCACAGTTAAATGGTTTCAAGCATTTCTATCTCACACGAATAATTTTCTTAACTATGAATCATTTGTTTGTACACATTTAAATAGATGTACATGATATGTTAGAGATTATTTTGTCAGTAATTTCATTTTTAAATGAGTTTGAACTAGTTCGTTTGCCCATTAGTATTTCTATTGCTTCGACATAGTTAAATGGTTTCAATTATAGGTATTTATGATATATAAACCGGCTCATTGACCAAGTGGGTACAGTGTTCTCTAATGGTTCGGGAGACTTGGGTTCAATCCTAGCTCGCGTCATACCAAAGACTTTAAAAATGGTACTTGATGCCTCCTTGCTTAACACTCAGCATTATAAGGTACGTTTCAAGGGTAAAGTGGAGCAAAACAGGGAAAGGATTAGCGCCCTCCCCTACACCACGGTGTAGTAGCTATTGAAAAGGGAGCCTTATGGTCGCTCTCGACAAAAGGGAGACAACTTACTTATCACTTATAATTCAAATCAATATTAACTATTTGTTTGCAGACAGTGAAAGGGTTGTAAGTATTACTTTCTTACATTAATTACTATATTCAAGAATATTTATGCTTTTGCACAGTTAAATGGTTACAAGTATTGCTATGTATCATTAACAATTAAATTACACATCAGTCACTTGTTTACGCACGTAAACAATTATATTTCGGAGGTGCCCGTGGTGTAATGGATATCATCGTAGGAAATGGACACGGCGACACGAGTTCAAAACCCTGGACGAGACTGATTGCATTTCACATAGAACTAATACCCTTGGGAAAGGTATGAATCCAATTATTCTCCCTCCAGCTATGGGTAAATAGTAGGGCAGACTGGGTTCTTCAGCTTTGGTGAGGTAACTAGTTTAGGATAAGGAAAACTCTGAATTCAAACCAGTTAAACTCCGCTTAAAAGTTGACCTTGTGTCATATCCGGCCCAAGCGAGGGGGGTTGGTAAATATGGTAAACAGTTATATTTCAAACACGTCAATATTGTTCTATATTGACGTGTTTGAAATATAACTGTTTATCATTTTTTTTGCACACAGTTAAATGTCTGTTCTCTTTGACCAATTGATAGGATCCTATCAGGTGCTACCACTACGTGTCACAGTGGACCTAGGAGCCATGACAATGAAGGAGCAATCCAAATTCCTTAAAGCTCCAGCATTACTGGAGTCTCATCATCAGATAATTCCGTCTCATATCCAGGACATTAATTTTTTTAAGTAATTCTATCTAACACCAATAATATGCAAGCAATTATATGGTTACATGTAATTAATGATAATAAGAATCCTTTGTAAAGTAAAGTTGGCGACCATAGTCGAGGATGACCCGAAGGCTCCCTTTTCAATAGCTACTACACAGAGGTATAGGGGAAGGCGCTACTCCTTTCCCTGGATTGAAACGTACCTTATAAGTACCATTTTTGAGTCTTTGGTATGACTTGACCTAGGATTGAACCCCGGTCTCCCCGGTCCATTGGTGAAATACAAAAAATGTACACAGTTATACAGTTACAAGTATCCAATATGAAAGATTTTCATACGGATTAATTTGACTGATTGATGTGACTCTAATAGATACTACCACTCCTTTTCAGAGTGGAACGAGGAGTAATGGTTATGAAGAGACATTCCACACTACCCAGAGCTTCAGAACGGAGCCTCACCACCAGTTGAACTTTAACGTCATACTCGGGATACTTCTTTCGGAAGGTGTATTGCACCTTTGCAGGGTATACGTTTAACGTATTCAAAGTCCTGCCGGGAAAGAAAGAAAGAAAAAAAGAAAGAAAGAAAGAAAGAAAGGAAAAGTGACAAAACAGAAAGAAAGAGAGAAAGGTAAAAGATGAAAGAAAAACAAAATAAGCTTAAATAAAAAAAGGAAAGAAAAATAAAAGAAAGAAAGAAAGAAAAAAGAAAAAGTTGTAAGAAAAAAGAAACAAAGAAATTGAAAGAATCAAAGAAAAAAGGACGAAAAAAGAAAACGAAAAAAAGAACGACAAAAGAAAGAAAGAAAAAGACAACGAAAACAAAGAATGAAAAAAAGAAAGAAAAAAAAAGAAAGCAAGAAAGGAAAATGTAGACAAAATACTGAAAGAAAAAGAAAAGAAAAAGAAAACAGAAGAAAGAAAAGATAAAAAGAAAAACAAAAGAAAAAACAGAAAGAAAACAAAAGAAAGGAAGAAAGAAAAAGAAAGACGAAAAGAAAGAAAGAAAGAAAGAAGGAATTATCTATAAGCCGATGAAGACATATAGTTTGATTTATTAAGACATAAGCAAGTGTATATTAAGACAGGATAGATATATACGAGGGGATTGAAAAGTTAGTGAAGAAAATTAGAAAGAAAGAAAATATAAACAAAATAGTTTGCATTTTCTGAAAGTGTTTGCGTGAGTGTGTGTGTGTGTGTGTATGTGTGTGTGTGTGTGTGTGTGTGTATGTATATGTGTGTACGCATGCGCATACGCGCACCGGGGTAGAGGTAAGAGTTAACGGAGATAATGTAAATAATAATCAATACGTAATTTATCTTCTTTCACTCATTTCTACCTCTCACCAAAAAAGGAGGAGACCCGCCCCCACTAAAAAAAAAGCCCCCCCCCAAAAAAAAACAAACAAACGAAACCAAAAAACGATGAGTAACAGAACGTAACGGAACTAAAGGGCGATAAAATGGCTGAAAGGTATACAACTTTCCTTTTCTTGTATTTAATTTTGTATTTCGTTGATCTTTTTCTTTTTTTTTTTTTTTTTTTTTTTGATAGGAATAATTTTGCATCTTCTTTCAGGAGGAAATCGCTCCCAGGATATACTGTCTTTTTCTTTTGCGATTGCGTTCTTCCGTCTATGTGTTGTTGTTCCCTGGGGTGGGGATTGCCAATCACCATTTTGGTCTGGGTTAGCTTGCCTATGACCCTGTATGCAGGAGGAAGAGTGAATACCGATGAATGGAGTAGATGTATAAAAGTTTTTCTTTTGCTTTGTCCGTAGATGCGAATTTGGGATGGAGATGAAAAAAAAAAAAAAATAAAGTAAAAAAGGAATAAATAAATAAATAAATAAAATGGTTACGGGTGCTGTTGAAGAGTGCGCATGCGTACGCATTGAATAAAAATGGAAGAGGTCTGAAGGAAGAATTGTTTGAAAGAGACTTACGAAGGAGACAAAATGCTGCCCGTCTCTCCAAAATGATTGAAGGGTACTTTGAGTAGAGACAAAGAAAGAAGTAAAAGAATAAAAAAAAACGGGGATTTTTTTCTTCAGTAAGCGAGAATATCATTTTTACTTCATTATATACGTTTCATTCTTTCTTTTCTCTTGCTCCTTCAGATCTCTTTTTGTTTTCGTTTGTTTTTATTTTCTTTTTCCTCCATTACATTCTGATTTTCTTTTCACTAACCCTGTTTATGCTCCATTGCTTGCATTGTTCCTTTTTATGAATAATTGACCTTTTTTTTCTCTTTCTTAAGGATATTTAAATAGTCATCGTAATAAAACTAAATAACATCCTTAAATTTATCAATTTCAATTCACTATCATCATCATCCTCGCCGTCATTATCTCTACGATCTCATTTTTTACAGAATATGTGTAATTAGATAATGGGAAGAAAATTTTGAAAAAGTTGCTTTTTAAAATCCTGCCTGTGATATCATGCGTGTTGTAGATTGCGAATTGGAGAGAAAACTGAAATAATGAAAAATTCAAGGTGAGAAAAAGTAAAAAGCTATTGATGAAACACACAAAGAAAGAAAGAAAGAAAGAAAGGAAGAAAGAAAAGAGCGTCAGAAAAAGAAAGAAAGAAAGGAAGAAAAGAAGAAAGAAAGAAACCAAGAAACAATGAAAGAAAGAAAAGTTGTTTCGAAGAAGAAAAAAGAATGAAAGATAGAAAAGTAGATTTGAAGAAAATGAACAATACAAAAGAAATTAAAGATGATAATGATGGGGATTATTAAAAAAAAAACCCAAGAAAACAAAGAAAAAGGGAGAAAAATAATATTGCTTTGGTGTATCTCTGCCAGTTTCTTTCTTTCTTTCTTTTTTTCTTAAAATCTTTCTTCCTTTCTTGCTTTCATAAAATATCTCTTTCTTTTTTTCCTCTTCTTTCTTTCTTAAAATTCATCTTTATTTATTTCTTAAAATTTATCTTTCTTTCTTTCTTTTTTTCTTTTACCCTTCTTTTTTCTTCCTTTCTTTCATTCTTAAGATATTTCTTCCTTTCTTTTCCCCTTCTTTTCATCTACCTTTCTTTCATTCTTTAGATATTTCTTTCTTTCTTTCTTTCTTTCTTTCTTTCTCTTGACCTAGTCTTTTTTTACCCATCACCGATCAAAACACGCTTTTTGTCTACCCTTCTCTCCACCATTTGTCATTTTCTTTCTTCCTCTTTTTTTTCAATTTCCTCCGATAATGCTTCTGGAAAATGTCACCAATTTCTTCTTGACAGATGAAAATTCTGTTGCAACCAAAGATCGTGCAATTGGGCGGCATCTTCCAACTTTTCCTCGCCACCTTTCTCCTTTCTTGGACAGCCGCGCCTCCCTCAACCATTAATCTCATCTTTTGTACCAAAATTATCAGTCTTGTGCAAACGACATGGAGCCGTGTCATCGGTAGACCTTTGCCAACCGGCAAAAAAGACAAGAAGATTACTCACCTTTAGTTTGCCTCGCTTCCTCAATAAATGTCTCTCTTTGGTAACTAACTGAATTTCAAAGGCCTCGATAAATACTATCACTTCCTCGCATTATTTCCAGGGGAAAAATGACCAAAGAAGAAGGGTGTTGTCTACTACCATATAGAGAAGTAAGGATTCATACACTCACAGGGGCAGTAAAATACACCGACTGCATCTCTGCAGACGGTTAAGACCCCTCACCACAATGTGTCTCCTGGATATGACATTAAACAATCTGATGGTGAGGCTCCAGTAATGCTGGAGCTTTGAGGAATGTAGAGTACCCCTCCATTGCCATCGCTCCCAGGTTCACTCTGACGGGAGAGGTAGCACTTGATAGGGTCAAATAGAACAGTTTGACATTTAAACTGCGTGCAAGCAATTGACTTTTGCTAAATTGAATTGTTTGAAGTAGAACCGTTTGATCATTTAACTGTGTGTATCTACAAAATGTGTTTACTAATCATTTATTCAATATATATGTAAAAACAGAGTTTGGCATTAAATAACCAACAATGGTTGATATGCTATAAAACCAAATACCCATATACACGTGCGCGCACACAGATACTCGATGCTCGTACGTGAGTGCGCGCGTGTGTATTTTGTTTGCTTGGTTTTATGGCATATCGACCATTGTTGGTTATTTAATGCCAAACTCTGTTTTTACATACATATTAGATAAATGATTTGTAAACACATTTTGTAAATACACACAGTTAAATGATCAAATGTAATATAATTGCCGAGAGATTTTTGTTATATAATCATTTTTCGTTTTGTATATCTTACCTTTCGGTTTAGTTAGGCTGAGAACCTTTCGGCATAGTGCATGAGTTAGTTAGGTGCATACATTGAGTGCAGGTGATCACTAATTAATATTGATTTAAAGTAACAATTCTTCTTTGAACTGCTGCTTTTTCTAAGTTATCTCGTTTTAAGTATTCCTGTCAAACACCATTAGTAAGTAAACAATTATATAGTTTCTACCGTGATTAAGAATAATAAGAATCTTTAGTAAACAATTATAGCCTAAAGTAACTATTTTAAGGTATGAATTCATCTTTTCTCTTCCAATGGTAAATAGTTGGTTATTTGTGTCAGATCCTTATATATATATATATATATATATATATATATATATGTATAAAGATGGTTGTTGTAGGTCCAAAGAAAGAATGAGGATATATTTTAAAATACATTTTATACTGGAAACAAGAGTGAGTTCAAGTCTCATTGAGTACCCCATTAAAAAGGCCTTGTGCCACACATGT
Source organism: Sepioteuthis lessoniana (assembly GCA_963585895.1). Classification (NCBI taxonomy): domain Eukaryota; kingdom Metazoa; phylum Mollusca; class Cephalopoda; order Myopsida; family Loliginidae; genus Sepioteuthis; species Sepioteuthis lessoniana. The sequence goes on along the minus strand of OY757936.1, from coordinate 45,394,311 downwards.
TCTCTAACGAAAACAACAAGCTGGAAACATACATATATAAACACGTATGTAAGATCAAAATAAACAAATTAAAAAAAATACAAATCTCTTCGTGGACCTTCATACTTTAATTATATATATATATGTACAGCCACTTACCTCTTATCTCTAAAACCATCCAAATAAGATGAACAAGGTATGGGGGACACTGCTGGAGAAGTAAGAACGAACTCATAAGCGACGTTCTGCAATGGACCACTTCACACAGACGTGCAAGTGTTGGACGACCAACTAGAACTTATCTCGGCTGGAGTAATGGTTACCAAGGTAGACTAGCAAACCTACACGAGTAAGTTCGAATCTCACTGGGTGCCTCATTCATACGGCCTTGTGCCACATCTAAGCCAAGAACTTAGTAAATTACTACAACAACTCTGTAGAGACAATGGAGGTAGTCAGGAAGACCTGCCGGGAGCGATGGAGGATAGGGACGAATGGTGAGGGAGTCAGGGAAATGTGTTAGCAACACGACTTGATGATGGTGATATATATATATATATATATATATATATATATAGGTATATATATGGTTACGCTTACGTTTCACTTTGCGCTAACGCTCATGCGAAAGGCATGAACCCTTCTCTTCTTCCCAACTAGCTAGGGTAAAAAGTAGGGTTGATAGGGTTCATTTTCTCGGAGATGTAAGGACAATAGGAATGACGCTTTTAGAAGAAAAACGCCTTTAAATTGACCTTACATCACACCCTTCTGTGGTGGAGAGGTTGGGTAAATGTACATGCATTTATACATGCATATGCGTGTGTGTGAGTTTGTGCGTGAACTCATCTTTAAAGTGTTTGTATAAACATATATATATATATATATATATATATATATATATATATACCTTTAGTGTAAGTAAGCAAAGTTGGCGACTGTAGTCGAGGGTGACCAGAAGGCTCCCTTTTTAATAGCTTCTACAACGAGTTGTAGGAGAGGGCTCTACTCGTTTCCCTGGATTACTCCACTTTACCCTTGATACGTACCTTATATTGCTGAGTGTCAAGCAAGAAGGTATCACGTTCCATTTTTAAAGTCTTTGGTATGAGACGAACTAGGGTTGAACCCAGGTCTCCCGGACCATTAGCGAACACTCTGCCCGCTAGGCCAATGAGCGGGTATAAAAGTTTGGTATATTAATAGATATTCATAAATACTTATGGAGTGGTCAGTCTATTCACGAGTGGTAAATATCAGTAAAAGAACATAGATATCTAAGTAAGGATAGCGTTGGTATTTGGTCTAATGATCGCATTGCCTAGAAATTTATCCCAACTTTTTTTATCATATTCACCAACCCCTCCGCTCGGGCAGGATATGACACGAGGTCAATTTTTAATTTTATATACATAAATAGCGCTTCTCAAGAATTGAGCACTACTGGTTGCCGATAACGTATATGTAAAATCATGTACGTAAAAATTATTTCCCTAACGCTGACAATGACGATAGATATGGAGTAAGATATCCGACTGACGTAAGACAGATTTCAATCTCAGCTTGAAGTATCTCGCGTGTCTAGCCACTTTCGAAGAGTTGTGATACAACGAAACAGTCTGTGAATGACAATATATATATATATATATATACGAGTGTGTGTAAAAGGTGTGTTAAAGTGTCATTCTTTTTCTTAAGCAAGTTTCATAAAAAGCACAGCCAAACTAGTTTAAACAATTTTTATCTTTATTTTTTCTAGTCATCTTAGAAGATATCTTATGCTTATTTCAATTTTACACAGAAATTGTCCGAAAGTTTCACCCTGGGGCCATTCCACTCTCATTGAAAGTTTTCGACGGTATAATCTGACACTATTTTTTTCTTTCTTGAAAATAATGTGAAATTTCGTTTTTAATATCTGAGATACTTTGTATTCTGAGAGATGAAAGATTTTGAATTGTTTTTTAATGGCATTTCGTTATACTACTTTTTAAAAGAGCATCACGTGTCCTTGATGTGTTGAACGTTGCGAACGGTGTATATGCAGTGAAGGATATAATCGATTGATGCTGTATTATTGAGTTTTATAGTTATTTGACACATTTAGTATGCTAAACGCGCTTCTGTTTATTGTAAAGGTTGCTGAAGAGTTTTTGTCCCAACCAAGAGGTGAATAAGTTAAAAAAAAGAACTAGATCGAGATAAACCCAGTGTGCTAGATTACGGTGTAGATTAGTAGAATGGCATTTACGTTTCACTGATCTATCTCTCTATCTATCTCGGGTACCTCTGGTGGTGTAATAGTTAGCAAGCTAGACTAGCAAACCTACACGAGTGAGTTCGAGTCTCATTGGGTGCCCCATTCATTTGGTCTTGTGCTACATCGAAGCAAAGAGCTTCGTGAATTACTATCTATCTGTCTATATCTGTACCTATCTCTCTCTCCTCTCTCTATTAATCGATCTATCTCTCTTTCACCACACACACACACACACACATATATATGTCTCTTCATTATCAATCTGTGTTATTCTGTTCCAATCTATCTATATATCTATCTATCTATGTCAGTCTGTTCCTCTCTGTCTCTCCACACACACTCATACACACACACACTCACACACACACATATATATATGTCTCTTCATTATCAATCTGTGTTATTCTGTTCCAATCTATCTATATATCTATCTATCTATGTCAATCTGTTCTTCTCTGTCTCTCCACACACACTCATACACACACACACTCACACACACACATATATATATGTCTCTTCATTATCAATCTGTGTTATTCTGTTCCAATCTATCTATATATCTATCTATCTATGTCAGTCTGTTCCTCTCTGTCTCTCCACACACTCTCATACACACACACACTCACACACACACATATATATATGTCTCTTCATTATCAATCTGTGTTATTCTGTTCCAATCTATCTATATATCTATCTATCTATGTCAGTCTGTTCCTCTCTGTCTCTCCACACACACTCATACACACACACACATATATATATGTCTCTTCATTATCAATCTGTGTTATTCTGTTCCAATCTATCTATATATCTATCTATCTATGTCAGTCTGTTCCTCTCTGTCTCTCCACACACTCTCATACACACACACACTCACACACACACACATATATATGTCTCTTCATTATCAATCTGTGTTATTCTGTTCCAATCTATCTATATATCTATCTATGTCAGTCTGTTCCTCTCTGTCTCTCCACACACACTCTTACACACACACACACACACACACACACACACACACACACATATATATCTTAGCATAATTATATATGTTCAAAACGAATAAATAAAACAAAACAAAAAGCAACAACATAAAACAACAAAAAACAACGACAATATCAGAATAATGGCAACGTTAGTGCATGTGCGATTCGGTTGTTGAGAAATTGATAAATAGATGAAATAAATGAAACAATAAACAAATCGAGAACGAAATGGATGAAAATGTCGAAAAATATGAAGACACCGCTGGGCACGAGGTGAAGCAAACTGGGCGATAATAACACCAGAGACAAGTGTGAAAAAAATAAGGAGAAAACAGACGACATTTTGACAAAAAATAAAATAAAATAAAATAAAGAAAGAAAAAATACCACTGGAAAAAAGTCTGTTTTATTTAATGAGGACAACCAGAGGTGGGTAAAATTGGAACGACATATGCACAAGAGAAAATGTGTCCTCCATCTTTTTTTTTTTTTTCATACGCTTGCAATTATTCGATAAACAGATGAATATGTCGATATATCTAGAGACGTTTATTTGTATACGAAAGGACGTATACAAATAAAATAAAATAAATTGAAAATAGGAATGAGATGAGATCGATAGAGAGATATGAAAAAACAAGGATATATATAAGAGGGTAATTCCAAAAAGTTCTAAGCCTCTCTCAGCAAAAAAAGATATAACAGAATATTTTGTTGTGGCAATATTCTTCCACTATTTATAAAACTAGAAAAACTATTTCAAAATTTCTGTCTTCATTTCATAAATGAGAGATGTGGGTGATAAATTTAAAATCTACGAGAAGCTAAGAACTTTTTGAGAGACTCTCGTGTATATATATATATATACATATATATATATATATATGTGTGTATAGGCTGCAGAAACAAAATATGTAATAATTTTTAAAAGTTTTTTTTTTAATCTGATTAGGTCAATTTTTGAAAAAAAAAAGCGATAAATCTAAATTTTCATGATTATCTCTATTATTCAAGCACTTTAAAAATCAAAATTCAGCACAATATGAATGAGCAAGAAAATAAACGACAAAGAATCTATGATTTATTTAACGCCGAAACCATGTCAAAGTTTCTTTGTCTACCGTATACAATGTGAAGAATTTTTTTTACTGAAAAAGAACTTGAATCATTTTTTAGGTTTTATCCTGTTTTATTGGCAAGTACATAAGTACTCCGATTTTCGAAAAAAACATTTATAAAAGTTTTTTTTGTATCAGAGAAGTATGAAAGTAGTCATCAATATACATTGTAATACTAAAATCTTTGCATCTTTGCAGATTGTAATACTAAAATCTTTGCATCTTTGCAGATTGTAATACTAAAATCTCTGCATCTTTCCTGATTGTAATACTAAAATCTCTGCATCTTTGCTGATTGAAATACTAAAATCTCTGCATCTTTGCAGATTGTAATACTAAAATCTCAGCATCTTTGCAGATTGTAATACTAAAATCTCTGCATCTTTGCTGATTGTAATACTAAAATCTCTGCATCTTTGCAGATTGTAATACTAAAATCTCTGCATCTTTGCTGATTGTAATACTAAAATCTCTGCATCTTTGCTCATTGTAATACTAAAATCTCTGCATCTTTGCTCATTGTAATACTAAAATCTCTGCATCTTTGCTGATTGTAATACTAAAATCTCTGCATCTTTGCTGATTGAAATACTAAAATCTCTGCATCTTTGCAGATTGTAATACTAAGATCTCTGCATCTTTGCTGATTGTAATACTAAAATCTCTGCATCTTTGCTGATTGTAATACTAAAATCTCTGCATCTTTGCTGATTGTAATACTAAAATCTCTGCATCTTTGCTGATTGTAATACTAAAATCTTTGCATCTTTGCAGATTGTAATACTAAAATCTCTGCATCTTTGCTGATTGTAATACTAAAATCTTTGCATCTTTGCTGATTGTAATACTAAAATCTCTGCATTTTTGCTGATTGTAATACTAAAATCTCAGCATCTTTGCTGATTGTAATACTAAAATCTCTGCATCTTTGCTGATTGTAATACTAAAATCTCTGCATCTTTGCAGATTGTAATACTAAAATCTCTGCATCTTTGCAGATTGTTATACTAAAATCTTGGCATCTTTGCAGATTGTGATACTAAAATCTTTGCATCTTTGCAGATTGTAATACTAAAATCTCTGCATCTTTGCTGATTGTAATACTAAAATTTTTGCATCTTTGCAGATTGTAATACTAAAATCTCTGCATCTTTGCTGATTGTAATACTAAAATCTCTGCATCTTTGCTGATTGTAATACTAAAATCTCTGCATCTTTGCTCATTGTAATACTAAAATCTCTGCATCTTTGCTCATTGTAATACTAAAATCTCTGCATCTTTGCTGATTGTAATACTAAAATCTCTGCATCTTTGCTGATTGTAATACTAAAATCTCTGCATCTTTGCTGATTGAAATACTAAAATCTCTGCATCTTTGCAGATTGTAATACTAAAATCTCTGCATCTTTGCTGATTGTAATACTAAAATCTCTGCATCTTTGCTGATTGTAATACTAAAATCTCTGCATCTTTGCTGATTGTAATACTAAAATCTCTGCATCTTTGCTGATTGTAATACTAAAATCTTTGCATCTTTGCAGATTGTAATACTAAAATCTCTGCATCTTTGCTGATTGTAATACTAAAATCTTTGCATCTTTGCTGATTGTAATACTAAAATCTCTGCATTTTTGCTGATTGTAATACTAAAATCTCAGCATCTTTGCTGATTGTAATACTAAAATCTCTGCATCTTTGCTGATTGTAATACTAAAATCTCTGCATCTTTGCAGATTGTAATACTAAAATCTCTGCATCTTTGCAGATTGTTATACTAAAATCTTGGCATCTTTGCAGATTGTGATACTAAAATCTTTGCATCTTTGCAGATTGTAATACTAAAATCTCTGCATCTTTGCTGATTGTAATACTAAAATTTTTGCATCTTTGCAGATTGTAATACTAAAATCTCTGCATCTTTGCTGATTGTAATACTAAAATCTCTGCATCTTTGCTGATTGTAATACTAAAATCTCTGCATCTTTGCTGATTGTAATACTAAAATCTTTGCATCTTTGCAGATTGTAATACTAAAATCTTTGCATCTTTGCTGATTGTAATACTAAAATCTCTGCATCTTTGCTGATTGTAATACTAAAATCTCTGCATCTTTGCTGATTGTAATACTAAAATCTCTGCATCTTTGCTGATTGTAATACTAAAATCTCTGCATCTTTGCTGATTGTAATACTAAAATCTTTGCATCTTTGCAGATTGTAATACTAAAATCTCTGCATCTTTGCTGATTGTAATACTAAAATCTTTGCATCTTTGCTGATTGTAATACTAAAATCTCTGCATTTTTGCTGATTGTAATACTAAAATCTCAGCATCTTTGCTGATTGTAATACTAAAATCTCTGCATCTTTGCTGATTGTAATACTAAAATCTCTGCATCTTTGCAGATTGTTATACTAAAATCTTTGCATCTTTGCAGATTGTGATACTAAAATCTTTGCATCTTTGCAGATTGTAATACAAAAATCTCTGCATCTTTGCTGATTGTAATACTAAAATTTTTGCATCTTTGCAGATTGTAATACTAAAATCTCTGCATCTTTGCTGATTGTAATACTAAAATCTCTGCATCTTTGCTGATTGTAATACTAAAATCTCTGCATCTTTGCTGATTGTAATACTAAAATCTTTGCATCTTTGCAGATTGTAATACTAAAATCTTTGCATCTTTGCTGATTGTAATACTAAAATCTCTGCATCTTTGCTGATTGTAATACTAAAATCTCTGCATCTTTGCAGATTGTAATACTAAAATCTTTGCATCTTTGCTGATTGTAATACTAAAATCTCTGCATCTTTGCAGATTGTAATACTAAAATCTCTGCATCTTTGCTGATTGTAATACTAAAATCTCTGGATCTTTGCTGATTGAAATACTAAAATCTCTGCATCTTTGCAGATTGTAATACTAAAATCTCTGCATCTTTGCTGATTGTAATACTAAAATTTTTGCATCTTTGCAGATTGTAATACTAAAATCTCTGCATCTTTGGTGATTGTAATACTAAAATCTCTGCATCTTTGCTGATTGTAATACTAAAATCCCTGCATCTTTGCTGATTGTAATACTAAAATCTTTGCATCTTTGCAGATTGTAATACTAAAATCTTTGCATCTTTGCTGATTGTAATACTAAAATCTCTGCATCTTTGCTGATTGTAATACTAAAATCTCTGCATCTTTGCAGATTGTAATACTAAAATCTCTGCATCTTTGCTGATTGTAATACTAAAATCTCTGCATATTTGCAGATTGTAATACTAAAATCACTGCATCTTTGCTGATTGTAATACTAAAATCTCTGCATCTTTGCAGATTGAAATACTAAAATCTCTGGATCTTTGCAGATTGTGATACTAAAATCTCTGCATCTTTGCTGATTGTAATACTAAAATCTCTGCATCTTTGCTGATTGTAATACTAAAATCTCTGCATCTTTGCAGACTGTAATACTAAAATCTTTGCATCTTTGCTGATTGTAATACTAAAATCTCTGCATCTTTGCTGATTGTAATACTAAAATCTCTGCACCTTTGCTGATTGTAATACTAAAATCTCTGCATCTTTGCTGATTGTAATACTAAAATCTTTGCATCTTTGCAGATTGAGACCACTGGACATTTAACCGTAAACTTTTTCTGTAGAGTAACCCTGTATAAAACGAAAAGTTGGTTTCGAGTAGATTCAGCTACTAAGAATCATGATATGCGTATGTTTTGGATATTCCTAGTTTAAAATTTTTCAGAACCCTACACACACCAAAAGAGTTATCTTTCTTGTCTTTTTAAATCAAATCAAGAATTAAGTTGTAAAGTCAGAGACCAAACGAACCTTAGTTTGTTTGGTGTCATGGTCAACAAGCTAGATTCTGAAGCTCATTGACACTGAATAGTAATTTCAGTAATCACAAGGTACTCCATTAATTGAATGTAGAGCCAAATGTAAGCTTGCTTACTTTTGAGAAAAGCACTCTGACCTTGTGTCACATTCATTCCAGTGATGTGGCGTTGTACAAATACCTACAAATAAAGCATACTTAAACGTTTTTTTAATTTTTTAAATCAAGTAATTATATTATAAATTGAATTAACATGATCAGAAAATCCGACAAGCACTGCGTGTGACATACGAAGCAACTGAACAGCTATTCCGACCTTATTAGGTCTTATTAGCAATATACACCATGATCTCCCCCACTGGAGATCGAACCAGTGACCATAGAATGCAGAGCTGAAACTCTACCACTAAGTTATTCGTCCACATCGCACACAAGCGATACCAAATTAACTAGTCTGATCAATGTGCAGCCAATTAACCTAATGAGTCTTGTAGTTGCATCCCAACTCTTATAGAGAATGAAACAGCTGTTCAGTTGTTCCGTATTTTGCACGCAGTGCTTGCCGAAATTTCTGGTCATTAAAGTCCAATTTATAATATGATTTCTCAAAAAGTAAAAAAAAAAAAAGAAACGTATATCTATTTCCTTGCCTATGAAGCTATATTTACGTGGATGTGTATCTCCAGTTCTCTTGGGAAGACGTTGCCCTGGAGTTGACCGTGTCCTTTGTAAGAGTACAGATGTAACTACAAGACATTAATTTGGCATCGCTTGTGTGCGATGTGGACTTATAGCTCAGTGGTAGAGTTTCGGCTCTGCATTCTGTGGTTGTTTGTTTGATCTCCTGTGAGTGAGATCCTAGTATACACTGCTAATGAGACCTAATAAGGTCGAAACAGCTGTTCAGGATTTCTGTATGTCGAACGCAGCGTTTACCGGATTTTCTTGTCATGGTAATTCAATTTATTTCGAAAATACTTCATACATAGTTGCAATACTAATGTTTCGAGAGATAATGAATTTAAAAAGTTCACAACAATTTTAAACATTATCTAAATCAGGTCTCTTTGACCAACAGATGGAACTTTAACAGGTTCAGCAACTCCTGTTTAGATTGGTTTGGTTTTGTGGCATAACAACCATAGTTGGTTATTTAATGCCAATTCAGTCTTTACATATATATTAAGTATATGATTTACAAACACATTTTTGGACACACAGTTAAATGATCAAACATGTTTACTTCAAACAATTCAATTTAGCATTAGGGAAGAAAATTAAATGGTATCAAGTATGTATCACTAACAATTCAATTAAACATCAGTCATTTGTTTACACATAGATAAATGATCAAACAGTTCTATTTCAAACAATTCAATTTATCATGAGTCATTTGTTTGCACTCTGTTTAAATGTCAAACAGTTCTATTTGACCGATAGATGGATAGATAGATAGAACCTGGGAGCGATGGCAATGAAGGGGTACTTCGCATGCTCGCAATCATCGGTGTTACTAGAGCCTCTCCATCAGAATGTTTTCTGTCATATCCAGGACACTCGTGGTAGGGTCTTAACCTTCTGCAAAGGTGCAGTCGGTGTATTCTACAGCTCCAGCCGATTGGGTTGGCGGCGACACGAGTTAGAATCCTACTTGAGGCTGATTGCATTTTATATAGCACCAATACCCTTAAGAAAGGTATGAATTCAATTATTCTCCCTCCACCTAGGGGTGAATTGAAGGGCAGACTGGATTCTTAAGCCTTGGTTAGGTAATCAGTCTATTTGATTTGGTTTTTTTTTGTTTTTTTTTGTTTTGTTTTGTTTTACGGCATATCAACCACAAGGGGTCATTTAATGCCGGGAAGTGACCCCTTGTGGTTGATATGCCGTAAAACAAAAAAAGAAACAACAAAAAAAACCCCGGGTGGAGCCGACCGCGGGTGCAGATCTCGGTGGTAGTTGCAAATATTCGAACGAGACCTTCGAAGACCGAAGTGGAGAAGTGTTCCGTGCCAACGGTGGTCGAGCACGGGGCAGTCGGTCCTAAGACGCGGGCGAAAGTCTTCCCGAAAGGTGCCGGATCTGTAAACGAACTTCTCGTGGTCTATTTGAAGGAAAACACTGAATTCAAACCGGTTAAACTCCGCTTAAAAACTGACCTTATAACACATCTTGCAAGTGCAGAGGGGTTGGTAAATATATGTGTATATATTTGTGTGTGTGTTTGTTTTAACAATCAGTTGGAAAAGCAAAAACAGAAATTAATGGCAATGTTGCAAATGAAAGAGCAGGAATGGGTCTTCATCCCCAGCGGTGATAGTCCCAAGAATCCAGTGTATAGACGGAAAATGGACTCGGAAGAAATTGTCTTGTGGAAAACAAACGTTTTGCTACAGGACTCTGTAACCTGGGTGCATGAATCGAGTAGGAGAGCGCAAAAGAACGATCTACCTTACAAAGCAACAGATGGAGCCTAAAAAATTGAGTTTTCTCAACATAGTTTATGACATCTAATTTACAACAGTCAGCCTTACATACGTGGGCGTTTAGTTACAGCTAACCCCAGTAGAACATCTACGGAAACTGCTGGCCTCAAACAGATTCTCACTGGATGTTAGCATGCTCTAACTAGCTATGCGTGAAGACACTATGAAGTCTCGGGAATTATTGCCGAAAAAGGTGTTGTGAGACTGGCAATAAATCTTTCATCAATGACAGTAACAGAGCAATTGATTTCGTTAACGAAAAAAATTCGAAAATATATTATTTTTAAGAATGTAGTAAGGTTACTTTGATGGCTTCCGTCGAACTGGAGTTGATATTTTATTCTTGGAACTCTTTGGTCAGGCAGCAAATTTGATAATTCTATGCTACCCCTATATCTTCTCCTTGTGCCAAAATACTACATCATTGATGATGTATCTTATAACCGATCTTGGAGCCTCTTGATATATTTCAATTTTGATGTCGCTGATAAACCGAATTTAATCCAATACGTATAGGTCGAGATGGCAATTAAACATGTACAGCAGCGTCCAAAACTAAGGGACAAAACTTTAAAATCTAATATTTGTTAGAAATAACAACTGTGAAAAGACGAAACTTTGACAACTGGTAGTCGTTATCATCCATTATAACATACTAAAATTTGAATCATTTGCGAAGGATAGAAAAAGAATTATAACAATTATTTATCTATTTTCAAATTTGGAACGTCCAAAAGTAAGGGACAAAATTGATAAAAACAATGTAAACAGCCAAAAAACAATAAAAATACATGTACAATCAATATTTAGTAAATGAGCCCTTGCTCTCAATGACAGTTGCACATCTTCGACTACAAGAACGAATCAGTTCTTGACAATCCACGATACTAATTTTAGACCATTCTTCTTGAAGCTTCACCCACAAACCCTCCGTGTTTGTGGGATTTCTTTCCATAACTTTCACTCCTAAGGTCTTCCAAAGATTTTCTATTGGATTTAAGTCAGGACTTTGCGGTGGCCAATCCATAATTTCGAAATCTTGCTCGCTAAGGTAACTCATTACCACCTTTGCCTTGTGACATGGGGCATTATCTTGCATAAAGGTAGCCCAATCGAAATCTGAATTCTGTATGATTGGCACAACATGATCTTGAACAATGTTTTTATAGATCTGCGCGTTTACACGAGTTTGTAACCGGACAAGAGGCGTTGTACCTTGGCTAGAAAACATTCCAAATACCATGACGCTTCCGCTCCCAAACTTGACAGTTTTCTTAGTACACTTTGCACTTAATCTTTCACCAATACGTCTCTTTACATTGTTTTTTCCATCATTTCCAAATAACTTAAACTTGCTTTCATCACTGAAAAATACTTTTACCCAATTTTCATATGTCCAAATTACATACCTGTTTGCAAACTCTAATCTCTTCTTCTTATTCTTCGAACTAACAAGTGGCTTCTTCCTTGGGGTTCGATTAAACAGCCCTATTTCTTACAGTCGTCAAGAAACAGTTTGTCTTGACACATTAAAACATGAGATACTATTCATAACCCTTTTAATTTCTGTGCAAGACTTAAAACGGTCCTTCAATGACATACGCTGCATTATTCGACCTTCTCTTGCCGAAGTTTTGCGGGGTCTGCCGGTTTTAAAAGCACTAACTATTTTGCCAGTATCATTGTAGGATTTAACAACCCTGCCTACAACACTCTTGGAACGTTTCACTTTCTCTGAAATCTCTCTAATGTGTGCTTTTCCTTGTGTAGCTTCACAATAGCTTGTCTCACAGAGTAATCAAGTTTTTGGCATTTCGCCATGGTGCTGGCTGATGCAACGTTTACAAATGACTAATTAAGACTTATTCTTTAGAGGAAATCAAAAAAATTTGAATATAGCATACTGTTTACATTGTTTTTCTCAATTTTGTCCCTTACTTTTGGACGATCCTATTTTGAAAATAAATAAATAATTGTTATAATTCTTTTTCTATCCTTTGCAAATGATTCAAATTTTAGTATGTTATTATGGTTGATAACGACAACCAGTTGTCAAAATTTCAGCTTTTCACATTTGTTATTTCTAACAAATATTAGGTTTTAAAATTTTGTCCCTTAGTTTTGGACGTTACTGTACATACGACTCACGTGGAAAATACATCGGTACTCCAGCCATTATTTATGCACTGCTGTTGCAGATTTTCGAATGTTTCTAAGTTACATAAATGTTTGATCGTAACACGCAGTAACTGATTAGTTGGTTGGTTAGTTGGGTTTTATGGCATATCAACCCTTTTAGGTTATTTAATGCTAAATCCTGTTTACACATATTTATTTTCATCATACAACGTGTGAAAGCACGTGCGATACCATGTACTCATCAGCCGCCAACCAGGGGTGATAACATTGTTTCGGTAGCTCAAGGCAGTACTGCCACTCCTGGCGCTACCAAGCAGCTTTTGCCACCGGACAGGGTATTAAGAGAATTATATATATACATATATACGCCAGATCAATTAACAGCAGAGACTGCATTGGACGTTAATCTTCATTTTTAGAGTGCAGTTTGTGATTTAAAAAAAAAACAAAACGCGTTTACTTTCGGCGGTTGATGTTATTACGCGTTTACAGTAACCGTTTCTTACGTAATCACACTGGAAAGGTGGTTCCGCGTGTATTTCCTTCATGCTGAAAACTTTTCACTTTCGACCAAATCCAAAGGCGAGAAGTTTTCAGCATGAATATATATATATATATATATACGATTTGTAAACAGTTGTTATTTCTAACAAATATTCGATTTTAAAATGTTGTCCTTAGTTTTGGACGCTACTGTACATGTTTAATTGCCATCTCGACCTATACGTATTGGATTAATTTCGGTTTATCAGCGACATTAAAATTGAAATACATCAAGAGGCTCCAAGATCGGTTATAAGATACATCATCAATGATGTAGTATTTTGGCACCAGGAGAAGATATAGGGGTAGCATAGAATTATCAAATTTGCTGCCTGACCAAAGAGTTCCAAGAATAAAATATCAACTCCAGTTCGACGGAAGCCATCAAAGTAACCTTACTACATTCTTAAAAATAATATATTTTCGAATTTTTTTCGTAGGTAACATTTAGTTCGTAGGTAACATTTTTAAACGAGCCAGAGCTCATTTGTTCGCTCACAGTTAAATAGCTTCGAGAATCCCTATCTAACATAAACAATTCTATTTACTATTAATGATTTGTTTGCACACGGTTAAATGGTTTTAAGTATTCCTATGTATTATCAATAATTCAGTTTTTGAACGTAGATAAAGGATTTCAAGAATTACTATTCAATACTTATAATTCTATTCGACATTATTCATTTGTTTGCACACGGTTAAATGGTTTTAAGCATAGCTATGTCAGCCTAAAAATTCAATTTAACATCAGTCATTTGTTTGCACTTAGTTAAATGGCCATCGCATTTCTATTTGATCGATAGATGGGATCCAAACAGGCACTACCACTCCGGGTCATAATGGATCTGGAAGTAAAGGCAATGAAGTGGCACTCTACGTTACCCAAAGTTCGAGGACTAGAGCATCACCATCCGATATTTTAGTGTACTATCTTGCACACTCATTGGAGTGGAGTGGTCTTACCCCTCTGCATAGATGCAGTCGGTGTATTCTACTGCCCAAGCCGATTGGGTCATCAGGACACACAATGGGGGTGTCTTACCCCTCTGCAGAGATGCAGTTGGTATATCCTACTGCCCAAGTCGACTGGGACACCAGGACACACGATGGGAGTGTCTTACCTCTCTGCAGAGATGCAGTTGGTGTATTCTACTGCTCCAGCCGACTGTGAGACTTTCACTATTAGACAAGAGGAAATTATATACACACACACACACACACATATATATATATATATATGTATGTATGTATATATATTTTTTTCGGGGATACAAAATTATATTCCACTCATAAGTAGACTAATTTTAATAATATCTTTAAAAAAATAAAATGAACAAACCGGTTTCGGTCGTCAGTGACCACAGTTGAATCGAGGACAACGATTAAGAAGGCCAAGGAGCAGGGACTGTGTCATTTTGAAGAGGAAAAAATATATCCAATTTGACTAAAAAGGGCGGGGCAAATTAAATAGTAACCAAATTTAAACCCAATAAATATTCCTTCTGTTTAAAGAGGGGAGGTTTATGGGTAAGAATACGAATAGTCTGTTGTGAATATGGATTATCTCCTCTTTGATAATCCAAGCTATAAAAGCTGTACATTTCCGCTTGTCAAGTAGACGAGTAGTAAGATTCTTAATTGAATAAAAGATTACTTGACAGAATCTCTTGTCCTGTTTTTATTACAATTCATTCAATTAAGAATGGAACAATTTATGCGACCGGAGAGATTTACCCCAGATCCAGAAAGCGATTCAGCCGACAAGTGCTGGAAACATTGGCGGGAGACATTTACAAATTTCATCAAGGTTCTACATTCAGAAAGACCGGGACGTCCCATCAATAAGCGTGCACTCCTAACCAACTCCCTGTCTCACACAGTCAACGAAATTAATTGTCTCGGATTGCGTTACCTACGAAGAAGCAATCGATGTACTGAACGCTACATAAATAAAGGCCAAAAATGCGATATTTTCTAGACACCTACTTGCGACTCGCCGACAAGAATCAGGTGAAACAGTGGACCATTTTCTTAAGAGCCTTCGGACACTGAGAAAAGATTGCAACTTCTGCCCAATGACGGCATTAAAGGCTCAAGAGCAACACATTTTGGACGCCTTCATTAACGGTTGTCGACGAATATTCAGCCTTCCCTTGCTCAGACATATCGGCTGCTGCAATTATACAATGCCTCTGCTCACTATTCGCCATCTTTGGAGCCCCTGCCTATATACATTCGGACCGAAGGGCTTCTTTCATGTCAGAGCAGCTTCGACATTTTCTACAGGAACGAAGAGTAGCTTTAAGCCGGACAACTCCCTACAACCCTAAGGTTAACGGCCAATGCGAAAGATATAACGGCATTATTTGGAAGACCGTTCAATTAGCTGCCTCAAATAACGGATGTTCGATTGATAATTGGGAAGATCTCCTTCCTGTCCCATTATACGCCATTCAATCCCTATTGTGTACCGCCACGAATACCACCCCACACGAAAGGTTTTTACTTTTCCAGCGACGGAGTTCGGCGGGAGCTTCGATTCCATCTTGGCTCTCTCGACCCGGTGCTGTGTTTCTGAGACGACATGCACGTTACACCAAGAACGATCCCTTGGTGGACGAGGTAGAGCTTATAGAGGCTCTAGTACGACATGCAGATGGCAGAGAGGCTTATGTGTCTCTCGGGGACCTAGCACCGGCCGGAGACGAACCAGGACCGTGGATAACCCCTGAGGACAGACCAACTCCCCCTGACACTGAAGCCCCTCCTGAAGATCATGGCACTGAAATTGCTCCTGACACGTCGCCTAATGACACTGTCTCCGTTGAGGCTCCTTCAGACACTTCGGATGGGCCAACACCTGAATCCCTGACAGATGAAGGACTAGCACCGAAAAAACGTGCTCATCCAGAGACTGACTCTGACGCGGAACGGCCTGCTCCTCTGAGAAGGAAACATTTCGGAGCAAGGTATTTTAGAGCCCACAGACCGGTTCACATTGAAGAGCCTCCCTGTTCGAGTACTCCGACCACGAATCATGGACTGCCGAGGCGGCTACTGCGAGCTCGTAGGGATCCTGGACATTTAAGGGACTTTCTTCCCTATCAGTGAGAAATTTGGTGGGGGGAGAATGTTGTGAATATGGATTATCTCCTCTTTGATAATCCAAGTGATAAAAGCTGTACATTTCCGCTTGTCAAGTAGACGAGTAGTAAGATTATTTATTGAATAAAAGATTACTAGACAGAATCACTTGTCCTGTTTTCATTACATGGTCTCAAGTACTTTCAGGTGATATTCCGAGGGTGACTTGCTTAGAATTGTTAACAAGTCCGCACTGTTGGACGAGGCACAATTACGGTTATTTATAAGATGTACTGCAATGGAAGACGCGTATGTGTTGTTTATTCGGTCAGCAATGTAGTCCCCCTGTCGTATTTTTGTGGGTACATGTTGTTTAATTCTCGAATACAGACGTTGATTGGTTCTCCTGATGTATTGCAAACCGCAAATACATCTAAAAGAATAAATTAAAGAACTACTATGTTGGCGGGGGGGGGACGTCTTTTCGACCAGATGCCAAAACAGTTCACGTGCGGAAAACCACATACAAGTTGGAAGAAAAATAGCACTTACGTACACAAGCTGAGATCTGGTTGGCAAATCTATCACTAATATCACCAAGCCAAAGCAACCTAAGATATACAGAGCACCTCTGGACTGAATCAGGTTTAATTTTCCTGAAGTCAGAAATTTTAACCCTGATGACATATCGAACAATGTCTTCAGGGAAGCCATAGTTACAAAGTGTCCCAGTGATAAATTCGACCTCATCGTCCAACTTCAACTCAGAGCATATCATTTATCTTCCACTTTTTTGGACAAAATGGATCCCAATGAATGTTTAAGCCAGCAAAAGTAAGCTTACGATATACAGTCTTTAAGAATGCAGAAGTCTCTTTACACACCAATACACAGAGAAAAGGTAGAGTAGAATTATTTTCCTTCTCAAGAGTAAATCTCAGCGCAGGGTGCATGTTATTCAAATCTGAGAAAAATTCGCCCACCTCAATCTCACACCCAAATATACAAAAGTGACGTCTACATAAGGAAGGTACACTTCGAGTGCTTTTGCATTTGAAGAACAAATCAACCGCATTGAAACCTACAAAAATACCAGCCATAGTAGGGCTCGAAGCTTAGTCCATCGAAATTCAATCCACCTGTCTATACATGATGTTATCATAACTGAATTCAACATATGTAGTTGCGAATTTCATCAATTCCACAAACACTACCCCAGGAATATCAGGTGGAGTCAGATAACTCCGGTACAACATATCTGCACATATATCGATAGTTTCCAAGATGTGAACGCAAGTGAAGAGACTAAAGATATCAAAAGAACCCATGAATTTGTTCAGTGGAGAACACTTTCGAATGAAACCAGCAAATTCGAAGGAATCTTTTATACAATATGTACTATAATGTATAAGCACTGGTTGCAATAACCTGTCAAGTCATTTAGCGACTTTCTGTTGTGAAGAGCCAACCATTGATAGTAAAAGTCTGAGTGGTATCCCATCCTCATGGGTTTTAGGTAAACCATAAAGATGAGGTCATATAGAGCCAGTTGATCTAATCTGATCTGAGGTGGCCGAAGAGAGAAGACCTCTTTTGACAAGTTCGACCAACCTTCTTTGAAACAGTCTCAATAGAAATAGTATGGTCTCAGAAATTTAGATGTCACCAAGGATGGACATCATTTTATTAAAGAAGCATTGATAATCCAATATTTTCTACCCCAGAGCCCTTGTAAGATCTAGTAATAACAGTAAAATTATTGCTACGGAGTGACTTGAGTGTACGTAACTGTTCACTTCTCCAATCAGATTCCCAGCTGGACACCGGAGATCCCACATTAGTGTTGGCATGATCATTAAGTCGCGCCTTAAGGTCACTAACACGGTCTGTAGAAACTGTCTGAAGTCGCCTGAGTTGTGCAAACAAAACTTCAAACTCGGAATAAACCTCCTCACGTTTAATACTGCGAGATGGAATGCAATGATCCTAACCATGAACCAGAATAGTTAGTTCAAGATTCGAAAATTCACAATGCTGACATTCGGGTCGGAAAAACATCCATATTTTTTTTAAATATAAGATATCTTAATCTCTTGTCATTCAGAGAAAGAAGTCTAGAACGTCTGTTTTCTATGACAACGGATAAATATCTTTCAAACCGCAAACGATCAAATCGGTAATATCCCTCCCTCAACCCAACTAAATTACTAGATAATTTATCAATAGAGTTCTGAATAAATGCAGACTCTATTCTATAAATTAGCTCTTTTAATTCTGAAAGAAACAAAAGAGGGACACACTCTACTATTCAGACAGGGTTGAAGAAAGGACAACCTTAACCTAACCGTTACCATTTTATTTCTTATCTTATGAATGTTGTTTAGACCATTAATAACATCTTGGTTGTACCTGGTCTTAAAATATTTGAAAATTTTTCGGGGGGTACAAAATTTTATTCCACTCACAAGTAGACCAATTTTAATCATATTTTTTTTAAAAAATAAAATTAACTAACTTGTTTCGGTTCTCACTGAAAACAGTTGAATCGAGGACAACAATTAAGGACAAAGGGCAGGGACTGTGTAATGTAAAGGAGGCAAAAATATATGTAAGTTGACTTGAAAGGGAGGGGTAAATTAAATAGTAATCAAATTTAAACTCAATAAACATTCCCTCTGTTTAAAGGTTTATGGGTGAGAATACGAATGGTCTCAAGCACCATCTGATGATAGTCCGAGTGGGACTTGCATGGAATAGTAAACAAGTCCGCACTATTGGACGAGGCACAATTACGGTTATTTATAAGATGTTCTGCAATGGAAGACGCGTATGTGTTGTTTATTTGGTCAGCAAAGTAGTTCCCCTGCCGTATATTTGTGGGTACAAGTTGTTTAATTCTTGAATCCAGACGTTCATTGGTTCTCCTGTTGTATTGCAAACCGCAATCACATCTAAAAGAATAAATCAAAGAACTACCATGTTGTGTGTGTGTGTGTGTGTGGAGGGGAAGAACGTCTTTTCGACCAGATGTCAAAACAGTCCGCGTAAGGAAAACCACACGCAGGTTGGAACAAAAATAGCACTTACGTACACTAGCAGAGATCTGGCTGGCAAATATATATATATATTGTCATCCACAGAAAGATCTGTTTCGTTCTATCAAAACTCATCAGTGTGGCTAGACATACTAGTTTCCCGTAGCTCTGATCGAAACCCGGTTGACTCAAACGCCAATCCAAGACTCTACTCCTCAGTCACAAGGAACCAGCAGCAGCAGCGAAGTAAATTTTAAACAGTTATGAATCACAATTACTATTGTTTACATACATCCATTCAACGGCTACCGAGAGCTCAATTAATTTATGAAGATCCTTACAATAAATGCTAATGGCAACGCGATTACTTCATTCGCTTTAGAACTCAACCCTAAGGGGGTAGGGGAGTATATATATATATATATATATAGTCATCCACAGACAGATCTGTTTCGTTCTATCAGAACTCATCAGTGTGGCTAGACGTACTAGCTTCCCGTAGCTGGGATCGAAAACCGGTTGACTCAAACGCCAATCCAAGACTCTCTCTCTATATATATATATATATATAAGATGCAAAATAAAGTCCTAACTGCAACATAGATATATTATTCCCACAGAGTGACGACACACTAACAAAGTCTTGGTGTATTATGATATACTGCTGAGTTAATAGTAATGATGCTTTAGCCTTGAAATTATGCCGGAACTCAAATTTTTCAGCTGATAAAGGCTTTATTGGAAGCAACACTGTTGTTTGCACAGCAGCCATTGTATAAATCTATTATATATATATATATATATATATATATATACTTAACATGTTTGAATAAATAATAAAGACATATTTTGTCTATATAATTTTATGAAGATCCTTTAAAGTTTCCTGATAAGTGTTTTGGTTTTACGTTGGA
The DNA here is from genome assembly GCA_963585895.1 of Sepioteuthis lessoniana. NCBI lineage: Eukaryota > Metazoa > Mollusca > Cephalopoda > Myopsida > Loliginidae > Sepioteuthis > Sepioteuthis lessoniana. The sequence continues at coordinate 45,373,904 of OY757936.1, read as the reverse complement.
ACTGGTAATGAATTTACCAAAATTTTCCCGAGCGCTTTCGAACATTTCATAGGTCATCATCTTGTATAAAGAGTCTTTTTGAAAGAGTTTTTTTCAGAGTTTTTTTTAAAGGATTTTTTTTATAACATTACAAAATTACGTACATGCAGAGTTGGCTAAAACTGAGATGCAGATGAATTTAAATAACAGAACGCTATCAACAGATATAGAATATTATCAAGAAATATAGAATATTTAAAAAAAAAACCTAAAAAACTAAAAGGATTTCAAAACATTGTCACTATTTTCAAAATTAATTCTAGGTTTTTTGTTTACATATGTACAGCTTCTAGGATTTTTAGTCGTAGCTTATTGATTTCGTGTCCTATTATAGTAGTGTTTTAAACAAGAATTTTTCGGTATTTGAATGTGGTGATAGAATGGGCTTTAAGATGTAAGGCTATGGAGCTAGAATTATTAAGATGAATAGTAAGCTCTCTTGAAAGTGTTATTGTGGTTAGACCAACGTACGTATTATTTTCGTTTGAGACATATTCTTCCAAGGGACATTTGAACATATATACGACGTTTGTCCTATCAAGAAGTTCGATGTCAATTACTATGACAAATTGAAAAACCTCCAACCGATTTATTTCTGATAACGTTTCCCAGTTATTAGAAATAATTAGGTTGGAGGTTTTTCAATTTGTTTTTTTAAATGATAATTCTTATTTTTTGGTAGCATCAGTAGGGGGAACATTTTTTTTTTGGATAAGGTCTTTTAATATATGTTCATCTATCTTATAATTGCTATGAAATTGGTTTTTGTTGTAAAGGTTTGTTAATCATTTATGGTTTAGGGTATTGTCGATGTAATGTTCAGTTTTATTAATGAAATGTTTAATTTCTGTATCGACAATGTAGTTGGGAAACCCATTATCAATAAGTGTTTGTTTTATATTTTTAAGTTTTTTGAGGAAGATAGTTTGAGAGGAAGATTGTAGTTTAGCTATGGAAATAAGTGTTTTTACTATTGCTCTTTTATAATACGCATGTTGGTTTTACCACTACAACTCTTTCAAGACGGCTTACTATTCGCTTTAATGAGTCTAGCTCCATAGCCTTACATCTTAAAACCTATTCTATTCCCAAATGCAAATTTCGAAAAATTCTAGTTGAAAACACCACTGTAATAGCACACGAAATTGATAAGCTACACACAACGGTAAATACTAGAAAACAAATAATATAAAAACAAAAAAACAAACAAACATAGAATCAATAGAATTAATTTTGAAAATAGCGACAATGTTTTGAAATGTCTTTATTTTTTTTTTTGTTGCTTTTTTTAAGATTCTATATTTCTTGATAATATTCTATTTCCGTTGATAGCGTTCTATTTTTAAATACCTCAGTATCTCAGTTTTATCCCACTCTGCA
>OY757936.1:45349985-45369985 GCA_963585895.1 Sepioteuthis lessoniana | reverse complement strand
TACTTGCCTGTGTTTTATATGTGAGTATGTGTGTATGATTGCGTATTTATTTCTGTAGTTTTGTGTGTATGCGCATTATTCTCATATATATATATATATATATATAGTATGAGAAATGATTATTACAGATAAAATTTGATTCAATTAAAAGTCTTTATCAGGGTTTATAGGTGTTGCTATGTGAAAAAACGGATAATGATACTGTATCAATCAGTTTTTTTCAGATAGCAAGACAATCGAGCCCTGATGAAGACTTCAAATTGTATCAAAATTTGTCAATCATATTCATTTCTCATACAAGAATAATTTTGATAAAACGCTTTTGCATTCAAAAAAAGATTGAAGTCAAAACGCGTTGGAAAATAAACAAATCATCAAACATATTTGTCTTCCGTCATATATATATATATATATATATATATATATATATATATATATATATATATATATATATATAGTACAATTTAATGTAGACTCAAACTCGGTTAAGTCGTCATAATAAATTTATTTCGGCGGAGAATATTAATGCTATATTCTCCGTCTCGTCAGATGACTCTTTACACTTTTATTTTGATTTAAATATAGAATTTAAATCAAGTTCACGCATCGATACTTTTCAGCCCATTTTATATCAAAAACAAAATACCTAATATGATGTACTTATAAATGCGTCTGGTTTTTTGTACGTGTGAATTTTTTTGCGAATGTTGCAAGTGTCTTTCAGTATATTTGGTTGGACATGTATTTCTTTTTTGTGTATATGTCCTTGTTTATTCTGTGAGTGTAAACACGTTTACACATCTGTGTTTGCGTGTGTCTGTGCGTGTTTGGTTTGTGTGTGGAATGTTTTGCTTGTGTTTTATCGTAGTCGTTTCTATGAGTTTGTGTTAGTGGGAGGGTGTCTGTGTAGCCATACGTATCGTTATTATTACTTGCGTGTGTTTTTATATGTGAGTATATGTGTATGATTACGTATTTGTCTCTATAGTTCTGTGTGTATGCGCGTTATTCTCATATATATATATATATATATATATATATATATATATATATATATATTCGTGTGTAAATTTGTATGTCTGTGTCTGAATGTGTCTGCGCACATGTTTATACTCATGAACACACATGCGCATGTCTCTGTTTGTAGAAAATATTTTCCCGCGCATCTAACTCTCTGTCTGTATGTGCTTGTGTGTGGTGCCAATATTGGGATTATTTTCGTCGCTGTGATTAATAGGAATATTTTTGGTCGACAGTTGAATGGACGGAAGTGAGCGGCCATTAGGGTAATTCAATACGATGCCACCAAACACACAAAGAAGCTACAAAGGGAGATAATTTGGTTCGTTGCGCACCGTGTGATTTTAAACTAGCACATCAAAAAGGACATGTTCTTTCGTGCACATCTTGGAAATATGGCGTTAGCACATAGCAATTACAAGGCCCAGCCCACCACTTACACCCACTTTCACCGACAGAGAGGCACAAATCACAAAGTATGTATTACACATACACACATACAAATATATATATATATATATATGTAGAGAGAGAGAGAGAGAGAGAGAGAGAGAGAGAGAGAGAGAGAGAGGTGGGGGTTGGTAAAAACATGAATCCTTCTTTTCTACTCATCAGTTACGTTTAAGTAGTAGACAGGGCTCTTTAACTTTGCTAACGCAACCAATATAGAAGAAGGAAACACTCTGAAATATCTGAGAAGTGTTGTTCGGAGAATCTGCTACACATTGGTACACGATTTTTTCACTCTCAGATTATCCTAAAATGGTGGCCAAGCCAGTACAAGCTTTTACCACTATAAATGCCATCCATGTAAGCAGTCTAGTGGATTACATACATAACTGAACTGAATGGAGACGCTACTTGTGAAACGGTTATCAGCGCTAGAAATGAATGAATAGTAGGGTGGACTGACTCTTTTACCTTGATATAGCAACTAGTTCAGGATGAGGAAAACTATTAAAACCTTGTTAATTCCGCTTAAAAATTGACCTTGTGTCGCAACATCCTGCTAGTTCTAAAGGAGTTTGGTAAATACCATCCATATATATCATGCAGGAGAGACGAGCGACTGCACACACACACACATATATATGTATACAAATCTCCGTGCGCACGCGTGTGTGTGTGTGTGAGAGAGAGAGAGAGAGAGAGAGAAAAGAGAGAGAGAGAGGGAGAGAAAGAGATAAAAGGGGTCTTGTCATGCAGTTTGACCTTACCAGCTTGTCTCATAGACTAATTACTTCAATCCTCTCTAGGTATCTCATTCTTTCGAACTTAGAAGACTCGCTTTTTTAAATGGTTAACATAGTAAAGAATGGAATCGGCGACCCAAGGCAGCCTTGTAAACAATTTTTAGCGAGTTCGATTCTCGGTAGGTACCCTATATTTTTTATTTTGTGACAGACAAAGACATTTATAAGTTACTACTTCTGAGTAGTAAGTAAAATCCTCGCTATTTTGTGCTTCATCAAAACAATGCTTGCCTAAAGAGGAGTCTCACATAGAGAGGGGTTTGATTAATTTAACTGCACATCAACCTTTAACGTGTTATCTAATGTGATTAATTTGTAAAAGTTTGATTATTTCAGGACTTTTCGTTTTTGATTTCGACATTTTATGATTCTTGTTTTCCTGTTTGTCCTTAAATGATTTCCGTTAAGGATTTTGCGGGTTGTTGTAATCAACCTTTCTTTGCACTTCTCTATACATTCTTCGAGCCCTTGTATTGCTATATCAACATTATCCTCAAGGCTAACGAGACATCTTCCTCCTTCTTTTCTTGTCGCTTAGAGTCTGTCATCTCTCGGATGCAAGGATTTAGCGTCGTCAGTAATTTCCTTGTTCTATTGTCTCCATTACTGACCTCCTCCCTTGTCTATTTTTAAGAATTCTTGAATCTCGAAGATACTTACTTGGTTACTGAGATAAATCTGTCTTGGATAAAATTTCTTCTTCTTTTTGGGAGTCTTTGTGATGTATTGGCTAACGTGCGAGATTGTGATATCGGAGTAAGCGAGTTCGAACTGCAGTTGCGCTTTTAAGTTAACTTTCTGTTTAATACCTTTGGGAAAGGCATGAATCCTTTTTTACCCCGGCTATAGGTTAAATAGTACTATTACCGTTCTTCTACAAGGATGTCTTTGGCATTGAATATCCAACGAAATTTGACTTGCCATAAAACAATAAAGAAAAGCAAAAGAAACCTTAATTCTTCTTGCTGTTCTTTTTCTTCTTCTTATAATTATAATAATAATAATAATGATTATTATCATTTATAATAATAATAATAATAATAATAATAATAATAATAATAATAATAAGGGTAAAACTAAAAGAAAGTGAAAAGAGAGATAAGTACCCGGACCTTGCTAAAGAACTGAAAAAACTATGGACAATGAAAGTGACGATGATACCAATTGCAATTGGTGCGCTCGGGACAGTTACCAAAGGATTGAAAAGGGTCTGGAGATCTTGGAAATTGGAGGACGAGTGGAGATCATCCAAACTATAGGATTGTTCAGTTCGGCCAGAATACTAAGAAGAATCCTGGAGATTTGAGGAGACATGCAGTCACTCAAACTCCAGTGAGAAACTATCTGCTCACGCTGGTGTGAAAAACTCTAAAACGAGTGATAATAATTCTAAATTGTCATCTCTTCGATTATTTTTTGAATATTCTTAAAAACTAGCACTTACCTTAGTTTGTTCAACATCTAAAAACTGAAACCTACCACCATAAACTATATATATATATATATATATATATATAACGCTAAACTGCATCTGCTGATTAGACTCCAGATCTGTAGTTCTGGTGAGTGTTTGGTTCCAATTCATTGAAATTACTCTCAGGTGCACTCCATCTCAGAGTGGTCGTACTTGTTTGCATCAGATATTTGGGCAAAGTAGATCTGTTTTAAAATAATCACTATTAGATGGTATTGCAATGTACAAACAAATGGTCATAGAGAAATTTAAAAATGTAATTTAAAAAAATCCAATTTAATATTGAAAATATAGTTATGATTACAAACAAACATTTGGAAATATCGGCATTAAATAGTTCATGAGGAATTGATATGCCGTTAAACAAATAAAGCAAACATGTGGATGTCTATGTCTATGTATGTGTGGAATATGGGAATTTGATTTGTGTGTTACGTATATATACAGCGACTGACATTCACTGTCATATCAGTCTATGTATGTATGTATGTATGTATGTATGTATGTATGTCTCCCCCCTCTCTCTTTTTCTCTTTCTCTCTCTCTCTCTCCACCAGCTCATTGGCATAGTTTGTTGAGTGTTCGCCAATTGTCCCGGAAACCTGGGTTAAATCCCAGGTAGAGTCATATCAAAGACTCAAAAAGTGGTACTAGATGTCTCTTTGCTTAACACTCAGCATTATAAGGTACAGATCAAGGGTAAGTCGAGCAATCCAGGGAAAGAAATAGCACCCTCCCCTCCATCTCGGTATAGTAGCTAATGAAAAGGGAGCCTTTTGGTCACCCTCGACAATGATCAGCCAACTTATATAACCGTATAAGCATCAATATTATTTGATTGGTTTGGTTTTGTTGTTTGGGTTTTATGGCATATCAATCTTTGTATGTTATTTAACACCAAATCCATTTTTATGTAAATAATCAGTTCTATTTCAACGAATTCAGTTAAGCGTAATCACGCAGTTTAAATGCAAGTAGAGTTTAATTGTGAAAAACATTTCGATTTCAAGCTATTCAGTTTAGTCAAGCAGTTCTTATTCGGCTAATTCAGTTTAGTATGAGTATAGAATTTGTTTATACACAGTTAAATGTCAAAACAGTTCTATATTAAACAAATCAGTTTAGTTAAGTACAGTTTCAATGTCAAAAAACATTTCCATTCCAAATAATTCATTCTAATAATTCATTCACGCAGTTTAAATTATGTACGGTTTAATTGTCAAAAACATTTCTATTTTAAGCTATTCAGTTTATTCAAACAATTCAGTTTAGCATAAGTATGCCGTTAGTTCTATTTAACCCATAGATAGGGCCCTATCAGGTGTTATCACGCCGGGCCAGAGTGGACCTGGGAGCAATGGCAATGAAGGGGTGCTTCGCATTCCTCAAAGCTCTAGCATCAGTGGAACCTCACCATCAGATTGTTTAGTGTCATATCAGGACACTCATTAGAGGGTTGGTCTTACCCCTCTGCAGAAGTGCAGTCGGTGTATTCTACAGCCCCAGCCAACTGGGCAAAATATTATTTGAACATCATTATATATGAATATATTTCTATAGTCTCTTTCTCTTTCCCTCTATATATGTTTGTAGTGCGTGTGTGTGTGTGTGTGTGTGTGCAATTTATATGTAAATATATGAAAATCTATGCGAATGTATCAACCTAAGTAATTATGATAGTATCGCCGAGAAGCGACCAAATGACGCTGCGTTCCAAAAGATCTCGACATCGTTTTAATCAACCAAATAATCAAGCCGCTTTCATTATGATGGCCACCTATCACCATCTTTAAATCTAACGGCAGCCGACATTTTGTCTTCAATTTGGTGCCTATAATTTCGCGGGCAAAGCTTTCATCTTCCCGACTATCTCATCCTGTTCCATCACACTTAATCATATTCCATCCAGCCTCCTCCATCGCCACGACAACCGCCAGTATCCTCATCACTAACGTTTCTATAAATATCGCACAATTTTATTGCTGCTGTTGTTGTTCAACTAGTTTTCTGTGGTTGTATTCTTCCTGTTCATATTATTATCGTTATTATAGCTCTTATTAATACTAAAATTTTGATTTTTTTAAGCAATTTGTCTTTCACTCTTTGTTATTTTAACATTCCTTCTTCGTCACCTTCTTTTTGTTCAGCTTCATATTTATACAAATATTCTTCATATTTTTGTAATTCTGATCGAGTATTCTCTAGTTTTATAAATTTTCTTATTGAATGCCATTATTGTAAACATTTTTATTGGAATTTTTGTCTCTGTTCTTTTTGGATACAAACAGGTTAACATCAGCCGCGTATTTCTTACGTGTTTTTGATTTTTATATCCACCATCTTCTTAGTCGCGTCTTCCTTACCCACCTTCTTCTTCTTCTTCTTCTTCTTCTTCTTCTTCTTCTTCTTCTTCTTCTTCTTCTTCTTCTTCTTCTTCTTCTGTTGATTTCTTATTTTTGCTCAAGGCGATAATGTCATTATTATTATAATTTCATTGGAATTTTCTTTTATTTTTTAAATAAACACGCTAACATTAACCGCAATATACTTACATCCTCTTTCTCTCTCTGTGTCACTGTCTTTCTATTTAAACCACTCTTCCTTCCTTTCTTCTTCTTCTTCTTCTTCTTCTTCTTCTTCTTCTTCTTCTTCTTCCCCTCTCATTTTCCTTCTTCCTTAGCTCACCCTCCTTAGTCACTCTCTTCTTTTTCTCTTTGTATTATTCATAGTATTGCTTCTAATTTTACATCTTTATCATCGTCGTTCAGTCACCTTCTTCTTCTTCTTCTTCTTCTTCTTCTTCTTCTTATTATTATTATTATTATTATTATTATTATTATTATTATTAACTTTTCCGTTTAGTTTTTTGTTCATTTGCGTTGACGAGACTTTTTCTTCATTAGCTTCATGTTTTCACTCCACTGACGCGTCTTGAGATGGGAAAACGCTAATTCAAAGGAATCCCGTCTCTTTAAGTGAAACGCTTAAATCAATACTGGAAAAAAAAAACAACAAAAGGAAAAAGATGAAGAAGAAATAAATAAACGCACAATCACAGCAAATAAAACAAAACAGCGACAAGAGGAAGAGAAATTGATTATAATTTCGATTTTTCGGCTGTTTTTGTTGTTGTGGTTGTTATATTTATTCTTTTTTATTCTTTTTTTTTTGCAATGATTAGTACGAATCAGTGACGTCATTAGAACAGAATTGTCATGCATTGTTTATAGCCTTTCATGCTGCTTATTTCGCCAGATTGATGTGCACCAACATTTTCACATGTACAATCTCTTTGTATTAGCAATGTGTACGTGCCTCTGTGGTGTTTAAGGGTGTGACTTGACGTGTAAATGCGACGTTTTCTGCCTCAACCCAATTACTGAGATGTTCTCTGTTTGGTTCTTGAACTATATGTGATATGCCCTCTCTTTCTTCTTTTGAAATGCTTTCTTTCTTTCGTTCTTTCTTTCTTTATGTAAATTCTATGGGGTGGATCGAATATATCCTCAGATTGACAGAGTTAGTATATAAATTTGAATGCTAATGACGTCACCACACACACACACACACACACACACACACACACTCTCTCTCTCTCTCTCTCCCTCTCTCTCTATGTGTGTGTGTGTGTGTGTGTGTATGTTTAATGGCGTATCAACCTTCATAGGTTATCTAATTCCCCCCCTCTCTCATTAGCTTTCCCCCCCATCAGTGACTCTTTTTCTGTTGATTAAACTGCCCCCCACAAAAAAAAAATTAGAGGCGTCCTGGAAAAGGTGTTGATTCAGTTATTCCTCTTTCAGCTATGGGTAAATAATAGGACAGAGTGGGCTATTTAATCTTGTGGTGGCAACCAATTTAGAAGAAGGAAATGGACACAGCCATCTGATTTCATGGATGAGGCTGTTTGCATTTCACATAGCACAAATACCATTGGGAAAAGTATGAATCTCACTATTTTCCCGCTGTGGTTAAATAGTAGGACAGACTGAGTTCTCTAGCCTTGGTTAGGAAACTAGTCTTGGAGAAGGAAAGCTCTGAATTCAGACCTGTTAAACCTCCCTTAACATTGACCTTGTGTTGCATTTTACTCATGGCGGAGGGGTTGGCTCAATACATATCCAGGACACTCCTTTTGGCGAATTCTACCTCACAGCAGGGAGATACTGTCAACTTATTCTGAGCCCTGCCGACAGGGTGAATTATTTGCCCTTGGCAAAAAGCTGTTGCCCCCATATTCAGTCTTGACAACCTAGTCTGTGCGCATGCGTGTCTATATGCTCTTATCCACAGTTTTTTTTTTCATTTGGCGCCTTCTAATATTTCTCTTGCCAGCACATATTTTATTCAGCGTTACTAGTTTGCAAACAATGAATCAGTTTTCGCTGAGGAAGGCCAGAGAAATTGTGAACACGATCTCACGTTTTTTGTTTTGTTTTGTTTTGTTTTGTTTTTTCTCTCAAAATTCTCGGTGATATCTTACAATGATACAAACACAACATCAAAGAAAGTATTTTTCTAAAGCCTCGGTCACGTCCTGAACGGATGACAATAAAGAAATTTTTGGGTGGAGACGATTGAATAAAAAGCTTCTACCTTACGTTAAAGGCTGGAAAATTCCTTTCGACTTCTCAGATATTGAGATTCGAGGTAAGATTAGTTTTAACTGGTTAAGATCAATTCACTTCAATCACTAATAGCTCTTCGCCACGCATCACAAGATTCTTTTGGCATATACCCTATTTCCTGACATATAAAACGCAGATTTAACTTTTAAATAAGTCTCTGCCAATGTCAAAGAGTGCTTCATTCACTGATATCCTGACTTGATTTGTTTGATTTTGGTTGGGTTTTTATGGCATATCAACCCTTGTAGGTTATTTAATTCCAAATCCTGTTGATATATTTATACAAAATAAGATTTAAAAACACATTTTTTAGATAACATTTTACACCAGCCACAGCATTTTTTTTCTCGCAGTTAAATGATTTGAATTATTGCGATTTAATTGTCACAATTTAATATCAGTCATTTCTTTGCTAACATAGTTCGTTGGTAATTTTATTTTTAAATGAGTTAGACGTAATCTGTTTGCGCACTAGTATTACTACTGTTTCTACACAGTTAAATAGTTTCACTTATTGCTATCTAACACTTATAATTCTATTCGATATCAATCATTTGTTTACACACTGTGGTTACAAATATTGATATCTGATACCAATAATTCAATTTAGGTACACAGTTAAAGAGTTTTAAGTACTTCTATTTAACACTAATAATTCTGCACAACATTACTCATTCGTTTGCACACATTTAAATGGTTCTAAGTATTTCTCAGTATCCCTAACAATTCAATTAAACATCATTCACACAGTGACACAGTGAAATGATCAAGCAGTTTTATTTCTAACAATTCAATTTAGCATAAGTCAACAAAGTTAAATGGTTCTAAGTATTTCTCCGTATCCCTAACAATTCAATTAAACATCGGTCATTTGTTACTTAGAGTGTCACGTGTGTATGTAACCATGTATGAAGAATTTTGACCATAAGCTTTGAATTTGAACGCCAGTGACCCTTCTGTCGAATTTGAACGCCAGTGACCGTTTGAATTTGTACGACAATGAACTGTTTTCAAGGTCGGCCGAAACTCTAATACCGTGTTACGGGCACCCCTCTTCCAATTTTAACATAAAACTCTCCGCTCTGCTCCCCTCCCTCAACGTATGTCATATTATAATGTAACTACGGATCATTCTAACCCCATAATGGTCCGGGAGACCTTGGTTCAATCCCGATCGCGTCATACCAAAGACTTTAAAAATGGTACTTGATACCTCATTGCTTAACACTCATCAATATAAGGTACGTATCAAAGATAAAGTGGAGCAATCTACGGAAAGGAGTAGCGCCCTCCCCTACTCCTCGGTGTAGTAGCTATTGAAAAGGGAGCCTTCTGGTCGCTCTCGATTATGGTCTCCAACTTTACTTACTATATATCGGAAAATATAGTAACGTTTTGAAGTAATTGATAAATATATTAAATTAGCTCATAAATAATTGTTGTTTTTATTAACTTAAACTGTTGTGACAATTTTCAAAAGTTAATATACTTCGGTAACAACATCTCATCGACTGAAAGTGTTCTTCCAACCTGTGACCGTGTCTGTACTACTGTATGGGGGTCGAGGATGTTTTTGCTTCCAACCCCACTCTGAGCGATATGAAAACACACGGCCCAGTCAAAAAAGAGACTGAGGCTGTTTTGCTCTTTTCCTAGATCTGTGAATAAAACCTCGGCCCTTATAGGCTGGCAAATGAAATGCGATTTGACATGATTTTTAATCGGCTGTCCAATTAGAGATGTTTAGATTTACAAATTTCTTCTATGAAATAAGGACTGTTTTGAGCTGAGCAGTGAAGATGGACCCATGGAGAAAGACGTGACCTCGAAACTTACCGCTAAGAAGACCTTGTCGTTAGAAGAAATCTCTGATAAAAGACGTTAGAAAATTCTAGGCACCCAAAATTCTTCGGAAATCACCAAGACCACATTTGCCGCTGAAAAACTTCATAGTAATCAGAGCAACGCAAAATACGCCAGTGAAATTCTTCACTGTGTCTTTTCTCTGCTACTAAGCGTGTGAAATGTTTTCTTTTTCTATTGTTCTTTAATCATATTGCAATAAAAACTTGTTATAGTTACCAGTGAGTTATCTCGTTCTTGGCCTTACCAACGTCCTCGGCAACAAATTCCTATTAACCTCTCGATCCGTTTCAAGATGTTCCATCAAGTTGCGTCGATCTAGTGGCAAGTTCCGACGTCCCGTCTTTCTCAGTGGCTCTGTCGTCTTTGGATCTTAAAAACGCAAAATGGGCATAGACAGAATAACCAATCGGAAGACGCGCGTGGTTATTGCAGTGTGAGGACCATACTCTAACTTATAGACACACCAGTGTTACTCGAACAGAAAAAAAACTTACGTGCATTAGCTCGATGCGGACACTAAATGCTGTCTTGATGACTTGCCACGAATGATGACCGATCGGGAGTGATGGCGAGAGAGTGTCAAGGAAATTGTGTTATAGGCATCTTTTGATGATGATGAAGAGGACATGTCTTCTGGCCAGAATTTGGTGATCCAGTTGAATCTTAAAGTCTCAGATTAGTTTATGTGTCCCATTTTCTAGAACAGATTCTGGTTTGTTAGCATGGTTAAATTTTACCCTCTTGCATAATTCCAAGAGAATAACCTTTCCCATTCAATCATACCTTATCTTGCATTTCTTTTGTACCCGTTTGCTGCATTCGCTCATGTGATTAACTGTTTTATTTTTGTCATCAAATAATCTACTGTTGCTATTCTGCAAGTCATGAATTCGTTTTAAAAACAATTCACTCTTATGACATTATTTTAAGTTGTTATTATTAGAGATTCTGTTTCTATCTTCAGATCACCCTTTCTTAGCCATGTCTAAGTTATCCCATGTGAATTTCCCGAGTTTGTCACTTTAAATATCCGTACAGTTGTTTTTCTTCCCGAATTTGGTTTCTAGATTTTTGAATTACTGTTTTTTTGGTTTGTCTCTAAGTTTTCTCCTATTTATATTACTGTTACTGGCTCCAGAGAACAGTGTTTCGTTGCTCTTTTTTGTATATTCGTCGAGTTATTAAATTGTTACATTAATGGAATCCTTAATGATTCCTCATCATTCTTTTCTTGATACATGGAGTCTCTCTATGTCATTTCTCCAATGTAAGGCTTTGTGAAATTTTCTTGGTCGATCTATCTAAATTCCTCCCTTATCTATTTTCAGAAGGGTATCTTACAAGAGGTGCTGTCAGTTCCTCCCGTATCTATTTTCAGAAGGGTATCTTACAAGAGGTGCTGTCATTTCCTCCTTTATCTATTTTCAGAAGGGTATCTTACAAGAAGTGCTGTCAGTTCCTCCCTTATCTATTTTCAGAAGGTCATCTTACAAGAGGTGCTGTCATTTCCTCCTTTATCTATTTTCAGAAGGGTATCTTACAAGAGATGCTGTCACTTCCTCCCTTATCTATTTTCAGAAGGGTATCTTACAAGAGGTGCTGTCAGTTCCTCCCGTATCTATTTTCAGAAGGGTATCTTACAAGAGGTGCTGTCATTTCCTCCTTTATCTATTTTCAGAAGGGTATCTTACAAGAGGTGATGTCAGTTCCTCCCTTATCTATTTTCAGAAGGGTGTCTTACAAGAACTGCTGTCAGTTCCTCCCTTATCTATTTTCAGAAGGGTGTCTTACAAGAACTGCTGTCAGTTCCTCCCTTATCTATTTTCAGAAGGGTATCTTACAAGAAGTGCTAACAGTGTAATCATTACACTGATTAGATTTCTGTTGCAGGATTTGTTTCCGAGAAGATTTTTAGAATCAAATTCACAAACAATGATTGGCTAGGATTAATTATCACCATTAAACCACCAGAAATACCCGAGTAACTAAGCTGGTTGTCAAATCATCTGAGTCGAACTCCAGCTGCATAACGTGGAACAAAACGCAGGTAGCATTGACCTTTACGAGTTCATATATTTTAATAAGAAGGGGCAATATCTCATCTGCTGAAAGGGATGTCAACATTCGCATGGAGAAGGTGGGCACTGCCATCGACAGGTTGTCGATATTAGGGAAATCTGCCCATTCTGATAAAATGAAACGGGATTTCGTCCAACTTACGTCTGTGACAGGACTTCTGAATGGATGCACTATCTGAACTCCAATGAAACGCATGGAAAAAAATTCATGGGAACTAAACAAGAATCCTGGGAGCTATATTGAAGAAATCGTAGAAGTAGCACCCCAAAAAACTGCAGTTGTACGGCTACTTACCTTCCATCTCACATTTGGAGAACTGGTGAGGAAGTAGAGACGAACTCATAAGGGACATTCTTGTATTGACACCTACACATGGACATACCAGTGTTGACTGAATAAAAATGACTTACATCTTTGCGGATATTTGATGCAGTGTAGAGGATCTACCAAGAGCGTTGTAGGATAGGGACAGGTGAGGAGAGAGAGAGAGAGAGAGAGAGAGAGAGAGAGAGTCTGAGAATAACGTGCTGTTGGAAGGTCTTGATGATGATGATGATTATGTAATTGTTATCTTATTAAACCTAATACCCTTGATCCTTACCTTATAATGCTTCGTGTTAAGCAAGGCGGCATCAAGTACCATTTTTTGAGTCTTTGGTCTGACTCGACCTGGGATTGAACGCCGGTCTCCCGGACCATTGGAGAACACTCTACTCATTAGGCCAATTAAAACCCTTTTGTATACATAATCTTTTAATATTTACCATATGGTCAAAAACTTACGATTTTTGTTGGCCAAAAAAATGAAGATGGAGAGATGAACCAAAGACCGATGTTAATTCCCATAACTTCATATGGAGCTATTTTCACTTGGTTTAGAATTTTTCTTCATGCTTGTAAACGACATTCAATAGATGATTGAGTAAACTTTAAAGACACTTCTACGATTTCCCTAATATTGAACTGGAGATGGCACAAAGCCTGTTTGCATCAACTCAATAGAGAAACATCTGCCTCAGTATGTCTATCGAAGCGGCCAATTTATTTTGTACGCAAAAAAGATTGAAAAATTCTTTTAAAAAAAGTCGACGTTCGTATATCTCTATTGGAAGCTCAATGCTTCGACTTGGCTCTGTTTAGAGTTTTGCTTCCTCGTCTAAATATCTTTTTTATTCACCTGCGTTGGTATATAATATCCTATCGGAATATAGGACTTAGGGGATTGGAGGGGTACTGGGTGGGGTATGTAAAAGACGATGTTTGTGTCGTGTGCAAAAATCATTCAAACTCCTAATCTGTTGAATGAAATCTGAAGCAGAGCAAACACGCATGCCCAAATCACTTCCTGCGTCTCCATTTGCATCGAATAGTTGACAAGGTGAAATTCGTGGCGTTATTTTCTTTCGAGGTGCGAAAAAGCAAAGCAGATTTCTCAATCGAACAGACAATAATCCGAAGATTAAATATAGGCATAGGTTTTTGCACGTGTGTGTGTGTGTGTGTGTGTGCAGTGGATATATATGTATATATTATTTGTATATATACATATACATATATATCCACTGCACACGGACACACACACATATATATATATATGTGTACAAATTACACTGGGTATATGTATATACATATACATATATATTGTAATATATATATATATATATATATACAATGTAGTTGAATGATGATGTTGATCAAAGAGGCGACATCTCCACACTAAATGGTAGCTCTCTGAAACTAGTCGATGAGTTTACCTACCTAGGAAGCAGTGTCTTATCAACCGAAAAAGACATCAACACGCGACTAGCAAAGGCATGGGCAGCTATCGATAGACTATCGATCATTTGGAAATCAGACCTGGTCGATAAAATAAAACGTAGTATTTTTCCAAGCGGCGGTCGTGTCGATACTGCTAAATAGATGCACTCCATGGAAGCTAACTAAACGTATGATGAAAAAGCTTGACGGCAATTACACAAGAATGCTGCGAGCAATATTGAACAAGTCCTGGAGGCAGCACCCCACAAAACAGCAGCTGAACGGCCAACCACCCATTACGAAAACTAGCAAAGTTAGACGAACTAGACATGCGGGACACAGCTGGAGAAGTAAGGACGAACTCATAAATGATATACTCCGGTGAACCTCTTTACATGGACGAGCAAAGGTAGGACAACCGGCTAGAACCTATCAACGACAGCTCTGTGCCGATACAGGATATAGCCTTGAAGACCTCCAGCAAACGATGGACGATAGAGACGGGTAGCGAAAGAGAGTCAGGGGGATTCGTGCTGGCAGCGCGACAAGATAATGATAATGATGATGATATACACCTAGTCAGTGAAGCGTAGAATGAGCAGGTGTATCTCCTGTTAAGGAATAAGATCCCCTAAAAAACGAATGTTCTGTGTACGACACTTAACTACATTAAATGGTGAGGCTCCAGTTCTGGAAATCTATATATCTATATTTTTACCCACTGATCTTATATAAAGTATTTAATTCAATATAGAGTATTTTATTCTATTCTTTGATTTTTTCCACATAACAATATATATATATATATATATATATATATATATATATATATATATAACATGCATATCCGTGCGTGTGAGTGTATTTTTTGTTTAAATTAATAAAATTAGTTTTTCTCTAAGTCCATAGACTTATGATGGATATACTGATCGGTATTTTCTGAAGCACAATTCTTTCCTTCATCAATTCACTTGATTCAATTTCAAAAACACATTTTGAAACATTCTGATCGAACATGAAACAGAGGGAATCGAAGTAATAACTTTATCCTGCCACACACCTTTGGATTAATTCTCAAATATAGGAATATGAGTACTTTTGCATATGTATATATATATGTATTTAATGTTCATTTGCAATCCAAGGTCGCATCTTAGTAAAGACTTTAAAAATTGTACTTGATACCTCTTTGCTTAACACTCAGCAATAAAAGGTACGTATCGAGGGTAAAGTCGAGCAATCTAGGGAAAGGAGTAGCGCCCTCCTCTACACCTCGGTGTAGTAGCTATTGAAAAGGGAGCCTTCTGGTTGTCCTCGACTACGGTCGCAAACCCTTTTGAGTGTATATATATATGTGTGTGTGTGTGTGTGTGTGTGTGTGTGATGATACGAAGGTCATTTAGTAAATAAAACGAATTTTGTTTGGTAGATAACAATAAAAACCCTGTTTACTGTTGTATATTTTTCGAAGAAATCAATAGTGATGCCTCCTTTCCATTCCCAAAAGACGATCTTCTTGACTGATCACTGCGCCAGGAACTCTTTTCTTTACATGAGAGTCTGCGTGTTTTCACTCCATGGAATGTCTTTTCGACCCTGTCTCTTAGTGGCCAACCCATTGAACCCTGATCTCTTTTAAAAACTAAAACGCGCTTCTCCGCTCTCATCACACATCCTTCTATAAAGTTCACATGTTCTAGACTTTCCATCAGCCACAGTTTCAATCTTGAAGCACTCTATTTGCTTCGTCAACATTTTGAATAGCCTCAAAACAAATATTTCTGTGAGAATATTAAAACATTTTCTTTTCTTTTTTTTTTAAATCACCCCCTTATTTATTGATTTTGTTTGGTTTCTTTGTCTAATGACATATCAACCTCTGTAGGTTTTTTAATGCTAAATCCATCTTTCTTGAAGAACAGTAGTGGTATTTAACCAATAGCGGGGAGAATAAGGGGGTTCATTCCTTAACCAAGGGTATTTGTCCGAAACTGAACGTAAGAGCGTGACTGGAGTTCGAACTCGCTTACTACGATTCCGTACTTCATCGCTTTAACCATTACACCACAAGGACACCCTCTTATTTATTGAATGATCTGCGTGTACTGATGTATTGAATACATATATACATATGTATATTCACGTGTGTATTAATAAACATATTAGTTGGTTGGTTGGTTGGTTGGTTTTTATGGCATATCGACCTTTTTAGGTTATTTAATGCCAAATCCATTTTTATACAAATAACCAATTCTATTTAGCATGAATGCACAGTTTAATTGTCAAAAAATTTCTATTTCAAGCTATTCCGTTTAGTCAAAGTTCTAATTCAACCACTTCAGTTAAGCATAAGTATAGATTTTGTTTACACAAGAAAATGTCAAAACAATTCTATTTCACACAATTCAGTTTATCATAAGTGCGCAGTTTACATATCAAAACAGTTCTATTTCAAGTAATTCAGTTAAGCATAAGTACGCTCTTTGGTTCTATTTGACCCATAGATAGGACCCTATCAGATGCTACCACCCCTGGCCAGAGTAGACCTGGAAGCAATGAAAATAAAGGGGTATTCTGCATTCCCTAAAGCTCCAGCATTACTGGAACCTCACCATCAGATTGTTTAATCTCATATCAAGGAGATTCGTTGGTGGAGGGGTTGCTCCTCGGCAGAGGTGTAGTCGGTGTATTCTACAGCTCTAGCCGACTGGGCAATATTCATATTAGTATATATAAGTGTATATATATATGTATATATTATGAGCTCGTGCAGTTGTGTGTATATATAAATTTTGTGTTTGTATATATAGATTATGTATGTTCTTAAAACATATATAAAGACAAGCTGAAAATTCCCCTTGTCTTTCTTGAAATAGTGCATGTGAACTGGCAAGCATTCTTTATTTTGCAAATGGTGCACGTTGGATGAAATATAGTAATTTACAAAGCTCGTTGCTTCGATGTGGCACAAGGCCGAATAAATGGGGCGCCCAATGAGACTCGAACTCAATCGTGTAGGTTTGCTAGTCTAGCTTGCTAACCGTTACACCACCAGAGGTGCCCTCGTTAGATGAAATATAGATGAAAGTGCACTCTCATTTTATTGAATTTATACTTACATACATATTGAATTTATACTTACAATCATATTGAATTTATATGTAAGTTAGTCGAGCGAAGCCAAGGGTGACCTGAAGACTCCCTTTTCGATAGCTATTACCCCGAGGTAGGGGAGAGCGCTACTCCATTTGATGGATAGCTCCACCTACCCTTGATCTGTTGCTTATAATGATGAGTATAATTAAGAAAGTATTTTTGAGTCTTTAGCATGATTCGAACTGGAATTGAACCCCAGTCTCCCGGACCATTGGTGAACACTCTAATCATCATGCCAATGGTCCGATTTATTAATGACGTTATTGAATTTATACTTAGATGGAATTTTTCGAGATATCTATATATCTCATATCGATATTGAATTTATATTTACATTGAATCTATGCTCATATCTATATGGAGTGTCCTATTTAATAGGGAAAGGAGTAGCGTCCCCTCTTAAAACTTGATGTTGTAGCTATTGCAAAGGGGCTTCCGGGTCGCCCTCGATTATGGTCGACCAACTTATATTGAATATATAATTATATTTATATTGAATTCATGTTCAATATTAACCTGAAGACCTCTTTGACATCTGTCGATGCAGCGGCGGAAGTTAGACCCTGGTTAACGAAAATTACAGTAAATGCACCTGGTACCTAAAGTAAACAGGACGTAGGTGTTCTCGGCAGAAATGCCGTGTAAATTTCGTGAGTGACAAACTAGAAGGAAGCATGTCCCCATGTATTGTGTAGGCAGAAGGCCGGAGGAGATGTGACCACGAGAATTTGCGAGGGCGTCCAAGATGTTATATAACCATGAAAATTACGACTCGACAGCAGAAGGAAAAAAGGGATTCCCTGAAGATTCATACCCCGGTCCCTGAGTGTGCAGCTCAGCCGTCATTGACCCTCCCGTATTTTACGCATCCGTACATTTTGGGTAACAAAAGAAGAGGGGAAAAAAGAAGCAGATTATATTTTTATACATCAGTAATGTTTTCTTTCTTTGCTATGTAACATTCATACTTATATTAATTTTGAATTTATACTCACTCACTCACACACACACACACACACACACACACACACATATATATATATATATATATATATGTATATTTAGGCAGCATTTCTTCGTTAATGCAAATTTCATTAAACATAATAGACATTTTATGTCTACATATTTTCTTTTTTAATTCTATGCACCTTTCTGACACAAGTTCAATAGCTCAGCATTTAAAAAAACATTCATGCCCAACAACACAACTACGAAAAATTCTCACCGACAACACAACAATACTCGAACATCAAAATAATAAACAAAAACTTCAGATTCTCGAAGCACTATATATTAGAAACCTGCAACCAGCACTTAATAGAATTAATTTTCAAACCAGTGCTAACGTACTTAAATGTCTTTAGCTACTGGCACTATTTACAGAATTACATTTAAAAGCAAGCGTCATAATCTCCAACAGCAAAGACGTCCTTACACAGTAGTAATTTGCTAAAACAAAAGTTACATCACTTTTGTAACAGATTCTCCCCTGATGATGGCCCAAAGTCGGGCAGAAAGTACTATACTATACAACTATGGACAATACCTAAATCAATTCCCCCCGAATACGATAAAAGTAATACGGGAATTCGAACAGATCCAAAAAAAAATATGTAGGCATAAAATGTCTATTATGTTTAATGAAATTTGCATATATATATATATATATATATATATATATATATATATATATACCGAACTTGCATTTTATCTATACCCAAATCTCAATTGAATATATAACTATATCTATATTGAATTTGCACTTAAATCCATATCGCACATGCGCACGGGAATATATATATGTTGGTTGGTCGGTTCTTTTGTTTAATGGTACAAGAACTTTTTTAACGCCATAACAGCAATTGTATTATTTGAGCCATAAGTCGAAGGTGGGAATAAGGAGGTCCATTCTTTCCCTAAGGGTATTAGTCGGAAAGTTTCGTTGAATTTTATGGCATATCAACTATTGTAGATTATTTGATGCCAAATTCTTTTTATACATATATATATATATCAAATATATATCATTTATAAACACACTTTGTTGATTACGTTTTTAAACGAGTCTATGCTCATTCTTTAACGCACAGTGAAATGGTTCCAAGTATTAGTTTGTATCACTAACAACTCATTTAAACATAAGTTTATTCAAAGTTAAATGATCAAACAGTTCTATTTCTAACAATTAAATTTAGCATAACTCATTTGTTTGCCCTCAGGTTAAATGAGAAACAGTTCCACGTGACCCACAGATAGGACCCTACCAGGTGCAGCCATTCTGAGCCATAGTAGAGTTGGGAACGATGGCAATAAAGGGGTACTCTGCATTTCCTAAAGTTCCAGCACTGGAGCCTCTCTATTAGATGGTTTTGTGCCATTATCAGGACACTCGTTGGTGGGGTCTTGCAAATATTCAGGCAGTATATTCTACAACCCTAGCCGACTGGGCTGAATCCGAAATGAATGCAATAGTGTGACTGGAGTTCGAAGTTTTTAAGATGTCCCGCACGTTATCAACTATGTCACCGGGACTCACTCTTTCTCTCTCATTTCCTCTCGCTCTCTCAGTAAATATATATATATATATATATATATATATATATATATAGGGTTAGGGTAAGGGTTATATATATATATATATATATATATATATATATATATATATATATATACACCGTACTTTTCGGGTTATGAGGTGCACTTACAATCATTTAATTTTCTCGAAAATCGGCAGTGCGCCTTATAATCTGGCGGGCCTTATATATT
>OY757936.1:45204985-45344985 GCA_963585895.1 Sepioteuthis lessoniana | reverse complement strand
GAATACTTTACACTTGTATTCGGTTATGGCTAACGAAATCAGAACAGGTGACTCCTGATAAAAAAATCATCAAGCTTCGTCTCAGAACTTTAGACAACTAATATATTTATTTATGCTTCACAACACCGACTCCATATACGGCTCAAGACAAAGGATGATGTAAAGTTAAAAAAAACAACATTGGATTACAAAAATAACTATATGTAATATAATGGCCGAGGGATTTCGTTTTATGCCTTTTGGGTTTAGTTAGGCTGAGAACCTTTCGGCTCAGTGCATGGGTTACTTAGGTGCAACATTAACACAGGTGTTCGCACGCATGCGCAGAGCGGACGTGTCACTCAGAGATGTCACAATAGTCCGAGATGGGAAACGGGGCTAGCAAGGGCGAATGACGTCACGCACTGGAAGCGCGCGGATGATTTTAGGAATTTGAAGAAAGGAGAGTTGAGATGAGACCTGTCTCGGTAGAAGACGGTTCGCTTTCGCTTGCTCGCGGAGGCCTTGGGCTGGTGTCGCACAAGATGGGGGGCAGATGAAAAAGCCAGAATAGAAAGATTGTGCCTCTCTCCTTATGTCGAAGAACCTTTAAATTCAAAGGTAATAAAAAAAAAAGTTTCGTACCTGAACTGAGAACGCGTAAGTGTTTTTCGTGTTTCGAGATTCCTATGTTCTATGTTATGAACATTGTATGTCCATTTCACACATGGCCTTATCTGGCTATGGTACATATAAACAGCTACAAAAAATGATTGTTTTATATTACACTTGACAAATTATATAAATATATATTATAAAGATATATTATATAAATTATTATAAAAGATTTCCGTAAATACAAGTATTGGAATTGTAAATTCAAGACATTATTTTAAATTGTTGCCTTGTTGCCTGCATTGTGGTCTTTCATCCTAAATTGAACTTCTGACTTCTATAGTCGTTTACACGGAGAAGGGTGAGTATATTTGAAAATGAATTGTGATTGGCTATACAAAGTTAAATTTCCATAGTTACACAGTGTATTTTGGGTAATAAAACCCGTTTAAAAGCAACGGACATTGGCCTAGCGGTTAGAGTGTTCGCCAATGGCCCGGGAGACCTGGGTTCAATCCCAGGTCGAGCCATACCAAAGACTCAAAAAATGGTACTTGATACCTCCTTGCTTAATACTCAGCATTATAAGGTACGGATCAAGGGTAAAGTAGAGCAATCCAGGGAAGGAGTCGCGCCCTCCCCTACACCTTGGTGTAGTAGCTATCGAAAAGAGAGCCTTCGGGTTACCCTCGACTATGGTCGCCAACTTTACTTACTTAAAAGCAAAGATAGTGATACTAATTTTTTAAAATTTTTTATTCGAGTCTTGCAAAGAGATACAGTAGCATTTTTTTAAATTTATAATCTGCCCAGTTTACACACTAAGAACGTCAATAGATCTAATAGAAGAAAATAGTTCCACACTAAAAACAAAAAAAAAAAAACTAAAAAAAGAAGCAGATGATATCCCACAGAAATTATTACTGATGCACACTACGTCGATGATCTAGCTCTTCTCGAAAATATACCTGCCCCAAAACAAATCCCTGCTGCATAGTCCAGATCAAGCAGCAAGGAGCATTAGTCTCTGTGTGAACTCAGATAAAACAGAATTCATATGGGGCCATATCCACATTAAATGACAAGTCATTGAAATTAGTGGACCCGTTCTCATACCTCGGTAATAATATCTCATCTACAGAAAGCGATGTTATATGCATAGGGAGGGCATTGACTGTTATTAGCAAATTATCGATCATATGCATATCTGATCTCTCTGATAAAGCAAGTTTGGCCGTGTCAGTACTCGTTGAATAGTGATACAAAGATGATTTCTTTGACAGGTCGCATAAGTTACGTGGGTGGAAAATAGGATACGCACTTGTGTCTTAGAGTAAACAAAAAACGTGAATTGCGTGGGTGGCATGCCAGAAGGAAGAGTGGCTACAGGATTGCGTCGGCGTCCGGAAGATTATATAACCACTGAAGATTTTCGACTTATGGTGAGAACGAAAGAGCCGGCAAAAGAGCCATTAGACGTCACGCCGCTCTCCGCGCTTGCTTTGTGCCTGACGGCCCAGGGTTGAGAAGTAGAGAGAGATCTGGTTTATTCGAAACTCGCTAAAATGTGGAAGCTAAGATGATTAAATGTCACGAGATAATGCAGAGAAGAGTGAAGAAACAAACTCGTAAAAAGGTAAAGAAACGTGAAGAAACAGATTCACTTAGTCGAAAGCATGGTATGATCCCCACCCACCAAAAAATGAAGATGGATGCCTTTCGAAGGCCCAAGAGTCGAAAACATAGAAGCTGAGATGATGAGATTTTTGAGTTGGCCATGTACCAGGCTTGTGAAATCATAACGAAGAAGAAGCGGTTCGTTGCAGATTCCCCTCCTCTTCCGTGTAAATACCTTAGCCGTTCCTCCACTCTCTCCTTCACTCCAGTATTTCGTAATAAAAAGAAAAGAAAAGAAGCAGATTATATTCTCATGCATAAGTGTTGTCTTCTTCTTCCAAGCTGTATGCATATCAGTACTACTATATGGTTGCACCACTTGGACTTTAAGGAAACACTTGGAAAAAAATCTAAATAGGAACTATACGTAGTGTTTTGAACAAATCCTAGAAGCAGCACCCCACAAAACAGCTGCTATACGGCCACACTTCCTCTTTCCTATATCATCTAAGACGAACAAAATATGCTGGACACCACTTGAAAGCAGGGACGAACTAATAAGCGACAATTTCCAATGGACTCTTACACCGGGGCACTCCAGTGTTCGCTAATCAGCCAAAACTTACAATCATCGACTCTGTGAAGACTCGGGATGCCGTGTAGAGGACTAGAGCATTAGCTGATAGGGATGGCTGACAAGAGAGAGTCAAAAGAATCCATGCTATCAGTACGACTTGATGATAATTATGATATTAAACTGAGCTTTACAGCAACTGACGATACTCGCGAAATTTAATAAACCAAAGTAAATGAAACAATATATAACCATAATGTCTAAAACTGGTTTCATCATTTGAAGACGGATTGTTTTTCCTTAAAATGAATTTAAAATATGGCCCAGTCAGCTGGGGCTGCAGAATACGCCGATTGCTTCTCGGCAGATGAGTAAGACTCTCCCAACGAGTATCCTGGATATGACACTAAACAATCTGATGATGAGGCTCCAGTAATGCTGGTTTCGGTTTCGGTTTCTTTGTTTAATGGCATATCAACCTTTGTAGGTTATTTAATGCCAAAGCTATCCTTCTAGAAGAACAGTTGTGGTACTATTTAAGACATAGCTGGGAGGATATGGAGGTTCATACCTTTCCCAAGGGTATTTGCCCGAAAGTGAACGTAATAGCGCGACTGGAGTACGAACTCGCTTACTACGATTCCACAATCCATCGCTTTAACCATTACACCACGAGGACCCCCCCCAGTAATGCTGGAGCTTTGAGGAATGCGGAGTACCTCTTCATTGTCATCGCTCTCAGGTCCACTCTGGCCTGAAGTGATAGCAATTGATAGGTTCCTATCTAAGGGTCAAATACAACTAAACTTTGTACTTATGCTCAACTGAACTGTTTTGACATTTAAACTGCGTACTGAATTGTTTATAAGAGAACTGTTCATTTGTATGAAAATGGATTTGGCATTAAATAACCTATACTGGTTGATATGCCATAAAACTAAACTAAATCAAATCTTTTTAAATCTCAGATGTAGACTATCATCAGTTGTCGATTATGATGCTTTAAAATAAAAGGTAGACGAGAAGTCGGCTACTAGTGTAATATAAGGGCCGAAGGATTTCGTTTTATGCCTTTGGGTTTAGTTAGGCTGAGAATCTTTCAGTTCAGTGCATGGGTTACTTAGGTGCAACATTAACACAGGTGTTCACGCGCACGCGCGGAGCGGACGTGTCTCTCAGAGATGTCACAATAGCCCAGATGGGGAACGGGGCTAGCGAGTGCGAATGACGTCTCGCATCGGAAGCGCGCGGAGGATTTTGGGATTTTAAAAAAGTCAGTTAGTTGAGTTGAGAACTGGACACCGAACAAGAAGGGTTGACTTTTGCTTGCTCGCGGAGGCTTTGGGCAGGTGTCGAACGAGATGGGGTGGGGTGGGGGGCAGATGAAAAAGCCAGAATTGAAAGAATGTGTATCTCTCTCCTTATGTCGAAGATCCTTTAAACTCAAAGGTAATAAAAGGTTTCGTACCTGAACAAAGAAGTCGTAAGTGTTTTTCGTATTTCGAGATTCTTATGTTCTATGTTATATATATATATATATTTATGAACATTTTATGAACGTTTTGCGTACCGATATGAACATCGTATGTCCATTTCCCATATTTCCGGATATCGGGCAATGGTACACTAGCACTTGAAAATTATGAGAAGAGAAATAATCATTGAAAGGTATTTCATGAACTCTGGCTTAATTTAAAACGAATATACTTTTGATACACCCAAATTATTTGGGTTCGCTGGAAACGGAAAAAGTGATTTTGATGTTTGGTAGAAGGGCATATTTGGTACTTTAGAGATCACAGATCAGGTCCTAACCTTAACCTCTGATCGTGCCTCATACTCTCTCTTTCTCCCTGTCTCACTCAAACAAACACATACGTACATACACAGAACTATATATATATATATATATATATATATAATCAGTGAAAGACAAGAAATGACGATCTGTTTATTGTATCAATCAAGGACGGCACTTTTTCCATCTTTTTTCAGTTTATTGAATCAAAAGGCAGGCACAAATTACGCGCATGCGCCAGTATAAATACATTTTCTTAACTGAAAGTTTATTCCTGTTGGCAGATTGTGCCTTTCAACGCAAAACGAATTGCCTATCACACTCAGACGGTTCTTTAGATTCGACCAACAATCTTTCCTTACCAAGAACTCATTTTTTAATCAAAGATTTGGGGAGTACACCGTGGCGTAATGGTTAACCTGCTAGACTGCGACATCGTAGGAAACGAGTTCGAATTCCAGTAGCGCTATTACGTTCACTTTCAGACTAATATCAATGGAAATAATATAAATATCAGTAACCCCACTCCTAGCTATGAATTAAAAAAGACTACTATTGTTCTTCTATAAGGAAGGCTTTGGTATTAAATATCCCATGCTTGTTGATATGCCATTAAGCAAAGAAACGGAAATCAAACCTTCTTATATACCAGTCGTTTCTAGTCGAGAATTTTCACGATCATGTCGCACCAAAATTTAGCCTTCGAGCTCTTCTATTTGGATCTCCCTAAACTATTACGTCAGGGGATATCGTTAAGAAAGAGAGAGAGAATAACTAGGTCTTGCTTGCTGTCGCCTGAAATTTTTGTCTATTTGTTAAGGTTCTGTTTTTAGTTGAGATTTTAATTGTAGTTGTAAGGGTGGAGCGTCATAAGTGCATTGGAGGTGCCCATGGTTATAGAGGTGCCCGTAGTGTAATGGTTATCGTCGTAGGAAATGGAGACAGCGACTCGAGTTCAAATCCTGGATGAGACTGATTGCATTTCACATAGCACTAATACCCTTCGGAAAAGTATGCACCCAATTATTCTCCCTACATAGCTGTAGGGAGACTAGTAGGGCAGACTAGGTTCTTCAGCCTTGGTGAGGCAACTAGTCTAGGAGAAGGAAAACTCTGAATTCAAACCTGTTAAACTCCTCTTAAAATATTGACCTTGTGTCATATCCTGTCCGAGCGGAGGGGTTGGGTAAATATGTATAAGTGCATTGGTCATGTCGACGGATATCTGTGCTTACCAATCTATGCTTACTCTTGAACAGGTTGCTTACAGTGCCTGCAGCTCCGATTTGGTAATTTGTTTATGCTTTGAAGAAAAATAATGTTTCACCTATTATTCATTTTTGTCTTGGTAAATACAACTTAAGTCATGACTCTCTTTAAAGACAATTCGTATATCTATATCAACCTACTCATGTAGTTACATAACAGATTAGTGAAATCTATTATTGGCATATAGTTTAGTAATCAAATTAAGTCCTGACGCGTTAAAATCATGGAAAAACACTGCGGGTCAATCTGCATGATTGACAACTACTGGACTCCCAGTCAATCAGAGACAACGGCTCTCATTAGACGGTTTCAATCAGGAGACCTGAACGTTTCTAGAAATTAGAAATAAATTGGTTAGTTAGTGAGAAACTCTCGACTTGAGCAGTTGAATGCTTCATCTTGCTCACTGATCATCTTTTAGTCTGCAACAGGTGATGAAAGGGATATACAGTGTCTCAATATACATAGGACCTATGTGACAGCTAATAACTCTATTGATAATAATGTGTTCTTTTTTGTTTGAGAATAGTATACTATAACAACTATTAATCCTCGATCACAATGCCTTGGACAAGATAGGAAAAATATTTTGCGTCACTACTTATTTAGAGACAAAATCATTGAAAACTTTTTCACAATAGATGCAACCCATTTATATGATAATGATTTATTATTGAGATAAGAAACTCAAAAAAAGATTGAATATCCTAGAAGCTGACATAATAACAACGACAAAAACATTGATTTAATGTCTCTTGCTTAAAGAATGCATTTTTGACTGGATGTGTTCCAAATGACCGCCAAGCGCTTGTCTAAGTTATGAATGATTATCATATTGATGGGTTGCATCTATTTTGAGACACCACACACACGCAGTATATATATATATATATATGTATTATAAGAATATATTCGATATTAGAATGCACACACACACACACACACACACACACACATATATATATATATATATATATTTCGGTAATCAGAAGGAAATTGGGGTGTTTTTGTGGTGTAATGGTTAAAGCGTTGGACTCCACTTGCGCTATTACGTTCACTTTCGGACAAATACCCTTAGGAAAGGTATGAACCCACCTATCCTCCCAGCTATGGGTTAAATAGTACCCCTACTGTCCTTCTAAACGGATGGATTTGGCATTAAATAATCTACAAAGGTTAATATGCCATTAAAACGACAAAACCGAACCAAACCAATCAGGTGGAAACTGGCACGTTCAGCATGACAAGTCTGCCCACCTATGATAATTAACCCTATCACGAAAGTAAATAATTTATCAACCCCAACTTCCTACATCTTTACATAATAACCAGTAACTACTACAAACAATTTCTTAGATATGACCCTTATAAGCAGTTGCATGTATGGGACCCTAATAGGGTCAGAGTGCACATAGGAAAAATAGCAATGAAGGAATATGTATTCATTCAAAACTGTGAGGACGTAAGAAAACATCACGTAGTTCAAGCTCGCAGGCATCTCAGCCCATCTAGACTAATTTTATGCCTTTACGCTAAGGAATCGCGTTCATTGTGTAATATAATAGCCGAGGGATTAGTTAGGCTAAGAACCTTTCGGCTCAGCACATGGGTTAGTTTGGTGCAAACTTTAGTGCAGGTGTTAACGCGCGCGCAGGGAGGATGTGTCGTTCATAGATGTCAAAATAAAAATCCTAGATAGAGGATTTGACCAGGAGATGAGAATGACGTCATGCACCCGAAGCGCGCGGAGGATTTGGGGAATTTTGAAAGTTAGTTGAGTTGAATCCTGCCTCGGGAGAAGACGGTTGGCTTTCGCTTGCTCGCAGAAGCCAGGCCAGTGGCCTTTGTGGCGGGTTCCACACGTGTTGGGGGGGTGCAGGTGGAAAAGTCATCATAGAAAGATTGTGCATCTCTCTTCCTTATGTCGAAACCTTTAACTCAAAGGTAATAAAAGGTTTCGTTCCTGAACTAAGAAGTGTTTTTCGTGTTTCGGGATCCCTATGTTCTATGTATATATGTAATGAACATTCTATGTACGTTTCACACATACCCGTATCATGGCTATGTAACAATTGTGCTTTTACAGTTTTTTTTATATATATGCTTTCTGAGAGTTATTTTAGCATATGATGTTCAGTATTTCTTCCTAATACGAATAAACAGGTATATCTAATCCATAAAAGGGACCCTAATAGATATATTTAATCCAGAGATAGGATCTTAACAGATATATTTAACCCATAGATAGGACCCTAATAGATATATTCAAATTATAAATGGGACTCTAACAGATATATCTAACCCAGAGATAGGACCCTAATAGATATATTTTACTCATAGATGGAACTCTAACAAATATATTTAACCTATAGATGGGTCTCTAATATATATTTAACCCATAAATGGGACTCTAACAGATATATTTAACCCATAGATAGGACCCTAATAGATATATTCAAATTATAAATGGGACTCTAACAGATATATTTTACCCATAGATAGGACCCTAATAGATATATTCAACTTATAAATGGGCCTCTAACAGATATATCTAACCCAGAGATAGGTCCCTAATAGATACATTTAACCATAGATGGGACTCTAACTGATATATTTAACTAGATTAAAAAACACCTAAGAATAATGGGAGTGAAGAGGTGACCCCGGACTTTCCAGAGGATCATAGGACACAGGCTACATTTCTTACTCAGGACATTCTTTTTATTGTTTTTTTGGTGGGGGAGGAACGTAAAATATACTCCCCGGCAGAGTATAAGAGTTAGCGTACTCTAAGCCCCACCAGCGGGACTGAAGAAACCGATTTGGTTGAAAAGATAGGAAAGAAGGTTAAAAAAAAGACTGGGGAAGTGGGTAGGGAATCAGTATAAGTCGTACAAAGCTCTGAGACAGATACATACGACGAAAGTAGTCACGTAGTAGGGATTAGTCAGTGGAAAATCACCTCAAGAATGCAATATACGTTATTCCAGATTGTGGATTATGATTGATAAAGGAAAATCTAATCTAATCAATTTCAATCTGTTCACATCTATTTCAGTCACTTCTAATCTATATATATATATATATATATATATATATATATATATATATATATTTAAGTATGTAGGCCAATTGTTTCATGCCCATTTCTGTAAATCAGCTTATATCTCATTCTGTTGATGGTCGATGGTTTCTTTGTTTAATGGCATATCAACCTTTGTAGGTTATTTAATGCCAAAGCTATTCTCCTAGAATAGTAGTGGTACTATTTAACCCATAGCTCGGAGGATAAGGGGGTTCATACCTTTCCCAAGGGTATTTGCCCGAAAGTGAACGTAATAGCGCGACTGGAGTACGAACTCGCTTACTACGATTCCGCAGTCCATCGCTTTAACCATTACACCACGAGAACATCCCCTTTCATTCTGTGTCTCTCTATATACGTCAATCTCTTCACTATCTATCTATCTATCTATCTATCTATCTATCTATCTTAGTTTTATAATATCTGTCTTCTTTTCCATTGTTCCTATCTCTATTTGTTTGGACACACACACACACACACACACGCACACGTATATATATATATATATATATATATATTGATTTAGCTTTATTTCTTTTGACTAGATATACGTGCTGCTTGATTATTTTCAAGTAGCTCATGTGTTTTTCGTCTTTTCTTTTTTTATTGAATTTTTTCCCTGATATCAGTTTGTAGAATTTGCAAATTGTACAATATTGTTTTTTTTTACGCTAACAGAATTATAGATTAGATATAAAGAGTGATATATATATATATATATATATATATATATATATATATATATATATATATATATATATATATATATATTAAATAATTTATACAGGTTGCGATGGTTTAATTGTCGTCTAAATTACTCAAAAATAAAAATAACACTGACATGTCACTTTATCAGATATATTTACCAAATTTATGTGAAATTATCTTGAAATACTCAAGATTAAATTGATTTAAAGAAATCACCATTAATTTTAACCAATGCGTACAGATAACTTCGAAATCTCTCACCAACCTTTACTCTGGTTTTGATGAAGGCCTCTGTATTAAGTGTGAAGTCATGCAGAAAAATGAACAGAGGTTTAACGTCATATCACTAATGATCACTTCAAACACCATGATGTGTGCTGGGTGTTTGGTTTTCATCACCATCAGTACATCTCGTGGGTACAGAGACAGTCAACATTTCTTCTGGGAATTCATCATCTGATCTTGACAAATTTTCTTACCAGAGAAAAACCAAAGCATCTTCGGTTGGAAGGGATGTTTGTTCAAAAACTTTGCTGCGCGGTCTTTCTTCTTGCCTTTCAATGCTTGTAATCAAATTTGGCCCTTTCTTATATTGTATGAGGGATACCGAATGTTTTCATGCACAACCAGCGTGATAAGAAACACAGAATTCCATGTCTCTGACTATAGACTAGATTGACTTGTTCGGATCGTTGTTAGCTTGGCCGGCATCTGACCTAATAATTCGAGAGTTCTTTTATTATCAGAACAATCAAAGTGAGGCTTGCAAGCTGCCGTAACTTGATGACCATCATTGGAATCATCCATATCTTTTCTAATCTTCTGCAATATCCGCAGATTGATACTGAAACTTTGTGAAATCTTTGTCATGGATAATATATATTACATTATATGTATGTGTATGTGTGTCTTAGAATTAGATTAGATATATACACATATATAGATATGTATATGTTAGAATTAGATCACACTCACACATATGGAATTTATTAGAATATATTATAAAAATCAGAATAAACATATATATATATATATATATATATGTATATATATATATATGTATGTTTGTTCTGATTTTTATAATATATTCTAATAAATCCCATATATATATATATATATATATATATATATATAAAATAAATTCCATGTATATATATATATATATATATATATATATATATATATATATATATATATATATGAAAATGTACTAACGTGAAAGTAACATAAAGTTTTCAGAAGATGATTTTTTTAATTGTTAAAAACAAGGAGAACGAGAAAGAAGAGAGACAAAAACGAGATAGATAGATAGATAGATAGAGAGAGAGAGAGAGAGAGAGAGAGAGAG
Organism: Sepioteuthis lessoniana; assembly: GCA_963585895.1. Taxonomy (NCBI): domain Eukaryota; kingdom Metazoa; phylum Mollusca; class Cephalopoda; order Myopsida; family Loliginidae; genus Sepioteuthis; species Sepioteuthis lessoniana. The sequence continues at coordinate 45,333,992 of OY757936.1, read as the reverse complement.
AGAGAGAGAGAGAGAGTTGAATGATTAGTGGTTGAGATAGAAAGTTCAGATAAAAGCCCAAACATTAAAGGTTGATTTTCCAGGCAAGCAGATACACATTATTCACTTAGAACGTTGGTACATAAAAATATTAACATTCGATATTTTATATCATTTGGTTTTTGTCTGTCCCTAATGTAACGTTTACAATGTAATATTAATAAATCGAATTGGTATAAATGAAATAAACGAAGATAGAAAAAAAATACAGAAAAAATGAAGAAAAAAGTCAAAATGAATTAATAAAAGAAGGAAAAAGAAAATAGGAAGAAAAAATGAGGACAAAAGTTAAAATGAATCAATGAAAGAAAGAAAAAGAAAAATGAAAAAAAAGTCGAAATGAATTAATAAAAGAAAGAAAAAGAAAATAGAAAGAAAAATGAAGGTAAAAGTCGAAATGAATTAATAAAAGAAGGAAAAAGAAAAAAGAAAGAAAAAATGAAAACAAAAGTCGAAATGAATTATTAAAAGAAGGAAAAAGAAAAAAGAAAGAAAAAATGAAAACAAAAGTTAAAATGAGTTAATAAAAGAAAGAAAAAGAAAAAAGAAAGAAAAAATGAAGAAAAAAGTCGAAATGAATTAATAAACGAAAGAAAAAGTAAAAAGAAAGAAAAAAATGAAGGCAAAGTCGAAATGAATTAATAAAAGAAGGAAAAAGAAAAAAGAAAGAAAAAATGAAGACAAAAGTCGAAACGAATTAATAAAAGAAGGAAAAAGAAAACAGGAAGAAAAAATGACGACAAAAGTTAAAATGAATCATTAAAAGAAAGAAAAAGAAAAAATGAAAACAAAAGTTAAAATGAATCAATAAAAGAAAGAAAAAGAAAAAATGAAGGCAAAAGTCGAAATGAATTAATAAAAGAAGGAAAAAGAAAAAAGAAAGAAAAAATGAAGACAAAAGTCGAAACGAATTAATAAAAGAAGGAAAAAGAAAATAGGAAGAAAAAATGAGGACAAAAGTTAAAATGAATCAATAAAAAAAAGAAAAAGAAAAAAATGAAGGTAAAAGTCGAAATGAATTAATAAAAGAAAGAAAAAGTAAAAAGAAAGAAAAAATGAAGGTAAAAGTCGAAATAAATTAATAAAAGAAGGAAAAAGAAAAAAGAAAGAAAAAAGGAAAACAAAAGTTAAAATGAGTTAATAAAAGAAAGAAAAAGAAAAAAGAAAGAAAAAATGAAGAAAAAAGTCGAAATGAATTAATAAAAGAAAGAAAAAGTAAAAAGAAATAAAAAAAAATGAAGGCAAAGTCGAAATGAATTAATAAAAGAAGGAAAAAGAAAATAGGAAGAAAAAATGACGACAAAAGTTAAAATAAATCAATAAAAGAAAGAAAAAGAAAAAAATGAAGTAAAAAATCGAAATGAATTAATAAAAGAAGGAAAAAGAAAAAAGAAAGAAAATATGAAAACAAAAGTTAAAATGAATTAATAAAAGAAAGAAAAAGAAAAAATGAAGTAAAAAATCGAAATGAATTAATAAAAGAAGGAAAAAGAAAAAAGAAAGAAAAAATGGAGACAAAGTTAAAATGAATTAATAAAAGAAAGAAAAAGAAAAAAGAACGAAAAAATGAAGGCAAAAGTCGAAATGAATTAATAAAAGAAAGGAAAAGAAAAAAGAGAGAAAAAAAGAAGACAAAGTTAAAATGAATTAATTAAAAAAAAGAACGAAAAAATGAAGGCAAAAGTCGAAATGAATTAATAAATGAAGGAAAAAGAAAAAAGAAAGGTAAAATGAGGTCAAACGTTGCAACTAATTAATAAAAGAAAGAGAAAGAAAAAATAAAGAAAAATGAAGACAAAAGTCGAAATGAATTAATAAATGAAGGAAAAAGAAAAAAGAAAGAAAAAATGGAGACAAAAGTTGCAATGAATTAATAAAAGAAAGAAAAAGAAAAAGAAAGAAAAAATGAAGACAAAGTTAAAATGAATTAATAAAAAAAAAAGAAAACGAAAAAGAAAAAAGAACGAAAAAAGAAGACAAAGTTAAAATGAATTAATAAAAGAAAGAAAAAGAAAAAAGAAAGTAAAAATGAAGACAAAAGTCGAAATGAATTAATAAAAGAAAGAAAAAGAAAAAAGAAAGAAAAAATGAGGTCAAACGTTGCAACGAATTAATAAAAGAAAGAAAAAGAAAAAAGAAAGAAAAAATGAAGACAAAAGTTGCAATGAATTAATTAAAGAAAGAAAAAGAAAAAAGAAAGAAAAAATGAGGACAAAAGTCGAAATGAATTAATAAAAAAGGAAAAAGAAAAAGAAAAAAACCTAAGAAACGAATAAAAATACCCTACAACGAATCATCGAATATTTATTCTTTATGGAAACACGTACGCCCGGTTGATTGTGGTCAAGCTACGACCAATAGAGCTTAGCACGCATAACAAACCTCAGTTTCTACGAGCGTTCAATCTAACCCCTACTTCACCCGACCCTCGTCCCAGGGGCACGGCAGGTTGATATTGATTGTCTTTCAAACCAAGAACAGGACGTGCTTGCCAAACAGAAATGGCGTAAGTGTGTCTCTATTGCTACGAGGACGTCATGTCCGGTTGGCTTTGGCTTGGGTTGGGTCAGTAGCGGAAACGGACAAGAGCATGATGGGAAGTGAAGTACTAACAACAACAGCAACAGCAGCAGTAGCAACAGCCACAATAATAATAATAATAATAATAATAATAATAATAATAATAATAATAATATAGAGGAAAGCTCACATTTGCCGTCATTGTATTAACTGTTTCTCTGAAATCTAGATTTCCCTCTCTGCGGATGGAAATGTACGTTTATTTGATAAGAACTGAAGAACAGGGAAAATAAATGCTCAAAAGCGTTGTTTAACCAGGACGCTGTCTATTTAGTTACACAAACACTTATTTATTTATCTATTTATTGTGTAGAGGTTGGAAGTTTTCTTCAAAAACGTCTACCTCAATTGCCTTGAATAAAGACACCTTGGACAATAGACATATGTGTGGATCGTTCTCGCTTTTAAAACAGTTAATCACTTTAATTGAGCACTGAGCGAGAAATAGGAAGACAATATAGAAAAATAAAATTGACATGTTTTGGAATAAAGATAAGGTTTGGTTTGATTTTTTCATTTAATTGCAAATCAACCTCTCTGGGTTATTCAATGACAAAGCCATTCTTATAGGACACAAGTCGTGCGATTTAACCCATTGTCGAGAGGATAAGTATGTTCATGCCTTTCTTAAGGGCAATTGTCTGAAAGTGAACTTAAAAGCGCTATTGGAACCCGATTGGTTGGTTGTTTGGGTTTTATGGCATATCAACATTTGAAGGTTTTTAATGCAAAATTCTGTTTATATATATATATATGTTCTAGGTCCAAAGAGAGAAAGGAATAGTTTAAAATGAGTAGGTCCACGAAGAGATTTGTATTCTTTTTAGGATTCATTAATTTGTTTTGTTCTTACATACATTTATCTTTCCAGCTCTAGCTTTCTTCAGTGAACATGTACGGCACAAGGCCTCGTTAATGGGGTATTCAATGAGACTTGAACTCACTCGTTTTGATATATACATATACATATATATATATATATATATATATGTATATATATATATATAACGTGAGATTCTAAATGAACAGTTAGTTGGTATCATTTTAGATAAGCAGGATCTCATTTGTTTGCACACGATTAAATGATTTCGTTTCATCATGTTTTTACGTAGAATTTCGTTTCTCTCAAGAAGGATAGAACGTCATGAATTTAGACGTTCTCGAACAGGTCGCTCAAATTATTCACGTTAAAAAATCACTTTCTAAGGAGAGCGAAATCTGGAGTTAGATCTCGCTTACGACGATGTCACATACCAGCACATTAGTCACTGCACCACTAGGACTTCCCCTTGTAATAAAGATAAGTTTTTCTGCAAAAATATCCTTTTAGTAAAGCATGTCAATTTGCTTTTCCATTAAAAGGATTTAAAGAGAAGAAAATTTAATATGAAGAAAATGACACTAGAGCCAAGTTTAGTATTTAACTGGGTATGTTTTTAGGGGGCTTTAGTGTGTAATTTTAAACGGCAAGTTCTGCAGTTTTCTAGTTCGGATTCGGATTCAAAAAGATAAAACTGACAATAAAGATAAAAAAAAGGAATTTTATGCAAAAGAAACAAGAAAGGGATAGAAAACATGGTGGCGTAAATTTTAGTGTAATTTGCGGGAAATACTCTGAGAGAATGTCCGGAAATTTCGTCGAAATGTTTCAGTTTTCATTTAACTTTGAGTTTTCTGAAAAGTTTTTTTCAGCAGAGTTCTCGGATCGAATTTTCTTTCAATTGGTTTTAATTCGTTAAATTTCGGTAGTCGACATTCGTTTGATTTTAGTTTTATCTCTTGGCAAGGTTCTGGCCTGTTAGAATACTTATCGGCTCTTCAAGAAGCGAGTGACGAAACCTTTCTGCTGGCTATTTTTTTTTTTTTTCTGGTTTAACACTTTGGTCCCAAAGTTCGTACTGAGGTCCCAATAGTAGTTTCCGACCAATAGTGGGAGGTAGCTTTTTGGTGCCGTAATGTCTGGGATTAATTCTCCCTTTTCTAATTTGGCCCAAATCAAGAGCCGCACGTGGTCAGTTTGCTTCCTTGTAAGAAATAAAATTTTATACCATATCGTCTTGCTTTTTTCATTGATATATTGGCGGATTTCACAAAAGCTTTCAAGAGCCACCATAGTTGAAAAATGTCATCAAATGTGAATTCTTTAGTTGAAAACATAGCAACATGGTCATCTGAAAAGGAAAACATTTTTCACAAAAAATCAAACTTTTGAGTTCTAATAATTCAGGAAGGATAGAAAAATGTTTATATTAATTTTGAAAAATAGAGAGCAATACTTTTCTGTACATTTGATTATTACAAGTAAAGTTACAAGAAAAATAATTCTAGTTTGACCAATTCTCGTTAAAATGATCTCAAATTTTAACAGCACGTATAGAAACATCTCAGAATCGTATGCTTAATGTTTAAACGACTTTTCTTTTCAAGGGATTGGTATATCTATACGTGAAAGTATTAAAAAAAAAAAAAAAACTTTAACAGAATTTTTAATTTTTTCTACATATGTAGTTGGGAGGTGTTCTCGTGGTGTAATGGTTAAAGCGATGGACTACGGAGTCGTAGCAAGCGAGTTCGTACTCCAGTCGCGCTATTACGTTCACTTACGTACAAATTCCATTGGGAAAGGTATGAGCCCCCTTATCCTCCCAACAATGGGTTAAATAGTACCACTACTGTTCTAGAAGAATGGCTTTGGGATTAAATAATCTACGAAGGTTGATATGCCATTAAACAAAGAAACCAAAGCAACCAAACATATGCAGTTAAAATCATTTGAATGAGATTTCGCCAAATTATCAATGTGTCTGAAACAGATTGAATATACCAAATCATATACCACTCCATTGGTGGAGCTTAGAATATACTGTCTTCCTTAACACTTACCTCCGAAAAATCTTGACGACATATATTTGACAGTATATAAGCGCACTATTTTACTAAAAATATCTCAAAATTCCCCTGCGTCTTATATGCCATATGTAGGTTTTAAATTCGCGATAGTTAACCGAAATTAGCTACCGGGCAATTCCTATCAGGTTTGACTTTGGAGTAACTTTCGTGTCCCTATTGTCATAATTTAAAAGGCTATTATGGAGATTAAAAGTGATATCATTGATAAAATTCATGATATTAATTTCATCACGTTTAATATTTGTACTTTGTACCACTAAGAATATATTCTTCATTTGCCCTGCTGAAATTGGAGGGAGTCTTATACACATAAGCGTCTTATATGCCGTCAAATACGGTAATTAAATTCAGCTAAAGATATACAGACGATATACTTGTTTCTGTTCTATTAATTCCTATTAAGTTTCGAGATAAACTGTTGGAATTTCCTTTTTATCTTTGTGGAACTCTTGTTTCTTTAATTAATTAAATTAATTTAATCTTTAATTGTTCTAGTTCGTACCGGACATTGGCATAATGGTTAGAGTGTTCACCAATGGCCCGGGAGACCTGGGTTTGAGTCATACCACAGACCCAAAAAATGGTACTTGATACTACCTTGCTTAACACACAGCATTATAAGGTAAGGATCAAGGGTAAAGTGGAGCAATCCATGGAAAGGAATGGCGCCCTCCGCTACACCTTGGTGTAGTAGCTATCGAAAAGGGAGCCTTCGGGTCACCCTCGACTTACTTACTTGTGTCAATCAATCAACCCGAGTCCATTAAACTGTGCGTGCCACAAAGATCTATGGAAGTAGGTTGGAAAATGGATCAGTTTTTTTCCCCTTTGGACAGTCACTGAGGGACAAACAAGACGTTCACAACACAAACATGTCATGCTTATTTTTGGTCAAGCAATAAATAGAGAACGGGTTGAGTTACTTGGATGAATTTTAAAAAATTGCTATATTTTGGTAACGTTTAAGTTTTGGTCGCGGGACGGAAGCAGTTCAATGCGTGGTAAGTGTCCATTGTGGTTTGTAGTGTCGCAGTAGTTGGTGAGCTGACACGTTATGCATCGTTTCACACTGTGTGTAATTTGAAAGCTTCATAGATGAACATGTGACGTTGTCTAATTTGGCAACATACGCTTTACGAGTTCAAATTGGGTCATAACGCAATGGAAGAAAATGAAAATATTTGTTGTTTGAAAGACGAAAGCACAGTTAATCACATGATAGTAAGCAGGAGGGGGTCGAGGAATTTCGATTGGGTTGCAAGAATCTCGACGATCAGACAAGGTCAAGTAGATTGAAAATGGTTGATTCCGAGGCCGTGCTCAAAGCACTCGTAGGGTATCAGGCGGGCTCGGTATGCCAAATTACTGAATTTTGCCTCACATTTCCGAAACCCTGTAGAACCTTTGAACGACCCAAATATTAAAAAGGGGGTACAAAAAAACGTTAACTCAATTCATTGGTTAATTTTCTCATTTTAAAACAAAAGAAATATTTCTTATTTTTTAAATTTTCCATGATTCTGTGTTTTATCTCTAATTCATATGTTTATGTGTTTTATTTTTATAAGGTGAAAATAGTTCATTGGATAGTAAACCAAGAAGATGTGTTTGAATAAAGGAAGAATTTTTGTAAGTTTGCTGTTTTCATAGAATTTTTTCTTTTAAATTGACAAGACATTTGTATCCTCGGGAAAATTGTTTCGAAAATTCTTATTTTAGATTTTGAAGAAGTTTACAATGGAATTGATATTATAAAATGAAACCCGACTTTCCATCTATCGTTGAACAGAACAAAAAACAAAAACAAACAAGAAAACAAAAACTTCTTCTTCTTCTTCTTCTTCTTCTTCTTCTTCTTTAGGGTAAGGGTTAGAGTTCTGGTTACCTTTGAAAAAAACTATGGCGATTGAAGCTTTATTAACCATAGAAATGAACTTTAATTATTTTCAAATCATTTATTCTTGCAAGCTTTGAACTGGTGTTGGAGCACATATGAAAAAGTTATTTTTTCGTTTTTAAAACTATTTACTACTTTGATTGAGTGCAGTGAGAATGATACAAGTCTTTTTGTTTCTTTTTTTTTTTTTTTTTTTGTTTAATGGCATATCAACATTTATAGGTTATTTAATACCAAAGTCATCCTTCGAGAAGGATAAGGGTACTTGCCCGAAGGTGAACCTAATAGCGCGACTGGAACTCGAACTCGCTTTACTACGATTCTGCAGTCCATCACGAGGACACCCCGCTTGTTTTTTTTTTCGTCTTAGTCATATTCTTTTAGCTTTTTCCAGTTTTCTTTTAGTCAATCCATCTTTGTCCATTAAACTATGCGTGTTGCTAAGTTTTATGGAAGTAGGTTGGAAAATTACCAGTGTTTCCCTTTGGACATTAAATGTGGGACAAATACATTATCTTTATTTTTGGTCAAGCAATAAATGAAAGATGGGTTGAGCTCTGCCATTTTGTGAGAAGCTCATATACCAGGGGTCTCAAACGGGCGGTTCGCAAATTACTTTTCTATGGCGAGCGGCTGAATAATTTTCGTGGGTAATATTTTTCTCAAGCTTTGTAATTTTTCACTCTCTGCAGACCATATTTTTCTAGGGAGAAGTGTAGAATATATTTTGATATTTCATTCACTTAAATTTAAATATCGAAAGCTGAAAAGTAGAATTAATCCAATAGAATGCAATAAAACAAACCTAACAAGATGGTTAGTGAAATATGCATCGGCCTATTGTAGTGGAGGGTTGACTGAGATTTTTGAATATGAACTCACACAAGAGAACGTGCAGAGGTAGATTTTCATATAAGTGTGATATGACAAACAACTAACTCGCAGAACATGAGCAAATTTGTTTTGTTTCATAACGTAGATAGAAATAGGTTTGTCACTTCGTAGTAGCTGGGGTAAGGGGTACCTGAGATGACAGCACATACAAATATAGTAAAACAGAAAAAACGGATTTTATAAAAAGTATTTAAAAAAAGAAGGAATTTACCAAAAGTAAAAAAAACGGAATTTAGAACGTTTTAAATCAGGAAATCTGTCTCCCTACATTTTGTAAGAATTCATATATCCCATTTACTGTCATATTGTCGCCCTGTCGGTTGGGGCTGATAAATACATCGACCACACCTCTTCAGAGGGGTATGACTCCATCCCCGACGCCACCTGTTAGCCATGTGTAGCTATCCATAATGCTTGAATGTACATTATTATGCAAGTACGAACAGGATTTGACATTAAATAACAATTAAGGGTTGATATGCCTTTAAACTAAATAACATAAACCTAACTAGTAATACTTAAAACCATTTAGCCGTGTGCAAACAAATAATTAATACTAAGGAGAATTATTAGTGTTTAATAGCAATATTTAAAGCTATTTAACTGGGGACAAACAAATTATTAATTTGCCCAGTCGGCAGGGACTGTAAAATAAATACACCGACTGCATCTCTGCAAAGGGGTAAGACCGCCCCCCAACAACGAGTGTCCTAGATATGACACTAAACAATCTGATGGTGAGGTTCCTGTAATGCTGGAGCTTTGGGGAATAAGGAACCCACCCTCATCGCCATCGCTCCCAAGTCCACTCTGGCCCGGAGTGGTAGCACCGGATAGGGTCCTATTTATGGGGTAAATAGAAGTAAACTCTATACTTATGCTAAAATGAGTTGTTTGAAATAGAACTGTATGACTAAACTGAATAGCTTGAAATAGAAATGTTTTTGACAATTAAACTGTGTACTAATGCTAAACTGAATTATTTGAAATAGAACTGACAATTTGTTTAAAAATAGATTTGGAGTTAAATAACCTACAAAGGTGGTTATGCCATAAAACCCAGCTAACCAACCAACCACTCAACCAACCAAATTATTAATATAAAATTAAAATTATTTGTGTTAGATGGCAATACTTGAATCCATTTAACAGTTTGGAGCCTCATCATCAGATTTTTTTATTGGAGCCTCACCATCAGATTTTTTAATTGTCATTACTAGGACACTCGTTTGATGGAGGGGGTTCTTACCCCTTTGAAGAGATGCAATCGGTGTATTTTACAGCTCCAGCTGACTGGGCTTCCGGACGTCAAGATATCAATTCTTTATTTGATAAGTTGAAGGTATACACACATTCAAATCTTAATTAAAAAGATAAAAGAATAATAAAGATTTCAGTCTTGATCTCTATCATCAACTTTATAATTGATAAACTGTGAATTGTTATTTGTAGTGGAAAAGTTTCAACAAATTAGATGTTATTTACTAAACTTTGTTTAGTCAGTCACATAGGCGTCAGCTTGCATACAGTACCTGCTGTTTCTAAGAGATTACCCATCAAAATATTAAGAAAGCTCATTGTTGCTTAACTTCGGTAATTTAGCAGATAATTTCAGCGTGACTTAATCGTAAACAAAGTAGATATGTGCAGCGACAGCTGAGGAAAGAATTCTTCAGGATAAAAAATGTTTCGCTGGTTCCTTTCATATTCTTTTAATGTGAGGAGTGAAAAAAAAAAGTGAATAAAGAAAATGTTTAAACGTACAGAAAAGAAAAGAAAAAGGTGTCAGTGAATCTTCTACGTGCTTTTGTGAAAAGAAATACGAAATGTATGTTATTTGGCCAACAGTGAAGACTGTCAAGGCAGTATATCACTTCCCTCTTTATGGTTTTGGTGTGGGGAAGCACTTTTTTCTTACAGGAAACACACGGCATTTTTCACAGTAATAATCTTCTTCTTCTTCTTCTTCTTCTTCTTCTTCTTCTTCTTCTTCTTCTTCTTCTTCTTCTTCTTCTTCTTCTTAAAAATAATGATAATAATAAGTCAAGAAAAAGAAAAAAAAAGAAAAGAGAACCTGCCGAATAGCGGACTTTGTCGTTTCAGCGGACCATAGAGTAAAAAATAAGAAATAAAGCGAAAAGAAGAATAAGTACCAAGACCTTGACAGGGGAAAAAACAAACAAAACAAAAAAAACCCCGACCCCCTCCAAAAAAACAAAAACAAAAACAAAACAAAACAAAACAAAAAAACAAAAACTACGCAACATGAAGAACCTCACAAAGGTTTGATAAAAGAGACTTGAAGATTTAGAAATTTGAAGACAAGTGGAGACCATCCTGCATTATTAAGATCGGCCCGAATTCTGAGAAGAATTCTGTAGAGTTGAGGAGACTTGCTGTCACTCAGTCTCCAGTGAAAGACCATCAGCGAATGCTGATGGGAAAAACTCTAGAGTTAATTGATAGCAGGAAGAAAAAGTTTAGCAAAGTTTTGGTTTGGTTTTATGGCACATCAACCATTGTAGGTTATTAATACTAAATCCATTTTTAAACATATAAACAGTTCTATTTCAAACAATTCAGTTTAGTATTAGTATAGTTTTTTTTACATGCAGTTAAATTTCAAAATAGTTCTGTTTCAAACAATTCAGTTTAGCGTAAGTAAAGTTTCAATATCCAAAACAGTTCTATTTCAAACAAATCAGTTTAGAACAAAAGACAGTTCCATTTCAAATAATTCAGTTTAGCAGAAGTGTGGTGTTTATATGTTAAAACAGTCCCATCTCAACCAACACAGTTTAGTTCTATTTGACTCAAAGATAAGACCTTATCAGGTGCTACCACTCCCGGCAAGGGTGGACCTGGGAGCGATGGCAATGAAGGGGTACTCCTCATTCTGCAAAGTTCCAGCATTGCTGGAACCTCACCATCAGATAGTTTAGTGACATATCCACTCGTTGGATGGATCTTATCCCTCTGAAGAGCAGCAGTTGGTGTATTCTGCAGCCCCAGCCGACTGGGCAAGTTAAAGTAAAGTGAAAATCCAGAGAGGTATCTCCCAGAGAGATGCTCTATCACATTATTACTTTTAATAGCAATGATGCTACTCAACCACATACTTAGGAAATGCACAGGCGGATACAAACTTCATAAACCCCAAGAAAAATTAACCATCTAATGTACATGGACGACATCAAACTGATTGGCAAAAATGAAAAAGATTTGGAAACCCTAAGATAGGCATTGAGAATATACAATGAGGACAAAGGGATAGAATTTGGAATAGAAAAATGTACCATGCTAATAATGAAAAGCGGAAAACGAGAAATGAGGGAAGCAATAGAATTACCAAATCAAGAAAACACCAGAACCCTCGGATAATAGGAAACTTACAAGTACAAGGGAATATTGAGAGCGGACACCATCAAACAAGCAGAAACGAAAGAAATAATTAAAAAAGAGTATCTTTGGAGAATGAGAAAACTATATAGCAGAAATCTAATCAAACTGATAAACACCTGGGTTTTTTCTCTTGTAAGATACTTGGGACCATTCTTGAAGTGGACAAGGGAAAAAAAAACTTTAAGAAATGGACCAGAGAACAAGAAAACTCATAACGATGCATAAGGCGGACATCACGTAAGCGTGTCAAGAAAAGAAGGAGGAAGAGGAGTCGCCAGCATTGAAGATAGCGTCAATGCATCGATACAACGACTCGAAGACTATATAAAAAATGCAAAGAAAGACTGATGACTGCGATCAGAAATAATACAGACCACACAAGGATCAACATAGCGACAATAGATTGAAAAAATGGGAAGAAAAACAACTGTATGGATACTTCAAGCGACAAACAAGCGAAATCTCTCACAAAAAGACTTGGACATGGCCAAGAAAGGAAAACCCTAAGAGAGAAACTGAATCTCTTCTAATAGCAGCATAAAACAACGACAGAAGGATCAACCACGTCAAAGCAAAAATAGATAAGACGAAACAAAATAGCAGATGTAGATGATGAAGAAATAGAGACGAAACGATCAATCACATAATAAGCGAAAGCAGCAAACTAACACAAAAGAATATTATACTAGACACGACTGGGTGGGCAAGGTGATCCACTGGGAATTGTGCAAAAAGTTTAAATTTGACCATACGAAAGAATGTTATATGCACAACCCAGAGTCCGTCCTGGAGAAAATCCTCTTGGATTTCGAAATACAAACAGATCACCTAATCTCGGCCACATGACCAGATCTAACGATACTAAAAAGAAAGGAAAAAAAAGAAAAAGAAAAGAAAAATAAATAAATAAATAAAAAGAGAACCTGCTGAATAATTGACTTTGCCGTCATGGTAGACCACAGGAAAAATTGAACGAAAGCGAAAAGAAAGATAAGTACGTAGACCTTGCTAGAGAACTGAAAAAAAAAACTATGGAACATGAAGGTGATGGTGATACCAGTTGTAAATGGTGCGCTCGGTCCAGTCACCAAAGTATAGTTAAAAAGGACAGGAATGGGTGGACGAGTGGGGACCATCCAAAGTACTGCTTTAGTAAAACCGGCCAAGATACCGAGAAGAATCCTGGAGACATGAATGGATTTGCTGTCACATAAACTCTAGAGGAAGACAATTGGCTAGTGATGGTGTGAAAAACTGTCAAAGGAATAATAATAATAATAATTATAATAATAATTATAATTATAATAATAATTATAATAATGATAATAATAACGAAATGCAGCACAAAAGGTTTACAGTACAAATCATGATGGGGGTGTCCTCGTGGTGTAATGATTAAAGCGATGGACTGCGGAATCGTAGTACGCGAGTTCGTACTCCAGTCGCGCTATTACGTTCACTTTCGTAAATACCCTTGGAAAAGGTATGAACCCCCTTATCCTTCCACCTATGGGTTAAATAGTATCACTACTGTTCTTCTAGGAGAATGGCTTTGGCGTTAAATAACCTATAAAGGTTGATATGCCATTAAACAAAGAAATTAAACCAAACAAAGCATGATTGAGTGGGGAAGTTGATCCAGTGGGATTTGAGCAAGAAATTAAAACTTAACCATACTAACCGGAACCAGTCTTAGAGAATGAGACGTATAAATTTTTCTAGGATTTTGAAATACAAGCGGATCATTTAATCGCGGCTCGAAGACCAGACTTAGTGTGGATTAACAAGAAAAGAAAAAAATTGTCATGTAGATGATTTTGTTGTTCCGTTGAACCATAAAGTGAAAATGAATGCATGAAAGCGACAAGACAAATATTCAGAATTTTTCAGACAACTAAAAAGAAAATGTTGAACATGAGAGTGACGGTAATACCAATTTTAGTTATTGGACTTGGAATTGTTCCAAAAGGCTTGGAAAAAAAAGTTGAAATCAGAGGAAGAATCGAAACTGTGCAAACCTCAACATCGTTAAGATCGGTTAGAATATGCAAAAAGTCCTGGAGACCAGAGGAGACTTGCTGTCATTTAGAAAGACCACTTGCTAACACCCGAGTAAAAAACTCTCGAGAAGTAAAATGATAATTAACGATCATTTGTTCTAGTAATGATTCTTGGGAATTCTTTATTTAGGAAAGGCACTGGAAGCTACAAATTTTATCATAGGATAAGATAAGCATCTTTTGTATGTGGATGAGATTAAGATATTCGCTAAGAATAATTGAAAAACACACCAACTAAATCATCACCATCATGTCGTGCCACTAGCACGGATTTCCCTGACCCCACTTCTTCCTACGTTCATCGCCTCTGGGAGGTCTTCAGGGCTGCATCCCGTATCCTCACATAGCTGCTGTATGTATGTTTGAGCTGGTCGTCCTGCTTTTGCCCGGCCATATGTGGGGGTCCATAGGAGTACATCACTTATGAGCTCGTCCCTGCTTCTCCAGCAGTGTCCTGCATGTCTGGTTCGTCTAACTTGGATAGTTTTCGTGATGGGAGGCAGGTGTCATATAGTTAGTGACTTGTGGGGTTATGCTGCCAGGACTTGTTCAATATTGCACGCAACATTCTTGTGTAATTGCCGTCTAGCTTCTTCTCCAGCCGTTTAGTTGGCGTCCAAGTAGTGCATCCATACAACAGTATCGATATGACCGCTCCCTGGTAGAAACTGCATTTCATTTTATCGGTCAAGTTTGATTTCCATATGATCGATAGCCTATCGTTAGCTGTCCATGCCTTTGTTATCCGCGTGTCGATGTCTTTTTCGGTTGATGAGACACTGCTTCCTAGGTAGGTGAATTTGTCTACCAGTTTCAGAGAGGTTCCGTCTAAATACTCAGATATAAATGATAAGAATATACAACCAGTATATAGGAATGGAATTAGGAGGTGAAAAATGTGCCATGCTGATAATGAAAAAGAAGAAAAAATGGGAGGAATAAAACTAGCGAATCAGGAAAGTTCCGAACATTCGGAGAAAAGGAAGATTACAAGAATCTGCGAATATTTGAAGCGGACATCATCAAAGGAATATCTAAATGCAAACTCATAACCGTGAAGTCAAAGTGCTTTTTAAATGTCAATAAAACCTTCATTGTGGTTCCTGTGGTGTAATGGTTATCGTCGTAGGAAATGGACACGACGACACGAGTTCTAATCCTGGACGACACTGATTGCATTTCACATTGCACTAATACCCTTGGGAAAGGTATGAATCCAATTATTCTCCCTCCAGCTATGGGTAAATAGTAGGACAGACTGGTTTTTTCAACATTGGTGAGGCAACTAGTCTAAGAGAAGGAATACTCTGAATTCAAACCTGTTAAACTCCGCTTAAAAATTGACCTTGTGTCATATCCTACCCGAGCGGAGGGGTTGGTAAATATGATAAAACCTTCATGGTATGTGTATAATTCTTATACCTATTCTATAATTTTGACGAATACAATTTGAAAATAAAAAATATTATACCAACTGGTATCATTACAAAAATTCAATAAAAAAAGAAAATACGAAAAACATTCTAGAAAACAATCAAACAATAACGTAAAAACTAGAAAAAAAAAAGCATAAACATAATACCTTAAGCTTAAATGTAAAAGTGCTCAAAACACTAAGTAGAGTTGAATGCGAATACCTGTAGAGTCTGAAGTAATCTGTACCATAGCCATGATATGGCTATTTGGTTTGGTTTGGTTTGCTTTCTTTGTTTAATGGCATATCAACCTTTGTTGGTTATTTAATGTCAAAGCCATTCTCCTAGAAGAACAGTAGTGGTACTATTTAACCCACAGCTGAGAGGATAAGGGGGTTTGTATACTTTATATACCTTTCCCAAGGGCATTTGCCCGAAAGTGAATGTAATAGCACGACTGGAGAACGAACTCGCGCACTACGATTCCGTAGCCCATCACTTTAACCATTACACCATGAGGACACCCCTGGCTATTTGGTAAATGTACATCGATTATCCATAACTCATTTAGATAACATGTATACATAAAGAACATAGGAATTTCGAAATTCGAAAACACGTAACAACTTCTTTGTTCAGTTACGAAACCTTTTTATTACTTTTGAGTTAAAGGTTTCGACATAAGGAGAGAGACACAATCTTTTTATGCTGGCTTCTTCATCTGCCCCCTATCTCGTGCGGCACCCATGGCGCGCAAATTCGCCTCGCCTCAGCGAGCCCCAAAAGTCGAAGCTCCTCGTTCGGCGTCTAGTTTCAACACTCCTAACTTTTCTTCGAAATCCCCAAAATCCTCCGCGCACTTCCTGTGCGTGACATCATTCGCACTCCGTCACCCTGTTCCTCATCTCAGCCTATTGTGACATCTCTGAGTGACACGTCCGCTCTGCGCGCTCACGCGTCAACACCTGCATCAAGTTTGCACCTAACTAACCCATGTGCTGAGCCGAAAGGTTCTCAGCCTAACTAAACCCAAAGGCATGAACCGAAATCCCTCGCCCATTATATTACAAATCTACCTAGCTTTCACTTGACCGGATCATCCGATTAATTCTGACAAAAGAAGGGTGGGACCAAACTTCATTTTATTGATTAAAAGAATAAAAAAGAAAGGACTAATAGATAGATAGATAGATAGATATTCATATTTTCTGTGACACACATCTTCCTATATATATATATATATATATTAGACGAGTAATGAAAAAAGGATAATCGAACCAAGCTACTCCACCTGGTGAGTTCAAGTTCCGGTTACTTTGTTGGAAAACTACAAAAGGAGGATTAGCGATCCTATTTACCAACCCCTCCGCTCGGGCAGGATATGACACAAGGTCAATTTTTAAGCGGAGTTTAACAGGTTTTAATTCAGAGTTTTCCTTCTCCTAGACTAGTTGCCTCACCAAGGCTGAAGAACCTAGTATGTCCTACTATTTACCCATAGCTGGAGGAAGAATAATTGGATTAATACCTTTCCCAAGGGTATTAGTGCTATGTGAAATGCAATCAGTCTCGTCCAGGATTTGAACTCGTGCCGCCGTGTCCAATTCCTACGACGATAACCATTACTCCACGTGCACCTCCATAAAAAAAGGAGGATTAGAGATAGACGATTAACAAACCGTAAATCGGTATGCTCTTTTTGGTGCGTTCTCTCCCTCTCTCTCTCTCTCTCTCTTGAATAGAGGATTTAGTATACTTTGTAGCTATGTATCATTACTTAAGCACGCTTGAAGTACCATCAAATACCTATTAAGAACTATGAAAAAAATACACGGTTTTGAAGCCGACGGTCTACTTTACTAGTTCTGTCACATAGCCTTTGAAGTTATCAACGGAGTAGCTTGCTTTCAGAAGATGAACAATGTAATTTCTTCTAAAGCGCTTCTACTTGGTTGGCTGTAGAATACACCGACTTCCTCTCTATGGGTCCCAACCAAAGAGGCCACCTGTTGACCCTGGTTAGTGACCCCCCCAAATACTTGAGGACGAGATCCTGGTGGCTGAGCAGTCCGTGACCCGGTAACCGAATTAGTCACATGACATGCAACCCTCCCATTTGGCTTTACTATTTTATCTTAAAGGTACTTGAAAGTGGTGGTTGAGGGACAATTGCTCTGAGATAGAAATACTTGTGTGCAAACAAATGATTATTATTTGATAGAATTATTAGAGTTAGATTGTATTACTTGGAACCGTTTAACTATGTGCAAACAAATGATTAAAATTGGAATTATTAGTCTGAACGATACTTCTAAATCGCTTAAAGATAAAGTTACTCACAAACTATTCGCTTACAATAAATATATCTAAGTAAAGTTGGCGACCATAGTCAAGAGTGACCCGAGGGCTCCCTTTTCGATAGCTACTAGACCAAGGTGTAGGGGTGGGCGCTATTCCTTTCCCTGAATCCTTACCCTTGATCCTTACCTTAAGAGCAATGAGGCATCAAATATCATTTTTTGAGCCTTTGGTATGACTCGACTTGGAGACTGAACTCCTGGGCCATTAGCGAACACTCTAATCCTTATGTCAATGTCCGGTGATATATATATATATATATATATATATATATATATATATATATATATATATATAAAGGATTTGGCATTAAATAATCTGACTAAACTAAATCTAAGTGGCTTGTTGCTACGTTTACATGTAGATAATGTGACAAACTGTGGAAAAGCGATGGCTGAATGTAACATTAATTTGAAAAAAATGCTGAGAGGTGGGAGAAAGAAAAACCTAACGTTGAATGAGGACAAGAGCGCTTTCTTAGTCGACGCTGTCACCTTACTCGGCTATCAGATCAGCCTAGGGTCTATTAGACCGCACCCGGACTGCTTACTTCCCCTTAAGAAACTTTCGATCCTATGAGATAAAGCTGCGTTATAGCAAGTTATCGGACTCTACTCTTGTCTTACAGTTTTCAATGGATCTCAAAGACTCTCTGACAGTATTTGACTAATTAGTGCTACGTCATTCCCTCTTGATTCTAGGGCCGCAAAAGCTTTCGAGGATCTTAAAGAAGAAATTGTAAAATCCATTTTACATTCTACAGATGAAAACCTTCTCATCATCATTGAAACTAATGCCCCTTATTCTACGGTCACTGCAACCCTTAAAGAAGTGGGGTAGACCTGTTGACTTCTTTTTGAGGTCTCTTTCCCAAACAAAACGAAAATACTCTGCTATTGAGAAAGAAATATTCGTAATCACTAAAGTAGTAAGAAAATAGTCTCATCTTTTATCAGGAAGACGTTTTACTGTCGTTAGAGACCCGCCTGCAGTCAACTAATGTTTAATTCGCAGAGACAAGAGAAGATGAAAATTAATAAAATTCAGTGGTGGTGAATGGAAGTGTGGTCTTACGACAATGATATTGTCTACCGACCCGGTAAAAATAACATTCCTTCTGATTTACTCTCATGCTCACTGAAGAGCTTGTGTTGGCGATAAAAAGTTGTTCGAGTTGAATGTTTGTCTCTTTAATTCTGCTGTAACAAAGCTCACGCAATTATCAATATAAGAAAGCTTTCTAACTCGATCGAGGAAATACGAAAGGTTTGTCGGGAGTGCCCTAAATGCACTCGTCTGTAGCCTACTCTTTAGACTCCACTTCACTCATTAAAGCTACACGACCTATAGAATGGCTCAGCATAGATTTCAAAAACCACTTCCATTCACATCTAAGAACCATTATCTACAGACTCTTTTAGATGAATTCTCCAACTTTCTTTGCTCAGTCGGCTGGGGCTGTAGAATACACTGACTGCACCTCTGAAGAGGGGTAAGACGCCCCCCCCCAATGAGTGTCCTGATATGACACTAAACACTCTGATGGTGAGGTTCCAGTAATGCTGGGGCTTTGGGGAATATGGAGTACCGCTTCATTGCCATTGCTCCCCTGTCCACTCTGGCTCGGCGTGGTAGCACCTGATAGGGCTCTATCTATGAGTTAATTAGAACTAACTACATACTAATGCTAAACTGAATTGTTTGACTAAGCTGAATAGCTTGAAATAGAAATGTTTTTGACACTTAAACCGTACAAACATTTAAACTACGTGCTTATTCTAAACTGAACTATTTGAAATAGAACTGTTTTTGACATTGAAACTCTATTCACACTAAACTGAATTGTTAAACATAGAACTGTTTTGATATTTAACTGTGAGTAAACAAAATCTGTACTTGTACTTAACTGAATTAGCTGAATTAGAACTGCTTGACTAAACTGAATAGTTTGGAAGGAAAATGTTTTTGACAATTAAACTGTGTACTTATGCTTAATTGAATTGTTTGAAATAGAACTGATTATTCACATAAAAATGGATTTGGCGTTAAATAACCTGCAAAGGTTGATATGCCATAAAACCCCAACCAACCAACTTTCTTTTCACGTTGTCTTGTCCTGACTTGATTTGGCGTTAAATAACCTACAAAGGTTGATATGCCATAAAAATCCAACCAACCAACCAACCAACCAACCATCTTTCTTTTCGCGTTGTCCTGTTCCGACTTGATTTTTACCAAAGTTACGAAGTGTCTGAACCAGATATTTATAATATTTGGGACCCCTTCTTACATCTATTCAGAACATTGATCCTCATTCAAGTCTATTCCCCAGGCATTGACCTCAGGAAATCTTGGAACCTCATGATGTGAAAAAGTATTGCCTGAAATTCTACATTTCATCAGGTCCCTACCATGCACAATTACCAATGCCAGCTCCTATAAGAGGCTGGTCCCCTAATAAATATTTATTGCCGACCTAGCTAGCCATCTTCAGTCCTGACTTGTAAACATGACTCATTAGTAGATAAAGTAGAATGTCCGGATTTGTGAACATGACTCATCAGTAGATAAAGTAGAATGTCCGGATTTGTGAACATGACTCATCAGTAGATAAAGTAGAATGTCCGGATTTGTGAACATGACTCATTAGTAGATAAAGTAGAATGTCCGGATTTGTGAACATGACTCATTAGTAGATAAAGTAGAATGTCCGGATTTGTGAACATGACTCATTAGTAGATAAAGTAGAATGTCCGGATTTGTGAACATGACTCATTAGTAGATAAAGTAGAACTAATAGAAGCTTAATCTCAACATGCTCACTTACGGTTGGCCGACGGATGAGAAACAACTGTTTCCATTTGCAACCAAGTTCCAATCGGAGATCCGCGCCAGGTTGAAACAGTGGACCCTACTATTGATGAAACCCTTATTCCTATTTTGGAAAGACCAAATGATGAGATGCTCCAGCTGCCATCAAAGAAAATAGGAGAAATTAGCCATTCTCCCCCCACTTTCCTCCTTCTGTGTCTCCTGAATTTAGTGATCCAGCCAAACCGGGTATTGAACGTTTTACTTCCGGTCCTCTGAGACGGTCTATCCGAAAGCACTGAAAGCCAGTTCCTTAACTCTACAACGATACTTAATTGGAAGGAAGAATAAACTGTTATAACCTCTTGTGTAACACATTCATAATATACGAATATGTGAAATGTACATAATACATATATACGGATGTGTAAAACGTTCACCTGTATAAAATGTTCATACGCATAGGAATCCGAAATACACGAAACACTGACGACTCTCTTGGTTCAGGTACGAAACTTTTATTACCTTCTTGACTTTTAGGTTTTCGACTCGAGGAGAGAGAGAGAGAGAGAGAGAGAGAGAGACACACACACAATTTTTGCTATGTGGACTGTTCCATCTAAACCAACAGCCCGCGGCACATTTCGTAGGGCCCCGGCTGGCCTCGCCTCGCCGGGCTCCGAGGATCAACTCGCCCCGTCTAAGTTCAAATCTCAACTAACTGCTTTTTTCAAAATACCCAAGAATCCCAGCCCATCGCTTCCGGGCATGACGTCATTCACATCCCCGGTCCTATTTCCTATCCGGGGTTTTTATTATGATATCTGTGATTGTTACATCCTCCCAGCATGAGCGTGAACACCTGCGCTCAATGTGTGCCTCTACCCGTGCACAAAGCCGAAAAGTTCTAAGCCTAACTGAACCGACAGATTAGATATAACCAACGAAAAATGATAATATAAAAAAATCCCTCCGCAATTATATAACACTTGTTCGTCTATATTATGGACTAGTCCACTTTGATATATTTCTTCTAATTTTTGTATCAACACTTGGGGCGAATGAAGCTTTTGATAATGTTTGGTTCGGTTTGGTTTTATAGCCTATAAACCATTGTGGGTTATTTAATGCCAAATCCGGTTTATTCAAATACATTAGATAAATATGATTTGTAAACATGTCAACAAAGTTAAATAGATCCAAGTACTGTTATACATCACTAACAATTAATTCAAACATCAGTCATTTGTTTACACACAATTAAATGATCAAACAGTTTTATTTCAAACAATTCATTTTAGCATAATTACACAGCTTAAATGTCAAACAATTCTATTTGACCCCTAGATAGAACCCTATCTGGTGCTACTACTCCGGGGAAGAATGGATCTGGGAACGATGGCAATGAAGAAGTACTCTGCATTCCCCAAAGCTCCAGCATTACTGGAGCCTCACAATTTAATTGTTTAATGTCATATGCAGAACACTTGATGCGGAATGTCTATTCCCTCTGCAGCGATGCAGTCGGTGTATTCTACAACTCCAGCTGACTGGGATCAAAGCCTTTGATAAGATTATTTTACGATCCTCTCTTGTTTTGTCTCTAGCAAATTCTATTACTGTGAGGTAATACCAATTATACTAAGAGTGCTTTTAAGCACTTGGAACGGTCCTCGAAGGCTTGGATCAGAGACAGGATAAATTGGAAATCGGGAAAAATTGAGACTATACAGACCAAAGCATTGTTAAGATCGACTAGAATACCCAGAAGAGTCCTGAAGACCCTGGGAGACTTGCTGTCACTTAGACTCATGTGAAAGATCACTAATTAAAACTGGTGTGAAAAACTCACAGAGTGAAATATTTGCAATAATTTTCTAGGACACTGAGATACAAACAGATCTCCTGACAGAAGACTAAACCTAATTTTTGCTATAAAAATAGAAAATAAAAAAAACTTGTCGGCTTGTTGATTTTGCTTCTCCAGTAAAAGGGAAGAACGGTGAAAAGCTGATCAAATACTAGGACCTTACCCGAGGGCTGAAAAGTATGTGGAAAATAAAGATGACGGTGATACAAATCGTTATTAGTGACTTTAGAATAGAACAAAAGAACCTGGAAAAAAAAGATGTGAACTTGGAGATTATAAGAAGAATCGAAACCATTACGGCGCCGCTAAAATCAACTAAGATACCTAGAAGAGTCGTAGAGATCTGTGAAATCTTGCTGTCACTCAAACAACCGTAAAAAAAACACCTGTTAGAACTCTTACAAAAACTTCGCAAAGAGCAAAATAATGATAATAAAACGAAAGAAACTGCGCATGAAATGACCGAGAGATGGCTACTGAATCTCGATTAATAACTGCACAAAAAACGCCAATTATATCAAAGAAAAAGTTGATGTGGGAGATTAGCAAATATAGGCTATGTGGTGAGAGAGATGATACAGTTAATCACATAATAATTGAATGTAGTAAAATAGCTGAAAAGTAATACAGGAGCAAATATAATTCAGTGGGAAAGGTGTTCCACTGTGAATAGTGCAAGAGACTAAGGTTTGACCATACTGACAAACTGTATTCGCACAAACCAGAATATGAGTAGAAACATCACTCTCTGGACAAACGGTTCACTCAATCCTGGTCTTCTTCTTCTTCTTCTTCTTCTTCTTCTTCTTCTTCTTCTTCTTCTATGTCTATCATTATTTTTTCTTTTATTCTCAGCAACTCCTTTTCTTTCTTTTACTCGTCTCTCTCTCTCTCTCTCTCTCTCGCCCCCGTTTATATCCTCGAAAACTTCATCCTTCACCCCCCCTTCATTCTTGTCATCTATTTAATCGTCTGAACATTTTATTGAATCTTTTCCTGACTCATTTAATGTTTTTCTTTTTCATTTTCTACTTTTTAAAAAAAATTCTTTTTCATCTTCTTTATCCCACCTCTCCACTCTTCTTATCAGCAGCTTCCCGATGGGAAACGATGTCTTGTTGATATTCCCGCGTTAGTCTCGTTGCAAATAACTAATTTAATGATAAAGCCGATAAAAGAGCCTTCCCTTTTATTATAATCTCAAAACGGCCAGGCGGTGGAGGCGGTTGGGAACGGTTCCAAATCATTCAAGTTCCAGTCTTCGACTTACTGGAAATTGTTCTTATTTGTTTTTAGTCATTTTCATTTTAGTTTAAAACTAATCATCTTTTTTTTATTTTTATTTTTTTTTATTTTATTTATTTTATTTTTTTTTACCTCTGTGTGTTTTTTAATACAATCTCTGAATTGTTTATCAGAACTCCCTATGTCTCACAATACTATTGAGAATTACCATTATCAACAAGTTCGCGTAATAAATAGTTAAGTATATGTGGTATTACCGTGTTTAACGTGCAGATCTTTCTAGCTGTTGATAGGGAACTCAATCAAAATACTGGCCTAATCTTAAGAAGATACTTTTTTCATCAACAGAGAAAAGATATATTGATGTATCTTTATGTATAATTAATTTTGGCTTCGGTTTCTTTGTTTAATGGTATATCAGCCTTCCTCGGTCTTTTAATACAAAAGCCATTCTTGTAGAAGAACAATAGTAGTAATGGCTTATCAACCTTCGTGGGTCATTTAATGCCCAAGCAATCCTTGTTGAACAATAGTGGTAATGACTATTTTAACCTTCGTCGGTAATATAATGCCACATCCAACCTTGTAGAAGAACGGTAGTAGTAAAAGGCTTCGTGGGTCATTTAAAGCCAACGCAAACCTTGGAAGAGAACACTAGTGGCAATGGCTTATCAACCTTCGTAGGTCATTTAATGTCAACTCCATCTTTATGGGAGAACAGTAGTTGCAATGGCTTATCAACCTTCGTGGGTCATTTAATGCCCAAGCAATCCTTGTTGAACAATAGTGGTAATGACTATTTTAACCTTCGTCGGTAATATAATGCCACATCCAACCTTGTAGAAGAACGGTAGTAGTAAAAGGCTTCGTGGGTCATTTAAAGCCAACGCAAACCTTGGAAGAGAACACTAGTGGCAATGGCTTATCAACCTTCGTAGGTCATTTAATGTCAACTCCATCTTTATGGGAGAACAGTAGTTGCAATGGCTTATCAACCTTCGTGGGTCATTTAATGCCAAAGCAATCCTTGTTGAAGAACAGTAGTGGCAATGGCATATCAATCTTTGTGGGTTATTTAATGCTAAAGCCATCGATATAGAAGAACATTAGTGGTACTCTTTACATACAGCTCGTAGATATATTGTATAGCCACATAATACATATACATCTGCATGTTGAATCATAACGACGACACAATAAAGACGAGCGACACAGTTCTTAGAAAAATATACCTCTCACATTATTGAAAGGGTTGTGCGTGAGAGGGAGTTGGAGACCGAACAGAACTGAAACATATTGACCTCCACGCCATAACAGCGTTTCTTTCTCGTTCTCCTTGGCTGCTCAACCGGGGGCCTGAGGGCCTGAGAGCCCAGCCTCTATGGGTGCTGGTTTTCTCTACCGCATCTTATCTCCAACTCATCTGATCTTCAAACTGATTGAATTTCCTGTGAACTGAGTTATATAATAGTTCAACGCCAACCTTCTTCTTGTGGGCGTCACAAATCGCACTCATTCAACCTGTCCACAGTCAAGGTTATAATATATGATGTTATTTACACCGGTGCATTTCCTATTTTGACATCCCGGCCGGGTCGTAGGTCAGTATACAACAGATAAGTTGTTTCATTCTTTTCTAGAGTGTATTTGCCCAAAACGACCAAAAGCCTAGTAGTAGAGTGTTCACCAATGACCTGGGAGACTGGGGTTCAATCTCTGGTCGAGTCATACCAAAGACTCAAAAAATGGTATTTGATGCCGCCTTGCTGAACACTCTGCATTATAAGGTACGTTTCAAGGGTAGAGTGGAGGAATCCAGGGAAAGGAGTTGAACCCTCCCCTACGCTTCGGTGTTATAGCTTTTGAAAAGGGAGCTTTCGGGTAGCCCTCGACTACGGTCGCCAACAACTTCATTTGTCCAAAAGTGAACGTAATAGTGAAACTGACATGGCTCTGTGTTGTTTCTTTAAACTTTGTAAGCGACCAGTCTAGATGAAGTTAAAATCTGAATTCAAATCAGTTTTACTCTGCTACGAAAAATATCACGCATCCTTTTTTTAAACAGCGTAAAAAAGGTTTGAATTGTGAATATTCCTTGTAAACAGGTTGTCTAACCAAGGCAAAAAAATATAATTTAATTCAATACAAAAAACTACACTACTTACAAGTGGGTTCTTGCCTTTCCCAAGGGCATTAACGCAAATTGAAACGCAAACAGCTTTTATTTTTGCTGCAAAGTTTCAATGCTGAATAGTTTGGTCATAGTAAAGTCAGCAACTGGAATCGATGGTGACCAGAAGGCTCCCTTTTAATTAGCTACTTCACCATGGTGTAGGGGAGGGTGTTTCTCCATTCCCTGTATTGCTCTACTTTACCCTTGATCCGTACCTTATAAGGCTGAGTGTTAAGCTAGGCGGCATCAAGTACCATTTTTGAGTCATTGGTATGACTCGGCCTAGGATTGAACCCTTCTTTTAGTGGAAATGATAAAATCCTAGTTTTTGGTTGAGAAGAAAATTTATCATTCATTTAAAAAAAAACTTTAGTGGTGTAATTACTTATGGGCAATAATTTATTAAAAAAAAGAAAAAAAGAAAGGAAAAAATAATGTATATATTTATAAAGAAAAGAAAAAAGAAAAGAAAGGAAAAAGTGTATATGTCTTTAAAGAAAAAGAAAAAGAAGGAAAAAATAATGTATACATTTATAAAGAAAATGAAAACGAAAAGGAAAGAAAAAAAATATATTTATAAAAAACGAAAAAGAAAGGAAAGAAAAAATAATGTATATATATATTTATTAAAAAAATGAAAAAGAAAGAAAAAAATAATGTGTAAATTTATAAAGAAAATAAAAAAGAAAAGAAAGGAAAAACTAATGTGTACATATATAAAGGAAATTAAAACAAGAAAAAGGAAGGAAAGAAAAAATAATGTATCTATATTTATAAAAAAAACGAAAAAGAAAGGAAAAATAATGTGTACATTTATAAAAGAAATGAAAAAAAAAAAAAAGAAAAAGAAAAAGAAAGGAAAAAAATCTTTAAAAAGAAGAAAAATCCGAAGAAATTAACCATCTTGAACTGATTGATTCATCGATTTCTTCGCTACTTCGATTATCCGTTCCGTGGTTTGGGCGCTTAATAATATCACCCCATTGATCAAAAGTTTCAACGTAGAGACGACTTTAGATCGAAGGATTTGCCCCTTATCAAACTGTTTAATCTGCTTCTTTTTCCCGCCTCTGTCTCTTTCCGTACTCGAAGCCATTTTAACTTCTTTTGCCTTTTCGACATTTAACATTTTTTCGTCTTTCTTTCCCTGCTGTCGATTAAAAAACCCCGAAAAACTTCTCTTTCACATTTCAGTCGACAACCGATCAGGGTCTAATGGGTGCATAAAAAAGATTGAGAAGATTGTCTAGAAGAAAACAGAGGCAAAAGAGTACATGCTGATCGCCAAAGAGACTGTGCACATATATATATTTTTCTGTTCGTGATTATAGCTTTACAATCAATAAGTTTGAAGGGGTTCATTTCCTTTTGCACTCACCTCTTTGCGACCCCAAAGAAATCTGAGCTAAAGTGTCCCCTTCGATTCACACAGCATGAGAACCTCTTTTAAAATTCTATCTATTTATTCCATCTATCCATTTATTTATTTTTTTCGAAAAATTGGTGTGTTGACATTGTTTGTTTTGTTGGGTTTTATGGCATATCAACCGTTGTAGGTTATTTAACGCCAAATCCATTTTTATGTAAATAATCAGTTCTATTTAAAACAATTCAGTTTAGCATGAGTACACAGTTTAATTGTCAAACACATTTCTATTTCAAACTAGTCAAGCAGTTATATATAACAATTCAGTTTAGTGTAAGTACAGTTTCAAATGTCAAAAATAGTTCAATTTAAAACAATTCAGTTTAGCATAAGCACGCAGTTTAAATGTATGTACAGTTTGATTGTAAAAAACATTTCTATTTCGAGCTATTCAGTTTAGTCAAGCAATTCTACTTTAGCTAATTCAGTTTAGTAAAAGTACAGATTTTGTTTACACACAGTTACATGTCAGAACAGTTCTATGTTAAACAATTTAATTTAGAGTAAATACAGTTTCAATGTTAAAAAACAGTTCTTTTTGAAATAATTCACTTTAGCACAAGCACGCAGTTCGAATGTAAGCACGGTTCAATTGTCAAAAACATTTCTATTTCAAGATATTCAGTTTAGCATAAGTATGACGTAAGTTCTATTTAATCCATAGATAGGGCCGTATTAGGCCCTACCACGCCGGGCCAGAGTGGACCTGGGAGCAATGGTAATGAAGGGGTGCTCCGTATTCTCTAAGACCCCAGCATTACTGGGACCTCACCATCAGAGTGTTTCGTGTCATATCAGGACACTCGTTTTCTTACTCCTTTGCAGAGGTGCAGTCAGTGTATTCTACAGCCCCAGCCGACTGGGTAATTGACATTAGTAACGAGTGTACTTTTGCGGTATAAAAATTGTTGGTTTGTGAAAATATCTTAAAATATGTAAAAGGTAAGCAAAGTTTAAAGTCTAAATTTGAAAGAGTTTGTCTGCTATTAAGTATGAGTCTCAGTCGACTTTTTCAAGCGTAACAAATTCCATATGTTTTAATCTATTCACTATTTTAATCTAGTGATTGACGCGGAGCTCCAACGGGGGGTGCCCTTGTGGTGTAAAGGTTAAAACGGTGGACTACGGAATCGTAGTAAACGAGTTCGTACTCCACTTGCGCTATTATGTTCACTTTCGGGCAAATACCCTTGGGAAAGGTATGAACCCCCTTATCCTCCCAGCTATGGGTTAAATAGTACCACTGTTCTTCTAAGAGAATAGCTTTGGCATTAAATAAACTACAAAGGTTGATATGCCATTAAACAAAGAAACCAAACCAAACCAATCGGGGCTCCAAAACTAAGCATCGTGGCAAGATGATACGCCGCTAGATGTCAAGATATGCGATACAATATATTGGCAAAACAAACATGAAAAAATGACCTGTATTCCTGTTGAACTTTTGACATATTTAGAAAAAGAATTAAACTTTTATGCAACACTCCACAAAGCAGCAGCTGTACGGCCACCTACCACCCATCACGAAAACTATTCAAATTAGACGGACCAGACATGCAGGACGCTGCTGGAGAAGTAGGGGCGAGCTCATAAATGATGTACTCCTATGGACCCCTCCACATGGCCAAGCAAAAGCAGGGCGACCAGCTCGAATCTACAGACAGCAACTCTGTGAGGATACAGGGTGTAGCCCTGAGAACCTGCCGAAAGCGATGAACGATAGGGAGAGGTGGCGAGAAAGGGTAAGGGATATCCGTGTTGATGACACGACAAGATACACACACACACACACACACACACACACACACACACATATATATATATATATATATATATATATATATATATATGATAACTCAACTGATTTCCATACTAAAAAGAAGTGTTCATTTTTGTGCAAAAACGTTTGCTCGAATAGCTGTTATTTTGTACCTGTATTTTTGGCGTTTATTCGTCACTCAGCGCATTTGCGTTATTTTTAAAATCTTCTTGACATACTTGGCAGACCACAATATTTAACTTGCTTCGAAAGATTTGAAGGATCAAAACTCAAAATGATTTTAGAAATATTTTCTCTTCAAAAATATTAAAAAATATAATTTCTAAGCCAATTAGATTCATTGATAAATCATCAACATTTTTGCTAATTTCGAGTTTACCTTAATAGTATGAATCAGCGAAGAAATAAATATTTCTTCAGGAAGCTGGGAATTGTTTATGTTTATTCAAATAATTGAAAGTAATGAATTATTACTAACTCCAATACCGTTTGGTTTATTTCTTTCAGAGAAGGTGTAATTGTTAAAGCGATGGACTGCGGAATCGTAGTAAGCGAGTTAGTACTCCAGTCACGCTATTACGTTCACTTTCGGCCAAATATTCCTTGGAAAAGTTCTGAACCCCATTTTCCTCCCAGGTATGGGTTAAATAGTACCACTATTGTTCTTCTAAGAGAATGGCTTTGACATTAGATAACCTACAAAGGTTGATATGCCATTAAACAAAGAAACCAAACCTTATTTCTTTTGAGCAAAAATCTCCATTCTTTTCTTCCAAGAATGTATTTCATTTCGACTCGTTTTATTTTTCTTTAATTAAACGAATGTTGTTTACATTCATATTTAAAATATTAATTATAACTTTCACTAGGGTATTTGCCCGAATGTGAACTTAATAGCAAGAGTGGTGTTCGAACTCACTTTCTTCGATTCGGCAATACATCGTTTTAACCATTACACCACGAGGACATCCCGAGTGAATCTCGTTTAAAGTGAAGTTTTAAATGAGAAAAGTACCATTTTCAGTAGTTTTGTCCAATATCATTATCTAGTCAATTTATTTTGTTATATTCTATACATAACTGAATATTATATAATATTACTTGATAATACTTAATTAGCAGAAGTATTAGGGTGATGGTCATAGTCACAGAAAAAAGATACAGCCAGCCGTGTTTAAATCCTGTTCAATGCTTCTTGCGTTTCACTTCGAGGTAATGTCCTTTGGAAAGGCATGTATTCACCTTATTTGTGGGTAAAATAATTACCTTAATTATGGATAAGATAAAAATACATACAAGGCTCTTTAGCCTTGACAAGGCAACCAATCTAGGAGGAAAAACTCTGCTGGCTGTATCTTTTTTCTGTGACTATGACCATCAATTTAATACTTCTGCTAATTAAGTATTATCAAGTAATATTATATAATATTCAGTTATGTTTACAATATAACAAAATAAATTGACTAGATAATGATATTGGACTAAACTACTGAAAATGATTTGCCCAGTCGGCTGGGGCTGTAGAATACACCGGCTGCTTCTCTGCAGAGGGGTAAGTCCCCGCCAACGAGTGTCCTGTATATGACACTAAACAATCTGATGATGAGATTCCAGCAATGCTGGAGCTTTGGGGAATGCGAAGTACCCTTTCATTGCCATTGCTCCCAGATCTACTCTGTACCGGAGTGGTAGCACTTGATAGGGCCCTATCTATAGGTTAAATAGAACTAACAGCACACTTATGTTAAACTGAATTGTTAAAAGTTATACTTTAAGAATTCGAACTGGACTATAACACCACAGGAGCAACTAGAATCATCTTTTGTGTGAAAAGTGATTCACTATGTTAAACAAGTTACAAATGTTCTACCTTCACATACTTGTCCAACAAGGCACCTCTTTAAGGACAAAGATGTAATATTAAAGTCAACCTCACATAATTGTCCAACCTGGCATCGTTTTAAGGACAAACATATAATTATCAAGTTACCCTCACATACCTGTCCAACCAGGCATCTCTTTAAGGACAAAGATATAATAATTAAGTAACACTCACATAGTTGTCCAACCTGGCATCACCTTAAGTACAAAGTCGTAATAATAAAGTCAACCTCACGAACTTGTCCAACTTGGCATCGCTTTAAGGACAAAAATGTAATAATAAAGTCAACCTTAAATAATTGTCCAACCTGGTTTCTCTTTAAGGACAAAGATATAATAATCAAGTCAACTTCACATAGTTGTCCAACCTGACATCGCTTAAAGGACAAAGATATAATAATCAAGTCAACCTCACATACTTGTCCAACCTGGCATCTATTTAAGGACCAAGATGTAATAATCAAGAAAACCTCACATACTTGTCCAACCTGGCATCTATTTAAGGACCAAGATGTAATAATCAAGAAAACCTAACATACTTGTCCAACCTGGCATCTATTTAATGACAAAGATGTAATAATTAAGTCAACATCAAGTAATTGTCCAACCTCGCATCTATTTAAGGACCAAGTTATAATAATCAAGTCAACTTCACATAGTTGTCCAACCTGACATCGCTTAAAGGACAAAGATATAATAATCAAGTCAACCTCACATACTTGTCCAGCCTGGCATCTATTTAAGGACCAAGATGTAATAATCAAGAAAACCTCACATACTTGTCCAACCTGGCATCTATTTAAGGACCAAGATGTAATAATCAAGAAAACCTCACATACTTGTCCAACCTGGCATTTCTTTAAATACAAAGATGTAATAATCAAGTCAACCACTCGAACTTTTCCAACCTGGCTTCTCTTTAAGGACAAAGATGTAGTAATAAAGTCAACCTCAATTACTTGTCCAACCTGAATAATTATTTGCTCGGATAGAATGAACTTTGACGATCAGAGAAGGTTAGGTTGGCTTAAAACAGTTTATTACAAGGCCATCTACAAAGCCATAGAGGCTAATCCTGTGATAACCATAGACGAGCTGGTCATCCAACAGTTCAGTGTAGGACATCACCTTCGGGATCCCAACAAACGCACCCGGAGTTGCCGAATTGTGCCCGATGTTAGAAAAATATTACAAAATTTGCCTTAACCCGTTATAATGTTCACTTATTGCGTAAGTGTAATATTTCATGAGTGGAATATTGCAGTATGTAAATTTAGAACAATATGGCAGTAAAACTTGGAATTGCTAATCTGTCGTGCCAATTCGATCACTGCTTTTATAAAAGGTACAACAATATTGTAGCCATTTTTCATCCCTTTAACACTAAGGTTTCTATTTATACTAGAATCATATTGTATATGAATAAAGACCGTATCATGCCCTTTTATCTCAACAGGATGGTTTCCTGGGTAACACTTGAAATTGGCTGTCATCGTAAGTCGTGCTGAATCTACAAATCTTTTCTGTGTATTCATCTACCATAAAACCTTCAGCGCATCCATCAAATAAATACGACTGCCCTTGTCGTATCAATAAAATCTGAAGTAGAACGCCTGTTAAAGTATACCCATCCCCTATAAAAATTGTGGGTGGACACTTTAAATTTATGACCCTAGTCATGCAGATAATCTTTCTTTTAACAGGATGCTTCTGTGTGTGTGCGCGTGTGTGTGTGTGTGTGTGTACAAACATGTATAAATTATTTTGTTTGTGTTCTTTTTACTATGTTCATGAACGCACGCACGCACGCACGCACGCACACGGACTTATATATGTACTGTATCATATCGAAGTACACACCACATGATTTTATTATTTCAAGGGAAGCATACAACCCCGTCCCACCAGGTAATCCTCGTTGTTATCTATTAACAAAGTCTACTGTATTGAACATTATGTAACTAAAAATATGATTATGTAGTTGTCTAAAAATAAGTATACGTTTTTAAAAGAAAAGAAACACTTTTAAAAGTATATTTAGTTTGTTTTCAAGAAATACGTCTACAGATTCTTAACACACACAGACACACACGCAAACGGCGAACAAGACATCCTGGACAGAGCTAAAGAAGCAAGGACGAACTCATAAGTGACCCCTAAACGTGACAGTGTTGGTCGACTAGCAAGAACTTATTTAAACAGTTCTTTATCCAGTTTAGATGACCTGCAAGGTGCGATGGACAATAAGGACTGATGGGGAGAGAAAGTCAGAGAAATCCATGCTAGCAGCCGGACTTGATGATCTATCTATCTATCTATCTATCTATCTATCCCAAAAGCTTCACCTCGAATAATTCTTTATAAAAGGTTTTATTCTAAACTGAAGATCCCGGATTTTATTATTTCTGAGATTAACTTTTTACCTTTAAAACAAATACGATTATTTATTAACAAACAGTCTTAAAATTCCATAAACCAAATTATTAATAAAGTACTTAGTATTTTAAACTAAGTAACACAAATACAGTTGCTTTGTGATCAAGAAAGTGATCTTGAGTTTCTTCAAACAAAATCGTATGGATATACACCCCTGGACAAAAATATAAGACCACCCAAAAAATGAAGAAAAAGATATTGTTTACAATTTTTAAATTATGAAAATCAGTAATATGAAAGATAAGGCATAAAGACAAATTTAAAATAGGAAAAAATTTCAATTAATTTTTATATGTATATTAGCATTTATGCTTAATTTTAAAATTATGTTTTGACATAAATGTAAGACCAATGAGCAGAACTACCGAATATAAAGGCAAATTCTAAAAATACATTTTGTTGATCCGCCGTTAGCTTTGATAACCTCAAAATTTTTCCTAAGCAAACTATTAACTAGTTTTTGAAATTGAACCGAAGGTATTTTCCCAATCGCCTAAGCTTGCATTTTTGCAAAAACTGATGCTCGATTCATACAAGATGCTCAGAAAGCGGTCTGAAGCATTCCATACGTTTTTCTGGCATTTTTCCAATTTTCCAAGTTAAAAAATTGCTGGATACTGTCGACCGCCTTCATAAACTTTTGCAACAATCAATCCCCACAAATTTTCTATTGGATTGAGGTTTGGAGAGCATGTTGGGTGGTCAAGAAGTTATATTTTCTGTTAATGATGCATTGTGGATAGCAGCATTATCTTGCTGGAAAATCTATTCTTCTCCACATACACGACGCCCTTCTTGTGCGATCATTTAGCATCTTCACTTACTCTACTGCTTTTTGTGGACCACTAATAAATTGTCGTTTAAGTTTTCTGAAAATGAGAGGGCTCCTCCAGATTATGAGATCCTCCTCCACTATCCCTTGTTGAGTAATTCTCTAATGGAAAATATTTTGCGTGCCAGTACTTCTGAAAGCCATCTGGACCGTATAAGTTGAATTTCACCATTCTTTAGCATTTTCACTGTTCTTTAGCATTTTCACCATTCTTTAGCAGTCATGGTTTGATATTGACGAGTGTATTCCAGTCATTTCTCTTGGTGCTTCATAGTTAAATGCCTTCTAAGTGTTCTAGTACTGCACAGAGCGCCCTCTAGAGATTTCACTATTTTTGATCTTAACGAAGTTTTCTTTTTTAATTTGCGAACAATTCTTCTCTTAAATTGTGGAGATAATTTTTCTGGCCAGCCAGTCGATTTTCTTATTCCATTCTTATTTGGACTTTTCAAGTAATTGCAGATAACGGTTTTAC
This sequence comes from Sepioteuthis lessoniana, assembly GCA_963585895.1. Lineage (NCBI taxonomy): Eukaryota > Metazoa > Mollusca > Cephalopoda > Myopsida > Loliginidae > Sepioteuthis > Sepioteuthis lessoniana. The sequence goes on along the minus strand of OY757936.1, from coordinate 45,299,508 downwards.
TGCGTCGGAATTTCTCTCTGAGATTTTCCGACTCTTTTCAGAGCTGTAATCCCGCCTTTCTCAAATTCAGTTCCTTGAGCCATTTATGTTTTTCGTAGTTTAAGATTTACAGTTTTAGTAGTTTTTATATTAAGTAAATATAATAAATTTTTCAATTGAATTAAGTTCTGTCTTTAGTTTTCATTGGTGGTCTTATATTTATGTCAAAAATAGATTTTAAAATTTAGCATAAATGCAAATATACATATAAAAATGAATTGAAATTTCTTCATATTTTAAATCTAAATGTCCCTTAAACTTATCTTTCATACATCTGATTTTCATAATTTAAGAATTGTAATCTATATATTTTTCTTCATTTTTGAGGGTGTTCTTATATTCTTTGTCCAAGGGTGTATTTATACGCATCCCTCAGCGTACGACACATGGTCAATTTTTATGCGGAGTTTAACGGGTTTGAATTCAGTGTTTTCCTTTTCCTAGACTGGTTGGCATACCAAGTAAAAAGAGCTCAGCCTGCCCTACTGTTTACCCATAGCTGGAGGAAGAATAGTTGGATTCATACCTTCTCCCAAGAACATTAGAGATGTATGACATGCAAATAGCCTCGTCCCGGAACTGAACTCAAGCCGCCGAGTCCATTTTCTACTACGGTAAACATCACAAACACCTCTAATATATATATATATATATATATATATATATATATATATATATATATATATATATATCACAAATATTAACCATCCGTAGAATCCTTGAAGGTGTACGGGCAAAAAACCTACAAGCGACATTAATTTTTGTTGACTTTACCAAGGCTTTCGATTCCATTCACAGAGGAAAGATGGAACAAATCCTACTAGCGTACGGCATACCTAAAGAAACCGTAGCAGCAATAACGATTCTCTATAGAAACACTAAAGTAAAAGTACGATCACCAGATGGAGACACAGAATACTTCGACATTGTAGCAGGAGTACTACAAGGGGACACGCTGGCTCCGTACCTCTTTATCATTTGTCTAGACTACGTACTTAGAACATCGATTGACAAAATCAAAGAGAATGGCTTCGAACTGACGAAGAAAAGAAGCAGAAGGTACCCCGCAACAACAGTTACCGACGCCGACTACGCCGATGACATAGCGATACTGGCAAATACACCTGACCAAGCCGAAACACTACTGCATAGTTTGGAACGAGCAGCAGCAAACATAGGCCTCTATGTTAATGCACACAAAAAACGGAATATATGTGCTATAATCAAACGGGGGACATCTCCACTCTAGAAGGAACCCCTCTTAAACTAGTAGACAAATTCACTTACCTAGGAAGCAGCGTCGAATCAACCGAAAAGGACATCGAAACGAGGTTAGCGAAGGCATGGACAGCTATCAATAGGTTATCGATTATTTGGAAATCAGACCAAACCGATAAAATGAAACGCAGTTTCTTCCAGGCAGCGGTCACATCGATACTGCTATATGGCTGCACTACATGGACGCTAACAAAACGGCTGGAGAAGAAGCTAGACGGCAATTACACAAGAATGCTACGTGCAATCTTAAACAAGTCCTGGCAGCAACACCCCACAAGACACCAAGTGTACGGCCACCTGCCCCCTATCACGAAAACTATTCAAGTTAGACGAGCCAGACATGCAGGACACTGCTGGAGAAGCAGGGACGAACTCATAAGAGATGTACTCTTATGGACCCCCACACATGGCCGTGCAAAAGCAGGACGACCTGCACAAACATACATTCAGCAGCTATGTGAGGATACGGAATGTTGTCCTGAAGACCTACCTAGGGCGATAAACGATAGGGAGGAGTGGCGAGAGAGGGTCAGGGATATCCGTGCAACCAGTGCGATATGATGATGATGATATATATATATGTATATATATATATATATATATATATTAAAGTTGTTACAATTTATATATATATATATATATATATATACAAACACTCATATGATATAGAATTTCGATCAGTTTACTCTTGACTATTTTTATAAAATAATTTCTTACCATCTGAAGATACCAGGATTTTATTATTTTGAGTACAACTAAAATGGATATCATTAGGTATTATTTATTGACAAATTCTACAACGTTAAAACTCAGCAACCAAGAATATTAACATTCATCTGTCCAAAAATCAGTATATCTTTTGTTTTTGTTACGGTAAAAGTAAATTCCAGCAATCTTTTGATTTGAAAGAAAAGATGTCAGTCTCCTGGGACTGCTAAATACACCGACTGTATCTCTACAGAGGGGAAAGAACCCCCCTCAACGAGTGTGCTGATATATGACACTAAACAATCGGATGCTGAGGCTCCGGTAGTGCTGGAGCTTTGGAGAATGTGGAGTACCCCTTTATTGCCATCGCTCCAAGGTCTATTGTGGCCTGAAGTAGTAGCACCTAATAGGGTCCTATCTTTGGGGTCAAATAGAACTAAACTGTGTACTAATGCTAAATTGAATTTCTTCTAATTTGACATTTAAACTGTTTTTGACATTTAAACTGTTTACTGATGTTGAACTGAACTGTTTGAAACAGATCTGCTTTTACATTTAACCGTGTGTGAACAAAAAACTACTTACAAGTATGTTAAACTTAATTTGCTTGAAATAGAACTATTTATATGTATAAAAATAGATTTGACATTAAATAACCTACAATGGTTAATATGCCAGTAAAAACAAACCAAACCCAACCAAATCATATATATCTAATATATATATATATATATATATATATATATATATATATATATTACACAAGAATGTTGAGAGCAGTATTGAACAAGTCCTGGTGACAACACCCCACGAGACACCAACTATACGGACACTTGCCCCCCATCACGAAAACTATACAAGTTAGATGAACCAGACACGCGGGACACTGCTGGAGAAGCAAGGACGAGCTCATAAGTGATGTACTCCTATGGACCCCCACATATGGCCGTGCAAAAGCAGGACGACCAGCTCGAACTTACATACAGCAACTATGTGAGGACACAGGATGTAACTCTGAAGACCTGCCGGAGGCGATGAATGACAGGGAGAAGTGGCGAGAGAGGGTGAGGGATATCCGTGCTGGCGGCACGACATGATGATGATGATATATATATATAAAGGATTTAGCATTAACTAACCTACAATAGTTGATATGCCATAAATCCAAACTAAACAACCAAGCAAGCAAGCAAAAAAAAAAAAAAAAAAAAATGGTTCGTTTGTACTTATTTAGAGGCAATATTCTCTTTATATATATATATATATATATATATATATATATGCTTATTTCATTTTTATTTTTTTGGTAAAAGGATTCCACTGAGAACCCTGCTTTGCTGATATTTGATGAAATATTATCTTGAAGAATTGAGATGAAACAGACATCAATCCCCACCCATAACTTCACACCAAATCAGGGAGATGAAGAAAATTGGTTGATCAGGGTTGGGTTCCTTGCGTTTCTAAGTGCAGCTGTGATAAAGTGCTTTATTTATTGGACCAAACAGACTTCTCTCCTTCATCCCTCCTCTCTTTCTCTTCTTCCTCTCAATATATATATATATATATATATATATATATATATATATATACAGATCATATATGATCCTAAAAATTATTTCTTTTGGTATTAAAGTACGCACATTCATATATAAGACTGCATCATATATAATGCATTTCTTTTATATACGTATATATCAACCGGCCCATTGGCCTAATGTGTAGAGTGTTCGTCAATGGCACGGGAGACCGAGGTTTAATCTCAGTTCAAGCCATACTAAAGACTCAAAAATGGTACTTGATACATCCTTGCTTAATACTTGGCATTATAAGGTACATATCAAGGGTAAAGTGGAGCAATTCAGGGAAATAAAGAGCGCCCTCCCCCACACCTCTCTGTAGTAGATGTTAAAAAGGGAGCCAACTTTACTTATATATAAATAAAAGTATTTGTAATTTTCTTGAATTATTGCACAGATTATTTTATTTCATTTTATTATATAGTAGTGCATTAATTTAGAGGAATATTGCATTGCGTTAATTATTATCATTTCGCATCGCAATATCCCTCTAAATTATTTTCATTAATAAGGGTTTTTGGACTATTGTCTTCATCTTTTATTGTTATTTCCACAACGTTTCATCCGATATGTCATGTAGACAATAGTCCGAAAACCGTTAATGATAAAAATCATCAAGCTTCGTCTCAGAAATTTAGACAACTAATACGCTCTAAATTAATACAATATAATAAATTATATATATATATATATATATATATATATATATATATATATATATATATATTGTTGTGGTCTTCAGATAAGACCGGTGGAAGAACAACTCAAACAACAGGCGATAGGTGAATGTTATTGTATTATCAGAAAAAAGGAATTCATACAAAAGAAGTACTAGCCGTTCTCGGCTTGCAGTCTGTCTGTCAAATGTCTCGTAAGAAACGAGAAGTTGTCTTCTCCGAATTAGCTCGCTCGGAAAATATGCATAGGTTGGACGAATCCATCTTTGGGGTATTTTAGGATATGTCCCCATAAAACACACACACGCACACACACACACACATATATATATATATCATCGTCATGCTGATAGCGCAGATTACCCTGACTTGCTCTCACCATCCGTCCCTATTATTTATTGTTCTTGGCATGTCATCTATACTGCATTCACTGTTGGCACAGGGTTGTTATAAATACGTGGTACATTCAATACGTTTCCAGACTTTTTTTATACAGGGATTTAAAATTGTTAAAGATTCTTGAAAATTCAGTATGTTATTGCTATATATGTTATGAGATGACAGACCAATTTTTATGATTGCAGGTTCAAATCAACAGCTACATCAGCAATTGGAATACACCCTACTAATGCCCGATTGTCACAGCTGGTGAATTTCAAAAATACAATATGGACGTGAGGACACTTTAGAAGAACGATATGCAATAAAATTCTGTTTTAAACTTGGAAAAATGCCAGAGAAACGCATGGAATGCTTCAGACCGCTTTTGGAGCATCTTGTATGAATCGAGCATCAGTTTTTGAATGGCATAAGAGATTCAAGGAAGGCAGGGAGTCTGTGAGGGATGATGAGAAGTGAGGGAAGAGTAAAGAAGTCAATACACTAGAGTTGTTTGGCCAAAGGGTTAGTGTTAGGGTTACTATGTTGAGGTTTTAAGGGAGTTCAGGAAGAGATTCCGTCGGAAGAGGCCAGCACCGTTCAAATCGAGTCAATGGCATTTCCACGAGGACAAAACACTAGTCCACAACTCCATCCTTTTCACAAACTATTTGACCAAGATGGGCATTAAGACAGTTCCTCAGCCTCCCTATAGTCCAGACCTTGCTCCCTGTGACTTTTGGTTATACCCTAAGCTCAAAGGCTGTCGTTATGTGTATGTTAACATCACTTTCAGTAGATAAGATGTTGCTGCAGAGGTATGTGAACTGGTCAACTAATTTCAGAGGCTTTCCACTTAGACGAGAAATGGCTGCTTTTTGTTTTAAACACATAAATTCTGTTTTATTTGCATTTGCGTACAAGCCAATGCCTATTTAATATCAAGAATTTGTTGCACACAGGTAAATGTTTTCTGTACCACTAATAATTCTATTTAATATTACTCATATCACCGGACATTGGTATGATGGTTAGAGTGTTCGTCAATGGCTCGGTAGACCTGGGTTCAATCCCAGGTCGAGTCATGCCAAAGTCTCAAAAAAAGGGTACTTGATGCCTCCTTGTTTAACACTCAGCAATATAAGGTAGGGATCAAGGGTAAAGTGGAGCAATCCAGGGAAAGGAGTAGTGCCCTTCCTTACACCTCGGTGTAGTAGCTATCGAAGAGAGAGCCTTCGAGTCACCCTCGACAAAGTTAGCCGACTTTATTTACTTATTTATCAAATTGTTTCAAGTATTGCAATCTAATACTGATAATTCTATTCAATAATCGTTGGTTGGCACACAGTTTAATGGTTTCAAGAATTGCTATTGAACATTAGTGATTCTATTAATCAAGTATTCGAATTAAATACAAACAACTTGCACATTGCTCTAATGGTTTCAAATTACAAATAATCAGAATCCTTTGTAAATGATTGAACCGTTCTATTTGATTATAAGATGAGACCCTAACAGGAACTGCCACTCCGACTTGGGTAAATATGGGCATACAACTGGAATTGCCAGGAACTATACTCATAAAAGTACCGAAATAGTAAACGGCTGACCACAATGGCATATATAGATTCTGGTTTTAAAAATTTCCATCCATCCTTGACAGACTGGGGATCTATTACTCGCTTATATACTGCCGATTGTTTCTCGAAGAACAGACTAGGCATAGAGTAAAACTGAAGGAGAGCAAAAAGAGAGATAAGCACTAACACCTTGCTAGAGAACAAAAAACTATTGAACAAGAAGATGACGGTCATAGCAAAGGATTGGTACTGGGAGATGAGTCTTAGTGACTCGAGGAGATTTGCTGTCACTCAGACTGCAATGGAAGATAACCGGCGAATACTGATGTGAAAAACTCAATCAGAGAAAATCTTTTTAAAATGTTGCATATTGACCCCCAGCCAAGCTGTCAAAAGAAGAAATGCACCTGTGTAAATAACAGGTGCATCCAGTCGAAGATATCGGGGGATAACCTTGACTGTCGACGGGTTGAATTGAGTACAAATTGTGACGCTCACATGAGGCAGGTGGACGTCAAATAATTATATAACCCGGGTGCGACAGGAAGTCAGATCAGTTCGAGAGAAGATGCCGGAATGAGAACCATGTCCCAGCAGAGGATGGGCCCCAGACCCCCGGTTGAGCAGCCCAGAAGAACGGGAAAGTGATGCTGTTATAGCCAGAAGAATTGGAGGGGGTCAATATGTTGCAATTCTATTCAGTTTCCAACTCACCTCTCACACTGTAAAACCTTTAGTAACCCTTTCGAACCCTTTCAAATAAAGTGAGAGGTATATTTTTCTAAAAAACTGTGTCCGCTTGTCTTTATTGTGTCGTCGTTATGTTTCTACATGTATATGTGTATAGTTGGTCATGGCTATACAACAAAAATCGTTCCGGGCGACCATAGTGTGAAAATGAAAGAAAACGAAAAGATAGACATATGCTTGAGAACTGAAAAAGCTGTGGAACACGAAGGTGACGGTAATGCCAATTGTAGCCGGCGCACTTGGAACGGTCCCGTAATCCTTGAAAAGAGACTGGTGAAATAGGAAATCAGAGGAAGAATGGAGATAGACATATGTTTGAGAGCTGAAAAAGCTGTGGAACACGAAGGTGACTGTAATGCCAATTGTAGCCAGCGCACTTGGAACGGTCGCGTAATCCTTGAAAAGAGACTGGTGAAATAGGAAATCAGAGGAAGAATGGAAACCATATATGACCACAGTGTTGTTAAGATCGGCTAGAATATTCAGATGAGTTCTGGAGACTCTCAAAGACTTGTTGTCACTTATACTCCAATGAAAGACCGCCAGCTAACACTTCCTGTGAAAAATTCGCAAGTGATGAAGTATTAAGGATAATAATAATATCAAAAGCAGCTACTCTTCAATAAAACAAAAATGTCTCATATCCCCATCGTGTCACGATCTTTGCCTCTGAATGACATCCAAGTCGAGGGTCACGTGACCGTAAATGATAAGCTAATCACCATTTCATGGCCACAAAAATAAATCTTTCATAAATTGAAAAAAAATTGACATTTCTACAAGCGCGAAATTTAATTTAATGTGATGGCGCGAGCATCGGTTTGTTAAAATAAAAACGCCTTCATCATAAAGGAATTAAAAAAAAAGAAAGAAAGAAGAAAATGGCAGATTCCAGTAATAATCTAATAAACTTGTCTTCTCTTCGATTGAAATGATTTCACTTTTTATTTATTCATTCGTTTTTTTAATTTACTTCTTTGTTTTATTGCTTTTATTTATTTATTGCTTAAAATGGCTGCTGTAAATCTGCAATGATGAAGAGTTTACATTTCTGCTTGTGTGTCTGTATGTGTCTAGAGATCAGGGTCACACCGAAAGTTTCAAGAATATTACTTTTGGCTTAGATACTGACTTGACCCCAAGCCTCAACTTAAACTAAGCAAATTTGACCTCTGGAATCATCTGGGGCCATTAAAGGTCATCAGACAGCAAAACACTGTGTCTACTGGTGTGTCATGTGATTTTCTGAGACCTAAATTTCAGTCTAATATTAACGAGTCGCTCTATTTTGGAAGTAAAAACTTTGTGTGTATAGATTGTTGACCAAGGCTAGGCCTAAAATTACAAGCTGCAAAAGTCAACAAATAGTCCAGGATAGTATCGGGTGATACACTAGTACATACGTTATACAATTTCTGAGCAAAAAGAGATAAATGCTTTGATAAATTTACCACAATGATTTGGATCAGACAATGAGACTTACAAGGGTCAAAACCATGTTTTTCACATAGACAGCTATATGTTGCATCCTCAATAATAAGTAATAAAAAAGGCAATGCTGGTACAAAAAAACTGCGTGAGTGAAGTTTTGGCTTGTAAATTTGGATAGCAGACAATTCCAATTGAATTCGATTCTTACTGGGTGACGAATACCGAACTAAGTTAAACTTTGTAAGTGACTGATTAAAAGATGGAAGAAGAATAATGTGTATGCAGGGTGGAACGATAAAATTGTCGTCCTAAAGAAAACAACACTACAGCTTTATTTTAAAACTTTTATTGAAAAAATCAATTCAGGTAACTTGATTATGTAGTAGAGCTGACATCTATTCAATGTAGTCGCCTTCAGCCTCAATCACCGCCTCGATACGGATCCGGAACTAAGAGCATGCCTTTTCCACAAGCGCCGGCGGGAGCTCGGCGAATACTCGGCGGATGGTGGCGATCAGGCTGGCTTTGGTGTTGTGGGAGGTCATGTTGGTGATGTTCTCGACGTATGATCAAACGATATAATCCAGCGGGTTCGGGTCGGGGGAGGCGAAGGGGCCAGTGAGAGAAGGGTACAAAGTCGTAGCACTCCTTCTGAAGCCAAGCCTGGGTCTCTTTGGACTTGTGGGCCGGCGCCGAGTCTTACTGCCACACCCAGGGTCTGCCACCGGCTACCTGATTGCACCAGGGGATCACCACACTCTTCAGCATATCCAGATACACTTTGGTGTTGACTTTCAAGCCGATTTCGAAGATGTGAGGTGGCATGATGTAAAACCACACCAAAGATCATAACCGTTGCCAGAAACTTTGTTTTCATCACCCTGGGCACGTCTCTGTTATTCGTGGCAATCCAGGTTTGCATTTTGAGGGTGCTGGCAATAGTCCTGTTGTCTTAACGTGGATCAGTAGAGAGCATGAGTTGTACAGCAGCGCATCTCCGATCTCGCTCGTTAAACATTGTGTCACTTTCAGACATGATAGAAGGCTCCTATCGCTCTTGGGATTTGTACACAACTGGCCAACTAGTAGATGGTCTGCAACAAAAAAAGAAAATTGGTTTTTATTAAACGGAAATGGAATCATGTCGTCTTTTCTAGGGCGACAATTTTATCGTTTCCCCCTGTAGATAAGGTTCCAACAGTGTTTTGTGCATGGCCAAGTATATGTAAGAGGCTTAGTTTGGTTTGATTTTATGGCACATCACCCATTGTAGGTTGTTCATGCCAAATCCATTTTTATACATATAAACAGTTCTATTTCAACTAAATCACTTTAGCATAAGTACACAATTTCAATGCCCAAAACAATTCCATTTCTAACAATTCAGTTTAGTTTAAAGTCCTATTGACAACACCCTCAAAACAGCAGCTGTACGGCCACCTACCACCCATCACGAAAACTATCAAAGTTAGACGAACCAGACATACGGGACATTGCTGGAGAAGTAAGGACGAACTCATAAGCGATATACTCCAGTGGACCCCTTCACATGGACAAGCAAAAGCAGGACGACCAGTTAGAACCTATGTACCACAGCTCTGTGTCGATACAGGATATTGGCTTGAAGACCTTCCGGGAGCGATGGACGATGGAGATAGGTGGCGAGAGAGGGTCAGAGAGATTCGAATTGGCAGCACGACATGATCATGATGATAAGTTCTATTTGACCCATCGATAGAACCCTATCAGGTGTTACTACTTGCACCCCCCAGACTGGACCTGGAAGCGATGGCAATGAAAGGGAACTCCGCATTCCCCAAAGATCCTGCATTACTGGAGCCTGACCATCAGATTGTTTAGTGTCACAACCAGGAAACCGGTTGGTGAGGGTTTTTACATCGCTGCAGAGAAGCAGTCGGTGTATTCTACAGCCTCGGCCGACTGGGCAATACACAGAATTAAATGTCAGAACAATTCTATTTCAAACAATTCAGTTAGGCATAAGTACATACGTAGGTTAGTTCTATTTGACCCCTAGATAGGACCTTATGAGGTGCTACTACTCCAGGCTAGAGTGGGCCTGGGAGCGATAGCAATGAAGGGGTACTCAGCATTCCCCAAAGCTCCAGTATTACTGGAACCTCACCATCAGATTGTTTCGTGTCATATCTAGGATACTCGTTGGGCGGGAGGTCTTACTCCTTTACAGAGAAGCAGTTGATGTATCCTATACCCACAGCCGACAGGGCAAGTCAGATGTTTAGAAGTAATTAAAAAAAGATTTTACCTATTTATAAAAGGAAAAAATAGTAGGAAAAAAAAATTTGTGTTAGAAGTGACTATGTTTAATCTATTTCGTATATTCCTGTCATATCCATATTTCTGATTGGTTAATTTTTGGATTTTACATCATGTCAATTCTACTTGTATTATTAATATAAAAATCAATTTTTAAAGCAATTTATATGGTTTCAAATGACAACCACTACTAATCCTTTGGGTAGCAGACAATTGGAATTGAATTTCTCATTGGGTGACTCATTCTTCTGGTCTTGTGCCGAACTAACTGTCTAATTGACTGACTAGTTGCGAAAGATGGAGCGAGTTCAAATCCTGGACGAGGCTGATTGCATTTCACATAGCACTAAATTACTTGGGAAAGGTAAGAATCTAGTTATTTTCCCTCTATCTATGGGTAAATAGTAGGATAGACTGAGCTTTCTAGCTTCGGTTACGCTACCAGTCCGAGGTGAAGGAAATTAAAACCTGTTAAATTCCGCTTAAAAACTGACCTTCTGTCACATCCTGCCCGTGCAGAGGGGTTGGTAAGTTCATACCACAGCTCATCTTTTTCATCATGTCGTACCACACACACAGATTTCCCTGACTCTCTCTCTCTCTCTCTCTCTCTCTCTCTCTCTCTCTCTCTCTGTGTGTGTGTGTCTCTGTCTCTCTGTCTCTTGCCAGTCGTCTCTATTATCCATCACATTTGACAGGTCCTCTGGACTACATCGGGTGTCCATAGAAAGCTGTTGTAGATTACTTCTAGCTGGTCGCTCAGCCCCTGCTCGTCCGCAAGATGGGGTCCACAGGAGAACGTCACTTAAAAAGACAAAAATCTTCTTTCACTATTTCATTTCATCTTCATATCATGCCACTAGTACGGATTTTCCTGACTCTCTCTCTCTCTCTCTCTCTCGCTAGTCGTCTCTATCACTACATCGCATTCAGCATGTCATTTAGACTATATCCTGTGTTCATACCGAGATGCTGTAGATAAGTTCTAGCGGTTCGTCCAACACCTGCTCGTCCATGTTCAGGGGTCCACAGGAGAACGTCACTTATGAGTTCGTCCTTACTCCTCCAGCTGTGGCCCGCATGTCTTGTTAGTCTGATTTGGATGGTTTTAGAGATGAGTGGTAGGTGGCCATACAGCTGCTGTTTTGTGGGATGTTATTTCTAGGAATACCTACAATTCAGTATTCTTAATATAAATAATTTGCATAAAGTTATACGATGTCAAGTATTCCTATCTAATACAATTAATTTGCAAACAGATCTATTTGATCGCTAGACGTATTACCACTCCGGGTCATAGATATCAGGGAGCAACAAAGAGGTGCCTCCAGAAATGAAGCCTCACCACCAGATTCAGGTTATTCCATTTTTTGTTGTCGGGGGGGTCTTACTGCTTTGCGATGTATTCTTGGCCCCCTTTGACAGGGCGAAGAAAAATTAAGATGTTAGTGAGTCGTCCGAGAAAAGAAGAAATATAGTATGTTTAATCTATTTCTCCAGTCTGAAGGTTCAATCACATGTTGCCTCTATTTGATCTTAGCCTTCTTTGGTGAGAATCGTCGATCGCGAGTTTTTAGAAAATGTTTCTGTAAGAAATCCTTAGTTGATTCATTTTTTTATCGACGGTCTCAACTCTTACAGAAATCATTTTTGGTAAATTTTGTCGAAGGATAGGTTGTTTTTATGTCATTTCAACTCTTGCTGGGTTATCTAATGCCAAAGACATTATATGGTTTCAAGAAATTAATGATAACCATTTACTCATCCAAACAAACTAACCTTGTGTCACACCCGATCCCTTGTGGAGTAAATATAGTGGAAAAATAAATGCTTTTTTATCATACATATGTGTGTCTATGTGTATCTGAGTGTACGTATATAAGTGTGTGTATAGTGCATGGGTACGTGCGTGTCTGAATGAGTGTGTATCTATGTGTCTGTCGTGGTATATGTGCCTGCATCTATGTATGTGTGTTTGTGTGTGTGTGGGCGGGTACTCCCCTTAAAAAGAAACCCAGTGTCGGATCCTAGCCGTAATGGAGGGGTTGGGTAAGTGCAAACTTTTACAAGAATCATTTTCTCATCTTCTTGCTAGCAACTGTTTCACACGCATCTGTCTCTCTTAATTTCTTGCTTACATCTGTTTCACACATGTCTCCCTATCTTATTCACTCGTTGGCAACTTTTTCTCACGCATCTGTCTCTCTTAATTTCTTGCTTACATCTGTTTAACCCAATGTCTCCCTTTCTCATTCACTCGTTGGCAACTGTTTCACACGCGTCTGTCTCTCTTAATTTCTTGCTAACACCTGTTTCACACATGTCTCCCTTTCTCATTCACTCGTTGGCAACAGTGTTACACACATCTGTCTCTCATAGGTTCATGCAATCATCGGTCCCAGATATGTCTCCCTTTCTAATCCTCTTGCAAGCAAGTGTTTCACAGAAATCTGTCTCTTAGTTTCTTGGTAAAATCGTTTTTTTTTCAAGATTTTTTTCTCAGTTTCTTGCTAGCAACTTTTTCACACTCGTTTTTCTCTTAGTTTTTTGCTATCCTATGTTTTACTCACGTCTCCCGTTCTGATTCTCTTGCTAGCAACAGTTTCATATGCATATGTCTGTCTTAGTTTTTTGCAGACATTAGTTGTACTCACGTTTCCCTTTCTCATTGTCTTGCTAGCGACAATTTCACACGCATCTGTCTATTTTCGCTTCTTGCTAACATCGGTTTCACACGTGTCTCCCTTTCTCATTCTTTTGCAAGCATGAGGTTCACATGTATCTGTCTCTCGAGGTTTCTCGCTGATATCGCAAATGCTCCCTTTCTCATTTTCTTGCAAATTTCACACATATCTGTTTCTCTCTTACATTTTGTCTAACATCGGTTATACACACGTCTCCCTTTCTCATGCTTTTGGTAGCAACAGTTCACACGCATTTGTCTCTGTATCTTAATAAGATCGGTTGCACTTATATCTCGCTTCCTCGTTTTCTTGCTAGCAATAGTTTCACACGCATCTGGATTTCTTCGTTCTTGCTAATATCGGTTTCACACATGTCTCCTTTTCTCATTCTGTTATCAACAAAAGTTTCACATGCATCTGTCTCCCTTAGAGTTTTCGAAGATCAGCTCTACACACCTGTCCCTTTTTAATTATCTTACTAGCAACCGTATCACACGCATCTTTCACTCTTAGTTTCATGGTAGCACCAGTTTCACAAATGTCTCCTCTTCTCAATCTATTGCTGGCGACAGTTTCACACGCATCTGTTTGTCTGAGTTTCTTGCTAACATTAGTTTCACACCTGTCTGCCTTTCTTATACTCTTGCTAGCAATAGTTTCACACTCATCTGTATTTCTTAGTTTCTTGCTAGCATCGGTTTCACTCATGTCTCCCATTCACATTCTCTTGATAGCAACAGCATCACACGCATCCGTTTCTCCTAATTTTTGCTAACATCGGTTCAACACATGTCTCCCTTCTTCTTCTTTTACTAGCAACAATATCCCACGCGTCTTTCTCTATTATTTTCTTGCTAGCATCGGTTTCACACACGTATCCCTTTCTCATGCTCTTGGTAGGAACAGTTCACAAGCAATTGTCTCTTAGATTTTCCGAACATTAGTTCCACATTCTTATCTCTTTCTTCTCTTCTCAGCAACAGTATCACACATATCTATTACTCTTTGTTTTGTGCTAAAACCGATTTCACACACGTCTCCCTTTCTCATTCTCTTGCTGGCAACAGATCCACACGGGTCTGTATCTCTTAGTTTCTTGATACCATCGGCTCTACACACATCTCCCTTTCTCATTGCCTACCCAGCAACTGTTTCACACGCATCTGTCTCTCTTAGCTTCTAACCAGCCTTGGTTCCATACATGTCTCCGATTCTTTTTCTGCTTGTAACAATATCACACGCATCTTTCTTACTTTTTTGCTTGCACCAGTTTCACATTTGTATCCATTTCTCATGTTCTTGTTACTTACAGTTTCACACGCGTCTGTCTTTCTTAGTTTCTTGCTAGCATCGGTTTCACACATATCTCCCTTTCTATTGTTCTTGGTAGCAACAGTTCACACGAATCTGTCGCTTTTTGATTTTCCGAACATCAGTTTCAAACCCTTGTAGCTTTCTTCTTTTATTGCAAGTAAGAGTATCACACGCATCTTTTATTCTTAGTTTCGTGCTAGAACCAGTTTCACATGTCTCCCTTCCTCATTTTCCTGCTAGCAACTGTTTCACACGATTCTGTCATTCTTCGTTTCTTGAAAACATCGCTTCCAAACGTTTCCCTTTCTCCCTCTCTTGCAAGCAACTGATTCACACGCATCTGTCTCTCTAAATTTCTTGCTAAAATTAGTTATACACATGTTTCACTTTTTCATTATCTTGCTAGCAATAGTTTTACACACAATAGCTCTTATGGTTTCTTGCTAACTTCGGTTTTACTCAAGTCTCTGTTTCTCATTATCTTGCTAACAATAGTTTTACACACAATAGCTCTTATGGTTTCTTGCTAACTTCGGTTTTACTCAAAGTCTCTGTTTCTCATTATCTTGCTAGCAATAGTTTCACGCACATCTGTCTCTCTTTCTTTCTTGCAAACGTTGGTTATACACGTCTCTTTTTATCATTCTTTTGCATGAAACTTTTTTAAAAGAATCTGTCTCCCTTAACTTTTTGCTTATAGAGTTTCCTCTCATGTCTCCCATTCATTTTTCTTCTGCAAGCAACAATATCACACGTATCTTTCGGTCCTAGATTGTGCTAGCAACGTCTTCACAAACATCTCCCCTTCTCATGCTGTTACTACCAACATTTTCACACGCATATATCTGTCTGAGTTTCATGTGAATATCAGTTCCACAATTGTCAGCCTCTCTTATTCTCTTGCTAGCAACAGTTTCACACATATCTGCCTGTCAGAGATTCTCGCTAATATCAGTTCAACACATGCCTGCCTTTTTTATTCTCGTACTTGCAACAGATTCACACGCATATGTGTCGCTTCGTTTCTTGCTAACATCGGTACCAGACAAGACTTTTTTTCTAAATGTCTTGCTAGCAACTCTTTCAAAAGCACCTATGCCTCATATTTTCTTGCTAACAAGTATATACGTCTAATTTTAATGCTAGCAAGAGTTTCAAATGCATTATCTGTTCAAAGTCTTGGTCTTGGAACTGTTTCACACGCATCTTGGTGAAATATTTATGTTAGCAAGAGTTTCATATTCATCTTAAGTTAAAAGTCTTGGGCTTGGAGCTATTTCAAACGCATCTCGGTCAAATGCTTCTGCTGGCAAGAGATTCATATGCATCTTGTTCTAAGTTTTGCTTGGGCTTGGAACTGTTTCACATGCATATCCGTCAAATGTTTATGCTGGCAAGAGTTTTACATGCATATTCTGTTCAATGTTTTGGGCTGGGAACTGTTTCACGCGTATTTCCGTCAAATGTTTATGCTGGAAAGACATTCACATGCATCTTTTTGTTCAAAGTCTTGGGCTGGGAACTATTTCAGACGCATCTCCGTTAAATTTTTTTGCTAGCAAAAGTTTCATATGAATCGTCTGTTCGAAGGTCTTTTGTTGGAACTGTGTCATACACATCTCCGTGAAATCTTTATGCTGGCAAGAGTTTCATATGCATAATTTCTTCAAAGTTCTTCTTCGGTTTTGAACTGTTTCATACGCATTTCCTTCAAATGTTTATACTGTCAACGGTTTCCTAAACATGTTCAGTTCAAAGTCTTGGGCTTGGAACTGTTTCACACGCATCTCTGTCAAATGTTTATTTTGGCTAGAGTTTCATATGCATCGGTTCTTCAAAGTCTTCGGCTTGGAACTGTTTCAAACCAATTTCCTTCAAATCTTTATACTGGCAAGTGTTTGATATGTTTTTTCTGTTCAAATTTTTTGGTTTGGAAATGTTTCACACGCATCTCTGTCAATGTTTATGCTGGCAACTGTTTCATATGCATCTTTTGTTGAAAATCTTGGGTTGGAACTGTTTCACACGCATCTCCGTCATATGTTTCTGCTGGCAAGAGTTTCTTATGCATCTTCTGTTCTAAGTTTTCCTTGGGCTTGGAACTGTACCACATGCATCACCGTCAATTGTTTTTGCTGGCAATTGTTCCATATGCATCTTCTGTTCAAAGTCTTGGATTTGGAATTGTTTTACAAGCATCTCTGTCAAATACTTATGCTGTCAAATGTTTCACATACATCTTCTGTTGAAAGTCAGTTTCACACGCATCTCCGTCAAATGTTTATGCTGGCAAGAGTTTCATACGCATCTTCTGTTCAAAATCTTCGGCTTGGAACTGTTTCACACGCATTTCCTTCAAATGATCATACTGGCAAGAGTTTCCTAAGCATGTTCAGTTCATTTGTGGTGGGCTTGGAACAGTTTCACACGCATCTCCATCAAATGTTTATGCTGTCAATAGTTTCACACGCATCTTTTGTTGAAAGTCTTGTGGTTGGAACTGTTTTGCTCGCTTATCCGTCAAAAGTTCATGCTGACAAGAGATTCATATGCATTTTCGGTCTAACGTCTTCGGCTTGGTACTGTTTCACACACATTTCCTTCCAATGCCTATACTGGCAAGAGTTTCCTAAGTAGGTTCAGTTCAAAGTCTTGGACTTGGAAAGGTTTCACACGCATCTTCGTCAAATCATAACGTTGGAAAGTGTTTCATATGCATTTTTTGTTCAAACCCTGGGGCATGGAACTGTTTCACACGAATCTCCGTCAAATGTTTATGCTGGCAAGAATTTGATGTGCATCTTCTGTTCAATGTTTCGGGCTGAGAACTGTTTCACACGAATATCCGTCAAATGTTTATGCTGGCAAGAATTTGACGTGCATCTTCTGTTCAATGTTTCGGGCTGAGAACTGTTTCACACGAATATCCGTCAAATGTTTATGCTGGCAAGACATTCATATGCATCTTCTATTCAACATCTTGGACTTGAAACTGTTTCACACGCATCTCCATCATTTTTTATACTGATAAGGGTTTTAAATGCATCTTCTGTTCAAAGTCTTGGGCTTGGAACTGTTTCACACGTATATCCGTCAAATCTTAATGCTGGCAAGTGTTTCCTATGCATCTTCTGTTCAAAGTCTTGGGCATGGAAAGGTGCCACACGCATCTCCGTCAAAGGTTAATGCTGGCAAGAGTTTTACATGAATATTTTCTTCAATGTTTTGGGCTGGGAACTGTTTCACACGCATCTCCTCAAATGTTTATGCTGGCAAGACATTCATATTCATCTTCTGTTCGATGTATTGGACTTGAAACTGTTTCACACGCATCTCTGTCAATCTTTTATGCTAGCAAGAGTTTCATATGCATCTTCTATTTATAGTCTTCGGCTGGAACTGTTTCACATGCATTTCCGTTAAATTTATTTCCCAGCAAGAATTTCATATTAATCTTTTTTTCGAAGTTCTTTGGATGGAACTGTTTCACATGCATTTCCGTTAAATTTATTTCCCAGCAAGAATTTCATATTAATCTTTTTTTCGAAGTTCTTTGGATGGAACTGTTTCACATGCATTTCCGTTAAATTTATTTCCCAGCAAGAATTTCATATTAATCTTTTTTTCGAAGTTCTTTGGATGGAACTGTTTCACATGCATTTCCGTTAAATTTATTTCCCAGCAAGAATTTCATATTAATCTTTTTTTCGAAGTTCTTTGGATGGAACTGTTTCACATACATTTTCGTGAAATCTTTATGTTGGCAAGAGTTTCATATGCTTCATTTGTTCATAGTCTTGGGTTGGAAGTTTTTCACACGCATCTTAGTCAAATGTTTATGCTAGCAAGAGTTTCATATGCTGCATTTGTTCAAAGTTTTGGGTTGGAACTGTTTAACACGCATCTCCGTCAAATGTTTATGTTTGCAAGTGTTTTATATGCTTCATTTGTTCAAAGTCTTGGGTTGGAACCGTTTCACACGCATCTCCGTTAAATTCTTATGCTGGCAAGTTTTTCCTAAGCTTGTTCTGTATTGGGCTTAAAAATTTTCCATACGCATTATCGCGAAATGATTATGCTAGCAAGAGTTTCACATGCATCTTCTGTTCAAAGTACTGGGCTTAGAACTCTGTCACACACATACAAGTCAAATGTTTATGCTGTCAAGATTTTCAAACGCAACTTTTGTTGAAAGACTTCGGCTTGGAACTGTTTCACACGCATATCTGTCAAATGTTTATGCTGACAAGAGTTTCATATGCATTTTCCGTTCAAAGTCTTGGGCTTTGAACTATTTCACACACATTTACTTCTAATGTTTTTACTGGCAAGAGTTTCCTAAGCATGTTCAGTTCAAAGTCTTGGGCTTGGAACTGTTTCACACACATCTTAAGCAAATGTTTATGCTGGCAAGAGTGTTACCTCCATCTTCTGCCCAGTGTTTTGGGAATGGAACTGTTTCACACGCATCTCCGTCAAAAGATTATGCTGGCAAGACTTTCATATGCATCTTCCGTTCCAAGTTTTGGACTTGGAACTGCTTCACAGGCCTCTACGTCAATTGTTTATGCCGGCAATAGTTCCATATGCATCTTCCGTCCAAAGTCTGGGGTTTGGAGCTATTTCACACGCATATCCGTCAAATGATTTTTACACGCATCTTTTGTTGAAAGTTTTGCGTTTTGAACTCTTTCACACCCCTCTTGCTCAAATTCTAAGGGTGGCAAGTGTTTCAAATGCATCTTCTGTTCAAAGACTTGGGCTTAGAGCTGTTTCACACACATATCTCTCAAATGTTTATGCTGGCAAGATTTTCACACGCATCTTTTGCTGAAAGCCTTCGGCTTGGAACTGTTTCACATGCATTTACTTCAAATGGCAACGTTCTTCGGTTTACGCTGGCAATTTCTGTTCAAAGAATTGTGCCTGGAATTCTTTCATACGCATCTCTGTGAAATGATCATGCAGGCAAGAGTATTCTATTCATCTTCTGTTCAAAGTGTGGGGCTTGGAACTGTTTTACGCGCTTTTCCGTCAAATGTTTATACTGGCTTGAGTTTCGCAAGTATCTTCTGTTCAAATGTTAGGCTTGGAACGGTTTCACACAAATCTCCGTCAATTGCTTATGCCGGCATGAGTTTCATCTTCTGTTGAAAGTCTTGCGTTGGGAAGTGTTTCACACGCATATCCGTCAGATATTTATGCTGACAAGAATTTCATATGCATATTCTGTTTAAAGTCTTTGGCTTGGAACTGATTCACACACATCCCCGTCAAATTTTATGCTCCGAAGATTTTCACCTTCATCTTCTGTTCAAAGTTTTGGAGTTGAAACTGTTTCACATGCATGTCCGTAAACATTTTATGCGGGTAAGTATTTCACATGCATCTTCTGTTCATAGATTTGGTCTTGGAACTGTTTCACGCTTATCTTCCTCATATATTTATACAGAGAAGAGTTTCATACGCATCCTACGTGCAAAGTTTTCGACTTGGATGTGTTTCACATGCATCTCCGTCAAATATTTATCCCGGGAAGAGTTTCATGTGTATCTTCTCTTCAAAGTCTTAGGTTTGGAACTGTTTCACACGCATCTCCCTCAAATGTTTATGCTGGCAAGGTTTTCATAAGCAGCTTTTTTTCAAAGACTTATTCGAGGAACTTTTTCACAGGTATCTCCTTCAAAAGTTTATGTGAGCAAGGGTTACATATGCATCTTCGGTTCAAAGTCTTGGGCTTGGAACTGTTTGACACGCATCTCCGTCAAATGTTTATGCTGGCAAATGTTTCATATGCATCTTCTGTTCAAAGTTTTGGCTTTGGAACTGTTTCACACGCATATCCTTGAAATGTTTATGCTGGCAAATGTTTCATATGCATCTTCTGTTCAAAGTTTTGGCTTTGGAACTGTTTCACCACGGCTGAAGAACCTAGTCTGCCCTACTATTTACCCATAGCTGGAGGGAGAATAATTGGATTCATACCTTTCCCAAGGGTATTAGTGCTAACAGACGCATGATAAACGACAGACGCACGAATAAAGGACGCAGGAAGACTTCTTTAACAACATATTTACCTCTCACTTAATTGCAAGGGTTCGAAAGGGTTATTCAAGGGTTTGCATGTGAGAGGGTGCTGGAGACCGAACATAAACTTCATATTTTGACCCCACTGTTATGACCGTCACGTTGTGTCTTTCTTGTTCTCCTGTTGTTCAACCGGAGGCCTAGGGCTCACTCTATCGGGGGTTTCCGAGAGCCCCCTCGGTCGGGTGTGGCCTTCCCTACCACATCTGGTCTCTAGCTGTCTGTAATTCTGCTGGCAACTGCTTTGGCACCCAACTCAACTCAATTATATAATAATTCAACGCCCACACGATCGCCCACTGGATCTTTGAAATCGAATGTTTAATCGTCATCAAGCGGAAATAACTGTCATGCAGTTCAGAGGTTACTCTCTTCCGGTGCATTACTGTAGTGGCACAGTGGGACCTTCACCTTGTCCCATATCATAAGCCTTAATCCGCCCACGTGATCTCTTTCGATTACTGGCCATTGGAATGTGTCACTTCCTTCCGGTGTATCACCTTGGAATAGCATTTCTTTGGGCCGGGTCGAAGGTCAAAATATAACAACTGTTTCCCCCGCATATCCGTCAAATGTTGGTAAGAGTTTCAAATGCATCATCTGTTCAAAGTCTTGGGCTTTGAAATGTTTCACATGCATCCCCGTCAAATGTTTACGCTAGCAAGCGTTTCGTATGCATCTTCTGTGCAAACTTTTGGGATTAGAGAGTCATGTGCTTGGAACTATTTCATATGCATATATGAAACATTTTTAACCCCAAGATTTTGATCGAAAGATGCATATGATTCTCTTGCCTGCTTAAACATTTGACAGAGATGCGTGTGAAGCAGTTCCCATTCCAAAGATTTCGAACGCAAGATGCATATGAAACACTTGCCAGCATAAACATTTTACGGAGAGGCGTGTGAAACAGTTCCAAACCCAGGACTTTAAACAGAAGATGCATATAAAACATTTGCAAGCGTAAACATTTGACGGAGATGCGGGTGAAAGAGTTCCAAGCCCACGTCTTTGATTAAAAGACGCATGTGAAATTCTAACCAGCATAAACTTTTTACTGAGATGCGTGTGAAAGACTTCTAATCCCAAGACATTGAACAGATGATGCATATGGAACTCTTGCCAGCATAAACATTTGACAGAGATGCGTGTGAAACAGTTCTAATCCCAAAGATTTGCATTAAAGATATATATGATACTCTTGCCAGTAGAAACTTTTAACGGAGATGCATGTGAAACGGTTCAAAACCTTAGACTTTGAACAGAACATGCATATGAAAAACTGGCCAGCATAAAGATTTCACAGTGATGCGTGCGAACAGTTTCAAGTACAAGATTTTGAACAAATGATGCATATTAAACACATGCCTGCACAAACATTTGACAGAGATGCGTTTGAAACAGTTCCAAGACTTTGAACAGAATATGGATATGAAATTCTTCCCAGCATAAACATTTGAGGAAGATGCGTGCGAAACAGTTGCAAGCCCAAGACTTTGAACAAAAGATGAATATGAAACCCTTGCTCACATAAACATTTGAAGGAGATGCATGTGAAACAGTTGCAAGCCCAAGACTTTGAACAGAAGCTGCATATTAAACACTTACCAGCATAAACATTTGACAGAAATACGTGTTAAACAGTTCAAAGCCCAAGATTTTGAAGCATTTGAAACTCTTGCCAGCATAATCATTTGACGGAGATGCTTGTCAAAAAGTTTGAAGCCGAAGACGTTGAACAGAAGATGCATATGAAACTATTGCCAACATAAACATTTGAAGGTGATACGTGTGAAACAGTTCCAATACTAAAAATTTGAAGAGAAGATACATATGAAACTTTTGCCAGGATAAATTTTTGTTGGAGATGCGTGTAAAACCCTTCCAAGTCCAAAACTTTGCACGGAAGATGCGTATTAAAACCCTTGCAAGCATAAACATATGAGGAAGATACGCGTGAAAGAGTTCAAAGCCCGAGACTTGGAACAGAAGATGCAAATGATATATCAGCCAGCATAAACCTTTCACGGATTTGCGTGTGAAAGTTCCAAGCCGAAGACTATGAACAGAAGATGCATATGGAATTCTTGCCAGGAACAAATTCAAGGGATACGCGTGTGAAACACTGAAGGCCATAAGAATTGAATAAAAAATGCGTGCGAAACAGTTCAAAACCCAAGACACTGAACTGAAGATGTATATGAAATTAGACGGAGTTGCATGTGAAACAGTTCCAAGCGAAATATTTTTAACAGGAGATCCTATGAAACTCTTGCCAGCGTAAACATTTGACGGAGATGCATTTGAAACATTTCAAAACCCAAGATTTTGTTTAGAAGATGCATATGAGCAAAAAACTTTGAACAGAAGATGCATGTGAAACTCTTGCCTGCATAAACATCTGACGGAGATGCGTGTTAAACAGTTCCCAGCCCAAGACTTTGAACAGAAGATGCATGTTAAAGTCTTGCCAGCATAAACATTTGACGGAGAGGCATATGAAACAGTTTGAACCCAATGACTTCGATTGGAAGATGCATATGATTCTCTTGCCAGCATAAACGTTTGACGGAGATTAGTGTGAAACAGTTCCAACTTAGAGAGTCTTGTGCTTGGAACTGTTTCATATGTATGTCCTCTAATATTCCTGCTGACACAGGTTTCACATCAGTCGTGTGTTTTGGAACTGTTTCAAGCGCATGTTTGTCTAATTTTCATGCCGGCAAGTGTTTCACAAGCATCTCTTCAACTTTGTGTCATGTTCTTGGAACTGTTTCACATGCACATCCTTCTCACTTTCATGTTGGCAATGGTTTCACATGCATTTCCTTTCAGGGTCATGTGCCTTGAATCGTTTCACATGCATGTCCGTATAATATTCATGCTGGCAAGGGTTTAACATGCATCTCCCTCTCAGAGTCATGTGCTTGGAACTGTTTCACATGCATCTCCCTTTCAGAATCACGTTCTCTTAATTGTTTCACACACATTTCCGTCAAATCTTCATTTGCTAGCAATCGTTTCACATACATCTTCTTTTCAGAGTCATCTGCTTGGACCTGCTTTACTATCATCTCTGTTTAATTTTGGTTTGGTTTCTTTGTTTAATGGCATATCAACCTTTGTAGGTTATTTAATGCCAAAGCCATTCTCCTAGAAGAACAGTAGTGGTACTATTTAACCCATAGCTGGGAGGAAAAGGGGGTTCATACCTTTCCCAAGGGTATTTGCCCGAAAGTGAACGTAATAGCGCAACTGCAGTACGAACTCGCTTACTTTGATTCCGCAGTCCATCGCTTTAACCATTACGCCACAAGGACACCGCTCTTCTGGTTAATTTTTATGCTGACATTGGTTACACATGCATCTATATTAGTCTGTCTTTTGCTAGCATCAGTTTCACACGCATCTTCTTTTGTAAGTTTCTTTCTAAGAATGATTTCATATGCGTCTACCTTTTTAGGTTTCGTGCTAGCCAGAGTTTTACAACAATCTCCCCCAGTCAGATTTTTGTAAGCAATGCGTTCATAGGCATCTCCTTCGGTAATTTTTTTTGCTAATAACGATATAAGTCGCCTCTTCCTGTGAGTGTCTCGCTTGGAAAGTTTTCAAAGGCATATCCCTCTGTATCCTCTTTTTTACATCGCTTTCACTTAGATTTCCTTCTCTCTTGATATCAATTGCAAAGGAATAATTACTGGAAGATAAATTATACTTCACTCTCTTAGTCTGGCCACCTCGCTGTCCAGATTCCAATTTCATTGAATACAAGATGGCTATCTTGACCATAACTGTAGCCCGCAGTACCATCACCACATAAATGGTTGAAATTAAAGGACCTGCCATTAAAACCTGGTATCAGTTCAAATAGTTTGGTAGCGTTCATTAGGACACACTATTTAAAATTAGATCTGTATGAAATACCGTATAATGTATAAGCAATCAGCTATAATATTGTGTATACTCGAATTTCATATCGAAAGTCATATTCAGATCGCGGTCTGAAGATTGAATTCGGCAATACTATATTATTAAATCTCTGTTACTGTAACTGAATTACTGGGAGAACCCGCATAAACCTTTTTACGATAGGGTAACTCTATATTTTTGCATATCCCGAATTGAAAAAAAATTAAATCTTACACAAATTACTACAATTATCTCCTCAGTCTTTCACTCTTTCAAAATTTAATGAATACCGTAACAAATAAGTTGTGCATTAATTCTGCATTATTTTAAGAATAACTAATAAGGTGAAAGAAAACATAATGATAGAAATAAAAAAAAAACATTCTTTTTTTGTTTCTTGTTTGTTGGTTTAATAATGAATATACATTTCTGAAAAGAAAAAGAAAAAAAGAAATGACAATAGAATAATGATCGAAAAATATTTATTAGCATTCCAATTTTCATATTTTGTCTTCTTTGACAAAATCTGATTTATATTTTTGTATACAATCGATAATACAAAGAATTAGATGCGGCTTATTTTCTTGACAATGACATAAGTATTTCTAAGTGATTGCATTTTTAATAAAAGTACAATTTTCGTTATAATAGCGTTTCTTGGTTTGTTTGGTTTTATGGCATATCAACTATTGTAGGTTATTCAATGCCAAATCCATTTTTATACATAACTATCAAATATATACCTCGGTGTTGTAACGATTGAAAAGGGAGCTTTCAGGTCACCCTCGATTAAGGTTGGCTATTTTACTTACTTTATATATATATATACATATTCATTCATAGAGTGGTCATCTATCTATCTATCTTTCTATCTATCTATCTATTTATCGTGTGGACATCTATCTATATATTAGTGATTGCATTTTTAATAAAAGTACAATTTTCTTTGTAATAGCGTTTCTTGGTTTGTTTGGTTTTATGGCATATCAACTATTGTAGGTTATTCAATGCCAAATCCATTTTTATACATAACTATCAAATATATACCTCGGTGTTGTAACGATTGAAAAGGGAGCTTTCAGGTCACCCTCGATTAAGGTTGGCTATTTTACTTACTTTATATAAATATATATATATATATATATATATATATATATATATTCATTCATAGAATGGTCATCTATCTATCTTTCTATCTATCTATCTATCTATTTATCGTGTGGACATCTATCTATATATATATATATTTGCATTCATAGTGTGGTCATCTATCTATCTATCCACGTTGTGCATTCAATAAGTTTCCAGACTTTTTGTACAGGCATTTAAAATTGTTGTAGACTCTTGAAAATTCAGTATATTCTTGCTATACATCTTATGAGATGACTGACCAATTTTTATGATTTCAGGTTCAAATGAACAGCTATTGGACGTGAGGACACTTTAAAAGAACGATATGCAACAAAATTTTGTTTTAAACTTGGAAAAAAATGATGCCACAGAAACGTATGGAATGGTCCAGACTACTTTTCGACCATCTTGCATGAATCGAGCATCAATTTTGGAGTGGCATAAGAGATTCAAGAAAGGCAGGAGGTCTGTGAGGGGTGATGAGAGGTGTGGGAGGAGTAAGGAAGTCAATACACCAGAGTTGATTGACCAAAGGGTTAGGGCTAGAGTTACTATGTTGAGGTTTTAAGGGAGTTCAGGAAGAGATTCCGTCGGAAGAGGCCAGCACTCTTCAAATCGGGCCAGTGGCATTTCCAGCAGGACAATGCACCAGTCCAAAACTCCATCCTTGTCACAGACTATTTGAGCAAGATGGGCATCAAGACAGTTCCTCAGTCTCCCTATAGTCCAGACCTTGGTCCCTGTGACTTTTGGTTATTCCCTCAGCTCAGAGGCTGTCGTTATGAGATAATTGAGGAGATGAAACAGGCTGTGACGAAGGTCATTGACATGCTGACATAAGAGGACTTCCATGGGTCCTTCCAAAAGTTGTTGGAACGGTACAACAAGTGCATTAAAGCCGGAGGAGATTACTTCGAAAGGGACTAGAGTTTCATGTGTGTACTATCAATAAAAGTGCCCATACGAAAAAAGTCTGGAAACTTATTTAATGATCCTTGTATATATATATATATATAATTTTCGTTTTAAGTTTAAAGAGAGAAAGAAATATTTTAAAATGAATAGGTCCATGAAGAGATTTGTACTTTTTAAAGTTTTATTTCTTTATTTTGTTGTTACATACGTGTATGTTTCCTGCTTGTTGCTTTCATCAGAGAACATATATGGCACAAGGCCTGGTGACTGGGGTACTCAATAAGACTTGAACTCACTCGTGTTCGAAGTTTGAATGGTTTTCATTTGGTTATGAGTTTATATAGACGTCACTCCTCTCTTCTTTTCTCCGAGTGTGTCGACCTTAGTCTGTTCAACCCTAATTGGTCTTTGATATTTGATATGTTTTTGTCGTTTTACTCTCGGTAGTTGTGTGTGTGTGTGTGTGTGTGTGTGTGTTAGAGTGTTTCGGATTCACTTACAGTTATTTGTTCTTGTGTGTGTGTGTGTGTGTGTGT
Organism: Sepioteuthis lessoniana; assembly: GCA_963585895.1. Classification (NCBI taxonomy): domain Eukaryota; kingdom Metazoa; phylum Mollusca; class Cephalopoda; order Myopsida; family Loliginidae; genus Sepioteuthis; species Sepioteuthis lessoniana. Next base: position 45,272,213 of record OY757936.1, on the reverse strand, counting down.
TGACCTTTTTTTTGTGTAGTAGTGTGGTTTGAAATTTACTGGTAATTTTTTTTATTAATAATTTTTCTAATAATTATCTGTGTGTGTATATATATATACGTATATGTTTGTTTACATTTGTGTGTGTGTATAATTCATACCCTGACTACATTCGTATAGATATTTCGATACTTTAAATTTTCTATTTTCTGTTATTTTTAATATTGTTCATATGAAGTGATATTCTGGTATTGGGAACCTCTGCTGAATCTACATATATTTCTTTATGTTTCTTACCTTTGAATATGTAGACTACGTTTTTTGAGTTGCTGCTTTAGTCTTTATTTATTTTGAATTTTGTTTCCGAGTTTTTAAAAGTATAAGATTTTCCTTCTATAATTATATCACATATATTACATATTTTTTTTTTTGCATTTGGTAACGCCTTATGTCGTGTTTTCACCGAATGTAGAAGAGGGAAGTATTCTTTTAAGATTTTTCTGTTGTCTCTGGCTTTTAATGACTGTTGTTGTGTCTAGTATTGCTTTAATTTTGTCGTAGTTTTTGAGTTCTTCTAGATTTTTTAAATTATTTCTGTGAATAGTTCTAGGCTGATTTTGTTGTAGGTTGCGTCGTATACTAGGGTTTTTTGTTGTTGTGCTTTTTCGGGTTCTGTAATTCTTTTGGTGGTATTTTTTCTTTTAATTCGAGTCCCCTATTAGTGTTGTTGAGTATCCTCTCTGGTGTAGGTTTGTGAGTAATTCTTTAGGGACAGATTTTCTGAGGTTTTTATCCGTGATTTTGGTGGATATTCTACGTCCTATAGTGTAACGGATGGATTTTATACAGTTTTGGGGGTGGTGGCAATTGAAGTGGAGGTATTGCTGGGTGTCTGTGGATTTGTGGTTAATATCTGTGATGATTCGGTCGTTTAAGTTTTTTTTATGAGGATGTCTAAAAAATGGTCGTTCTTTTGAGCTGTGTTCCATAGTAAATTTTATTTTGCGGTGTAGGTTTTGGAGTTGGTGGTGTACTTTGTTAATGTCTCCCCATGGGCATTTCCAGAATATAAAACAATTATCCGAATATCTTTTCCATGACTTAGTAAATTCTCCTTTTATGTCGTTGTCGTATTTTTTTTATCTCTTATTTCGTATTGATTTTCTTCTAAATATGCTAGGGTTGGGGTAGCGTATGTTGGTGCCGTTTTAGTTCCCTTAGCTGTTCCTAGGGTCTGGATGTAGTTAACGTAATTGAATCGCAAGGAGTTATTATTAAGTTATTATGTCTATACCTTAATAGCGGGGTAGATTGTGCCCAAGTTTTATTAGGGTAACCAGTCTAGGACAAGAAAAAATTTAGAATTTAAGACCTGAGGAATTTGTTCAGGAGAAAATCCGGCACATTTATGTGCCAATCTCGTTTTCTGCTTATCCAAGAAGTGTGACAGGTTTTACATAAATATTCACCACTCGAAACAAATCCCCTGTGTAGAGTGCTTAGAAGATAATATCTTTAACAGTACTGTTGGGACCTTATAAGTCGAGTTCCTTTGAGAATTGAAATCATTAAAGATATTTTGAAAAGGGACATTCTTTGTAGCAAATCTGTCCTGAACCATAAAATAAAAATATTCATCAAAGTAAAACTAAAACCGATTTTCAAATTTTAAATTCTTATAAGATTTTATTTTTTTCTAATTTTCCAATTCACACACACACACACACACACACATACATACACACACACATGTATATATGTGTGTGTGTGTATGTGTGGCTGTCTTAAGAATCAGGAGCACTCCTTCATTGCCATTAATCACAGGTCCACTCTTGTAATACCTGTTAGGGTCTCATCTAAGGGTCATTGAGATCTGTTTGTAAATGTACGTGTACAAATATGAAAAAATACAAGGTGTTCAGAGGGTGATTTAATTGATTCTTGAATTATTTGCCAACGTAAAACGTTTTGTCTTTTTTTATATTAAACCTTTATCAGGGCGTTTAAATGTGATGTTGTATCTTCAGTATTTTATTCAAATTCACTTTTCTATTTTTTGAATGCAAAGAAAAATGGGAAAGTTTTAAACATTTTATTTCCGTTTGAGGCGTTATATATGATGAGGGTTTAATATATATATATATATATATATATATATATATATATATATATAAACGAAACGTTTTACGTTGGCAAATTATTCAAGAATCAATTTACTCTGAACACCTTGTGTTTTTTCATATTTGTACATGTACATTTGCAAACAGATCTCAAACCACCCTTACATTAGATCCTAACAAGTATTACAAGAGTGGACCTGTTATTAATGGCAATGAAGGAGTGCACCTGATTCTTAAGATAGCCATAGATTATTGATCGATTGATTATTAAAGGCGTGTTAACCTGTCTTGGGTTATATTATGCTTAGTGTTTAGTGAATCGCTTTCATTGAATGTTCATATTTCCCTTTTTTCTGTAGTTGCTTTTTATGAGTTTTTTTGTTTGCACACTGTTAAATATCAAGTATTCTTAGGAAGTAAGTAGGAATTTACGAAGCTTTTTGCTTAGATCAAGCACAAAGCCATATAAATGATGCACCCAATGAGACTTGAACTCACTTGATTGTTAGTCTAGCTTGCAAACCATTACACCACCAAAGGCGACCTGTTCTTAGGATGTAAGTTAGCTGATTGTAGTCGAGGACGACTCAAAGGCTCCCTTTTCAATAGCTACAACGCTGAAGTGTCGGGGAGGCGCTACTTTTTCCCCTGGATACTCCACTTACCTTTGGTCCGTACCTTATAATGTTGAATGCTAAGCAAAGAGGCATCAAGTACCATTTTTTAGTCTTTGGAATGACTCGATTTGGGATTGAATCCCGGTCTCTCAGACCATTGGTGAACACTCTTACCATTATGCCAATGGGCCGGTTTTCAAGTATTCTTATCTGATACCAATAATTATGTAGTTTCAAGTAATAATTTCTATTCAATAATAGTCATTTATTTGTATACAGTTATATGTTTTTGTTGCGTTCTGGTTAGTGAACGCTTGTAATATTGAATAAAGGACAAACCACGATATGAGAGGAAATAGAGATATATTCTCAGGAAAAAGTATATACAATAGAGAGACTATTAGTAGACAAGAACATAGGATTAGTGAATACAGAATAAAGACATAGTCCAACGATAGTATTGGCTTCCGTTATTACGGTAGCAAGTAATGTGATCTAGCGCAATCTCCAGTCTCCAACGCTCTAATACTATTCCTATTAGAAGCTGCTCTTCACCTTCTAGTCTGCCCTGGTATTAGTAGCTACTGCTATATATGGCAGATGGACTAGTTCATTGTGTGGAAAAAGGTGGGTGATAAACAAACAGTTTTTAAGTTACCAATAATAATCCTTAGTAACCAATTATAGGTTCAAGAAAATATCTTTTTAGAGAAATAATTTACAGTTATGTGGTTTCAAGTATTCCAATCTAATGCTGATAATTTTCAAACTGATCTTCTTGACCTATAGATGGGACCTAACAAGTACTACCACTTTGCGTCATTGTGGTCCTGGGAATACTGGCTACAAAGAGGTACTCTATATTCTCCAAGGGTCCTGAACTAGAGAGTTACTATCAGATACAGTTTACTGTCATAGCGAAAACAGGCATTTTTGGAGAGAGATAGTTAGCCTTCAGTAGAGGATATAGTAAGTGTATTCGAAGCCCCATTAACGGAGCAGCTTAATTGGCTGGGGTTGTGGAATAGACCGACTGTATCTCTGCAGAGAGGTAAGACTCCTCCAACGAGTGTCTTGTGGCCCAGTCGGCTGGGGCAGCAGAATACACCGACTACTCTCTGCACTGAGGTAAGTCTTCCCCAACGCGTGTCCCAGATATTACATTAAACTATCTGATGGCGAGGCTCCAGTAATGCTGGAGCTTTGGGAAATGCAGAGTATCCATTTATTGCCATCGCTCAAAGGTCCACTCTGCTCCGGAGTGGTAGCACCTGATAGAGTATTATCTATGGGTAGAAAAGAAATAAACAGTGTACTTTTAATAAACTGAATTGTTTAATGTAAAACTGTTTATATGTATAAAATGGATTTGGCATTAAATAATCAACAATGGTTGATATGCCATAAAACCAAACCAAACTGTTTACAGAGTGATGAATGTCGAAAAAATATATTATACAACAAACTTTTTGTTATACTATTATATATAATGTTATTTGCTTCAACCGGGCAACGTCGGGTAGTCCTTTCTAGTATATATATATATATATATATACGTATGGCTCTACAAGTAAATTTATTTATATATGCATACGTAGATAAATAATATGTCAACATACGGTCTCCAATCCGAATATTACTAATCAGAAAATCATTTGCCACAAATTTCACTCGTCACCCATCCATGGCAGATGTTTCCGAAAGCGATTATAGTCTATAAAAAGCTGTTGAGTCATAGACAAAATGGAATGAAAGAAAGAAAAAGGATTAATCTAGTACGGATGGATAAATTCCATGTTTATGAGCGGTTGGTCGGTCAGCCCAGTCGACACGACAAGGCGAACAAAGTTGGTGCAGAGGCGGCACTGAAAAAGATTGAAATAATTAAGAGGTTCGTCGCTGAATTAGGTTTATCAGACGCCATCTTTGTCACGTGATTACAATGGTGTTATTTTTCGCGTTGTCTTCGCCTGTCTTTAATTTTTATAGCTTGTCACGTTTTTTTTTTCTTTGATTCTTTTCAGTTTTGTTTAGAATGGACTTTTTTTTTTTTGTTTTTTAATTTATCTATTTATTTACTTATTGCTCTGTGATCAGGCTGAACTAAAATATTTAACAAAGGTTTGGTGTACTGTGTACGTTCTCTCTTGTAGAGCAGGCAATTTTAGTGGATCCGGGTTTTCTCTTGAGGTGAAGAGAGGACGAGGATGCTCTGCCAGCACTTACACAGTAGCTTGTTATCTTGCATTTTATGTAATCGTAACACTACAAAAATGGCATATTATTGCACAATTTTTGCAAGAGCAATAATGTTTTAAAAAAAGAGCTTGTGGATGTTGCGTTCCAGCTGACCACTGAGTGAAAATATGATAACCCCCATAGCCACCAGTTCGAGCTGAAGGGGAAATCTCGTTAAGTTCAAGAAAAGAAGGAGGAAGAGCACTGAAGACAAATTTGATGCATCAGTACATGGACTTGTGGGATACATTAAAAAGAGCAAAGAGAGACTAATTTCTGCGGCCAGTAACTGCGCTGACAGCATAGGTACAAAGAGAACAACAACAACAAAAACTAGGAAACAGAAATAGGAAGAATAACAATTGTATGGATATTTCAAGCGACAAACTGGGGAAATATTACACAAGACATGGCTATGAAAGGGAAACCTTAAGAGAGAAACTGAATATTTTCAATCAGAAGCACAAAACAACGCCATAAGAACCACTTGGATGCTAACTAAACGGCTGAAGAAGAAGCTAGACGGCAATTACACAAAAATGTTGAGAGCAATATTGAACAAGTCCTGGCGGCAACACCCCACAAAGCACCAACTATACGGCCACCTGCCTCCCATCACGAAAACTATCCAACTTAAACGAACCAGACACGTAGGACACTGCTGGAGAAGCAAGGACGAACTCATCAGTGATGTACTCCTATGGACCCAGCATATGGCCAAGCAAAAGCAGGACGACCAGCGCGAACATACATACAGCAGCTATGTGAGGATACGGGATGTAGCCCTGAAGACCTGATAGAAGTGATGAATGATTGGGATAAGTGGCGAGAGTGGGTCAGGGATATCTGTGCTAGCGCCACGACATGATGATGATGATGATATTAAAGTCAAAATCAGTAATACGCTACAGAATTGCAAGTGTACGTTATATGATTATAGGGATGAGATGATTAGTCACAAAATAAGTGAATGTTACAAACTAACGCAAAAATGTATAAAACTAGACACAACTACCTGAGGAAGGTGATCTACAAGGAATTGAGCGAGAATTTGAAATTTGTCCATACGAACAAATGGAGGTGCCCGTGGTGTAATGGTTATCGTCGTGGGAAATGGACACAGCGACACGAGTTCAAATCCTGAACGAGACTGATTGCATTTCACATTGCACTAATACCCTTGGAAAAGGTATGAATCCAATTATTCTCCCTCCAGCTATGGGTAAATAGTAGGGCAGACTAGGTTCTTCAGACTTGGTGAGGCAACTAATATAGGAAAACTCTGAATTAAAACCTGTTAAACTTCGCTTTAAAAAAATTGACCTTCTGTCATATCCTGCCCGAGCGGAGGGTTTGAGTAAATATGCATACGAACAAATGGTATATGCACAAACCTGAATATGTCCAAGAGAATAAGAGGCATAAAATTCTCTGGAACTTTGAGATACAAACAAATATCTTAATTTCGGCTTGGAGACTAGACCAAGAAGTAATTACCTAAAAATAGGTAAATAAATACATAAAGAAAAAATGGAAGGAAAAGAAAGCTTGTCGAATAATGGACCTTGCTGTTGCAGCGCACCGCAGAGTAAAAATCAAAGAAAGCAATAAGAGAAACAGGTACTTAAACGTAGCCAAAGAACGACGAAAACAGAGGAATACAGTGGGAGCGATGATACTAATTGTAATGATCCCCAAAGGCTTGGAAAGGGGATTGAAAGGGTTGGAAATCGGAGGATGAATCGAGGCCATCCAGACTACAGCATTGTTCAGATCGACCAAAATACTCAAGAGGAGACTCGTCACTCAGAATCCAGTGAAAAACCGTCAACTAACGTCAGTGTGAAAAACTCGCTCGGAGAATAATTTCTAGGGAATTGAAAAAACTATGGAACATGAAGGTGACAATTATGCCAATTGTAATTGGTGCGTTTGGAACAGTAACTAAAGGATTTCTAAAGGGACTGGAGTACTTGGAGGTTGGTGGACGAGTGGAGACCATCCAAACTACTACAATATTGAGAACGGCCAGAATACTAAGAAGAGTCCTGGAGACTTGCTGTCACTCAAACTCCAGTGAAAGACCATCAGCTAACACTGGTATGAAAAACTCTGACGAGTAAAATAATTATATATACAACAGAATAACTAGTGTAGGTTATGTGGAGACAGACATGAAACGGTAATAGAATAATAAGCAAATGCAGCAATTTGGCACAACAGGAGAACAAGACTTGGCATAGCTTGGTGGGGAAGGTCATGCAATAAGAATTGTGCAAGAGACTGTCTATGCTATTAAATTGTATATGCACAAACTAGAATCCATAACATTATCTGATACAAACGGATTACCTAATCCTGGTCACAAGACCAGATTTTGAGTTAATTAACATGAAAAATTAACTTGCCCTCAGTGGATTTTGGAATTTGAAGCAGGGATGTCTAGGGTGTAGCCGACCCTACAAACTGAGTGAGTGACGCAAGAAGGGAAAACGAAACGAGATTTTAAATTATAAGGGCCTACATTTTATTTACCAAAAGAAGACAAAAAAGTGATTAGAGAGAAATTCCTGAACATCCTATTTACCAACCCCTTCGCTCGGGCAGGATATGACACAAGGTCAATTTTTAAGCGGAGTTTAACAGGTTTGAATTCAGAGTTTTCCTTCTCCTAGACTAGTTGCCTAACCAAGGCTGAAGAACCTAGTCTGTCCTACTATTTACCCATAGCTGGAGGGAGAATAATTGTATTCATACCTTTCCCAAGGGTATTAGTGCTATGTGAAATGCAACCAGTTTCGTCCAGGATTTGAACTCGTGTCGCCGTGTTCATTTCCTACGACGATAACAAATACACTTCGGGCACCTCCACAATTACACTGAACATGACGAAGACGGACACTACTGTCAAATTGATTTTGGCGACAGGTTATTGGTGCCGCTATGTGGCCATGTAATCTGCAGACGGCTGGAGGGTTAGACGTTTCTGATTGCCGAGGCAAGCTAGTCGACGTTTTGGTGATTGAATTGGCAGTTAATTTTGGGTTTTGGGCGGTGTTAGCTGCGGGTGTGCAAATGAAGTCGTCGTCGGACCTGGTGTTGTCGTCTGCTCGCGGACTGGGGTCGTCAATGCGTAAGGATAGCAGTTTTATGCCAGGGAATACTGCCTGAGTTGCTAGGTGTTGTTGCACAGGACTTATCAGTCTAAACTCCGAGTGTCGCTGCATTCAACTAGCTGGGTGAGCTGGTAATCGGCGATCGTCGTCGGTGTCGCCCGGTCGGTAGTTGACTTGCCCTGAAAAGAGCAGTAGCTATAGTGGCAAGACAAGTGACCTAATAAAGACAGTAGTGATAGTAAAACAAGTACCCGGATAAGGACAATAGTAGTAAGAGAAGGGATGTGTCTGGAAAAGGGAAACTCTTGTAGCGGTAAGGAGAGTGTCCCCTCCACAAAAATTACGCTTGTAGTAACGAGCAGACGTGAGCAGCTGGAAGCAGGCAAGAACGACTGGAACGGTTCGAACAGGGCCGCACATTTCTTCGCTCGAGTCTGGGCAGGGTCACTGGTAAGTCTGATTTATGGTTTCCTATTTAAAAAAAACAAAAAACAAAACGGGCAATTGGCCTCATGAATAGAGTGTTCTCCAATGGCCCGAGAGAACGAGGTTCAATCCCAGGTCGAGTCATACCAAAGACTCAAAAAATGGTACTTGATGCCGCCTTTTAAGGTAAGGATCAAGGGTAAAGTGGAACAATCCAGGGAATGGAGTTGTGACCTTCCTAACACCTTGGTGTAGTAGCTATCGAAAAAGGAGCCTTCGGGTCACTCTCGACTAAGGTCGCCAACTTTACTACTTATTTATATTGAGACGGAGTGCTGAATTTTGGTTGACTTTGGTTTCGGAAAAAGAGTAAATAAAAAATATTGGGTGTACTTTTAGGCTACAAACCCTTTGGTTAAAATAAAAGAAAGTAGTAAAAAGATTCACAAATTCTTGGATCTTGCCAGTGAGCGAAAAAAGCTGTGGAATATAAGTCTAATTGTGAAACCAATTGAGCTAGGTTGCGCACTCATGTTTTTGCGTGATACAGAAGGTTCCAATGGTCTGAAAGTTTACTCAACAAGCAGGATTGAGATCAACGTCGATCGGGTAAGGCAGGTGGTATGTGGTGATCGTCGGTTGACTGTAGGAATGATAGCAAGCCAGGGAAAATGTTTGGAAGATTACCAGGGATGATTTGGGCATTTCTGAAAAGTAAGGAGACTGATTGTGCTAAGCATCGTGAAGATCCTGGCCGATAATTGGATCAAACACCCTATTCACCTGATATTGCTCAGTGTGACATTTTTCCTTTTCTACTAGCTCCAGATTATCAAGGCGTTTTGAAGGCGTGGAGCCATCAAGAGGGCCGTACGATGGAGCTGAGGGGTATCCCAGAAGAATCCTTTCAGCAGTTTATAGAAGCGTATTGGAGAAGAATTGAAAGATGCATTACACTTGAGAGGGATTACTTAGAAAAGGAAACTATGTGGTTTATTGTTTGTAATTGAAAGAAACTTTTTGTGACACCAGTCCCGTTGCTTTTTAGACACACCTCATATACCGGTGACGAAAATATTTTCAGACTTTAGGAAAAGAAGTTCATGCTTCCAAATATGCTTGTAGATTGTAAAATCCAGAAATTTTTCTTCCTCAATCGAATTTCATTACAATATGAATTTACATTAAAATCCTATTATACTTCATTTCTCTATCCTCATATATACATGTACATATGTTGAGCATATTTTTTATTCAAGCATGTGTGATTAAATTGGACAGTCACTTCGTGTCTGCCAACTCTGTCTGCGATTCGTTCAAATCATCGAATAAGCTCTTTAATTTTGGAATGGTATGAGTTTAGGAAGGCGCTGTACGTTTCCTCAGAACAGTACAGTTAAAAAGTCTTCGGTGTCTTTAAACTATTGTAAATTTCTATTAATTGCCAATTTATAAGTGGATTTTTCACATTGCGTTTTTTACAGATGAAACACCAGCCCTGTTGGGGTCGTTTTCATGCCAATTCGTTATATTTTGTTGCAGAATGAGAGGGGAAGATTCTAGATCACCTGCAAGAAAGGGAAAAAAAAATCCAATCATGCAAAGTCGTCCGTAACCCTCCCTCTTATTTACTCTCCCTTCTACTTTCACATATACAGACAAGACTTATTGTAAAAAGACATTTGAACTTTCAAAACACCAGCCCTGTTGGGGTCGTTTTCATGCCAATTCATGCCGTTATATTTTGTTGCAGAATGAGAGGGGAAGATTCTAGATCACCTGCAAGAAAGGGAAAAAAAAATCCAATCATGCAAAGTCGTCCGTAACCCTCCCTCTTATTTACTCTCCCTTCTACTTTCACATATACAGACAAGACTTATTGTAAAAAGACATTTGAACTTTCAAAACACCAGCCCTGTTGAGGTCGTTTTCCTGCCAATTCGTTATATTTTGTTGCAGAATGAGAGGGGAAGATTCTAGATCACCTGCAAAAAAGGAAAAAAAAAAAAATCCAATCATGCAAAGTCGTCCGTAACCCTCCCTCTTATTTACTCTCCCTTCTACTTTCACATATACAGACAAGACTTATTGTAAAAAGACATTTGAACTTTCGGTCTTCAAAAGATGGCTCCTGATGGGGGTGGGAGCGAAAGTACTGGGGAAACTTTTGGTGTCGGACTAAATTCATTCAGTCCAAAATTCAAGGGACTCATTCGGTAACTTGAACGGATTGAAGACTGTTAATAATCGACAATTGCATTTGTAAATCTTCATAAACTTTACATCAATGTCATCTAAATTGACGCAAAAAAATCTAAATTTGAAAAAAAAGAAGCATATATACTATTGTAATACCGTTACTAAACGCAAGCTTGCTACACGTGACATTTTGAGTGATTGTGTTGGATTATACGGGACGTTATTTTCTAATTTAAGATTTATCTATGTATCTATCGGTCAGTCTGTTCATATCTATCTATCAATCTATCTATCTTGATCTGGTTTTATCTATCTATCTATCTATCTATCTATCTATCTAAGTTGGTCTGTTTTTATCTATCTATCTATCTATCTATCTATCTATCTATCTATCTATCTAAGTTGGTCTGTTTTTATCTATCTATCTATCTATCTATCTTGGTCTGTTCATATCTATGTATCAATCTATTTAACTATGTTGGTCTGTTCTTATCTATCTATCTATCTATCTATCTATCTATCTCGGAGGTTCATTGTTGAATACATCTCATTATCGTAAACAATGTCAGTGATTATGCCAAAGGTAAAATCTTTCATAAATCTGGTGAGTGCAATTATATTTTTCAAAAATCATCCTCCCGACTCTTTAGCTGCATAAATTATCCACAGGAAAAGAAGAAGCAACGAACCACCCGCTAAAATTATCCATTTTAGCACGAACAAGCAACGAACCGCCCGCTAAGTTCACATAAAAGCCAGGCGCGTACAAATCTGTGTGGTTCATCTCTGTGTTTGCCATGTTCCGTCTACTTGGGTAGACATTAAGTAGATAATTTCAAGTTGCAGAATTATTCGAGGCATTTTCTTGTTTGATGCTCTCAAGATTACAGGAAATTTCTTATTTTTATAATAACATGGTGGAACGTTCACAATCCTCTTTGATGTTTCAAGTTGTAACTAAAAAAAAAAGCAGAGGGACGATTTCCCGCCAAGAAAAACATTTTCGCGCGAAAGGAAAGATTTATGACCATTTAGAATAGCAACAACAATTATAAATACATGAATAACAGCTGACAAGGATTTCGTGATTATCGTCACGACTATTAAAATACAGTCGTTTTTCTTTCTTCTATTTATTTATTTATTTAGTTATTTGCTTGATTACTACTACTGCTGCCAGAACAATTATTACTACTTCTACTACTTCTAGAATAATAATAATAATAATAATAATAATAATAATAATAATAATAATAATAATATAAATTTCTGAATAATACACTGGTGTTGTAAAAAAAGATTATCAATCATTTCAGGCTTCAGCTTTGTATCTTCCAGCCTTTGTTGCTCATTCATCTTTTTATAAATAATAAAAAACATAAATTAGCATCATAAGAGATTAAGGTCTGTATCAGGATCACTGAAGAGCGTGAAACTCTGTGTTGCAATTTTTATAGTCCGTGTGAAAAAATTACACGCACGCACGCACGCACGCATATATATATATATATATATATATATAAATATATATATAAAACATGATAGCAGAAACTCCCACGCACGCACTCACATATATACCAGGAAGTCACTGTGGCGTAGTGGCTAAAGTGTTCGACTGTGACATCGTTGTAAGTGAGTTCGAATTTAAGTCGATTTATTACGTTTTCTTTCGGTCGCCCAGTCGGCTGGGGGCGTAGAATACACTGACTGCACCTCTGCAGAGGAGTAAGATCCCCCATTGAGTATTCTGGATACGACACAAAACAATCTGATGGTGAGGTTCCAGTAATGCTGGAGTACCCCTTCATTACCATCGCTCCCAGGTCCACTCTGATCCGGAGTGGTAGCAAATGATAAGGGTCCTATCCATGGGTTAGATAGAACTAAACCGTAGTTTCTTGAGTTTTTTTGTTTTTTATATTTAAACTGCGTATTTATGCTAAACTGAATTGTTTGAAATGGAACTGCTTTTGACATTGAAACTGTACTTACACTAAACTGAATAGTATAATATAGAACTGTTTTGACATTTAACTGTATGTAAACAAAACCTGTATTTATACTAAACAGAATTAGCTGAATTAGAATTGTTTGAATAAACTAAATTGAAATAGAAATGTTTTTTATAGTTAAACTGTGTACTCATGCTAAACTGAATTGTTTGAAATAGAACTGACTATTTACATAAAAATGGATTTGGCGTTAAATAACCTACGAAGGTTGAAATGCCATAAAACCGAACTAACTAACCAACCAACGTTTACTTTTGGACTAATACCCTGGGAAAAAATATAACGAACCCTATCTCTTAGCTATTTATACTTGGATGAATCAAAAGTTTTGGAATATTTTGGTCCATGAGACCCAACACGGCAGCTCCATGTCCTTTTACAATGATCTTGAAAGTGACTAATTACACTGGACTGTAAGATGTCCAGCTCGCCAAATGCTACTCGCCAGATTTGCCATTATAGTATGGAGCGCAGCTTCAGAATCAACGCGTACCTGATCTTTTCTTAACATCGTAGTTCGTGTACACGAGCAAAATTTCCTGAACATCCAGATTATTGGATTGTGGTCAATTGTGCCTTCACGTTTCGCAAAACAAACGGTTCTGGTTTCTTCAGCGGCGAACACGTAGAACATAAGTTCTTGAAATAGACAATGTTGCACGTTTATCTGCATGTCTTTCGAATCACACACGGAGTAAAGCAACGCACAACGTTTCAGCGCACCACCTACCACGACACTATCAACCCTAGTGGTTACTTTTCGCGGTTTGAACTGCTTCGGTTACGGGATTTATGCGCTGCAAACAAGCATGAGCCATAATATTGTAAAACCTTTAAATATATATATACATGTATATATATGTATATGTATATATATATACATATATATATATATACGAAAATGGGCTGAAGATTTAATTGGCTGAAAAGTTCATATGATGACGTCATAACCGTAGGTGATGGCTTTTTATCAATGGTATCCAAGAACTGCAACATTGATAGAAGTATGTGGACCACAAGGGGGACTATGTTGGAAGATAAGCCACATTTGGTCACATTCCATGAGAGTATCTTTGTCAGCCAATAGACTTTTCAGTCGGCCCTTATATATATATATATATATATATATATATATATATATATACACTTTATTTTGACGCTCTGACGTATTGTATTATCTGTTGTGTGATTCCTCGTGTACATTTACTTTATCTGTTGTGCGTTTTTTTCTTTTTCTAATTCTTCTTTGTCGTCTGTGAAATGTGAGTCCTTTTGTTAACATTCTCTAATATCTTGTCTTATCGTCCATTTTGATTTTTTTGTTCTTTTTTTATTACTTGTCGTGATTCTTTCTTGTTTTGTTTGTAACCTTTTTTTTTTTCTTCACAATATTTTCGTGTCAGCTTTTCAACAGCTTTGTTCTGTCTCTTTCGTGTTTACCGTGGATTCTCTTTATATATATATATATATATATATATATATATATATATATATATATATATATATTTCTTATTGCATTTCGTGTTTCTTGTTTATTTTCTCAAATACTTTTTCATTATTTTTCGTCATTGCTACATTTGTCTCTTTACAAAAGTCGACTCGCGAAGATATCTGTTCGAGAATTTTCCCGATTTTACTTAGTTTAATTCGCTGGTCTCAGTTTATCTACAGCACCAGTTGTTTTTAAGCAAGTCATCTGTCAACAACTTGTGCTTTTAGAATAGTTTTAAGTAAGCTAAAACTTAGAAAAAAATTTATAGAATAAATAAAAGTGAAAACAATCAATAACAAGAAACAACTATAACTCAAATTTAGCGTGAGGGTGCAAGTATAGGGCACTTATTGAGGAAACAACTCACTACTCAAATCAGATCGCTGCCCATCGTCAGAACTATAATTCACTGTCTGCATCACCTGCACAAGGGTGAGACGCCACCCCATAAAATTATGTGCCCTGGGTATATATATATATATATATATATATATATATATATATATATATATATACAGGGTCAGTCAAAATGATCAGACACATTTGTAGGTTTAATACAAGACAAATAAAGTAAAAAAACAAAAAAAGTGTTTTTATTTTCGAAAAGTACATATAATGCCATTCTGTTTCATTACTTTTTGGAAATTAAATCAGTCAAATGGGATCCTTTATGGTCTACACACTGTCGAAGGCGTTCACGAAAGTTGTCTATAACTCGGCGGGTCATTTCATGTGGAATGGTAGTAATTTCTTGACGAATTGCATCTTTAAGTTGTTCAATAGATTGAGGACGATTACTGTATACCTTTGACTTGCGGTATCCCCAGAGAAAAAAAAATCGCACGGATTTAAATCAGGTGCGTCAGATCATTTTGCCTGACCCTATATATATATATATATATACACTGTATCTGATTGTGTGACTCCAGTTCAGGAGATCTAGGGGTTGGGGTACCCCTTTATTGCTATTACTCCCAGTTACACTTTGACCCTCTATGTTAATACCTGTTAGGGTTACATCTATAGGTAAAATAGATCTGTTTGAAATTTATTAGCATTCTGTTTGTAAATCATTTAGATTCGATAGAATTTTGGGCAACCCTACCCCTCACCCCCTCGCAAACTATATTAGGGGTGTCCTCGTGGTGTAATGGTTAAAGCGATGAGCTGCGGAATCGTAGTACGCGAGTTCGTACTCCAGTCGCGCTATTACGTTCACTTTCGGGCAAATACCCTTGGGAAAGGTATGAACCCCCTTATTCTCCCTCCAGCTATGGGTAAATAGTAGGACGGACTAGGTTCTTCAGCCTTGGTGAGGCAACTAGTCTAGGAGAAGGAAAACTCTGAATTCAAAACCTGTTAAACTCCGCTTAAAAATTGACCTTGTGTCATACCCTGCCCGAGCGGAGGGGTTGGTAAATAGTACCCCCTCGCAAACTAATATGCAAACACAAAGCCTTATGAAATAACTACCCCAAAAGCCTTATGAAACAACTACCCAAAAAGCTTTATGAAACAACTACCCAAAATGTAAATATGAATGAACACTGAATGTGATTCCCTAACCTCTAGACCTTAAATAACCATAGAAGGGTTGACATGTCATTAAAATCAATTAGATTAGATTATTATTCTGAGTTTATATTAGCAAAAGATCGGAAACAGAGTATATAGTGGAGATTGATTTGGTTTCATTTCTTTGTTTAATGACATTTCAACCTTCGTGGGTTATTTAATTCAAAACCCATCCTTGAAGAACAGCAATGATATCCCATACCTTGGGGTATTAGAGGGTTCATGTCTTTCCCAAAAGTATTTGTCCGAAAGTGAACATAATAGCGCGACTGGAGTTCGAACTCGATTACTTCGAAGTCGCAGTCCTGCATTTTAGCCACTGTAATTCATTACTAATTGATTTGTCGTATTAGCTTTGTAACCCTTGCATTACGAGATGCCAGTCCCCACTAAGATATATATTCTAGCCTCGGTATTTTTAAAACAATTCTTGTTGTTTACATAACACAGTTTCTTCCAGGCAGCGGTTGTGTCGATTCTGTTATATGGATGCACTACATGGACGCTAACCAAACGGCTGGAGAAAAAACTAGACGGAAATTACACAAGAATGTTGAGAGCAGTATTGAACAAGTCCTGGCGACAACACCCCTCAAGACACCAACTATATGGACACTTGCCCCCCATAACGAAAACTATACAAGTTAGACGAACCAGACACGCGGGACACTGCTGGAGAAGCAAGGACGAGCTCATAAGCGATGTACTCCTGTGGACTCCCACATATGGATGTGCAAAAGCAGGACGACCAGCACGAACTTACATACAGCAACTATGTGAGGACACAGGATGTAATCTTGAAGACCTGCCGGAGGTGATGAACGATAGGGAGGAGTGGCGAGAGAGGGTGAGGGATATCCGTGCTAGCGGCACGACATGATGATGATGATGACATAACGTTCAGTGAATATACAGTTGTCTCTTATGGAAAACTAAAACTAATTAAATAAAACTTATTTCTTTGTTTGGATTTTATCTAAAGTTTCGAATAAGAAATCACCTTTCTCGTTTGTCGACCAAAATGTTTTCCCGATTCCATTTCTTATCTATTATTTACTTATCTTGAATATTTTTGTTATACTTACTTCTACATAAGCTAAAAAACAAACAAACAAAATAAACAAAAATGCCCAGTCGGCTGGAATTGTATAATATTCAGATTGCATATCTGCAGACGGTTAAGACCTCCAATCCAACGAAGGTCCTAGATATGACACTAAACCAATTGATTATGAGGCTCGAGTCTAGGATGTTTGGGGAATATAAAGTACCTTTTTATTGCCATTATTTCCAAGTCTATTCTGTCAGGGCCTTATCTATGGGTCAAATATAAGTTTAATCTTGTAAATGAAATTATCAATGTTAAATTGTAATACTTAAAACTATTCAACTCTATTCAAGCAAATAATTAATATCAAATAGAATTATTAGTGTTAAACAATAGTACTTGAAACTATTTAATTGTGTGCAAACAATAAATGGCAATACTTGAAACCATTTAGCATCCTGGGAATGAAATTAAACTCCATCTGATGCTGAAGCTTCAGTCTTGGAGTGTGAGTAATCTGGAGTACTCCTTCATTAGCGTTACACTTTGTTCCACTCCAAAAATTAACCTCAAGAAAACCGACGTTACATGCCAACCTTGTCCGGGATCTCATGACATTGGCCAAGAAATGCAGAGTATCCGGTACTAACCTAAGTAAACAAATTCAAATATCTTGGCTCCACAGTCACTACCATCAACAACAGACTAGATACGGAACTAGATACACGAACATCAAATGATTCCAAGGCCTTTGGCCTTCTGAGGAAACATGTTTGGTTCAACTGAGACCACAGCGTACTGTGCCATTGTTCTCTCAACCCTGCTGTACGGATCAGAAACTTGGACGGTATATAAAGTGGATGCCCATAGACTCCACGTCTATATGATAAGTTCATCATCATCATTTCTTGCCACCGGCACGGATATCCCTGACTCTCTCTCGCCACTTCTCCCTATCGTTCATCACCTTCGGCAGGGTTAAGGGCTACATCCCGTATCCTCCCATAGCTGCTGTATGTATGTTCGCGCTGGTCGTCCTGCTTTTGCTTGGCCATATGGGGGGTCCATAGGAGTACATCACTTATGAGCTCGTCCCTGCTTCTCCAGCAGTGTCCTGCATGTCTGGTTCGTCTAACTTGTATAGTTTTCGTGGTGGGAGGTAGGTGGCCGAATAGTTGTTGCCTTGTTTGGTGTTGCCGCCAAGACTTGTTCAATATTGCTCGCAACATTCTTGTGCAATTGCCGTCCAGCTTCTTCTCCAGCCGTTTTGTTAGCGTGCAAGTAGTGCATCCATACAACAGTATCGATACGACTGCTGCCTGGAAGAAACTGCGTTTCATTTTATCGGTCAGGTTAGATCTCCATGTGATCGATAGCTTATCGATAGCTGTCCATGCCTTCGTTAGCCGCGTGTCGAAGTCTTTTTCGGTTGGTGGCAATATATCCCAAATAAATTCATTTTGGAGAAATCCAAAATTCCTGACATATACGATAAACTTGTCCAACGCCTCCCCAATATGGGCTGGCCAATTAAACAGACTTGAGCATAGCAGACTGCCAAAAATAATCCTGTACTGTCAACTACTGGTATTAGTGCTATGGGAAATGTAATCAGTCCAATTCCTGCGACGATAACCATTACACCACGGGAGGTGCCCGTGGTGTAATTGTTATCGTCGTAGGAAATGAACACGGCGACACGAGTTCAAATCCTGGATGAGACTGACTGCATTTCACATAGCACTAATACCCTTGGGAAAGGTATGAATCCAATTATTCTCCCTCCAGCTATGGGTAAATAGTAGGACAGACTAGGTTCTTCAGTCTTAGTGAGGCAACTAGTCTAGGAGAAGGAAAACTCTGAATTAAAACCTGTTAAACTCCGCTTAAAAATTGACCATGTGTCATATCCTGCCCGAGCTGAGGGGTTGGTAAATAGGATAACCATTACACCACGGGTTGGGTTTTATGCCATATCAACCTCTATAGGTTATTTAACGCCAAATCAATTTAATGTAAATAATCAGTTCTATTTCAAACAATTCAGTTTAGCATGAGTACATTGTTTAATTATGGTGGGGTGTCCTCGTGGTGTAATGGGTAAAGCGATTGGCTGCGGAATCGTTGTACGCGAGTTCGTACTCCAGTCGCGCTATTACGTTCACTTTCGGGCAAATATCATTGGGAAAGGTATGAACCCCCTCATCCTCCCAGTTATGAGTTAAATAGTACCACTACTGTTCTTCTGGGAGAATAGATTTGGCATTAAATAACCTACAAAGGTTGATACACCATTAAACAAAGAAACGAAACGAAACAGTTTAATTGTCAAAAAACATTTCTATTTCAAACTATTCAGTTTATTCAAACAGTTCTAATTCAGCTAATTCAGTTTAGCATAAGTACAGATTTTGTTTACACAGGAAAATGTCAAAGCAGTTCTATATATAACAAATCAGTTTAGTGTAAGTACAGTTTCAATGTCAAAAACAGTTCAATTTCAAACAATTCAGTTCAGCATAAGCACGCAGTTTAAATATTAGTACGGTTTCAGTTTAGCATAAGCACGCAGTTTAAATGTAAGTACAGTTTAATTGTCAAAAACATTTCTATTTCAAGCTATTCAGTTTAGTCAAACAATTCAGTTTAGCATAAGTATGCCGTTAGTTCTATTTAATCGATAGAGTCCTATCAGGTGCTACCACGCCGGGTCAGTGTGGACTTGGGAGCAATGGCAATGAAGGGGTACTCCGCATTCCCCAAAGCCCCAGCATCACTGGAACCTCACCATCAGATTGTTTAGTGTCATATCCAGGACACTCGATGGGGGGTTACCCTTCTGCAGAGGTGCAGTCAGTGTATTCTGGGTAATACACCGAGTTGAATGTCAAAATAGTTTTATTTCAGATAATTCAGTTTAGCATAAGTACACAGTTTAGACGTCAAAACAGTTCTATTTTAAACAATTCAATTTTACATAAATACGCAGTGAAGGAAGAACGGTTTAGTTCTATTTAACCCATAGATAGTACCCTTATCAGGTGCTACCATGCCGGGTCAGTGTGGACCAGGGGGCGATGGCAAATCCTGGACACTCGTTGCGGGGGTGGGGGTGTCAGTCTATTCTGCTGGGCAATGCACGAGCTAGATGTAAGACAAGGTCAATTTTTATACAGCGTTTAACTGATTCAAATTCAGAATTTTCCTTTTCCAAGACCAGTTACCATACCACGAGTCTGCCCTACTATTTTACCCATAGCTGAATAGAGTGTAGTTGTATTCATACCTTTCCCATGGATATTAGTGCAAAGTGAAATGCAGACTCGCATAGGATTTAAACTCGGATCGCCGTGTCCATTTCCTACAACGCTAACCATTTCTTCACAGTCACCTCTGTAATCTTAGAGAATGTACACTGAAATAAAAACCTGCTTTTTGAATAATCACCAGTGTCTTGCTATGCTTGTCACTGGGTTGTCACCATGTAGACCGAGAAAGTGGCATTAGTGTTGTACTCGCGTATGTCACTTTGATCAAATAACGTATCAATGTCTTACTACCCAATCATTTATATATTTTTCACAAGTAGAATTAGTCATTCATCAGGATGTTTGAGCTGTAATGTTATTAGTAAAGACAGTTATCATGTATATCTATATATATATATAGAGAGAGAGACCAACGATAGGGTAGCGTAGGCACAGAGTAAACGGCTCTTAGTAACAGCCAGTTTCTCGCCTAGGTGTTCATCAGATGAATATATATATATATATATATATATATATATATATATATATATATATATAGACACGCAAATTATATATAATATGATGTTTTAATGTAATGTAATATTTACCCAGTCGGCTGGGGCTGTAGAATACACTGACTACTTCTCTGCAGAGGGCTAAGACTTCCCCAACGAGTGTCCTGGATATGAACAATCTGATGGTGAGGTTCTTGTAATGCTGGTGCTTTGGGGAATGAGGAGTAACCCTTTATTGCCATCGCTCCCAGGTCCACTCTGGCTCGGTGTGATGAGGTCCTATCAATGGGTCAAAGAGAACTAGACTGTGTATTCACGTTAAACTGAATTGTTTGAAATAGAACTGTTTTTACATTTAACCAGCCATTGGCCTCATGAGTAGAATGTTTGCCAATGGCTCGGGAGACCGGGCTTCAATCCTAGGTCGAATCACACCAAAGACTTTAAAAATGGTACTTGATGCTATTTTGCTTAGTACTCAGAACTATAATATAAAGATTAAAGGTAAAGTGGAGCAATCCAGGGAATGGAGTAGCGCTCTCCTCTACACCTTGGTGTAGAAGCTATTGAAAAGGGAGCCTTCGGGTCACCCTCGACTAAGGTCGCCAACTTTACAATATACATTTTAACTGAGTGTAAACAAAAAAGCTGTAATTATGCTAAACTGAATTGTTAAGGATACAAAGCAATACTTGGAACTATTTAACTTTGTTGACATGCTAAACTGAATTAGTTGAAATGGAACTGTTTGATCGTTTAACTGTGTATAGACAAAAGACTGTACTGACTCTGAACAGAATTGTTTGAAATTAAATGAAATCATTTAACTGTGTGTAAAAAATGAGCTCAGAGTCGTTTAAAAATATTATCTTCAAAATGTGTTAAGAAATCATGTATTTGATATATGTATAAAGACGATTTGGCATTAAATGACTTACGATAGTCGATAAGCCATAAAATAAAACCAATCTACTTGCTTACGAATCATGTGTACTTTTATTTGTATAAACAGAATTTGGCGTTAAATAACCTACAATAGTTGATATGTCATAAAACCCACCAAACCAAATCAAACCAAACCAATATAATGTGATAGAATAACAAGTGAAAACCGCAAAAGTGCCCAATACCTAGGGAGTAGAGCAATATACAATAGATACTCAGCATAAAAATTCACTGCTTTCATTACATTCATGAAATTGGCTTAAAACTTTGTATATAGTGTGGTCATCTATCTATCTATCTATCTATCTATCGTATGGTCATATATATATATATATATATATATATATATCTTCGTTTATAGTGTGGTCATCTATCTATCTATCTATTTATCTATCGTCTAATTTTCTATCTCTTATTTTAAACAAATGACTTTCCTAATCAATTTACCGCGTCAGTTTCGTAGACAGTTTTATTCTTCCCCCGTAATATTTTCTAAATATTTAAAATTCTTCCAAATCCTTATTTGATGAAGCCCGTCGAAGTCGAAACGTTTTTAATAGGCATTGTACTAATTTTTTTTCCACGCGATATTTTTTTGTCCAGAAATCTCCGAGCTAAACATATTTAATCCGGATTAAGCCTAGTATAAAAGTTGCATCATATTTTACGCAGCCAACAAATATTTCGTCAGCATATGGATCATCGATCATTCTTAAGAGATTTTCATTTTGTGGCTACAAAAATCTCATAACGGTCAATACACTGGTTTTGCTGATGGAAGCGTCTAGTACCAAAACATCAAGTCAAATCTGTCTTTATTAAGCTATTAATTTGGGTAAACATCTGATATCTTACGCAAGAATAGCCAAGTGATTATCATTGGTTGAGTGTATATGGTTTTGTTGTTTTACTCACCATGGCATAGGAGATGACAGGATGATTGTCTGTGGTGTCTTTTTGTGTAGCGGGGGGCGTGGTGAATCAACCCTTGACTTTTGAACACTGGTTCTCGTCAGAAAGCACCAGTTCTCGGCGGATCGCCGAAGATAAACCTCAACCATGTGCTTTAAACAAGATGGCGCCATCTACTTATCAAATGGCATGCCTCTGAAATTAGCAGGGCTGTTCACATACCTTGGTAGCAATATCTCATCCATAGAAAGTGATGTCCACTTACGCATAGCTGAAGCATGGACTGCTATTAACAGGTTAACGGTCTTATAAAAATCTGATCACTCTGATGAAATAAAGCGAGAATTCTTCCAAGCTGTATCTGTGTTAGTACAATTGTATGGTTGCACTCCTAGGAATTTAGTGAAACTTCAAGAGAAAAAACTAAATGGGAACTACCCATTGATGTTGCGTGTTGTTTAGAACGAATCCTAGAAGTAGTAAAACAACAGCTGTACGGTTACTTACCTCCAATCTCACAAGCTATATAAGAAGACGAGCAGGACATGGTTTTTATTATATTAATTATTATTAATAATTTTGAATTGTCTGATTCTTCTTGCAAATTCTTCTCGTCCTTTCTTGCGAATTCGGGTCGTCCTTTCTTGTAAATTCGGATCGTCATTTCTTGAGAATTCGAGCCGCCATTTCTTGCGAATTCGGTGCCTCACTTCTTGCGAATTCGGTGAGTCACTTCTTGCGAATTCGGTGAGTCACTTCTTGCGAATTCGGTGCGTCACTTCTCTCGAATTCGGTGAGTCACTTCTCTCGAATTCGGTGAGTCACTTCTTGCGAATTCGGTGAGTCACTTCTTGCGAATTCGGTGCGTCACTTCTTGCGAATTCGGTGCGTCACTTCTTGTGAATTCGGTGCGTCACCTCTTGCGAATTCGGTGAGTCACCTCTTGAGAATTCGGTGAGTAACTTCTATGTTATTGAGGAACAGGGCGTATCAGAATAAAAAATGAAGAGAAAGCATTCAATGTTGATATTTTCTGTTCGTGTAAAGTGCTGTCTGAAAGCTTTTTCTTTATTTTTATTTCTGAGGAATATGAGTATTAATCCGTTTTGTCTCATAGTAAGATCTACAAGCCCTGATGAAGACTTTTAATTGAATAAAAATACGATCTATCATAATTGTTTCAAATACTAAAATAATTTTGATAAAACATTTTTGCATTCATAAAACGATTTAAAGTCGAAACGTGTTGTCAAATAATCAAAGCATCAAACATATTTTCTTCCGTTTTAACTTATATATATATATATATATATATATATATATATATATATATATATATATATCCGGTACTATATATATATGTATAAAATGGTACTTGATGCCTCCTTGCTTAACACTCAGCATTATAAAGTACGGTTCAAGGGTAAAGTGGAGAAATCCAGGGAAAGGAGTAGCGCCCCCCTACACATTGGTGTAGTAGCTATTGAAAGGGGAGCCTTCAGGTCACCCTCGACTATGGCCACCAACTTTACTTATATATATATATATATATATATATATATATAATACGTTGAAGTTTGAAATAAATTTCAAACACAAATAAAGTCTCTTAGTTTTGAAACAGAACGCTATTAACAGTAATAGAATGCTAAAAGTTTTCTCCGTTTTTTCGTTTCTTTTAAAGATTTAACACAATTCAGAAAATGCAACATAAAAATTGATATTGCCTTGATGATGGTTTAAAATAAAACCCGAAACGTTTAACGTTGAAAAAATAATTCAGCTATAGATTATATCATCCTCTGAATATTTTTTTCATATGATCACACACACACACACACACACACAACACAAAATTTTGTTGGCTCATTATTGAAAAGCAAATGATGTAAACGACACCGACAAAAGAACATCCAAAACAAAGCAATACAAACAAAAATAAATTTATATATCAACAAGTACATAAAAAAGAAACATTACAAAACATTATGAATATTCTAATATAACTTGTTAGATATTCCTCTTTGTGAGTGCGTGTGTGTAGGTAACTAACACGAATATAATGGTGAAAGACTAAATATTAAAAGTTTCGAGTCGTGTAATGGTTAAAGCGGTGGACTGCGGAGTCGTAGTAAGCGAGTTTGAATTCCCGTCGCGCTATTATGTTCACTTTCGGACAAATACCCTTGGGAAAGGTATGAACCCCCTTATCCTCCCAGCTATGGGTTAAATAGTACCACTACTGTTCTTCAAGGAGAATAGCTTTGGCATTAAATAACCTAAAAAGGTTGATATGCCATTAAATAAAGAAACCAAACCAATAAAAGTGTCCTGTAGATTATAAATGTATGTTGACTAAGTATTTCACGTGAAGTATCCATACACAGAAATATAGCAAAGTATTCAAGGAGAACGTGTTTTCTCCCATGTTGGTCGTTCGTCTCTTTCGGAATTCAACAAAATGTCTGAAGCCGTAAACGTGACTGGAACGAGTCCAGCCGAAAAGGCAGAACAAGAAAGAAAAAGGTCGCAGAGTATATACGCACCCATGTTACGGGTATTGAGTTGTGTGTCACTAGCCGGCAAAACCAAGCTATTTCTGGAAGTCAAAATGTAAGAGAATGAGTTATTGGAAGTCGAGAGTATATATGGCTAATCTTTGTCATGTGATCGGCTCCAAACACATCGTTTATTTTGCACGGGACAAAATCAAAGGTGCAGTCGTAGTTAGGAGCATAAATCACGTGACCTGCATGACCAACAGGCTCTTGAAACTAATTAGTCCACCATCTTTGTTTCGGGAACAGGTGAATCAGTATCCTATTTTCCAGAAATTTCTTGTATCACGGCCATCTTAAAAATATGGGAGTGTAAATCCTATAGGTTTCAATGTCAAAAATTGTTCAATTTCACATAATTCAGTTTAGCACAAGTATGCAAATTAAATGTCAAAACAGTTCTATTATTTAGAGCAATTCAGTTCAGCATAAGTACAGTTTAAATTTCAAAACAGTTCTAATTCAAGCAATTCAGTTCAGCACAAGTACACTGTTCAGATCTATTTGACCCATTGATAGGACCCTTATCAGGTGCTCCCTCTCAGAGCAGGAGTGGATCTGGGAGCGATGACAATGAAGGGGCACTCCACATTCCCCAGAGCTCTAGCATTACTGGAACCTTACTAACAGATTGTTTAGTGTCATATCCTTGACATTCGTTGGGGGAGTCTTACTCCTCTGCAGAGAAGCAGTCGGTGTATTCTACTGCCTGATCCGACTGGGCAATATATATATTGGGTGATAGATGAAGGTTTCTACCAGCCTTACATCTAAAATTAGGCAATGGCTCACTTTCAGCGATATATATGTGTGTGTGTGTGTGTCTTTTAATAGTAATGACAGATAAAGTGTAATAAATGAAAACTAGATCATTGTTGATAACTTGAATTTGAACAAAGAGTGATATGAAGAGAAACATGAAACGTGAAATATATACGAACCAGCTTAGATTGAGAGGCTAAAAGAGTAAAAAGAGACAAGAAGAATATTGGTAAATGAAGAGAGAAGAGATTACAGGAGAGAAAGTGCCTTGGGTATTTGATTGATCTCCCAGTATCAAATCTATATCCAACTTACCAATTAAACCGTTGTGGTCAGTAGCAAGGTCAGCGTCCGTCCATAAACTTGACATTGGGGGCCAACACATCTTAACCCTAGCGTCCACTTTCCCACGTTTTCACTTACTCGCCGGATTCCCGAGCCGCCATTTTTGTTTCAGACCACTATCACGTTACGGCCTTGTTATCATTGATTACACAGAATGTCCGGTTGTTCGACCCACTGGTCACCAGAACGAACGATTTCGATAGCGCTGATGTTAGTAATGGTAGAAACGAGAGAACAGTGAGAAATTAGAAGTGATAACAAATCAACGTACTACAATATCTTTAATTGATTTACCACCAGAAACCTTCCCGAAATCCAACCTTAATTTTGACTAGTACTAGAGTGAGTCGAAAAGTTTACAATATTTTGGTAGAACGTGTTAGTTAGCAGCACGTATATTACGGAACCGAAGCAGTTCAAGCAGTAGTAGGTACTCGCTGTGGTTGGTATTATTATGGTAGTTGGTGTGTTGACACGTTGTGCATTGCTTCACTTCGTGTGTGATTTGAAAGCCACACAGATGAACGTTCATCTGAGGCCATTTCGGTAACTTATACTATATGAGTTCAAACAGTCTTAACGTAGTTGAAGCAACCAAAAACATTTACTGTGCAAAAGGTGCAGTTGATCACAGTACAATGATTACGAGGTGAATACGATAAGTTTCCATACTTTTTTCGTATGGGCACTTTTAGTGATAGTACACACATGAAACTCTAGTCCCTTTCGAAGTAACCTCCTCCGGCTGCAACGCACTTGTTGTACCGTTCCAATAATTTCTGGAAGGCCTCACGGAAGTCCTATTGTGTGAGCGTGTCAATGACCTTCGTCACAGCCTCTTTCATCTCCTCAATTGTCTCATAACGACAGCCTTCCTTGAGGTTCGGGAATAACCAAAAGTCACAGGAAGCAAGGTCTGGACTATAGGGAGGCTGAGGAACTGTCTTGATGCCCATCTTGCTCAAATAGTCTGTGACAAGGATGGAGTTGTGGACTGGTGCATTGTCCTGCTGGAAATGCCACTGACCCGATTTGAAGAGTGCTAGCCTCTTCCGACGGAATCTCTTTCTGAATTCCCTTAAAACCTCAACATAGAAACCCTAACCCTTTGGTCAATCAACTTTGGTGTATTGACTTCCTTACTCCTCCCACACCTCTCATCATCCATCACAGACTCCCTGCCTTCCTTGAATCTCTTATGCCACTCAAAAACTGATGCTCGATTCATGCAAGATGGTCGTATTCCAATTCCTGTGTTGTGGTAATCATCGGAGGAAATGGACACAATGACACGAGTTTAAATCCTGGATGAGGCTGATTGCGCTTGGGAACAGTATGAATACAATTATTCTCCCTCCAGCTATGAGAAAATAGTTGGGCCGACTGGGTTCTTCAGCCTTGGTGATACAACTAGTCTAGGAGAAAGTAAACTCTAGACTCAAACCTGTTAAATTCCGCTTAAAAATTGGCCTTATGTCATATCCTGCCCATGCAGCGGGGGTTAGTAAATATATACTCCGTGATTCACTTCCTCCCGGAGTGGTAGTACCTGTTAGGGACGGGCCCCATCTCCGGTTCACATAGATTAAAAGTTTAAACGTTATTCACAGAAGATCGGAATATGTGATATCATAACAGGGTGTAAAAATAATTTGAAACAAACAAATAAAAAATCTATGAAAAAAAAAGACAAATGCCCAGTTGGCTGAGGCTGTGAAATACACCACCTGCATCTCTCAGAAGGGTAAGACCCCCCTCCAATGAGTGTCCTGATATATGACTCTAAACAATTTTATAGTGAGGTTCCAGCAATGCTGGAACTCTGGGGAAGGCGAAGCACCCCTTCATTGTCATCGCTCCCAGGTTCACACTGGTCTGGAGAAGTAGCACTTGGTAGGGCTCTATCTATGGGTCAACTAGAACTAAACTGTGTACTAATGCTAAACTGAATTGTTTCAAATAGAACTGTTTATATCTATCGATAGGCTCTCGATCATATGGAAATCAGACCTGACCGATAAAATGAAACGCAGTTTCTTCCAGGCAGTGGTTGTATCGATACTGCTATATGGATGCACTACTTGGACGCTAACTAAACGGCTGAAGAAAAAACTAGACGGCAATTACACAAGAATGTTGAGAGCAATATTGAACAAGTCCTGGCGTCAACACCCCACAAGACACCTACTATACGGCCACTTGCCTTCCATCACGAAATCTATACAAGTTAGACGAACCAGACATGCAGGACACTGCTGGAGAAGCAAGGACGAACTCATCAGTGATGTACTCCTATGGACCCCCGCATATGGCCAAGCAAAAGCAGGACGACCAGCTCGAACATACATACAGCAGCTATGTGAGGATACGGGATGTAACCCTGAAAACCTGCCTAGGGCGATGAATGATAGGGAGAAGTAGCGAGAGAGGGTCAGGGATATCCGTGCTGGCGGCACGACTTGATGATGATGATATCTATAAAAATAGATTTGACATTAACGACCTACAATGGTTGAAGTGCCATTAAACCAAACCAAACAAAATCAAACCCATTAGATTTTGTAACTATTTTAAACTATCAACACTACATACCAATAATGGATTTCACCAATCTATTATTTAACAAATATATTAGAATAAAGATATCTGGATTTATTGAATTGCTTGAAATAGAAATGTTTTTGACATTGAAACTTCATACTCATGCTCAATTCAACTGTTTGAACTAGAACTGTTTTTAAAAAGATCTGTGAGCTAATGTTAAACTGAATTGTTTGAAATAGAAGTGCTTTAATATTTAACTGTTTGTAAACAAAAACTATACTTATACTAAACTGAATTCTTTGAAATTTAATTAAGCGTTAAATCACCCGAATAGAGTTGATACGCCGTAAAACAAAACAAACAAAATAAAAAACAAAACAAAATAAAATGCAATGGAACATAGTAAATATAATTATGGTTCTAATCAAGGAATTAGAGACGAATAAAATTTCGGCATTAAATAGCCTATAAAGGGTTGATATTCCGTTAAACAAATAAGCACAACAAACTGCTAGCAGGGCAGCCAGCCTTGAAAATCAGCGTAAAAGATATTAATTTTTTAAGCCTAGTTTTGCGGTTTGACCACTGGTGTTGAGTTATGTATATATATGTATTGTTATCGACAGACTCTTTCGTTCTATCAGAACTCTTCAGTGTGGCTAGACACGTAGTACGCTCGAAGCTGGGATCGAAACCCGTCCAACTTCACGTTAGATTTAGTCTCAGACCGCTCGGCCAACAAGGTATTATGTAGCAACAGCAGCAGCAGCGTCAGTTTGTTTACATTTTTATACCCTATCGGCTACCAGAGTGCTCAATTCTTTCGAAGAGCTTTGCATTATGCGAGCGGCGGCCGAAAATTCCTTCGCCAGAGTGCTCAACCCCCATGGGTATGTATATATATATATATATATATATATATATATATATATATATTATAAGAGTGTTGGTTGTCACTAAATCACTTTGTGGTTATGTGTCGAACCAAGTGCTATATAATATGGAGAGTGCTCAATATCTAGGATAGAGCTATTGTATAATAATAATAAGTAATATATATGTATATATATATATATATATATATATATTTAATCCAAGGAAAATAGTCTGATGATTGTTGTTTTGCAAAAAACTTCATGAAACCCAGGGTTGCAGACTATTTTCCATGGATTATATATATATATATAATTAAAGAACAAAATAATCCAAAAAGAAGAAACTAATGTTAAAAAAGTCAACGCTATAACATTTCCGTTCTAATGAACTATCATCAGGACTAGAAAAGGATGATATCAAATGTCGTTAAAACACTGAGGAACTTTTAATAAAATACAAAACAAGAAGGGAATATTTAACTTACCGACATATTCATAATTATTAGATAATTGTTTAGTTTACAAGCTTACTTTATTCAGAAAATTCCACATGCTATGAAAAATCTAGCATATGTTCAAATTAGGATCGGTTAATTTACCGGAACACCCTTTTTCTGTTTTCTTCATTTTTCTATCGCTTTATTGTTTTGAGCCCCTTACATTCGTCTGAGAATTCAAAATTTATATAGGTTTTTCTTTCTTCCTTTGTTTTTCATACACTTATAGCCTGTGATACATATTTGCTGTTTTTGAAACTCAAGTTAAACATGTACAATCATCTGACAAGACGAAGAGTATAATAATATTCTCCGGCAAAATAGATTCATAATGACAATTTAACCAGCTTAGAGTTTCCTTCTAATTGCCTTATATATATATATATATATATACATATATATATATATAAATAAATTTATAATCCTGAATTAACCGGTCTTTGGTTTTTTCTTAAAGAAAAGATATATATATATATATATATATATATATATATAATGTTTTAAAGATAAGTTTGATTAAAGAATTTTCCTTTTGTATGATAATTATTTTTCTCTAACTTTCTTAGTAGCTTTTTGGGTCAGAGTTCAATTGTGCCGGAAGACACTTTTCTATCTAATACAAGGAAGCTAAAAAGAAAGCTGGAGAAAAAAACGTTATATGATAATAAAAAGGAAATGTTCTGTGGTTTTTAAACAAACTGGTTTTAACAATAACTTACAACCAAAATTTACAATAATTGACGGGTACCACTGAGGCGTAAATGCAAATCTCTTCTGATGAAATAAGCACTCCGCTAGCTGAGAAGCGTATATATAAGAAGATATATACGCAAAATTCTTTCTGTCATGTTGAAAGGGACGATAACGTTGGGGTCAGATATCCAACTGACGTAAAGTCAGCTGGGTTTCGATCCCAGCTTGAAGCATTTCGTGTGTCTGGCCACACTGAAAATTTGTGAAACAACGAAAGTCTGTCAATGGACGTCAATATATATATATATATATATATATATATTGTCATCCATATGTATATTGAATCAAAAACAGATGGGATCATCGATTAAACTCGATGACGAAACATCCGACAATTGGGTGCTTAAAGGATCTCGATTCAACAAGAAGCGAATGACATGTTTTGTTGAAATTTTGCTAAAGGTTAAAGAAACCTTTTTCCACTCATGTTGAATTGCATATTAATAGCATGTACATGTATATTTCTTATCTCTAAGTTGTTTCCTTCTTTTTCGGCTCCTGAAACTTTTAGCAGTTCTTTGAATTTTTAGAATTTTTATTTTGATAAATAGGCAAAAAAATAAAGACAAGTGCTCTATAGTTACATTTGACTGCTATCTCCCTTGATAAATCATGATAATTGGGATAAGTGACACGTAGACTTTAACCTATAAAGAATTGTTAAAAAGTATTGGTGCTGAAAAAGAAGGAAATGGCTTAGAGACATACAGTTCCACGTGTAGTCCATGGGTGGAACGACATTTCTTTAACCATTACCAAAGTTTCAACCAAAAAAAAAAAAAAAACCATTCCCGTGATAAATGTTATCATATTTACCCAACTCCTCCGCTCGGGCAGGATATGACACATGGTCAATTTTTTAAGCGGAGTTTAACAGGTTTGAATTCAGAGTTTTCCTTCTCCTAGACTAGTTGCCTCACCAAGGCTGAAGAACCCAGTCTACCCTACTATTTACCCATAGCTGGAGGGAGAATAATTAGATTCATACCTTTCCCAAGGGTATTAGTTCTATGTGAAATGCAATCAGTCTCGTCCAGGATTTGAACTCGTGTCGCCGTGTCCGTTTCTTACGACGATAACCATTACACCACACGCACCTCCAAAGGGATAAGCATGTTATAGACTATAACCTTTAAAGTTTTATTTGGATTTGGAATAAGAGTCGTTGTGGTAATAAAAGTCTCGTTACCATGTGCCATTTTTACAGTGTAATGGTAACACACACAAAAATCGGATACTTATGATATAGATTTAACAACAATTGTATTGATTCTAGTCACCCTGTAGTAAAGTAATCATGGGGGAGTAGTTTGTCAAAGTGTCAATTCACCATCGTGGCATGCCATTTACATTAATTGTCACAGTTTCATGTTTTTTTTTATTTACTTCTTCTTTTCCGATGAAGACAATCAAGTCTAGCCAGTCATGCCGAAACAGGTTGGTGATAAAAGCTCAACATTCAACTTCGATGAGAAATGTATCCACTATAAAGCAGGGTTTTCTGCATTCTTCATTTATAATAATGAGCGTTTGGCAGGTGGGGGATACTTGTCAAAGAGTTTTAAACATCTGATTTTCAGCATGGATCCAAGACTCTACCATTGACTATGCATGGTTGAAATCAGAGGTCATTAAAGTTCGCTGCATTGATCCAAGTTTTTAATATTGATTATCCATAGTTGAAATCAAAAAGTCACCTGAGGTTGCTGTATGAATCCCTAACTCTTAAATTGATTATGCATGGTTTAAATCTATGGTCATTTGAGGTAGCTGCACAGATCTCACAGTCTATCATTGATTATGCACATTAAATTTGAGATCATTTGGGTTTGGTGTATTGATCACCGAACTTAACATTGACTATGCATGGTTGAAATCTGGGATATTTTCAGGTCATTTCATGGATCCCTGTCTCTAAAATTGATTATGAATTGTTGAAATCTGAATTGATTTGATGTTACTATACGGATCTAAGACGCTAGCGTCGATTATGCTTGGTCTGAATCTGTGGTCATTTGACGTCGCTGCATGGATCCCAGAATCTATCACTGATTTTGCATGGTTGGAATCTGAGGTCATTTAAGGTTACTACATGGATCCAAGACGAGCTATGTCTCTGCTTGGACCGAATCTGTGGTCATTTGACATCGCTGCATGGATCCCAGAATCTATCACTAATTTTGCATAGTTGGAATCTGAGGTCATTTAAGGTTACTACATGGATCCAAGACGAGCTATGTCTCTGCTTGGACCGAATCTGTGGTCATTTGACGTCGCTGCATGGATCCCAGAATCTATCACTAATTTTGCATAGTTGGAATCTGAGGTCATTTAAGGTTACTACATGGATCCAAGACTAGCGATGATTATGCTTGCTTGGAATTGAGGTCATTCGACTTCGCTGCATGGATCCTAGAATCTATCACTGATTTTGCACGATTGGAATCTGAGGTCATTTAACGTCGCTGCATAGTTCCAAGACTCTAGTGTTATGGAAATAACAATAAAGATGAAGACAATAGTCCGAAAACCATTAATGTTAAAAATCAACAAGCTTCGTCTCAGAAATTTAGACAACTGATTTGCATGGTTGAAATCTGTGGTCACTAGAGGTTACTGCATAGATCTAAGACTCCAAAATTGATTATGCTTGATTGAAATCTGTGGTCATCTCGTGTCGACTCATGGATTACAGACTCTCCTTGATTATGCATGGTTGAAATCTGAGGTAAATTCAGGTCATTGCATAGATCCCAGGCTCTAACACTGATCATGTATGGTTAAAATCAGTTGTTAATCGAGGTCACTACATTGATCGAAGGCTCTTACATTGAGTATGCATGGTTAAAATTTAAGGTCATTTGATGTAGCTGCAAGGAACCCAGAGTCTTACAAGGATTATGATTGGTTGAAATCGGAAGTCATTTGAGATCTCTGCTTGGATCCCATATTCCAAATTTGATAATGCATGCTTAAAATATAAGGTCATTCCCGGTCGCTGCAAGTCATTAGATAGCAAAAAGTTTATTTCTTACCAAACTTAATGTGATATAGCCTTTGAGATATAGGATGTTATATGTTGATTGGTCATAAGTTGACTGCGAAAAACAATTATATATATATATATGGAATTCCGACAATATGAAGAAACAAAATTTTCAAAGGTTGAGCGTATATCTAATTGAATATTATATTATTGTATAATTTTTTTTATCAAACCAATCATCAGTGCTGTATCGATAAGGGACGTTGTATCTTCTGCATTTAAATCTAAAAATAAAAAAATAAAAAAATAATCAGAAAATTCAGAGCATTTACTTAAGAACATTTTGATTCTTCATATTTTCCTAGAAACGCCGGATACCCCTGCAAGAATTTTACCCGCTTCAGTTCAGATAATGACGGGTGCTTTTTATTTTTCTGCTTGAAAAATCTAGTTGTACTTATTGGTATCGAGGATTAGTCGCATAAAATTTATTAATAGACAGATACTTCAACAGAAACACTCTCAATAACTACTTTAAACTGTTCAAGTTAGCTTGATACAGCTTGTCGAGCCACTTCTCTTTATTTAAGTTTTCATGTTCCCACTTCAATACTTAAACCCCCTATTTACTCCCTAAATCTTGATTTCTTTACTCTCTCTCTCTCTGGACACCATATATAGTAATTTACAAAGCTCTTTGCTTCGATGTGGCACAAGGCCGAATGAATGGGGCGCCCAATGAGACTTGAACTCACTCGTGTAGGTTTGCTAGTCTAGCTTGCTAACCGTTACACCACCTGAGGTGCCCGCTCTGGACACCATATATAGATCATTAAATAAACAGAGAGGAGGCTTTGATTTCTTTGTTAAATGGCATATCAGTTTTTGTTTAATAGTAGTGATACTATTGAACTTCTAACTGGGGGATAAGGGGTTCATGCCTTTTCCAGAAGTGAGTGTCCTCGTGGTGTAATAGTTAAAACGATGGACTAAGGAATCGTAGTAAGCGAGTTCGTACTCCAGACGCGCTATTACGTTCACTTTCGGGCTAATACCCTTGGGAAAGGTATAAACCCCCTTATCCTCTCACCTATGGGTTAAATAGTACCACTACTGTTCTTCTTGGAGAATGGCTTTGGCATTAAATAACCTACAAAGTTTGATATGCCATTAAACAAAGAAACCAAACCAAACCAAACCTTTTCCAGAGTGAATGTAATAGCGCAGCAGGAGCTCGAACTCGCTTACTTCGAGGCAGCAGTCCAGCACTTCAGCCATTACGCCACGGAGACTCCTCCGAGAGATTTTCAATAATACCAATTAAATTTCAGTCAATTAAGAAATGATAAAATTTTGCTACAGTCATTCAATCATTATGTAAGCTAGTTTTCTCTGAACTTCCAAAAGATCTTCATATTTTGCCAGCTCATGTTCACGAGTCCCATAGATATTTCACTTTGAGATAATAGCCAGCCACTCGAAGCTATCATAAATTTGCAGAGAGTTTGAATCTCACTGAATGCCCCATAATGGTAACTTTGTGGGAGACTAAGCGAAGCTATGATTCGGCGAAGTGATGTAACTTTTTCTAAATGTTTTTTTCTCGTATATTCAGGACTGCTGTGTTTGAAGAGTAAGTAAAGTTGGCAACTTTAGTCGAGAGTGACCCGAAGGCTCCTTTTTCTATAGCTACTACACCGAGGTATAGGGGAGGGCGTTACTCCTTTCCCTGGGTTGCCCCACTTTACCATTAATCCTTACCTTATAATGCTGAGTGCTAAGCAAGGAGGCATCAAGTACCATTTTTTGAGTCTTTGGTATGACTCGACCTTTGACTGAACCCAGGTCTCTCGGGCCATTGGCGAACACTCTAACCATTATGCTAATGTCCGGTAAGAGAAGGAATCAACTTTAAAATTGGGATTGAGTGATGACCATAAAGATGGGGTTCCGTATTTGTTGTATTTGTAATTCTTAATCGGACAGTGATTTGTATCCAATTTCTTGACACTAAAGTAATATAATTCAAACCCTATCCATTCACCTTGAGTTCAAGACAGGGGTTGCGGCCAATAGCAATTTTTTCTTCCTCTTTGCATTACTACTCGCCACAAGCCCTATTTTAAATTACTCAAGTACCTGTTCTACCGTGAAAAATTCTTTCACGAGACGTAGACCAAACAAAGAGACCCCCCTTTTTTTAATTGTTTTCAGATATCTTCATCGGTTTTACAATATTTTAAATATGAGCACACTTTTAAAAAGAATCTGTTGTCACTGTTGATTTATCTACTTTTTCAATTATTTTTATCTTATATATTAACGCTTCTGTGTTATTTGACGCTAAATTCTGTTTATTTATATATATATATATATATATATATATATATATATATAAAAAGGCAAAAATGTAAACAAACGAAGGCTACTACATAATGCCTTATAATTCCCGATTTGTTTCGCTTGTTAGCTGAGCGGTATGATACTAAGTTTAAGGTAAAGTTGGGCGGGTTTCGATTCCAGCTTTAAGCGTCCTATATGTCTAGCCACACGGAAGAGTTGTGATACAACAAAACAGTCTGTCTATCGATGACAATATATGTAAATAGGATTTTGCTTGAAATAACCTGCAAGGATTGACATGCCATAAAATACAACCAAAAAATGTAATTTTGTTCTCTTTATTCTTCAAAAAGATCTTCATATTTTTCTAGTTTAGCACAGAAACATTCAGAATCGAACTCTTTTACGACGATCTACTCATGAAGCTCCTTAACTATTGCACCACACTGTGTCGACTAGATTATAATTTTATTTTGTTCTCTTACTTTTTCCTAATCTTCCTTTTAAATATAACTTATTTTCTGTCGGCGGGGCTCAGAATACGCTGACCGTATTCCATGTAGAGGGGTAAAACCTAAGCACCCCCCCATAATAGCGCAGTTCCTTCAAAGAAGCATCAAAGTCGAACAACCGGTTCTCGAGATATTCAAAATCGCTGGATGTGTTCTTGACAGACCTCGACTAGGAAATCCCACGTTTTTCGCATTCTTTCCTCCACCCTATTTGCAAATCTTTCCGAGGGTGGAACCAAAACATTGGCCAGCCACGGCAACATGGCGAGAAAAGCTATGTAAGCCAGGCTGACAGCCAATCTGACAGTCAGCAGCAGGTCGGGAGTGTCGGGTAAGCGGGTTGTAAGACAAGCACTGCAAGTAGCACTTAAAGCAAACCCCATAAACCAACTTATCGAATTTCAGAATGGTTTATAACCACCCATAACAGTTAATAGACACTTGAAAATTTCTGAGAAACTTGATTACTCAAGAGAGAGACGGGTGAAAGGTGTAAGTGTGGAGAGCAAGGAGGAAAAGAGCGGAGAGTGTGGAGTCGTGGAGATTAGAAACTAGAAAGAAGTTTTAAGAAATGAAAATAGAATAAAGATAAAGAGAAGTAGAAAGATAAGAAAAAAAAGCCAAAGATCGCAGAAGCAAAATAAAACGACGGGAAAAACAAAATAAAATCTTAGAAAAACAAATAGACTAAGATAATGATTACACAAAACATGATACACAAAGAACACAACGTAGATTAGAGTAACTACAATATTATATTGTTGAGGATTTCTTACCGGCGCAAATAGTCAGAGTTCGAGCCCAGCCGAAATCCAGTATTTCTCAAGACACTCATAGATTATTGACTGATTTTAATTGCATTTCAAGGATTATTTTTTTTCAATAATATCCTTATTAAAGCCGCTAATGAAGACAAACTCACAATTATCGTAATCTTTCCATCTGTCAGAAACAATAAATACTATTCAAAACCAAAACTAGTATCAACGGTAGATTAATCCTTAAAATGAGTAGTCATTTAGTAAACGTAGTCTGACACAAGATCTGATGCATGGCACACCCAGTGAGAATCTAAATCACTTACAATTGTATTATACTGAAGCTTACTGAAACTTACTTTCCTGAAGATACTCAAAGTTTAAGCTGAACAGGATTAAGCCAATTGACTGATTGATTTTAAAGGCCTGTCAATCTGTCAAGGGTTATTCTATATCCATAGACTTTGCATAATGTAATATGACATCAAATATTCCAATTTGATACGAATAATTAGCACGCAGTTATATGATACCAAGTATTCCTATCAAATACAAATAATTTGCTGACGGTTGTATAGTTTCAAGTATTCCTATATTGCTCTGCCGGCTTGGGCTGTAGAATAAACCGATTGCACCTCTACAGAGGAGTAAGACCCCCGCCCTTAATGAGTGTCCTGCATATGACACTAAAAAATTTGATGGTGAGGTTCCAGTAATGCTGGAGCTTTGGGGGAATGCGGAGTCCCCCTTCATTGCCATCGTTCCTTTGTCCACTCTGACCCAGGGTGGTAGCACTTGATAGTGTCCTATCTATGGGTAAAATAGAACTAAACTGTGTCTTTATGCTAAACTGAATTGTTTGAAATGTGCCGTAAAACCAAACCAAACCAAACTAATCAAGTATTCCTATATAATACTAATAATTATGTGGTTTCAAGTAACTATTTCTAATTGAAAAAAAAAAGTCATTTGTTTGTACACATGTATATGGTTTCAAGTTGCTTATGATAATTCTTTGTAAACAATTATTGCTTCAAGTAACCATTCTTAATACAACAATTTACAGATATATAGCATTAAGTATTCTTATCAAATAAAAATAATTTTGAAGCATCTATTTGAGCTATAGATGAGACTCTAACAGTTACTACCACAACAGCTCAGAGTGAACTGGCAGTAATGGCAATAAAGGGGTATTCCTCATTTAAGTGATCTTTAGAACCGGAGCTTCACAATCAGATTCCGTTTAGTGTCATATACAGAACCCCCTTTTTAGTGGAGTTTTACCCCTCCCTTCAAGGAATACTATCAGCATATTCTAAGCCCTACCGACTCGGTGTCTTAGAGATGAGTTGAAGAAGAAGGGAAGGATGCATTTGAATTACAAGCTAAATAAAGAACCTGAATGGCCCATTGAGCTGACATGATAAATTTTCTGGACGAACGGATATGACAATATAAGCACCAGAGAGGTCCGACCCGATCAATTGACGGGTTATGTCAAACCCTAGCACCACATACTTCAAATTGCTCTTGTAGCAAACAAGCACCCAATCCAATTTTATTTTAAAGGTGCTAGAAGGTGGTGGCTGAGAGTCAATTGTGCTGAGACAGCAATACCTGTAACCAATTAAACTGCGTGCAAACAAATGATTAATATTAAGTAGAATTATTAATGTTTGACAGCAATACTTGAAACCAATTAAACTGCGTGCAAACAAATAATTGATATTAAATAGAATTATTAGTGTTAGACAGCAATAGCTGAAACCAATTAACTGTGTGGAAACAATTGATTGACATTAAATAGAATAATTAGTATTATTGTTAGACAGCAATTGTTGAAACCAATTAAACTGTGTGCAAATAAACGATTAATATTAAATAGAATTATTAGTGTTAGACAGCAATACTTGAAACCAATTAAACTATGTGCAACCACTGATTGATATTAAATAGAATTACTAGTGTTTGATTGCAATATTTGAAACCATTGAACTGTGTGCAAACGAATATATAATAAGGACCTAATAGCTAAGTCCGTGACTGTAGCTTCAAACTAAGCAAGTTCGAACACCAGTCGCTCCATAATGTTCACTTTGAACTTTAACCCTTGGGAAAAGTATGAACCCCCCTTGCCTCCAAATATAGATTAAATAGTACCTCTAGTGTTCTTCTGCAACGATGGCTTTGGCAATCTAATTATCCACGAAGAGTTGATACCCCATTAAATAAAGAAACGAAATGAATTAATAATGTTGAATTATTAAGATTTACTGGCAATACTTGTAACGATTTAGACATTATTTAGTATAACCTTAAACATATCTGGTGGTGAGGATCCAGTTTTTGGTTTTGGGCAATGTAGACTACCTTATCATTACCATTACTCTCAGGTCCTTCTTGACTCAAGAGTGATATTACGTTCACTTTCGAGCAAATACCCTTGGGAAAGGTATGAACCCCCTTATCCTCCCAGGAATGGATTAAATAGTACCACTACTGTTCTTCCAGGACAATGGCTTTGGCATTAAATAACCTACAAAGGTTGATATGCCATTAAACAAAGAAACCAAACCAAACCATTAATAATTCTGTTTATTATTAATCATTTGTTGGAACACTGCAAATAGTTGTTTTCAAGTATTATTATTTAACACTAATTAGTTTATTCCACAATACTCATTTATTTGCACACAGTTAAATGGTTCTAAGTATTGCTATGTAACCCTAACATATTAACCTTTTGTATTGACAATTTGTTTTCACACTGCCAAATAGTTTCAACTATTGCTATGTGACGCTAACAATTCAACATCAGTCATTTATTCGAACAGATTTAACTGGTTAAACAGTTCTATTTGATTCATAGATAGGACTTTAACAGGTACTACGATTCCGGGACTGAGTGGAGCTGGAATTAATAGCAATGAAGGGGTACTTCGCATTCCCCAGAGTTCAGAAACTGGAGCCTCAGCATGAGATGGTTTAGTGTCATATCCAGGACACACGTCGGGAGTGGGGTTTACCCCTCAGCAGAGATGCAGTCAGCGTATTCTGCTGCCCTAGCCGAATGGACTGAAGTAACTCATATTTAAGAATAAAGTAATAAAATTCATTTTTAAACAAAGCCAATCGGTGTGGGAGAGGTAAGATGTCAAGTCTAACGTAAGGTTGGGTAGGTATCCATCTCACCTTGAAGCGTCCTGCGTGAAGAATTGTAATACAACGAAACAGTCTGCCTGTGTTTGACAATATATACACTCCTCTCCCTGAGGTTTAACACTCCAGCAAAGGAATTGACGGCTGCCACCCGCGTAATGCAAAGCTCTTCTAACGATTTGAACACTCCAGTATCAGGTAACGCAAAATGTAAATAAACGAAAGCTAATACATAATACGTTATAATTCCCGAGCTGTCATCGGTCGTCTGTGGGCTGAGCGATAAGATACTAAGCCCAACATAAAGTTAGGCTGGTTTCGATCCTAGCTTGAAGTGTCCTGCATGTCTAACCACACTGAAGAGTTGTGATACAGCGAAACAGCCTGTCTGAGGATGACTATATATATATATATATATATATATATATATATATATATATATACATATTGGTGTCTATTTGTATGTATTTAATTCACTATCTCCTTCTGCGTGCAATATCGAAAAGTCTTTCTGATACCAATAACTTATGCCTAATTATAAGGAATAAGCTTTCAAAACTAGACAAGAATGCTGAAAGATTTATTGAACAAGTCCTGTGGGTAGCATCCCACAAGGCAGCAGCTGTACGGCCACTTACCACCCATCATGAAAACTATCCTAGCTAGACTAACCAGACATGCGGGACACTGCTAGAGAAGTAATGACGAACTCATCAATGACGTACTCCAGTGTACCCCTCACATTGACGAGCAAAGGCAGGACGATCAGCTACAACCTACATACAACAGCTCTGTGCCGATACTGGATGTAGCCATAAAGACCTACCAGGAGCGATGGACGATAGAAAGGGGTGGCAGGAGAGGGTAAGGA
This sequence comes from Sepioteuthis lessoniana, assembly GCA_963585895.1. NCBI lineage: Eukaryota > Metazoa > Mollusca > Cephalopoda > Myopsida > Loliginidae > Sepioteuthis > Sepioteuthis lessoniana. The sequence continues at coordinate 45,230,805 of OY757936.1, read as the reverse complement.
ATATCTGTGCTAATGGCGTGACATGATGATGCATGAGGATTATCTTCGAAATGGTCCGAGGTATTTTAATAAAAGTTTAATGGAATACTTGGCATGATGGAGAAAGTAATGTTATAATATTATTATTTTCATCATACGACATGTGAAAGCACGTGCGATACCCTGTCCTCATCAGCCGCCAACCAGGGTGAAAACACAGTTTCGGTAGCTCCAGGCGGTACTGCCACTCCTGGCGCTACCAAGCAGCTTTTGCCAGCGGACAGGGTATTTAAAAGAAATATATATCTATATATACACCAGATCAACTAAAAGCAGACATTATATTGGACGTCCGTTCACCTTCATTTTATTGAATAATTATTATATTATATCATATTATTATATGTAGCGCCCTCCCCTACGCCTCGGTGTAGTAGCTACTGAAAAGGGAGCCTTCAAGTCGCCCTCGACTACAGTCACCAACTTACAACTTATTATATTATTAGTCTCTCGAACATATATTAACCGTGGGATGCGTGGCGGATAAAGTGATTGACTGAGATATCATATAAAGCGAGTTCAAGCTCTAGTCGCTCTATTACATTCACTTTTTAACTAATACCCATGAGTTAGTTATGAACAATATCATTTCCCCAGTTATGAGTTAAATGATATCAATGTTGTTCTTCAACAAGGTTGCCCAGTCAGCTGGGGCTGTAGAATACACTGACTGCAGGTAAGACCCCCACCCCTAACGAGTGTCCTGATATATGACTCTAAACAATCTGATGGTGAGATTCCAGCTTTGGGGAATGCGGGGTACCTCTTCATTGCCATCGCTCCCAGGTCCACTCTGGCCCGGAGTGGTAGCACCTGATAGGGCCCTATCTATGGGTTAAATAGAACTAACAGCATACTTATGCTAAAATGAATTGTTTGAGTAAACTGAATAGCTTGAAATAGAATTGTTTTTGACAGTTAAACTGCACTTATATTTAAACTGCGTGCTTATGCTTAGCTGAATTATTTCAAATAGAACTGTTTTTCGACATTAAAACTGTATTTACACTTAACTGAATTGTTGCATATAACTGCTTGAATAGTTTGAAACGGAAATTCTTTTGACCATTAAACTGTGTACTTATGCTAAACTGAATTGTTTTCAATAGAACAGATTATTTACATAAAAATGGATTTGGCGTTAAATAACCTACAATGGTTGATATGCCATAAAACCCAACAAAACAAACAAACAAACTTCAACAAGGATGACTTTGCCATTAATTAACCCACAAAGGCCGATATATAATTTCACAAAGAAACCCAACTAATCCAAATCTCTACAAACTTAAAAATTAGCAGGTTTAAAATATTTGTTTTTTCACCAAGGGTGGAACTCTGAATCTCTGGCATTAGCAGCATTTATTCTCCTCCCTTTTTCTTTAAATTATTTTTTATGTTTTTAAACCTTCAGCCAGTATACTGACGGTACTTCTGTCTTTCTCCACACAGTAGCAGAAAATACGGTCTAACGGCAGACGATAAATTTAGGCTCTGGTTGTCTGGGCTAAAAGGTTTTGACTTCGTTCAATCTGACACACGGATCTTAGCTTGTTTGCAGTACCCACTTTTTCTAAATGGTCGCCCATCATAGAACTGAACCAATTCATTGCTGTTTAACTTTGGTGATCTTTCAGTTAAACCTGATTGTAAATCAGGTGGGTACTTTATAATTATTGTCATTATTGATTTTTTTGTCACCGACGATTTCCTTTTTAGCTTTTTTTTTTATTCTTCAATTTTTTCTGATCCTGTCTCTCTCTTTGTTTTTTTTTTTCTTGTTTACTTTATTTGCTTTTCGTTTTTATTTTTTTTAAACTTCCTTTATTTTTCTTCTTTCAGTTTTTTTTTTATATTTATAAAAAAGTCTTTTTTTTTAGGTTTTATTTTTCTTTCTGACTTTTTCGCATTCTTTTATTGCATCATTTTCTTTCAACCTCTGATGTTTCCTTTTTTTTTTTTTTTTTCTCTGTTTTGGTTTTTCATGAACTGTTGGCCTTTGTCTTTTTCATTTTGTTTTTGTAATTAAAGCTTCTTTCTTTCTTTCTTTCTTTCTTTCTTTCTTTCTTTTGTCACTTTCTTTCTTTCTTTCTTTCTTTCTTTTGTCACTTTCTTTCTTTCTTTCTTTCTTTCTTTCTTTCTTTCTTTCTTTTGTCACTTTCTTTCTTTCTTTCTTTCTTTCTTTCTTTTGTCACTATATTCTTTCTTTCTTTTATCACTATATTCTTTCTTTCTTTCTTTCTTTCTTTCTTTCGTCACTTTCTTTCTTTTGTCACTTTCTTTCTTTCTTTCTTTCTTTTGTCACTATATTCTTTCTTTCTTTTATCACTATATTCTTTCTTTCTTTCTTTCTTTCTTTCTTTTGTCGCTATATTCTTTCTTTCTTTTTTTCTTTCTTTTGTCATTTTGTTTGTTTGTTTCTTTCTTTTGTCACTTTATTCTTTTTTCTTTCTTTCTCTCTTTCTTATAAATTTCCCTTTTTTCCTTTTTTCTTCAACCTTCCTCAATTTTTTCACATTTCTTATTAATTTCCTCTTCCTTCTTATTAATTACTTCTTCCACCCACCATCCCCAAACGATCACCATCTCCCTTCTGGTTCCCATTTCGGCTCTCCCCAACAAACACCGCAGTCCATTTTTCTTGCTTACGGCCATTGTTAGTCACATGAGAGCCACAAAACGATTCCCAATTGTTCAGTTCCTTTTCTTATTTTTCGCACCATTCTCCTTCTTCCCGCCATCTGGCCTTCCTCCCGAGGGTCAATCGGAATTGTCCGTGGTAAACGCCGTACAACGAAGCGAAAAATAGATTTGAGACTTTGGCTACGGACCACCTCCCGGTAGCCATTCATCCACAGACCCCTTCAGATTGACGCTGTGTCCGGTCAGTCGACTGACCCGATTATCTTTCAACCTTGCAACCTCTTCTTTAGACAATTTCTGAAGAGACCACTCACTCATCGGTAACACTGAACTGATATGGCCAACAAATACGAGTTAGGGTTTAGGCTACGCGGATACAGAGGATTTTATAAGTATTGTTTTGATTTTGAGCAGGCTTTTCTTTTCATTCAAATTCGTACGAATAAGCAAAACACCAAAAAAAGTACATGTGCAATGATATATATATATATATATATATATATATATATATATATATATATATATATATTCATGAAAGTTTTGTTAAAGAGGATGGGACGCTTTTATCTTTTCAAGATTCCTTATTTGATTTGCAGTAGTATTCAAATTAGGAGGTTACGTTCTTTTTTTATAGGAGTATATAAACATTGTATAAATAAAAAATAACAATAGATGTAATATCTCCATCGTAAAAAATTTCTTTATTAAAAAATATGCTAAAAATATACAAGAAAATTATTTTAATTAAAACAATTATTTAAATTGAAAAAATAATTTTTTTTCCAAATCCCATTGTTGCCGGAAGTAATATAATAACACCCAAATAATTTTTTCTACAACATCTGAAAATTTATAATGACACCAAGGATGTGAATCATTATTTTTTAATTTTATATAAAAAGATTATTTTTATATAAAAAGATTATTTTTATATAAAAAGTATATATATATATATATATATATATATATATATATATATAGGTATTATTCGGTCCAGTTAAACCAGAGTTGGGAGTAATTACTTCAGGACAAGAAAATCATTCAAGAGCTGAACATTTAAAATTTAAAGAATATATATATATATATATATATATATATATATATATCACTACCAATTTTATTGGGTTTTTGCACTTTTCTACTCTATATATTGCAATAAAATAAAGTTAATATATTGAACAGATAATCTATACAGCTGAAAAGATACTTAACAAATTTCGATTTTAGTTTCTTTGTTTAATGGCATATCAACCTTCATGAGTTATTTAATGCCAAAAGTATTCTTTTAGAAGAACAGTTGAGTATTAAACCGAAAAAGAATCTAATAGCGCGATTGGATTTCAAACTGACTTACGATGATTTCACAGTCCAACACGTAAGCTACCATGTCAAAAAGATTAACCCCTTAAATCATTTAGAATTCAATGATAAATAAAGATTCCATAGGTGAATTTCCTCTTTTTGTCAGTAATCTTGCATTACTTGAAACCATTTAACTGTGTGCAAATAAATGATTAGTGATAAATCGAAATATTTGGAAACATTTAACAGTAAAAATGAGCCAAGACTCATTTAAAAATGTTATCAACAAAATGTGTTTACAAACCATACATAATCAATGTGTATGTATAAGGAGGATTTGGCATTAAATAACCAACAATGCTTGATATGCCATAGAATCAAACCAAACCAAATCAAATCATATATAATATATATCTAAAAAGAGGATTTGACATTACCTACAATGGTTGATATGCCATGATGTCAAACCAGACCAAATCATTCATTTAATATATATGTATAAAAAGGATTTTACATTAAATAATCTACCATGGTTGATATGCCATGAAACCGAACCGAACAAAACCAAATCATATATATTTGATATATATGAATAAAGAGGGTTTAAACATTGAATATCTTACAATGGTTGATATGCCATAAAAATAAACCAAACCAAATCATATATACTTTATATATATGTATAAAGAGGACTTGGCATAAAATAACCAATAATGGTTGATATGCCATTAAACACAATCAAAACTTCTTTAGTGGTCTCCTTTGCCACGGTAACGGGAAAATATACGAAAATAATTTTTAGAATTCAAACAATAGAAATTCTTCCTTAAAAAAAAATAAGTACTGATATTTCAAGAATATCACTGCCTTCCATCATCTTTAACGGTAGCAATATGATATTTAGTAGGGGAATTTGATGAACTACCCTAAGCGAAAATTATGTAATTCGCTGACTCAGGTGTTCATCTTGTTTTGTCTTTGAAATTTAGTAGTAAATAAACTAACAAGAGATAATTGCTGATCATTCTGATTTCATAAGATATACCATAAACAAACTAAATTAATTTTTTTTAAATTATTGGTCTAATATTTTTCATTTAGCAGTAAATAAACTAACAGGAAATAAGATGAGAACATTGTTAATTGATGATAATTCTGACTTAAAAAATATACCATAAACAAACTAAATTAATATTTTTAAATTACTGGTATATTATTTTTTTTATTTAGCAGTAAATAAACTAATAAGAGATAGCATCCAAAACACTTTATTTGATAGGTGAATATTTGGGCTAAATAAATATAACATAAACAAACTAGATTAAATCATTTAGATTAAAGGTGTAATTATTTCCAAGCTCTGCGGAGGAAAATATAGAATTACCCAATGTTAAAGAAAATTTATGGGATAATCTTGTAATGTACATTTCTAAAACTAATATCAGCAGAAGCCTAGATATGCAAATCAGTCCTCAGTTAAAAGACAATTCTTGCAGACCTCAACAAGCAGTTGGGAATACCTATTTGAAAAGAAACATGACCGCAACACGAGAGCTGTCAAATGAAACATTGAAGAAAGCAATCTATAGACGAAATACGATGGCTGCTCCTCGTCAGTTGTCTAACATTTGGTGCACATATTAAGCAAATAGTGGTTAAAAAAGGAAAACGTACCAGTTGATTACGAACTACATTATAATTTTTTGAATAGAAAATTCAAAGCCATATGCCTTGAAAATAGAAAATGTACAACAAAACACATGAAAAACAAATGGGTCAAAACAGTAGTCAATGTTCGTTTAAGAACTGTAAGATTATCTGTCATTAGTTTATTAAATAGTAAAAAGAACCCCCCCCCCCAAAAAAAAAACTCCCAGGGTTATCATTCGCTAAGTGTGCCAATTACTTACGCTTTTCTAGGAGTAGTATCTACGTTTTCTTTTTCAGGATAATTAAATTTTGCGAAATAAAAAAATAAAAAAAAGTTCTTTGTTGAAATTGCAAAATTATCGTAACATTTCAGCCAAAGCAAAAATGTGGTATTAAGCGGTTGGTTGGTACATGTCCCGCTGCGAAAAAGTCATGGGAAAGAACTAGCATGCCATTAGCTATTTTCAGCTTAATTCCAAATCATTTTTTCTTTCAAAATAGTTCCCAACGACGTTTTCACAATTGAAAACAGTGCAGGAAGTCTTCAACTGACACTGTCTTCGATTAATTTGCCCTGACTTGGTGAATTTTCCAACAGTTCCTAAATAATGATCATGGACTTCCATTCGGGGGATTAGGGGAGCAAGAATGCTGTAGCACAAGAATATTCTTTTTATTTACCAAAAACTCATTCGCAAGAAAGTGTGTCTGGATAGAAATGAGACTTATTCTTTGTATTTTTCCGTTTGGCAAACCTAATCAAAAATCGGCTAACCAATCTTAATTCTTCACCAATCATTGTTGGTCTGAACACATCTAATCTGTAATATTTATTAACACCTGCTTTTTAAAAATCTTTTTATCAGAAGTATTTAATAAGTAGTTCGACGATAATCTTCATGCATTTCTTGTGAAATTTATTTTTAAATTTTTACTATTTCAGCTTGCTGAATATCGGCCCGATCGTAGTTGGCCTTCAAGTGACATTTTTACCACCTTTAAAACACGAACACTACGCGTAAGTTTGTGTGTGTTTATAAGTTACTTCCTTAAAATCTTCTTGAAACAGTACTACACTTTTGGCAGCAGTTTAAACAGAAATAGTGTCTAGAATGTAATGAGACTGATTCTTTTCTTTTTTTTTTTTTTCGGTTGGCAACCCTTATTTTAAATCAGCTGAACAGTGTTAATACATCAACAATTCATTTTCGCCATTAAATATAAATTAAATCATCAGATCACTGAATACCTTCACTTTTGACTCATTTTCTTCAGTTCATGAAATAACCAAGGGTTCATAACGAAATTCGTAAACCACAATCACTTGCTCATCTAAAAATACCTTGTGCCACTTAAAAAATCTGTGGTATAGAAAACCTGAAAAAGAATCCTATCTCTATAGGTCTTTTGTTGCTGCTGATTGATTTTACGGCATGTCAACTCCTAAGGTTATCTTATGCTTAGAAGTTTGGGTATCGCATTCATTGTACATTCATATTTACATTTTAATTCAATTGTTCCTAGTGGGTGTCCTCGTGGTGAAACGGTTAAAGCGATGGACTGCGAAATCGTAGTACGCGAGTTCGTACTCCAGTCGCGCTATTACGTTCACTTTCGAGCAAATACCCTTGGGAAAGGCATGAACCCCCTTATCCTCCCAGCTATGGGTTAAATAGTACCACTACTGTTCTTCTAGGAGAATGGCTTTGGCATTAAATAACCTACAAAGGTTTATATGCTATTAAATAAAGAAACCAAACCAAACCAATTGTTTCTTAAGGGTCTTTTGCTTACAGTTGTATGATATCAAATATTCCTATAGACTACCAACAATTTACACGCAGTTGGATCGTTTCACGTCTTCCTATCTAATACATAGAGTTATAGTATTTCAAGTAATTATTTTTATTTAATCATTATCGGGTTTCAAATAACTAATGATAATCCTCAGTAAACAATTATTGTTTCAAATAATTATTCTTAATGCAAATGATTTTGTTATATTTTTGAAAATGTTCCTATCTAATACAAATGATTTTCACATGGTTGTATGGTTTCAAGTAACCAATAATAATCCTTTGTAAACAGCTTAGCCCAGTCGACTGGGGCTGTAAAATACACCGACTGAATCTTTGCTGGGGGATAAGACCCCAACCCAACGAGTGTCTTGAATATGACAGTAAACTATTTTATTGTTGCATAGCCATGATACAACTATACGTATACATATACATGCGGAAGCATAATCAAAAATAATGACGAACGAACACACCTCTTTAGAAAAATATACCTCTCACACTTTATTCTCGAAAGGGTTGCGAAAGGGTTGATGTTGGTTATGTGTTAGAGGTGAGTTGGAGACGGAGAGAGACTGTCACATATTGGCCCCAAGTTCCTCTGACCATAGCAGCACTTCTTCCTCATTCTGCTGGGCTGCTCAACCGTGGGTCCTGAGGGCCCACTTCCTCTGTCTGGAGCTGGTTCTCACTCCGACATCTTATCTCCAACTGGAACTGCAACTCGATCTCCAACTGCAACTCGAACTGACCTAAGCCGTCTGTGGCACCTGATTATATAATTGTTTGACATCCACCTGCTTCCTGTGGGCGTATGCATCTGCACCGAATTCAACCACGTCCACAGGTCAAGGTGATATTCCGATATCTTCAACCAGATGCACCTGTTTCTTGATTGACGGCTCGGTCGAGGGTCAATATGTTACATTATGGCGGCGCTCTAGGATTTTGGTAATGTAGAGTACACCTTCATTGCCATTGCTTCCAAGTCCACTCTGGAGTGGGAGCACTCGATAGAGTCTTATCTATGATTTAAATGAGAACAAACTATGTGTGAAAACAAATAACTGATGATAGATTGTTACTGTTATATAGCAATACTTGAAACCATTTAACTGTGTCCAAAAAAGAGCTCAAGCTCTTTTAAGAATGTTATTTACAAAATCAGTTTATTAATCATATATATATATATATATGTGTGTGTGTATAAAGAGGATTTGGCATGAAATAACCTACAATAGTTGATATGCCTTAAAACCAACCAAACAATATATATATATTGTCATCCACAGACAGATCTGTTTCGTTCTATCAGAACTCTTCAGTGTGGCTAGACAGACTAGATTACCGAACCTGGGATCGAAATCCGGTTGACTTAAACGCCAATCCAAGATTCTAACACTCAGCCACGAGGAAACTAGCGCCGGCGAAGGAAATTTAAACGCTTATGTATCACATTTGTTTTGTTTACATATATCCGCTTAACGGCTACCGAGGGCTCGATTCATATGAAAAGCCTTGCATTAGTGGCAACTATTTACTTCCTTCGCTTGGGAGCTCAACCATACAGGGGTAGGGGAGCATATATATATGCATGTGTGTGTGTATGTGTGCGTGTGTATAAGGAGGATTTGACATTAAATAACCTACAATGGTTCATATGCCTTAAAACCAAACCAAATTATATATATATATATATATATATATATATATATATAAAGAGGATTTGGCATTAAATAACCTACAATGGTCGATATGCCTTAAAACCAAACCTAATCCAACCATTACTAGACAATTAAAACTTATGTAACTACTCTTAATATAAGTAATTTACATGCAGTTTTATGGTTTCAAGCTGGTTGGTTGGATCTTATGGCATATTAACCTTTGTAGGTTATTTAATGCTAAATCCTGTTTATACATATATTAAACATGTTTGATTTATAAACATATAGTTTGAAGACAATATCTTTAAACAGGCCGGAGCGCATTTGTTTGCACACAGTTAAATGGTTTTAAGTAATACTATGTAACACTAACAATTAACATGTCATTTGTTTGCACACAGTTAAATAGTTTCAAGTATTGCTATGTAACACTAACAATTAACATCAGTCATTTGTTTGCACACAGTAAAAATGGTTTCAAGTATTGCTTTGTAACACTAACAATTAACATCAGTCATTTATTTGCACACAGTTAAATGGTTTCAAGTATTGCTTTGTTACACTAACAATAAACATCAATCATTTGTTTGCACACAGTTAAATGGTTTCAAGTATTGCTTTGTAACATTAACAATTAACATCAATCATTTGTTTGCACACAGTTAAATGGTTTCAAGTATTGCTTTGTAACACTAACAATTAACATCAGTCATTTGTTTGCACACAGTTAAATGGTTTAAAGTATTGCTATGTAACACTAACAATTAACATCAGTCATTTGTTTGCACACAGTTAAATGGTTTCAAGTATTGCTTTGTAACACTAACAATTAACATCAATCATTTGTTTGCACACAGTTAAATGGTTTCAAGTATTGCTTTGTAACACTAACAATTAACATCAATCATTTGTTTGCACACAGTTAAATGGTTTCAAGTATTGCTTTGTAACACTAACAATTAACATCAATCATTTGTTTGCACACAGTTAAATGGTTTCAAGTATTGCTTTGTAACACTAAAAATTAACATCAATCATTTGTTTGCACACAGTTAAATGGTTTCAAGTATTGCTTTGTAACACTAACAATTAACATCAATCATTTGTTTGCACACAGTTCAATGGTTTCAAGTATTGCTTTGTAACACTAACAATTAACATCAGTCATTTGTTTGCACACAGTTAAATGGTTTCAAGTATTGCTATGTAACACTAACAATTAACATCAGTCATTTGTTTGCACACAGTTAAATGGTTTCAAGTATTGCTTTGTAACACTAACAATTAACATCAATCATTTGTTTGCACACAGTTAAATGGTTTCAAGTATTGCTATGTAACACTAACAATTAACATCAGTCATTTGTTTGTACACAGTTAAATGGTTTCAAGTATTGCTATGTAACACTAACAATTAACATCAGTCATTTGTTTGCTCATAGTTAAATGGTTTCAAGTATTGCTTTGTAACACTAACAATTAACATCAATCATTTGTTTGCACACAGTTAAATGGTTTCAAGTATTGCTATGTAACACTAACAATTAACATCAGTCATTTGTTTGTACACAGTTAAATGGTTTCAAGTATTGCTATGTAACACTAACAATTAACATCAGTCATTTGTTTGCACACAGTTAAATGGTTTCAAGTATTGCTTTGTAACACTAACAATTAACATCAATCATTTGTTTGCACACAGTTAAATGGTTTCAAGTATTGCTTTGTAACACTAACAATTAACATCAGTCATTTGTTTGCTCATAGTTAAATGGTTTCAAGTATTGCTATGTAACACTAACAATTAACATCAGTCATTTGTTTGCACACAGTTAAATGGTTTCAAGTATTGCTTTGTAACACTAACAATTAACATCAGTCATTTGTTTGCACACAGTTAAATGGTTTCAAGTATTGCTATGTAACACTAACAATTAACATCAGTCATTTGTTTGCACACAGTTAAATGGTTTCAAGTATTGCTTTGTAACACTAACAATTAACATCAATCATTTGTTTGCACACAGTTAAATGGTTTCAAGAATTGCTATGTAACACTAACAATTAACATCAGTCATTTGTTTGCACACAGTTAAATGGTTTCAAGTATTGCTATGTAACACTAACAATTAACATCAGTCATTTGTTTGCACACAGTTAAATGGTTTCAAGTATTGCTTTGTAACACTAACAATTAACATCAATCATTTGTTTGCACACAGTTAAATGGTTTCAAGTATTGCTATGTTACACTAACAATTAACATCAGTCATTTGTTTGGACACAGTTAAATGGTTTCAAGTATTGCTATGTAACACTAACAATTAACATCAATCATTTGTTTGCACACAGTTAAATGGTTTCAAGTATTGCTATGTAACACTAACAATTAACATCAATCATTTGTTTGCACACAGTTAAATGGTTTCAAGTATTGCTATGTAACACTAACAATTAACATCAATCATTTGTTTGCACACAGTTAAATGGTTTCAAGTATTGCTATGTAACACTAACAATTAACATCAGTCATTTGTTTGCACACAGTTAAATGGTTTCAAGTATTGCTTTGTAACACTAACAATTAACATCAATCATTTGTTTGCACACAGTTAAATGGTTTCAAGTATTGCTATGTAACACTAACAATTAACATCAGTCATTTGTTTGCACACAGTTAAATGGTTTCAAGTATTGCTATGTAACACTAACAATTAACATCAGTCATTTGTTTGCACACAGTTAAATGGTTTCAAGTATTGCTATGTAACACTAACAATTAACATCAGTCATTTGTTTGCACACAGTTAAATGGTTTCAAGTATTGCTTTGTAACACTAACAATTAACATCAGTCATTTGTTTGCACACAGTTAAATGGTTTCAAGTATTGCTATGTAACACTAACAATTAACATCAATCATTTGTTTGCACACAGTTAAATGGTTTCAAGTATTGCTATGTAACACTAACAATTAACATCAATCATTTGTTTGCACACAGTTAAATGGTTTCAAGTATTGCTATGTAACACTAACAATTAACATCAATCATTTGTTTGCACACAGTTAAATTGTTTCAAGTATTGCTATGTAACACTAACAATTAACATCAGTCATTTGTTTGCACACAGTTAAATGGTTTCAAGTATTGCTATGTAACACTAACAATTAACATCAGTCATTTGTTTGCACACAGTTAAATGGTTTCAAGTATTGCTATGTAACACTAACAATTAACGTCAGTCATTTGTTTGCACACAGTTAAATGGTTTCAAGTATTGCTTTGTAACACTAACAATTAACATCAGTCATTTGTTTGCACACAGTTAAATGGTTTCAAGTATTGCTATGTAACACTAACAATTAACATCAGTCATTTGTTTGCACACAGTTAAATGGTTTCAAGTATTGCTTTGTAACACTAACAATTAACATCAGTCATTTGTTTGCACACAGTTAAATTTATATACTCCTATGATTTATATATAAATAGTTTTTATGTTATCTTACACTGATAGTTTCCTTTGCGCTCCATAAAATGGTTTTAAGCATGGCTCTGTTACACTAGCAACAGTTAAAGGGTTAAACAGTTCTACATGATCCATAAATCAGACCCTAACACATACTACCACTCTGGATCAGGGAACCTGTGTGTAATGGCAATGAATGGGTTCTCCTTATTCTCCAGTGCTCCAAGACTTGAGCCTCGCCATTAAATAGTTTAGTATCGTATCCAGGACACTCGCTGTGGGAGTCTTACCCTTCCGCAGAGATGCAGACGGTATATTCTACAACCCCAGCAGACTAGGGTGTATGGTTTCAAGTAATTAATAATGATTCTTGAAAAACAATTATAGCTTCAAGTAACACTTGTAAATATATATAATTTACGGTTATATGGAAAAATGTTCAAATTGCAAACAAGAGTAAGTTCAAGTCTCCTTGAGTACCCCATCAACAAGGCGTTGTGCCAAATACGTTCTCTGATGAAAGCAACTAGCTGGAAACATACACATATATAACACGTATGTAAAACATACACATATATAACACGTATGTAAGAACAAAATAAATAAATTCAAAAAAATATAAATCTCTTCGTGGACCTACCTGTTTTAAAATATGATTTACTGTTATAAAGTATCAAGTGTTCCCATCAAATGTGTATAATTTGCACATTGTTACATGTTTTTTTATGCATACCTATATGGACTAATGAGTAGAGTGTTCGCCAGTGGTCCGCTCGACCGGGGTTCAATCCCAGGTTGAGGAATACCAAAGACTCAAAAAAATGGTACTTGATGCCACCTTGCTTAACACTCAGCACTATAAGGTGAAGATCAAGGGTAATGTGAAGCAATCGAGGGAATGGAGTAGTGTCCTCCCCTACACCTTGGTGTAGCTGCTATTGAAAAGGGAGCCTCTGGGTCGGCCTCTACTAAAGGGAGCCAACTTTATTTACTTTATATGGCTTTCAGTAATTATTTCTATTTAATGATTGTTACTTGTTTGCACACAGTTTGACGGTTTCAAGTAACTAATAATAATCCTTAATTTCCAGTTATAGCTTCAAGTTACTATTTTTGATCACCAATAATTCACTGCTATTTGGCATTACGGAAATAAAACATGGCTTCTACAAAAGAACTTTCAATTGAAATAATGGAAATCATCGTAATAAAACAATTAAGAATACAATTTTTATTTTACTTAAAATGCTTAATAAATTCAGAATTTAAGACAGAATATGTTGACCTTTTTTGTTTAGTTCGGTAAGACTCGAAAAAATTTTATCAAACATGAAAAATGTTTTTTTTCGAAAATGTACTTTTAAATCTATTTATTAATATATTCATTTTATTTTATACAGTATTGAGAATAATTTGGAAATAGATCTATTTGATCTATAGATTGGACCCAAAATGATCCTAATACTCTAAATCAGAGTGGAACTGGGAGTAATGGAAACGTAACTCTATACTCACCAGATCTCCAGAAATGGTGCTTCACCATCAGATTCAGTTTACTGCCATAACCAGAATACACCTCATTTCTTGGGGGGATCTTACTCCTTTGCAGGGGGATACAGTCATCGTATTCTGAGTCTCACTGATAGGTGTATCTTTAAGTCGATGTTAACTTTTTAAATGCTTTTGTTGGTTTGACACAGGATTTGGTATTTTGTTCAATTTTCGACGCACATGAAATACTCTTAATAATTCAAGATGATTCAGCTGAATGTGAATTCATATGTCCAAACTTGTTCAGGAAATTTTGACCTGCATTTAAAGTCTTTATCGACCAGCAGATTTTTCATCAGGGTTGCCAACCTGAAAAAAAGTGAAAACAAAAAAAAGTCTCACTACTTTCTAAACAGATCTCGCATACGGATTCGTAAAAAGAAAACAAATAGTGGAAATAAGTGCTGAACAGATAATTCCATATAAAAAGTTTTTCTCCCCACCCATCCTACAGTCAAATAATTCGAACGTCGAAAGTGGAAACGAATAGTTTTTGCCGGAGGTTTATTTTGCGGTTCATTTACCAAAGATAGAAAATCAGTTATCAGTCTCATTAAAATGTCGACTGGGATGGAAATTGCCGATATGACAAGAACAGACTGCAACCTGCAGGGAAAAAAAGGAAACGAATATGTAGATAATTATAGCTCGTTGCTATCACAGATTTTACAAGCAAAAAAAGAGTAAAGTTTTTTTTCTTCTTTTTGGGGGGAATGTTTTTACACACATCCACTAATCGTTTTGAAAATGTTCACCGCTTATTATCATTTTGATATTTAAGCGAAATCAAACTGCATCTATAGCTTTCATGAATTGTTAGAATTATGGTTTAAGGTTTACCTTAGTTTACCTTAAACCATAACTTATATGGTTTTCGTACGGTTTATATATTTATAGATATACGAGGATCATTAAATAAGTGTCTAGACTTTTTCGTATGGGCACTTTTATTGATAGTACACACATGAAATTCTAGTCCCCTTCGAAGTAATCTCCCCTGGCTTCAATGGACTTGTTGTACTGTTCCAACAACTTCTGGAAGGCCCCATGGAAGTCCTCTTGTGTTAGCGTGTCAATGACCTTTCTTTTACATCAAATTCTTCTCTTTGGATAACCTTGTTTTTAAATCTCTCTCTCTCCCTCTCTCTCTCTTTTTCTCTCTCTCTCTCTTTCCCTCTCTATATATAAGACAAATAGGAATATTTCTTTGATGGTATTTACTTTTTAATAATATTCAGAGTTAGAGTGGATCTGAGAGAATGGCAATGAAGGAGCTCATCACACTCAATAGATTTCCCGGACTGAATCCTCACCATGAGATGTAGATTAGTGCCATATAAGTAACACTTCTTAATGGGACTCGGTTGGATTTAACCATCATCAGCTATGGGTAAAAAAACGGGCAGACTGGGCTCTTTAACCTTGGCACGGCAACCGGTTTACGAAAAAGAAAACTCTGAATTCAAACCTATTAAAATTCTCTCAAGATATTTCCCTTGCGCCACATCCTACTCGTGTGGAGGAGTTGGTAAATACGTATATTAAAAGTTTGATATCTCTTGCGAAAATGTATTGTGTTGATTACGATGTAGAAAATAGCGTTTTTATATTGAAAACCTGCTCTATCCAAAGATGCTTTTACAATCCTCAATTTCAACATTATAGGTTTTTGTATTTTGTATTTTTAAACATTCGTCGTCGACTTAACATCACTAATATCATCCCTCCCCGTCCTGATGATGGTTCATTAGAACCGAAACGCTATAGTGTCGACTTTGCTTCTCCATAAATCTCTCCTACTTGGATTACCTTGTTATCAATTTTTCTCTATATTTAACATTGTAGTTGTAAACAGTTCTATCCTCGAAGATAATTTTCAATGAGATTTTCTTGTTGGTTGGTTGGTTAGTTTTAAAGCATGTCAATCTTTATTTAGCCAAGATTTTCAAAATAAAGAAAAAAATTAACGTTAAAGAGTTAGAAAAAAAATCACAAAGCAACAAACCACTCACACTCAGAGAGAGAGAGAGAGAGAGAGAGACAGAGACAGAGAGAGCAGTATTGATTTCAGTTTTATACTGATGGCGAGCTTTAGAATACATTGACTGGATCCCCCTCCTGAGGGATTAAGACCCACACATAGTTAACTGTATTTGTTGGTGAGGATCCAGTTCTGGATGATTGTGGAGTTCCTGGAGCGTAATGGCTAAAGTGTTTGACTCTGGCCTCGTTGTAAGCGAGTTCGAACTCCAGTCGCGCAATTACATTCACCTTCGGACTAATACCCTTGGGAATAGCATGTACCTCCGTGCTATTGCCACTATCATTCTTCGACAGGGATGGATTTGGTATCCAATAACCCACGAAGTTTGATATGCTATTAAACAATGAAACCAAAACCGTACTCAGTGAGACCGTGTGCAAAAAATATCCCCCAAAAAGAGAGACACATGCACACACGAAAAAGAAAAGACAAACATAAAAACTAAAAAAAGAAAAAGAAAAAAGAAACAATTACAAAAAAATGTCGCGATTACTTAACCTTGAAGGATCGGTAAGTAAGTAAACTTGGCGACCATAGTCGAGGGCGACCAGAAGGCTCCCTTTTCAATAGTTACTACACTGAGATGTAGGGGAGGACGCTACTCCTTTCCTTGGATTACTCAACTTTACCCTTGATTCGTACCTTATATTGCTGAGTGTTAAGCAAAGAGATATCAAATACCATTTTAAAAGTCTTTGGTATGACGCGACCTGGGATTGAATCCAAGTCTCCCGGACCATTGGTGAACACTCTACTCACTAGACCAATGAGCCAGTCGGTTGAAAAGTTTTATTTTTTTACACAAATGTTAACCTCGTCCATTAGAAATTGAGTGATGCGATATGAAGTTCAAGAATATGATCCTATATTTTTGTTTATCATTTTGTTTTCATTAAAATCGTCGCAAAACAATTTTTTCAATCTCTTAAATGTTAAGTGAAAAAGTAAAAGCAAAGCAAGCATTTAAGTACTTTGCTGACTGTTTCCCTTCATTAAATCTTGAAATTAAAATAAGTGTTCAACTTTTCGCTTTTTTTTTTTCAAATGATCTAATTTGGTCTCGAAGTTTATTTTTATTTTTATTATTTCTTAAATAAATTAGTTACTTGTGTGTGTGTGAGTGTGTGTTTGTGTGCATAAATATATATATATATATATATATATATATATATATGTAACGTCAAACACAAGTAAGTTAAAGTCTCATTTAGTATTACATTTACAAAGCCTTGTCCTATATATTCTCTGACGAAAGCAATTAGCTGGAAACATACACGTATGTAAGATTGAAAAAATGATTTGATTTAAAAAAATACTAATCTCTTCATGGAACTATTCATTTTGATATATATATATATATATATATATATATATATATATATATATATAATAAGAGACCTAATTATTCGCCGAATAAAAAAATTATTTTTTGTGACGATGAGTGTCAAAAATAAAAAAAACACACAAGAAACATAACAAACTTGACTTACGAGTTTTATCAAACGTACAAAATTGATCTTTATCGAAATTTTTTTTTCTTTATATACATATATATTTCGATCCCAGCTTCGGGAATTCTGCCTGTCTAGCCATACTGAAGAGTTCTGATAGAACGAAACAGTCTGTCTGGATGACAATATATATGCTCCCCTACCCCTATGGGTTTGAGCTCTCTAGCGAAGGAAGTAATTGTTGCCATTAGCGTAAAGCAAAGCTCTTCAAATGAATTGAGTTCTTGGTAGCCGTTAAGCGTATATATGTAAACAAAACAAATGTGATTCATGAGCGTTTAAATGTTCTTCACTTGTGCTGGTTTCCTCGTGGCTGAGTGGTAGAAACTTGGATTGGCATTTCAGTCAGCCAGGAATCAAGCTTGTCTAGCCACACTGAAGAGTTTTGATAGGACGAAACAGTCTGTCTGTGGATGACAATATATATATGATTCATTTGATGTAAAAATCTACTTAAAATTGTCTTGAAGAAAACTATTTAAAAAGGGCTCAAGACACCCGAACTTAACTTCTCTGTGTATCTCCGTCTCAGTCTGTCCATCCATCTATCTATATATGAGGAGGTAAATAATGGAAATGAATCTAACAATATAGAAAAAGATTGAAAAACAAGGTAATCCAAAGAGGAGATGTTAAAGTAAAAGATAGTCAACGTTATAACGTTTCAGTTTGATGATTTAACATCACTCGATGATGTTTTAATTAAAAATCCATCGGTGATTTAATGTCATTTGATATTATCATTCCAAGACCTGATGATGGTTCATTAGAACCGAAACGTTATAATGTGGACTTTCTTTTACATTAAATTCTTCTGTTTGGATTACCTTGTTTTTTTTAAATCTCTCTCTCTCTCTCTCTCTCTCTCTCTTGCCCAGTCGGCTTGGGCTGTAGAATACACCGACTGCACCTCTACAGAGGGGTAAGAACACCACCGACAAGTGTCGTGGATATGACACTAAACAATCTAATGGTGAGGTCCCAGTATTGCTGGAGCTTTGGGAAATGCGAGTACCCCTTCATTGCCATCGCTCTCAGGTCCACTCTGGCCTGGAGTGGTAGCACCTGATAGGTCCCTATCTATGGATTAACTTAATTGCATACTTATGCTTAACTGAATTACTTGAAATAGAACTGTTTTGGCATTTAACTGTTTGCTTACGCTAAAATGAATTGTTTGAATTAGAACTTTTTGACTAAACTGAATTGCTTGATATAGAAATGTTTCTGACAAACTGTGTACTCATGCTAAACTGAATTGTTTGAAATAGAACTAATTATTTTTATGATAATGGATTTGGCATTAAGTAACCAACAAAATTTGATATGCCATAAAACCCAACTAATCAACCGACCCCTCTCTCTCTATATATATATATATATATATATATATATATGACATAAGAATATTTCTTTTATGTTATCTTTTTTGGTAGTATTTTGAGTCAGAGTGAACCAAGGAGCAATGGTAATTAAGGGGTACCCCACACTCAATAGATTTCCAGAACTGTATCCTCACCATCAGATGAGAGTAGATTAGAGTTATGCCTATAACACTTCTTTTTGGGTGTGTCTTAGCCCTGCACAGAGGATTCAGTCGGCATATTATAATGAACATTAACTGGGCATAATAACTTGAAATTTCAATTGCTTATTTACAAACTATACTGAATTGGAAGAATTTTGATTGTCAGGGCAGAAAGGCGGCAAAAAGGTCAAGAATGAAGTGAAAATGGTGTAAAAATTAACATTTGAACGCATCATCTGAGAAGAGGTTTAATGTGCCAGTTCAATGAAACATTTAAGACGCCATATTGTCGAATTTATTGTTTTGAATTTCTGAACGTCATTGCTTTTGATGTTTGGAGCGGAAGAACTGAAAAAGGCGCAAAATGATTGATTTATTCCCAGAAGAAACAGTTTTTATTTCATCTTATTTATTGATTCTTCTTCTTAATTATTATTTGCTTTTTTCTTCTCACCTTCTCTTTTTCTTCTCGCCATTTTTCTGTTTATTGCTTCAGTTCTTTATCTTTCACATCCCTTTCTTCTCTTCTCTTCTCTTCTCTTCTCTTCCTTCTTTCCTTTTTCTTTTTCTTCTTCTCGCTCTCTTTCTTTCACTAGTTTGTTTTGCTCTTCTTCTCGACGTCTCTCTGTTTATGATTTTAGTTCTTTCTCTTTTTCGTCCTTTTCTTCTCTGTTCCATTCTTCTTCTTCTTCTTCTTCTTTGATTATGCTTTTATTACATCATCGTTCTGCTACTTCAGCATTCTTCTTCCTTTCCTTCATGCTAATGTTTTTTTTGTTTCTTCCCGCTTTTTTTTTCTTTTTACTGCCAATCTTGATTTTCCATAAATCTTTAGGCCATAACGAATCATAATGACTAAAATTATCGCCGCCTTTTCACTAGAAAGAATCCGTTGGACCGCATTCATTGCGCAAAGAACAGCCAATGAGGATTCAATGAACTCAATTACCCTCCTTCCAATGCTTTTTTGCATTTGCAACTCATCAGACTTGCGTCCAAAATTTAAGGCAAATTGGAAGAAAAAAAAAGAAAAAAACAGAATAGAAAAAGAACGCCTCAATCTTAAAGTGTATTATTTAGGTCACTATTTTGATGTTCTTTCTTTCTTTCTTTCTTTCTTTCTTTCTTCTCTTTTCCTTGTAATTTCTTTTTGTCTCTTTCTTTCTTTCTTTCTTTCCTCTTTTCCTTTCTTCCTTTCTGATCGTTATTTCCTTCTTCTCTTTTCCTTGTAATTTCTTTTTGCTTCTTTCTTTCTTTCTTTCTTTCTTTCTTTCTTCCTTGTAATTTCTTTTTGCTTCTTTCTTTCTTTCTTTCTTTCTTTCTTTCTTTCTTGTAATTTCTTTTTGCCTCTTTCTTTCTTTCTTTCTTGTAATTTCTTTTTGCTTCTTTCTTTCTTTTAATCTATCTATTTCTCCCTGTCTCTTTTTCTTTCTTTCTTTATCGGAAATAGGAAAAAATAAAAAAGAAAAGATAAAAAACCAAAACAAAAAACGAAACACCTCAATCTCGTAGTCTCACAATTGCACCGCTATTTTGATTTTTTCCAAATGTCACTTTTTCTTTCTTTTTCTTTTTCTTTGTCTTTTATTCATTTTGTTACTTTTGTCTTTCTATTTTTATTTTCTTTCCCTTTCTTTCTTTTTAAAAAATTAAGAAAAAAGGAAAAATAGAAAAAAAGCCTCAATGTCTAATCGTTGCAATTACGACACTATTTTGATTTTACCGATTGTCAACGTCTTCATTAAGTCATTTATTTATTAATTCATTCATTTCTTACCACAGCGTCTCTTCTGCTTTTGTAATGGTCTCTTTCAGAATTGCGACTCAGTTTATCTCATTCTTTTTAATCTCGTCCACGGTATTTCAATGGTGATTTTCGTTCTCAGAGAAGTCAGAAGTAGCAGTTTCTACTGTGTGAGAGTGTGTGTGTGTGTGAGTGTGTGTGTGTGTAAATGGAAGTAAATTATGGAAATAAATCGGACAGTATGAAGAAAATAGAAAAACAAAGATATAAGACTGTGAAAAATGTTGCTTGACCAACGATGGATGTTTTATAAAACTATATCTGTCTGAATCTTTGAGATGAAGCTTGATGATTTTTATCATTAAGGGTTTTCGAACTATTGTCTTCATCTTTACTGTTATTTCCACAACGTTTCGGCCGATATGTCCTCCGGCTTTCTTCAGGTGTTTATTGAACTCGGGAACCGACACGGAACTTCGAACTACGTCTTTTATTGAATCCACGGGGGTCGCCTATTCTAATTCCGTTAGCCATAACCGCGTACGAGTGTTACCTATTCCTGTATTGCTACTCGCCTGTAGTCAGGATTGAACCAGCAACCACTAGATGATTATCTCCTTAGAAGCTTAGGGAACCAACGTCTATAACCGTTACGCTATGAGTCGTTGAAAAATAGTTGTTGCGCAAAATAAATGCCCCTTTTCATTATTATAATTCGTGGTTGCTGATTTACTTCAGATACACATAAAAATACATTTAATTGTACGCGCTATATATATATATATATAATTGTGTGTGTCTGTGTATGTGTGTGTATGTGTGTATGCCTGATTGTCTTTGCGTATGAAAGATCGCTATTTAACATGAAGCTTGTTATCATAAGTAATTTAAGAATGTTAATACATTTTTCCTTAACCTTTTTGAAATCGCAATGAAAACCAGAATAGATAAACTGGCTTTGCTCTAATGAAAAGCCAGCATATAACGCTGTCTTCATAATTACTTCAGAAATCTCCACCGCCTTCCAAAAATCGGAAAGATAAAGGAAGCTGAACAGATGATCCATTCACTGATGAGCTTATTTCGTTCTGATTATGGGAATAAATATATATAGGAAAATTAACAAAAATGAACTAAACAAAATAAAGATTATGTCTTATAACTTACGGCACGAGCAATTTAACGCGAGAGGCCGTTTTGTATTTCCAGATTTCAAATCTAATATTATGTTTAAATATATATTATAGCACCTGGAGATGACGATAGGGCATCTTTACAGAAAAACTGAGATAACGGTTTAAAACTCAAAATGGTGGTAAGAATGAAAGGCGGAGACGAGAGAAAGGCTTTTATAATGTCGTTTGAGTATGCCCACAACACGCCAACACCCCAACACATGCATTCCCTTTATATATATATATATATACATATATATATGTGTGTGTGTGTGTGTGTGTGTGTTTGGAGAAAGAAAGGGAAAGTGAAAGAGATGAAGAAAGAAAGCAAAAAAAAACATAGAAAGAAATCGGATGAAAAGAAAGGAAAACGAAAGAAGTAAATAATAAAAAGAAAGAAAACGTAAGACAGGAATGAAAAGAAAGAAAGATATATGAAAGAAAAAATGAATGAAAGAAAAAGAAAGACGCTGAGAGAAAAATCGATAAAAAAAAAGAAAAGAGAATGAAGGAAGTAGATAATGGAAAAAGGAATAAAAGAAATGAAATTAATGGCGACGCAAAACAAAAACGGACAAAAAAGAAAAGATGAAAGTAAAGAAAGAAAGAAAAGGGAAATAATAGAAAGAATAAATGAAAGAGAAAGAAATAAAGATTATACTTGAAAGAAAATAGCAAAAAATAAGGAAGAAAGAGGAAGTAAAGACAAAAAAAAAAGGAATGAAGAAAGCAAAACCAAAAAGGAAAATAAAAAGAAATAGTTAAAAAAGAACAAGATACATAAAAGAACAGTGTTCTTTGGTTTGGTTTCTTTTTTTTTTTTAAAGCCATATAATCTTTGGTGGGTTATTTAATACCAAAGCCGTCCTTGTAGAATAACACCAATGACGCTATTTAACCCATAGCTGTAGGGGATAATGTCTTCAACGGTATTAGTCTGAAAGCGAACGTTGTAATGTGACTGGAGTTCGAACACGCTTACTTCGAGGTCGCAGTCCAGCACGTTTGCTACTACATTGTAGGGATTTCACTCAGCAGCACTATTTGGGGGTTGAAACCGTTTAGCAATTGTTAGTAGGAATTATAGATCGTTATTACTATAGCTATGCGTAAGAGAGCAAAAGCTAGGACCAGAGCGTTGTGGTATTGGGTATATAGTTATGTATCAGAGAGTTAAGCACTGAATTAGAGAAATTCTTTAGGAAGAACTGTGATCAACAATAAGTTCTGTTCTATCATTACCATCTATTTTGAATAGAAGTTGTGAGAACACTCTACGGAGTTGACACATTTCGTCGTCTGTTTATTTTGCTAATTGTGACATATGACAAGCAAAGATAAACTGGGTAGAGTGTTCGCTAATGGTCCGGGAGACCGGGGTTCAACCCCAGATCGAGTCATGCCAAAGACTTTTTAAAAAATGGTACTTGATACCTCCTTGCTTAACACTCAGTATTTTAAGACACGTATCAAGGGTAAAGTGGTGCAATCCAGGGAAAGGAATAGCGCCCTCCCCTACACCTTGGTGTAGTAGCAATTGAAAAGGGAGCCTTCGAACCACCCTCGACTACAGTCGCTAACTTTGTTTAAACTGCTTATTATTGTGAGTGAAGCATAAACTATAGTGATATTAGGAATATTTGTCGTTAGCTCATGCCTGACTTGGCGCACAACAGTTGAGGCCTTGAAAGATAACATGCTGACAACAAAGCTCGTTGATTTTCAATTAAGTCTAACCCTCATTGTCTCGATCTGTCTGTGGGGCTTAAAATACAGTGATTGTCTCCATTAAAAGAGGGGGAGTACTCCCCCTCACACCAAAAGAATGCCCGAGGAGTGACATTAAACTCCGACAGATGGTGAGGCTCCCGTTCTGGAGATCTAGCGAAAGGGAAATACTCCTTTATTGACATTATTATAACCCAGATTGGTAGTACCGATTATGTTAATGGGTTATTTTATTCATGACATTTCAACACTTGTGTAATGTCAAATCCTGGTTGTGTATATATAAATATATACATCAGTAAAGTTGGCCATCTTAGTCGAGGGTGACCCAAAGGCTCCCTTTTTTTAATAGCGACTACCCCGAGGTCTAGGGAAGGGCGCTACTCCATTTCCTGGATTGCTCCACTTCACAATGGATCCTTACTTTATAATGCTCAGTAATTAGTAAGGCAGCATCAAGTACCATTTTTGCGTCTTTGGTATGACTCGGGCTAGGATTGAACCCTGGTCTCCCGGTCAGTCGTCTAACACACACACACACACACACACACACACACACACACACACACACACACATCTATCTATCTATCTATCTATATATATATATATATATATATGTGAATATACATATATATATATATATATATATATATATATATATATATATATATATGTACTTTCTTTACAGAAAAAACCAAAGACCGGTTATTTTAGGATTATAAATTTATTTTCATCCTGTTTTGCGTTTCTACCAGGAAAATTCAAATGTTCTGCTCTTGAATGATTTTCTTGTCCTGAAGGAATTATTCCTAACTCTGGTTTAACTGGACCGAATAATACCTATATATATACACACACACACACACACACACACACACACACATATATATATATATATATATATATATATATATGTGTGTGTGTGTGTGTGTGTGTGTGTGTGTGTGTGTGTTTGTCTGAGTGTGTGTATGTGTGTGTGTGATTTGTTAGCGAATAGTTTTTCGGTAGCCTTGTTTTTAAACAAGCCAGAGCTCATTTGTTTGCACACAGTTAAACGCTTTCAAGTATTGCTATGTTATACTAATAATTCAATTTAACATTAATCATTTGTTTGCATACAGTTAAATGTTTTCAAGTATATTAAATAATTAAATAATTCTCTTTGACCCATAGATAAGACCGTAACAGGTACCAGGTCAAAATGGATCTGGAAGTAATGGTAATGAAGTGGGTATTCTACATTCCTCAAAGGTTCACGATTGGAGTTCATCACCAGAAAGTTTTGTGACATATTTCTGACTCTTGTTGGCAGTGGGCATCTTACCCCACTGCAGAGATTAAGATGGGGTATTCAACAGTCCCAACCGAATGGGCTGAGTACATATTGAGGTCCCATTTTTGGGTTAAATAGATCTATTGAAAAATTATTCTCTTCGTTTGGACCCTCCAAAATAAAAAACAAAAAACAAAAAAGAAAAACTCTTAAAAAAACTATAATACAAAACAATGTAATTATGAACGTTCAATGTTTCCCTAGCTTTTAGGCCGAAAAAAAATGCGATTAAAATCGATCATTCTTCATTGCCTTATAGTCTTGTGCCATTCTAATATTAAATTAATAAATATCTATGTTAGACGACTGACCTATTTTAAAATAGGCAAGAGGTATTTGTAGCTTGTAAGTGGCAAACTATTGATATATTCATATTTACTTGATGTCTCTCAAACTTTAAGGATTTTGAAAACACAGTTTTTGGTTCGGAATTCGATTATTCAATAATCATTGCGAAAATAAAAACATAAAAGGATGCGATAGATTCAGATTGCATGATAGTACGTTTTAATATTTTTAAGGGTTACAGATTCTTTTTATTTTCAACAAGAAGTTATTAAAGATTTCCGAAAATCTTATTATTTTCTCTTAGTAAAAAAAAGAAATACATATATATATCAAGAGCTGAGACGAAATAT
>OY757936.1:45184985-45202485 GCA_963585895.1 Sepioteuthis lessoniana | reverse complement strand
CTTTCTTCAGTTTTATCTTCTTTCATTCTACTTTTTAATCGATTGAAATTTCCATTTTCTTTCTTTCTTTCTTTCTTTCTTTCTTTCTTTCTTTCTTTCTTTCTTCAGTTTTATCTTCTTTCATTCTACTTTTTTAATCGATTGAAATTTCCATTTTCTTTCTTTCTTTCTTTCTTTCTTTCTTTCTTTCTTCAGTTTTATCTTCTTTCATTCTACTTTTTTAATCGATTGAAATTTCCATTTTCTTTCTTTCTTTCTTTCTTTCTTTCTTTCTTTCTTTCTTTCTTTCTTCAGTTTTATCTTCTTTCATTCTACTTTTTTAATCGATTGAAATTTCCATTTTCTTTCTTTCTTTCTTTCTTTCTTTCTTTCTTTCTTCAGTTTTATCTTCTTTCATTCTACTTTTTAATCGATTGAAATTTCCATTTTCTTTCTTTCTTTCTTTCTTTCTTTCTTTCTTTCTTTCTTCAGTTTTATCTTCTTTCATTCTACTTTTTTAATCGATTGAAATTTCCATTTTCTTTCTTTCTTTCTTTCTTTCTTTCTTTCTTCAGTTTTATCTTCTTTCATTCTACTTTTTTAATCGATTGAAATTTCCATTTTCTTTCTTTCTTTCTTTCTTTCTTTCTTTCTTTCTTCAGTTTTATCTTCTTTCATTCTACTTTTTTAATCGATTGAAATTTCCATTTTCTTTCTTTCTTTCTTTCTTTCTTTCTTTCTTTCTTTCTTTCTTCAGTTTTATCTTCTTTCATTCTACTTTTTTAATCGATTGAAATTTCCATTTTCTTTCTTTCTTTCTTTCTTTCTTTCTTTCTTTCTTCAGTTTTATCTTCTTTCATTCTACTTTTTTAATCGATTGAAATTTCCATTTTCTTTCTTTCTTTCTTTCTTTCTTTCTTTCTTCAGTTTTATCTTCTTTCATTCTACTTTTTTAATCGATTGAAATTTCCATTTTCTTTCTTTCTTTCTTTCTTTCTTTCTTTCTTCAGTTTTATCTTCTTTCATTCTACTTTTTTAATCGATTGAAATTTCCATTTTCTTTCTTTCTTTCTTTCTTTCTTTCTTTCTTTCTTCAGTTTTATCTTCTTTCATTCTACTTTTTTAATCGATTGAAATTTCCATTTTCTTTCTTTCTTTCTTTCTTTCTTTCTTTCTTTCTTTCTTCAGTTTTATCTTCTTTCATTCTACTTTTTTAATCGATTGAAATTTCCATTTTCTTTCTTTCTTTCTTTCTTTCTTTCTTTCTTTCTTTCTTTCTTTCTTTCTTCAGTTTTATCTTCTTTCATTCTACTTTTTTAATCGATTGAAATTTCCATTTTCTTTCTTTCTTTCTTTCTTTCTTTCTTTCTTTCTTCAGTTTTATCTTCTTTCATTCTACTTTTTTAATCGATTGAAATTTCCATTTTCTTTCTTTCTTTCTTTCTTTCTTTCTTTCTTTCTTCAGTTTTATCTTCTTTCATTCTACTTTTTTAATCGATTGAAATTTCCATTTTCTTTCTTTCTTTCTTTCTTTCTTTCTTTCTTTCTTCAGTTTTATCTTCTTTCATTCTACTTTTTTAATCGATTGAAATTTCCATTTTCTTTCTTTCTTTCTTTCTTTCTTTCTTTCTTTCTTTCTTCAGTTTTATCTTCTTTCATTCTACTTTTTTAATCGATTGAAATTTCCATTTTCTTTCTTTCTTTCTTTCTTTCTTTCTTTCTTTCTTTCTTCAGTTTTATCTTCTTTCATTCTACTTTTTTAGTCGATTGAAATTTCCATTTTCTTTCTTTCTTTCTTTCTTTCTTTCTTTCTTTCTTCAGTTTTATCTTCTTTCATTCTACTTTTTTAATCGATTGAAATTTCCATTTTCTTTCTTTCTTTCTTTCTTTCTTTCTTTCTTCAGTTTTATCTTCTTTCATTCTACTTTTTTAATCGATTGAAATTTCCATTTTCTTTCTTTCTTTCTTTCTTTCTTCAGTTTTATCTTCTTTCATTCTACTTTTTTAATCG
The DNA here is from genome assembly GCA_963585895.1 of Sepioteuthis lessoniana. Classification (NCBI taxonomy): domain Eukaryota; kingdom Metazoa; phylum Mollusca; class Cephalopoda; order Myopsida; family Loliginidae; genus Sepioteuthis; species Sepioteuthis lessoniana. Next base: position 45,200,495 of record OY757936.1, on the reverse strand, counting down.
ATTGAAATTTCCATTTTCTTTCTTTCTTTCTTTCTTTCTTTCTTTCTTTCTTTCTTTCTTTCTTTCTTCAGTTTTATCTTCTTTCATTCTACTTTTTTAATCGATTGAAATTTCCATTTTCTTTCTCTCTTTCTTTCTTTCTTTCTTTCTTTCTTTCTTTCTTCAGTTTTATCTTCTTTCATTCTACTTTTTTAATCGATTGAAATTTCCATTTTCTTTCTTTCTTTCTTTCTTTCTTTCTTTCTTTCTTTCTTTCTTTCTTTCTTCAGTTTTATCTTCTTTCATTCTACTTTTTTAATCGATTGAAATTTCCATTTTCTTTCTCTCTTTCTTTCTTTCTTTCTTTCTTTCTTTCTTTCTTCAGTTTTATCTTCTTTCATTCTACTTTTTTAATCGATTGAAATTTCCATTTTCTTTCTTTCTTTCTTTCTTTCTTTCTTTCTTTCTTTCTTTCTTTCTTTCTTTCTTCAGTTTTATCTTCTTTCATTCTACTTTTTTAATCGATTATAATTTCCATTTCCTTTCTTTCTTTCTTTCTTTCTTTCTTTCTTTCTTTCTTTCTTTCTTCAGTTTTATCTTCTTTCATTCTACTTTTTTAATCGATTGAAATTTCCATTTTCTTTCTTTCTTTCTTTCTTTCTTTCTTTCTTTCTTTCTTCAGTTTTATCTTCTTTCATTCTACTTTTTTAATCGATTGAAATTTCCATTTCCTTTCTTTCTTTCTTTCTTTCTTTCTTTCTTTCTTTCTTTCTTCAGTTTTATCTTCTTTCATTCTACTTTTTTAATCGATTGAAATTTCCATTTTCTTTCTTTCTTTCTTTCTTTCTTTCTTTCTTTCTTTCTTTCTTCAGTTTTATCTTCTTTCATTCTACTTTTTTAATCGATTGAAATTTCCATTTCCTTTCTTTCTTTCTTTCTTTCTTTCTTTAGTTTATCTTCTTTCATTCTACTTTTTTAATCGATTGGAATTTTCATTTTCTTTCTTTCTTTCTTTCTTTTTATCTTCTTTCATTCTACTTTTTTAATCGATTGGAATTTCCATTTCCTTTCTTTCTTTCTTTCTTTCTTTCTTTCTTTCTTTCTTTCTTCAGTTTTATCTTCTTTCATTCTACTTTTTTAATCGATTGAAATTTCCATTTTCTTTCTTTCTTTCTTTCTTTCTTTCTTTCTTCAGTTTTATCTTCTTTCATTCTACTTTTTTAATCGATTGAAATTTCCATTTTCTTTCTTTCTTTCTTTCTTTCTTTCTTTCTTTCTTTCTTCAGTTTTATCTTCTTTCATTCTACTTTTTTAATCGATTGAAATTTCCATTTCCTTTCTTTCTTTCTTTCTTTCTTTCTTTCTTTAGTTTATCTTCTTTCATTCTACTTTTTTAATCGATTGGAATTTTCATTTTCTTTCTTTCTTTCTTTCTTTCTTTTTATCTTCTTTCATTCTACTTTTTTAATCGATTGGAATTTCCATTTCCTTTCTTTCTTTCTTTCTTTCTTTCTTTCTTTCTTTCTTTCTTTCTTCAGTTTTATCTTCTTTCATTCTACTTTTTTAATCGATTGAAATTTCCATTTTCTTTCTTTCTTTCTTTCTTTCTTTCTTTCTTTCTTCAGTTTTATCTTCTTTCATTCTACTTTTTTAATCGATTGAAATTTCCATTTTCTTTCTTTCTTTCTTTCTTTCTTTCTTTCTTTCTTTCTTTCTTTCTTCAGTTTTATCTTCTTTCATTCTACTTTTTTAATCGATTGAAATTTCCATTTCCTTTCTTTCTTTCTTTCTTTCTTTCTTTCTTTCTTTAGTTTATCTTCTTTCATTCTACTTTTTTAATCGATTGGAATTTTCATTTTCTTTCTTTCTTTCTTTCTTTCTTTTTATCTTCTTTCATTCTACTTTTTTAATCGATTGGAATTTCCATTTCCTTTCTTTCTTTCTTTCTTTCTTTCTTTCTTTCTTTCTTTCTTTCTTTCTTTCTTTCTTTCTTTCTTCAGTTTTATCTTCTTTCATTCTACTTTTTTAATCGATTGAAATTTCCATTTTCTTTCTTTCTTTCTTTCTTTCTTTCTTTCCTCAGTTTTATCCTCTTTCATTCTACTTTTTTAATCGATTGAAATTTCCATTTTCTTTCTTTCTTTCTTTCTTTCTTTCTTTCTTTCTTTCTTTCTTTCTTCAGTTTTATCTTCTTTCATTCTACTTTTTTAATCGATTGAAATTTCCATTTTCTTTCTTTCTTTCTTTCTTTCTTTCTTTCTTCAGTTTTATCTTCTTTCATTCTACTTTTTGAATCGATTGAAATTTCCATTTTCTTTCTTTCTTTCTTTCTTTCTTTCTTTCTTTCTTTCTTTCTTTCTTTCTTCAGTTTTATCTTCTTTCATTCTACTTTTTTAATCGATTGAAATTTCCATTTTCTTTCTTTCTTTCTTTCTTTCTTTCTTTCTTCAGTTTTATCTTCTTTCATTCTACTTTTTTAATCGATTGAAATTTCCATTTTCTTTCTTTCTTTCTTTCTTTCTTTCTTTCTTTCTTTCTTTCTTTCTTTCTTTCTTCAGTTTTATCTTCTTTCATTCTACTTTTTTAATCGATTGAAATTTCCATTTCCTTTCTTTCTTTCTTTCTTTCTTTCTTCAGTTTTATCTTTTTTCATTCTACTTTTTTAGTCGATTGAAGTTTCCATTTTCTTTCTTTCTTTCTTTCTTTCTTTCTTTCATTTTTATATTTCTATATTTTTGGTTTTTATGTTATTTGTCTTCTTTCCATTTATGTTCCTTTTTCTGATTCTTTTGAAAACTCTTTGTTGTCATGCCCACAATAAACGATATTTCTATTCTGAGTTCATATTTTTCCACTTTTTTTTTAATCCGTCAATTTGTCTCCCCAACTGCGCATTCTCATCTCACATTACATCCTCCATCTTGTCTTTTACTCTCCCGTCCATTTTTGTCACTGGTTTCTGCTCGGTTTCCTCATTTACATAAAGATTTATGAATAATTTCATAATTCGACGACATGATACAATCTCTCTGTCTCGTTTGTCGGTTGTTATACAGCTTTTGTTTCTTTTTTTCTCCATTAAGTTTACGCCATTTTGAATAAAAAATATTCAACTTCTTTTTATTTCAAATGAACAATTATGGATATGGCTATACATAGGCCACCTAAAAAGAGAAATGGAATGGCTTATAGTAGCTGAGAACAACTTCATTAGGACATTTTATATAAAATAATAACATTTTTGTATGAGATATTACATGAAGAATACTTCAATACAAAATATTGCATAAACATACTTCTGCGAAAGATATTGCACGAAAAGTACTTCTGCACAAAATATAAAACAATCTTTGAAATCTAGTAAATATAATTAAGTTCTCTTTTAAGATATTATGTTTTACTAATATGTCTTTTGGCCACAATTAATTCTAACTTGTATTTTTTCATATCATTTATTAGCTGAATTTCATTATATTAGATGGCTTTCCGCAAATGTTTTCGACCAATAGCTGCCATGATCTTCTGGACTCCCAACGTTGCTGTTCGGTGCTTATCTCCTCTCTTTTGTTAGGGGGCCACCTGGTGAAACATCTTTGGTCCTATTACGTTCACTTTCGGGCAAATACCCTTTGGAAAGGTATGAACCCCCTTATCCTCCCAGCTATGGGTTAAATAGCACCACTACTGTTCTTCTAGGAGAATGGCTTTGGCATTAAATAACCTAAAAAGAGTTGATATGCCATTAAACAAAGAAACAAAACCATCTCTGGTCGGAAAGAACTAAGAACAAGCTGCTTTTTGTGTGTACACCTTGTCTTATTTTTTCTATGTTGTCCTTCGAATATTCTATTGGTGTTCATTATTTTACATGTATCACATAGAATTTTGGTTGCTTATAGTCTGGCACATAAACTCTGAGTTGGTTACAGTTTGGTACATAAACCTTGCACTGTTTTCTTTCTTTCTTTTTATCTTCTATCATTCTACTTTTTTAATCGATTGAAATTTCCATTTTCTTTCTTTCTTTCTTTGCTTATAGTCTGGCACATAAACTCTGAGTTGCTTACAGTTTGGTACATAAACCTTGCACTGCTTGAAGTCTAGCACATGAACATTGGCTAGCTTAAAGTCTGGCACATAGATTTTGGATTGCTTAACGTCTAGGATACAGATCTTAACATGCTTATAATCTGGCACATTAACCGAGAGTTCCTTATAATCTGGCATATTAACCTAGAGTTCCTTACAATCTGGCACATTAACCTAGAGTTCCTTACAATCTGGCACATTAACCTAGAGTTCCTTACAATCTGGCATATTAACCTAGAGTTCCTTACAATCTGGCACATTAACCTAGAGTTCCTTATAATCTGGCACATTAACCTAGAGTTCCTTACAATCTGGCACATTAACCTAGAGTTCCTTATAATCTGGCACATTAACCTAGAGTTCCTTACAATCTGGCACATTAACCTAGAGTTCCTTACAATCTGGCACATTAACCTAGAGTTCCTTACAATCTGGCATATTAACCTAGAGTTCCTTATAATCTGGCACATTAACCTAGAGTTCCTTATAATCTGGCACATTAACCTAGAGTTCCTTACAATCTGGCACATTAACCTAGAGTTCCTTATAATCTGGCACATTAACCTAGAGTTCCTTATAATCTGGCACATTAACCTAGAGTTCCTTACAATCTGGCACATTAACCTAGAGTTCCTTATAATCTGGCATATTAACCTAGAGTTCCTTACAATCTGGCACATTAACCTAGAGTTCCTTACAATCTGGCATATTAACCTAGAGTTCCTTACAATCTGGCACATTAACCTAGAGTTCCATATAATCTGGCATATTAACCTAGAGTTCCTTACAATCAGGCACATTAACCTAGAGTTCCTTACAATCTGGCACATTAACCTAGAGTTCCTTACAATCTGGCACATTAACCTAGAGTTCCTTACAATCTGGCATATTAACCTAGAGTTCCTTACAATCTGGCACATTAACCTAGAGTTCCTTACAATCTGGCATATTAACCTAGAGTTCCTTACAATCTGGCACATTAACCTAGAGTTCCTTATAATCTGGCACATTAACCTAGAGTTCCTTATAATCTGGCACATTAACCTAGAGTTCCTTATAATCTGGCACATTAACCTAGAGTTCCTTACAATCTGGCACATTAACCTAGAGTTCCTTATAATCTGGCATATTAACCTAGAGTTCCTTATAATCTGGCACATTAACCTAGAGTTCCTTATAATCTGGCATATTAACCTAGAGTTCCTTATAATCTGGCACATTAACCTAGAGTTCCTTATAATCTGGCACATTAACCTAGAGTTCCTTACAATCTGGCACATTAACCTAGAGTTCCTTACAATCTGGCATATTAACCTAGAGTTCCTTACAATCTGGCACATTAACCTAGAGTTCCTTATAATCTGGCACATTAACCTAGAGTTCCTTATAATCTGGCACATTAACCTAGAGTTCCTTACAATCTGGCACATTAACCTAGAGTTCCTTATAATCTGGCATATTAACCTAGAGTTCCTTATAATCTGGCACATTAACCTAGAGTTCCTTATAATCTGGCATATTAACCTAGAGTTCCTTATAATCTGGCACATTAACCTAGAGTTCCTTATAATCTGGCACATTAACCTAGAGTTCCTTACAATCTGGCACATTAACCTAGAGTTCCTTATAATCTGGCACATTAACCTAGAGTTCCTTATAATCTGGCACATTAACCTAGAGTTCCTTACAATCTGGCATATTAACCTAGAGTTCCTTACAATCTAGCACATTAACCTAGAGTTCCTTACAATCTGGCATATTAACCTAGAGTTCCTTATAATCTGGCACATTAACCTAGAGTTCCTTACAATCTGGCACATTAACCTAGAGTTCCTTACAATCTGGCATATTAACCTAGAGTTCCTTATAATCTGGCACATTAACCTAGACTTCCTTACAATCTGGCACATTAACCTAGAGTTCCTTACAATCTGGCACATTAACCTAGAGTTCCTTACAATCTGGCATATTAACCTAGAGTTCCTTATAATCTGGCATATTAACCTAGAGTTCCTTACAATCTGGCACATTAACCTAGAGTTCCTTATAATCTGGCATATTAACCTAGAGTTCCTTACAATCTGGCACATTAACCTAGAGTTCCTTATAATCTGGCACATTAACCTAGAGTTCCTTACAATCTGGCACATTAACCTAGAGTTCCTTACAATCTGGCACATTAACCTAGAGTTCCTTACAATCTGGCACATTAACCTAGAGTTCCTTACAATCTGGTACATTAACCTAGAGTTCCTTACAATCTGGCATATTAACCTAGAGTTCCTTACAATCTGGCACATTAACCTTTCTTTCTTTCTTTCTTTCTTTCTTTCTTCAGTTTTATCTTCTTTCATTCATGCTTATAATCTGGCACATTAACATTGTTTAATGTCTTATCAACCTTTGTCGGTTATTTAATGCCAAAGCCATTCTCCTAGAATAACTGTAGTGGTATTATTTAACACATAGCTAGGAGGATAAGGGGGTTCATACCTTTTTCAAGGGTATTTGCTCGAAAGTGAATGTAATAGCGTGACAGGAGTACGAACTTGCTTACTACGATTCCGCAGTCCATCGCTTTAACCATTACACCACGAGGACACCCCCTTTACGGCCATAGACCGATAATATTATGATAAAGAGCAAGTGAAATTAAGATGAAATGAATTCTAGTCCAAAAGGAATAATGTTCGACATTATATCGTCTTCTCAAAATTCAAGAGTTGTTTGAAAGCTTACATTTGAGCAAACATCGATAAGCCTAATCTTTTTTCTTTTCTCAAAACGACACACACACATAAAGAGAAACAGCAAACGGTTTTGAAATAGAAAAATATTATAATAAAATATTAAAATAAAATACTAAAATGAAATATAAAAATAAAATTATAGCAAATTTGGTAATAAGTAAATGACAAATAAAACGAATAAATAAATAATAAAGATTATTTAAAAAAAAGACTTCATCTTTCTATGTAACATAAAAGAAATCAAAGAAGCAGGTGAGATCGTATAACGTCTGCATCAGTCATTTTTTATATCTTGTGTGAAGTCAAAGTACATTCTCGGAGAGTTTTTGAACATTGGAGCGTCTCTGTGGAATCGTTCGTTGTGTTTTTTGATTTGACTATAGTCAGATTCCATTCTCAGAACAGCAAGAAAAATTAATAAAAAAAGAAAAAGGAAAAAAGAAGGGCAAAGAAACCAACCCCAAACACAACAGTAACCCTCCAGGTAGATGAAGAGACGCAATTTTTTGAGAAGGCAAACATTCGTACTCAAAGAACTTTCGGTTTATCGGTTTTGGAGTTGAAATTATTGGGCATCATACACAATCGCAGAAAAAGAATTCAAAGACGAACAGAAATCGACTAAACACTCACTTGCACTTACTGATATGTTACAATGCTGCAAAAATTATTTGATAGAAAGACAGACAGATAGATAGATAGATAGATAGATAGATAGATAGATCTATTTCTTTCTTTCTTTCTTTCTTTCTTTCTTTCTCAGTTGGTTGATATCTATCTACCTTTCAATTTCAGTTGGTTCTTTCTTTCTTTCTTTCTTTCTTTCTTTCTCAGTTGGTTGATATCTATCTACCTTTCAATTTCAGTTGGTTCTTTCTTTCTTTCTTTCTTTCTTTCTTTCTTTCTTTCTTTCTCAGTCGGTTGATATCTATCTATCTACCTTTCAATTTCAGTTGGTTCTTTCTTTCTTTCTTTCTTTCTTTCTTTCTTTCTTTCTTTCTTTCTCAGTCGGTTGATATCTATCTATCTACCTTTCAATTTCAGTTGGTTCTTTCTTTCTTTCTTTCTTTCTTTCTTTCTTTCTTTCTTTCTTTCTTTCTTTCTTTCTTTCTCAGTTGGTTGATATCTATCTATCTACCTTTCAATTTCACTTGGTTCTTTCTTTCTTTCTTTCTTTCTTTCTTTTTTCTTTCTTTCTTTCTTTCTTTCTTTCTTTCTTTCTTTCTTTCTTTCTTTTTCAAACTGCTTTTATCCATCTCAATTTTTTTTATATCTATCTATCTATCTATCTATCTATCTATCTATCTATCTATCTATCTATCCCATTCTGTTCATTATCTATTAATCCCAGTCGGTTCATATTGTATCAATTTATCTATAACATTCTGTTCGTTATCTATCTATCTATCTATCTATCTATCTATCTATCTATCTATCTATCTTAGTTTTAAATCTGTCTTCCAATCCGTTTAGATCACACACACACGCGTGCACCCAGAGAAAGTACGAGAGAGAGAGAGAGAGAGAGAGAGAGAGAGAGAGAGAGAGAGAGAGAGAGAGAGAGAGAGAGACCCAATTTAGGCGCTCATGGCGAAACGGTTATCGTCGTAAGAAAATGTACCCGACTACATAGAGGCTGTTTGCATTTCACATAGCGCTGGTACGTTTGCAAGAAGGTATGAATTGAACTTTTCTTCTGTCAGCTATGGGTAAATAGTTAGACTCTTTAACCGTGGCAAGAAATCGAATAGTGCCACATTCTGCTTGTGATGGTGGTGTTGGGAAAAATACATATCTAAACAGTTGAATACAATGTCTAAAACTAAAGCGGCAAGTTCATATATGAATGCACCAACTGTATGTAAAGTAAACACACACACACACACACACACACACACACACACACACACACACACACACACACACATATATATATATATATATATATAGAGAGAGAGAGAGAGAGAGAAATGTATAGGTATTTTATACATATATATAATATTACATGGTACAGTCTGTGTCCCTGGGTTTAATCGTCAGACGATTGTTGAATGCATGAAACCTAGGGACACAGACTGCATAATATATATATATATATATATATATATATATATATATATATATATATATATATATATATATATTCTATCATTGATATTGAGCTCTATTTAACAATACTGCAACATTTAATCTTCCATTAACGCATCAAGTGAGCAAGTAAGAACCATAAACCTCATATATATATATATTTTTTTTTATGTGTATATATATATATATATATAGGAATTTTTAAAGGTTGTATATATATATATATATATGTGTGTGTGTGTGTGTGTATGTGTGTGTGTGTGTGTGTGTGTGTGTGTGTTTAATTTCTTGGTAATGAATAGAAACACTTAGTCAATAACTTATATTTGTATGTTTCTGTACATATATGAACAGAGGTTGTTGATATTCACTATTTCCTTATGCCTTTGTCTGTGAAGTTAATTCTCTTCTTTTCTGTTTTAAAGATGTATTCATCAACAAACGTTTCTCGTTACTAGCATGCCGCAGTGAGTGAAGGAGGAAAGAGTGGGTGTGAGTACTGGAACAATATCTTCATTCAAAACTATTTTATCTGCAGAGGCTATCGTGGTAAAAAGCGGTTACCTGAATAGACAACCTTGACAGAAACTGCACACACACACACACACACACACACACACACACACACACACACACACACACACACACATATATATATATATATATATATATATATATCTGAGCGTCGTTCAAAAAGTTCAAAGCCGCACCCAGAAGGAATTGGAGAGTTAGAAGTGTCTTGGAAATGTCAAGCATTTTTAGCTTGTGCTTTGGCGTCGGCATTCTTGGGAACCATCTTGCCGACAACTTGCTCATCCTCAATATCTCAGTTAGAAATGTTCAGTTATGTCTCTTTTTTCTAGAAGAGGCTTAAAACTTTTTGAATGACACGCGTGTGTGTGTGTGTGTATTAAGTGATGGCATATATATGTGTGTGTGTGTATTAAATGATGGCATATATATGTATGTCTCAACAACAAATTAAACCAAAATAAATAAATATATAAATATATATTTTTCAAGTCTCAATTACTTATAGTCTCATTCATTAAGTTTCTCACTGACAATATTAAAATGTTTAAATTCATTTTTTTGAAAAGAATAATTAATTACCTTTTATAGACAGTAAATCTATCTTCGAAGAAAAATACTGCCATATTTGAAATTAGTGATAGACACCAGTAAAATCGAATGGTAAACGTCACAGAGCTTAAGTTCAATTTTCATTCATATACATCTATACATATAGTCGCTTTCCGACCATTGTCGAAGGAGGCACGAAGGCTCCCTTTTCAATAGCTACTACACTAATATGTAGGGGAGGATGCAACCCCTTTCCCTGGATTGCTTCACTTACTTTTAATCCGTACATTCTAATGCTGAGTGTTAAGCAAGGAGGTATCAAGTGTCATTTTTTCAGTCTTTGGTATGACTCGACAGGGGACTGAAATCTGGACTCCCGGGCGAAGTAGCGAACCCTCAAATCATTATACCAATGGGCTGGTAATATATATATATATATATATATATATATATATATATATATATATATACAATAAATAAGTAACCGGCTCATTGGATTAGTGGGTAGAGTGTTCGCCAACGGTCCGGTAGACCTGGGTTCAATCCCAGGTCGTGTCATACTTTAAAAATGGTACTTGATACCTCCTTGCTTAACACTCAGCAATATAAGGTATGTATTAAGGGTAAAGTGGAGAAATCCAGGGAAAGGAGTAGCGCCCTCCCCGACACCGCGGTGTACTCGCTATTGAAAAGGGAGACTTCTGGTCGCCCTCGACTACGGTCACCAACTTTACTTACTTATATATATTTAAAAGCATGGAAGCTTATCTGCGACCTCTGGTTTCATGCCGTCTTATATTTATTTATTATGTAATAGCTCTATTACAGATATTGAGCTCTCTCCAAATTATACGGCATTAGGTCTGCCAGAAACCCACCAAGTGTGATAGTGAGAACCATACACTGTTGTAATACATACATACATGCATATATATATATATATATATATATACATATATATATATACATATATATATATATATATATTACAACAGTGTATAGTTGTCCAAATGCCGTATAATTTGGAGAGTGCTCAATACCTGTGATAGAGCTATTATATAATAATGAATAGAAATAAGACGGCATAGCATATAAGCACCCATGCTACTATATATATATATATATATATATATATATATATATATATATATATATATATATAATTGATTTATAATACCTTAAATATCTAACTTATGATATAATTTTATTCCCCGGTATAACGGTAAGAACTTCATCAAAATTTGTTCATCATCTGAAGAAAGCTAGTTGAAATAAATTGATAATGGATTAAATCTGTTGAGTTTATTGAATATATATATATATATATATATATATATATATATATGATGTCGTGCTGGAAAATTTATAAACCAATTTCGCCCGGATATCATAACATCCATACGGTAACTTGAAACAAACTATATAGACAAAAGATATTGTGACTTGAAGAATTTACTTTTATCCCAGAACGGGGTCTTATTTTCGCACGTGTGAAGACGGGGCAGGTTGGCACTTGACCTCTTGTAGCATAAGTCCCCGTTCAGAGTTTTTTTCTCAGGCATATAAGAACTGGCATATTATGTGGGGGATTAATTTATGACCAGACTGACCGCCGCTGGCAAGGGGTTCCAAATTTCACACTATACACACACCCACCAGGTTGCTAGTCTTCTTCCCCTAGAGCAATGGAAGATATGGACCTCTAGGTTTAGACGTAATAATATTAATTATAGTAGTCGGCAATTCCGGTTTCCCGTATAAGAATTTAAAGGAATTAATAGGACAATTTTAAGCAAGCGTAGCATAAGGTGACACGAAGCTGGAAAAGAAATATGACATAGCAAACTCGTAGAAGACACTGCAAAGAACTACTTCGACCACGTGGGAACATTAAAATATATCAATCTTTTACTACACATAGATATACACCTTCAACGTGTCAAATATATAATAAATGAACAGTCCATGAACATAAATGTCTTTCTTCTTTTCTTGTCTTTCGTTTTTCTTCAAATTGAGAGAGAGAGAGAGAGAGAGAGAGAGAGGGTATATAAAATTGGGTATAAGGAGAAATGGTCTCAAAGTTTACTTATCTTTTTTCTTTGATGGAGTTCCTGTGGAGAATATTTCCTCTTTTACGGGCTAATAGACTTTATGCTATTTTTCATACTGGCTTGAAGAACTTGACTCCTTCGTGTCCGAGAAATTTTTTTGTCTTCTTCTACCCGGAGTGCTGGCTTTGGTTCCGTCTGCCACGAACCCTGTCCAACAACTAACTTTTTCTTTTTCTTTTTTTCGCTGACGGGAAGAAGGTGCCACTTCCGTTTTTAGGGTCCAAGCCAATCATTTGGCTTCTACCTTCTTCCTTCCCGTGTCAGGCGACCCGAGGGAGGTCAGCGAGTACAAACATCTGTTCTTAACGTTCATTCTCTGATGGCTTGCTACTGTTAATTCAAACAAGAGGATAGTAGTAATCATATTTCTATCTTCTCAATGGGACACCACGTGACAATATCAATACTATTTAACCAAACTTGTCTAATGAAGAAATGGTATACAACAACAACAACAACAACATACACACACACGTATATATATATATATATATATACATTTACCCGCTCATTGACATAATGGTTGGAGTACTCGCCAATTGTCCGTGAGACCTGTATTCAATCCAAAGACTCAAAAACAGGTATTTGATCCCTCCTTAACGCTCAGCATTATAAAATACAGATTAAGGGTTTTTGGAGCAATACAGGAAAAAGAATAACGCCCTCCCCTACACTTCAGTTTAGAAGCTTTTGAAAAGGCAGCTTTCGGGTTGCTCTCGACTATGGTCGTCCTACTTATATATATATATATCATAGCAGGAAATGGAATCGGCTCCCCGAATCCAAGTCCTTGACTGAGTTGTTTGTATTTCACACCTAAGACCCTTGGGAACGTCATGAATCGATCTGATTTCTCTTTCAACAATGCATTAATACTTAGAAAGACTGTTTAAGAAAAGGGAAGCTGAGAAATTTAACTAACAGAACCCGCTTAATACTGACCTTGTGTTACATCCAACCCATAGTAGAGGGGTTTAAGTATATATATATATATATAAGTTTGGAAAGTGTACACTGAAGATCAATCAGTTTCTTGACAATACGATCATTATACCAATATATATATATATATATATATATATATATCTGTGTGTGTGTGTGTGTGTGTGGTTGCAAAACCCACATCTTCATTGGTTCTGCCACTGATATTGAGCACTTTTGATAGTGTACACGCAAAATCATAGGCACTTGGAGACTGTCAGTTTTTCGACAAAGTGATCATTATACCAATATATATATGTGTGTGTGTGTGTGGTAGTCAATCACACATCTTCATTTGCTCTGCCCCTGATATTGAGCACTTTTTCACTATAAATATAGCAAGCCATATAACTAAATTGTGTATATATGTATATATGGAGAGAGAGAGAGAGAGAGAGAGAGAGAGAGAGAGAGAGAGAGAGAGTGTGTGTGTGTGTGTGTGTGTGTGTGTGTGTGTTTGCTATACTCATAGCTCAATATCAGTGATGGAACATATACATCTAGCTTAGACGAATCGACGAATAATTACATAGGCGAGAAACTGTCGGTTACGGAGCGCCACTAACTTATATATATATATATATGTCTTAACCTATATATATATATAGAGAGAGAGAGAGGGAGAGAGAGAGAGAGAGAGAGAGAGAGAGAGAGAGAGAGAGAGAGAGAGAGATTTTCCGTCTAAGTAATAACCCATTCTTTTCTTCGTCAATAGTAGCAGGCCAAAGGCGATAAATATTTATCAGTGAACAAGGAGAATTGCTTTCATTGCTCTGAAATTCGAATCATTTGTCTACTTGCCCAATATAGTTATTCTGGAAGTGGTGCTACTATTGAAGACGTAAAATTCAGATTAAAGAAAGCTAGTGAAGCCTTTAGAACCTTATGACGTGCTTAGAAGTTAAAAGATCTAAAGACGGCCATTAAGTTGATGGTCTTTAATTCGAATGTTAAATCAGCCTTTCTGTTTGGTTTAGACAGAATTCTGGAGATTGACGGAAATAAAAAGTTGGCGGTCGTAGTCAAGGGCGACCCGAAGGCTCCCTTTTTAATAGCTACTTCTCCGATGTTCAGGGGACGGTACTACTCCTTTTACTGGATTGCTCCACTTTACCCTTGATATGTACGTACCTTCTAATGCTGAGGGTTAAGCAAGGAGGTATCGAGTACCTTTTTTTGAGTCTTTGGTATGAGTCGACCTGGGATTAAACTCTGGTCTCCCGAGCCATTGGCTAACACTCTACTCACCGGGTGGTACCGAATAGCCAGAAAAGATTAAGACCTTTTAGAAAAATTCTTGTCATATTAAATGACTATGGTAGACAGATTATGCAGTCTCTTAAAAAAGACTCATAAGCTAATTGATTAATAAATCGTGAGAAGGTGTCATCATCATCATGTCGCGCCATCAGTTCAGATCTCCCTGACCCTCTTTCGCCATCCCGCTCTATCATCCATTGCTTCCGGTAGGTCTTCAAGGCTACATACTTTATTGGCACAGAGCTGTTGTATGTAGGTTCTTGCTGGCTGTCCTGCTTTTGCTCGTCCATGTGAAGAGGTTCACAGAGTACATCACTTACGAGTTCGTCCCTACTTCTCCAGCAGTGTCCCACATGTCTGGTTCGTCTAACTTTGATAGTTTTCCTGATGGGTGGTATGTGGCCGTACACCTGCTGCTTTGTGGGGTATTACCTCCAGGACTTGTCAATATTGCTCACAGCAATCTTGTGTAATTGCTGTCAAGCTTTTCTACATCCGTTTAGTTAGCGTCCATGTAGTGCATCCATACAGCAGTATCGATACGACCACTGCTTGGAAAAAACTGCATTTTATTTTATCAGTCAGGTCCGACTTCCATATGATCGATACCTTATCGTTAGTTGTCCATGCCTTTGCTAGTCGCGTGTTGACGTCTGTCTCGGTTGATGAGACTCTGTTTCCGAGGTTGGTGAACTTGTCCATTAGTTTCAGAGAACTAACATTTAGTGTGGAGATGTCGCCTCTTTGATTAAAGCACATGTATTCCGTCTTGTGTGCATTGACTTGGAGGCTGATACCTGCAGCTGTTGTATTTTGACCTTTGACCCGGCCAAAGATGCCATTCCAAAGTGATGCGCCGGAAGGAAGTGACATATTTCAATGACCAGTAATCGAAAGAGATCGCGTGGGCGGATTTGGCTGATGAAATGGGACAAGGTAAAAATCCCATGATACACTCATAGACTGATGCAACGGAAGAGAGTGACCTCTGAATTGCATGACAGTTATTTCCGCTTGATGACGATCAAACATGCCATTCCAAAGATTGAGTGAGCGATTGAGTGGGCGTTGAACTATTATATATAACTCTGTCAAGACAGGAAGTCATACTGTTGTGGATCAGAGAATTGCTGATAAGATGTGGTAGAGAAAGCCCAGCGGAGAGG
>OY757936.1:45134985-45179985 GCA_963585895.1 Sepioteuthis lessoniana | reverse complement strand
GATATGCCATAAAACCCAAACAACCAACTAACCAACCAATATAACTGGCAATTTTATACAGAGTGGAGCAGAAATAAGGGAACAGTTTATAATAATATAACAAAAATAAACGTTTATAAAAAAAATCCAAAGAACAATCAAATAAAGATGTTTTGTTTCGTGTAATATTATTAACTGATTTATTGCTCCTGTCCGACTCTTTAGATACCTACCAAGGGCATGTTTACTGTGTGTGCTTGGTGGGCGCTTCACACTCACTAAAGATGTTAAATTCATCCTGAATATTAAGCTAATCCAATAATCATGGATTATAATGCGTATTTGTCCCAAACCTGTCCGCCATGAACAGAATGTAACGCAAAGTCACTTGTCGAGCGCAGTAAAACAAGTTTGAATTTGAATTGACAATTTTCCTTTTCCTATATTGGTTGCCAAATCAAGACTAGAAAAACTCTGTTAGCTCCATGGTGATAGGAAACAATTTTTATTTCCTGTTATGAAATATTTCGGTTGTTTTTTCTGAGATAGTACTGCACATTGCACGCGACTAGTCATATGATCATATACAACTGAAACTGATGATTTCCTAATGACTGTGACAAAGAGTGTATTCGACAAATATGTATTTTATTGAATTTTCGGCGAAAAAGTAAAAATTAAATGTTTGTGACTCTAAAATTGACATCAAAGGCTGATCACAACTTAATGTTTTTGTCTCCATCGAAAAGCGAAAATGGCCTTTGAATCCAAACAGGACACTTCACATCTGGAATTCGATCTTAGAATTATCGGTTGTTTTCTTTTTTTGATCGACCATCGGATTGTGTGTGCATATTGCGTGGGTGGAACGAAATGTGTATATAAGAAAATCCTTTTTGCATGTGAGTGAAGTCTAGCCAAAATTGCGGAGAAGAATGCATATGTGAAACCCTTGTAGACCATTCACACAAAAAACAGACAGGACGCAAAACTAGCAGTCTCTGAATCGTCATTACTTCACGTTCTTATTTGATTATTTTGGTCACCTATATTAAATATACCATATATTAATCCAGATTAGTGTTCCTAATAACCGACTAAGGGCCTAATTGGTAGAGTGTTCGCCAATGGTCCGGGAGACCGGGGTTCAATCCCAGGTCACGTCATACCAAAGACTTAAAAAGGGTACTTGATACCTCCTTGCTAAACACTCAGCAATATAAGGTCCGTATCGAGGGTAAAGTGGAGCAATCCGGGGAAAGGAGTTGCACCTTCCTCTATACCTCTATATAAAGGAGGTGCCCGTGGTGTAGTCGTTATCGTCGTAGGAAATGAACACGGCGACTCGAGTTCAAATTCTGGACGAGACTGATTGCATTTCACATAGCACTAATACCCTTGGGAAAGGTATGAATCCAATTATTCTCCCTCCAGCTATGGGTAAATAGTAGGACA
Source organism: Sepioteuthis lessoniana (assembly GCA_963585895.1). Classification (NCBI taxonomy): domain Eukaryota; kingdom Metazoa; phylum Mollusca; class Cephalopoda; order Myopsida; family Loliginidae; genus Sepioteuthis; species Sepioteuthis lessoniana. The sequence goes on along the minus strand of OY757936.1, from coordinate 45,178,551 downwards.
GACTAGGTTCTTCAGCCTTGGTTAGGCAGCTAGTCTAGGAGAAGGAAAACTCTGAATTCAAACCTGTTAAACTCCGCTTAAAAATTGACCTTGTGTCATATCCTGCCCGAGCGGAGGGGTTGGTAAATAGTACCTTCCTCTATACCTCGGTGTTGTAGCTATTGAAAAGGGAGCCTTCTGGTCACCCTTGACAACGGTCGCCAACAACTTAGTGTTCCTAATTTCTTCTGGCAGGAATAAGAAAAACTTCTCAACAGGTTATCAAGTCGAATAATTTTATAATACGGCCTACGGACAAGAAAATAAAAATTGACACAACACTAGATGATTATTGGCTGACCCAGTGACTATATATCTAGAAACGGAAAAGGTCGAGATATCAAAACAACCTTAAGTCCAAAGTGAGTGGTAAATATCTAGATAATAGCAAATCTATATCAGAGAGGTCCAGAAGACATGTAATAGTGGATTACGGTTATATATATATCACAGGACGGATGGGAGAATAATAGGAGTATAGGAGTGTAACAAAAATAAGTAACGAAAGGGGAGCAACATTCCACCCGAATGTGTTCATTTTGCATTGAGGGAGCGTAAATATAGATTCGCTGAACAATTTATTTATGAAAATGGCATTTTTGTAAGAAAAGAATTGTGGAGATAATTTTCAATTTAAGTATTCATCATTGATCTAACTTTATGAAATCTTCATGTTATATTAATTGGTTGTCAAAAATATTTACCGTATTTGACGGCATATAAGGCGCATTTTTTTTACTAAAAATATGTTAAAATTTCCCTGCGTCTTATACGCCATATGTAGGTTTACAATTTGCGATAATCGACCAAAATTAGCTACCTAGCGCCTCTTATTAGTTTAGACATTACAGTAACTTTCATTTACCTTTTGTCATTATTTAAAAGGCTGTTAAGCAGATTGAAATTATTAACATTGATAATATTCATTATATTAATTTCATCACGTTTAATTTTGTTTATTTTGTTAATTTTGTTTTTTTTCTTGATTTGCCCAGCTGAAATTGGGGTGCGTCTTGTGTATATATTACCATGCGACTTATCTGCCGTTAAATACGGTACTTTTCAATAAAGATAAATAGTTGTAGAAAACTAATGTCAGAGTAGGAGATTCAGGCTGATAGCACAACATTTGACAATAACAAAAACAATTTTTCAATAGGAATGCATTGGAAATAGTTTTCCCAGAAGAATGCATTAAAAGGGGTTTTACGAGAGGAATGCATTACAAAGGGTTTTAGAATAGGAATACATTAGAAAGGGTTTTACTAGAGAAATGCATTTGAAAGGGTTTTAGTATAGCAATGCACTACAAAGGTTTTTTTTCTAATGAATTGTATTACAAAGGGTTTTAGAATAGGAATACATTAGAAAGGGTTTTACTAGAGAAATGCATTTGAAAGGGTTTTAGTATAGCAATGCACTACAAAGGCTTTTTTTTCTCTAATGAATTGCTTTACAAAGGGTTTTAGAATAGGAATACATTAGAAAGGGTTTTACTAGAGAAATGCATTTGAAAGGATTTTAGTATAGCAATGCACTACAAAGGCTTTTTTCTAATGAATTGCATTACAAAGGGTTTTAGAATAGGAATACATTAGAAAGGGTTTTACTAGAGAAATGCATTTGAAAGGGTTTTAGTATAGCAATGCACTACAAAGGCTTTTTTTTCCTAATGAATTGCATTACAAAGTGTTTTAGAATAGGAATACATTAGAAAGGGTTTTACTAGAGAAATGCATTTGAAAGGGTTTTAGTATAGCAATGCACTACAAAGGCTTTTTTTTCTAATGAATTGCATTACAAAGGTTTTTAGAATAGGAATACATTAGAAAGGGTTTTACTAGAGAAATGCATTTGAAAGGGTTTTAGTATAGCAATGCACTACAAAGGTTTTTTTTTCTAATGAATTGCATTACAAAGGTTTTTAGAATAGGAATACATTAGAAAGGGTTTTACTAGAGAAATGCATTTGAAAGGGTTTTTCGTATAGCAATGCACTACAAAGGCTTTTTTTTCTAATGAATAGCATTACAAAGGTTTTTTTTTCTATAGAAATGTACTTGAAAGAGTTTTGTATAAGAATACATTGAAAGGGTTTTACTATAGGATTGCCTTAGAAAGAGTTTTAGTATTGGAATGCATTACAAAGGGTTTTTCTGTAGGAATGTATTGGAAAGGATTTTAGTATAGGAATAGATTGCAAATGGTTTCTCTATAGGAATGTTTTAGAAAGGGTTTTTGTATAGGAATACATTGTCGATGTTTTTACTATATGAACAATGATGGAAAGATATTGACGCTATAAAGGTTTTGGAAAGGGTTTTACTTGGAAAATGCCTTGCAAATGATTCTATCATAACAAATTATTGGAAAAAAATTACTTGAGGAATGAACTAGGAAGGGTTCCATAGACAGATACATTGTAAATGATTTTTGCTATGATAATGTATTGGAAAGAAATTTAGGAATGAATTAGAAAGGGTTTTGCTTGCTGAATTCATTGTAAATGATTTTAACATAGGAATGTATTGAAATAATATTTACTAAAGAAATGCATTTGAAAAGGTTTCACAATAGGAATACATTGTAAATTATTTTACGATAGGAATGTATCGGAAAGATATTTGCTATAGGAATATTTTAGAAAGAATTTTTACTTGAGGGATATATCGAAAGCAATTTTACTAGCGGGATATATTGTAACTCCTTTTACAAGAGAATTTCTCTTGAAATGGTTTTTACTGTATGAGTGGAATGAAAAAGGTAAATAATTTTCTTCTAAGGATGCAGAGGAAAGGTATATACAATAGGAATGAATTGGAATCAGGAGAATACTTTACAGATGATTTTATTATAGGAATCTATTGGAAAGGTATTAGATATACGAATTAATTGGATTATGTTTTATAAGAGGAACACATTATAGATTATTTTACAATATTAGAAAGGGTTTTACTTGAAGAAATATTTGGTTTGGTTTGGTTTTATGGCATATTAACCATTGTTGGTTATTAATGCTAAATCCATTTTTATACATATAAACAGTTCTATAGTTTCTTCCAAGCAGCGGTCGTGTCGATATTGCAGTATGGATGCACTATGTGGATGCTAACTAATCGTATGGAGAAAAAGCTTGACGGCAATTACACAAGAGTGCTGTGAGCAATATTGACAAGTCCTGGAAGCAGTACCCCACAAAGCAGCAGGTGTACGGCCACTTACCATCCATCACGAAAACTATCCAAATTATACGAACCAGATATGTGGGACACTGCTGAAGAAGTAGGGACGAACTCATAAGTGACGTACACCTGTGGACCCCTTCAAAGGCTGGACGACCAGCTAGAACCTACATACAGCAGCTCTGTGCATATACGGGATGTAGCCCTGAAGAACTGCCGGAAACAATGGACGATAGAGAAAGGTGGTGATAAAGAGTTGGGGATATCCGTATTGATTGCGCGACATGATGATGATGATGATGATGATAATGATTATTTCAAACAATTCAGTCTAGTATAAGTATAGTTTTTTGTTTACACACAGTTAAATGTCAAAACAGTTCTATTTCAAACAATTCGGTTTAGCCACCCACCAAAAAACAGTTCTACAGTTCTATTTTTAAAAAATTCAGTTTTCCATGCAAAAACAGTTCTATTTGAAACAATTCTGTTTAACATAAGTACCTGGGGAATGTAAAGGAAATTACTGTTTGTATTATAGTAAATTACAAAGCTTTTTTTTCAGATATTGCACAAGGTCGTATGAATGGTGCACCCATCGAGAATCGAACTTACACGTGAAGACTTACTTGTCTAGCTTGCTAACCATGACACTACCCAGGGTGCCCATACTGTTTGTATTATGTTTATGTTAGAATAGTAGGTCCAGTATAGTGATTCTTCTCTGCAACAAGAACTACCGTATACGACTATTCTGTTTTATTCTGTCTCTTACATTTGCATTTAAACCCCTGAGTTTTGTATTCACACTATACAGGCCGAGTGATCGCATTTACTAACATTTGCTTAGTTTGGATGAATGACAGGAATATGAGGCACCCAGGGTAAGTCGAATTTACTCGCAATGGCAGACCGCTAGAAACTTACTAAGAAACGCTTTATGGTAATTACTTTGATGTACCGTATATTGCAGTGTACGTCTTTAAAGCCGGAAAAAAGTTCGACAAAAATAGAGGTCGGCTTATACGGCAGGGCAAAAATCCAAACCTTTATCACTGGTTGATAGAGAGATCAACCAGAGATAAAAGATAAAAGATAAAACTTATTCGGTAGAGCTAAAATCATAACCTTTATCACTGTTGATCTCTCTGTGGTAAAAACGTAACTTTATACCTTAACGAGCTTAAACAAGGGTGACCCGAAGGCTCCCTTTTCGATAGCTACTACACCAAGGTGTAGGGGAGGGCGCTACTCCTTTCCTTGGATTTCTTCACTTTACGCTTGATTCATACCTTATAATGCTGAGTGTTAAGCAAGGAGGCATCAAGTACCATTTTAAAAGTCTTTGGTATGACTCGACCTGGTATTGAACCCAGGTCTCCCGGGCGATTGGCGAACACTCTAACCATTATGCCACACTGGTTGATATCTCTGTGGTAAAAGATCGATTTATACTGTATAGATTAAATCATTACCTTTATCATTGCTTGATCTCTCGATGGTAAAAGATCGATTTATTAGGTGATGCTAAAATCCAAACCATTACTGCAAAACGGTCAGACAGTTGAACAGTACTTAAAGAAAGTTGATACACATCATTTACGCTCAACTACTGCAGACTGCCACAAATAATTCCAACTTAGAATTGTATTAATGATCATATTTAACAAATTAATACTGAGAACAATTCAAAACAAAAGCAAAAATGAAACTGTTATACAAATTAAGTATTGTATTAACTCCTATATCACATGTCATTTCCAACAGCCGATGCACTGACTATAAGCAGCAAGGGGAATGTCATAGAACTCAAGCAGCCACTCAGACAATTACAGTGTGCAGTTTCATGAGAGCACATTTGATTGTAAATTCATATGAAATATAATCTGTAATGTCTAAGATTTATATGCTTCATCTATGACTAATGTAATTCTGATTTTAGAGAAAGTTTTCGTACATCATACGCTATTGGAGTCAAGACAAAGTAAAACTTAAATTCGTCAGCTCTTTGCAGACACTAGGTGCCGTCTAAAGGACTTAACAAGGGCAATGATCGATAGGGACGATCCTATTTACCAACCCCTTCGCTCGGGCGGAATATGACTCAAGGTCAATTTTTAAGCGGAGTTTAACAGGTTTGAATTCAGAGTTTTCCTTCTCCTAAACTAGTTGCCTCACCAAGGCTGAAGAACTCAGTCTGTCCTACTATTTACCCATAGCTGGAGGGAGAATAATTGGATTCATACCTTTCCCAAGGGTATTAGTGCTATGTGAAATGCAATCATTCTCGTCCAGGATTTGAACTCGTGTCGCCGTGTCCATTTCCTACGACGATAACCATTACACCACGGGCACCTCCAATATGATGGATAGGGACGATAGTGAGTAAGAAGCTATTGGAATTAATGTAATTCTGATTTTAGAGAAAGTTTTCGTATATCATACACTATTGGAGTCAAGACACTTTAATGAGACAATAGTAGTTTATTGAAATACACAGAATTGACATAATTTGTGTACAACATTTAGAATAAAGATTACTTAGAAGTTACTTTATTGATTATTAAAACCATGATTCTATCGGTAGCCTACTGTATTTTGTGGGTCGACCTATATAGCAGGTATCGGTCTAACCCAGAATTCTGAACTAAGAATCTTGAGGTCGAATTGTATGCCAGACCACTATGTAGTCCGCAATTTACGGTAGGCATTTTTGATAGAGGTTTTAAAGATAGTCATTTATGATAAAAACTTTAGCTTACATGGGAAGAGAAAAAAATATCGAACGCAAAGTGAGAATCGAACTCATTAACAATGGTCTGATAGCCTATCTCAGTAACTATTATACAACGTGAGGTGCCTACATAGTTTTTACGGGTGATAAGTGATGAAAAATAACGTTTACCCATTTCATAGTATGGCTGTACAACCGGACAACATTTCAAATATCTTTCACCATCTGATAATTAACCAAAACAGTTTAAATCAGTTAACAGACATTTTAATACTGACTAACTGTTGATATCTAAGGCGTAATTATCTGATTATTGTGTGTCTCAGCCTCCACACATATTTAATTCATATTTCTCGTTAAGCACAAATCGATTAAAATTGTTATCTAGTATTAATCATTGGTTTATTCTTTTATTAATTAATTATTAGAAGATGATTATTTAATTAAATTAGCTGCACTTAATTTTGAACAAATTCTGGAGGCAACAACCCATAAGATAGCAGTTGCAAGACCACTAACCTCCTCTCTTACAAACCTTCCTAGTAAGACGAGCAAGGCATGCTGGGTACTGCAGGAGTATTACTTCTGAACTCAAAAGTGAGGTTATCGCATGAACTCCTACACATGGACACACCAGTGCTAGCCGACAAAGTAAAACTTAAATTCATCAGCTCTTTGCAGACTCTAGGTGCCGTCTAAAAGATTTAACAAGAGCAATGACCAATAGGGACGACAGTGAGTAAGAATCAAGGGAATCCGTGCTATTGGAACACTTAGTTGATGATGACGATGATGATGATTCAATAAAGTCTCATGGTAGTAAGAATAAAGCAATTATTTTGAAATATTTTTCAAATTTAATGAAAATGCAAAAAAAAAAAAAAAAGATTGGGGAAATTCTTCATAATATGATAATGTTATCTATATACTGATATGGTTGTAATTATCAACTTACCTACGTTCGTTAACGGGATTTGGTGAGCATCACGCTTAGACGGGAGTGAGATGGATAGATGAAGTGAAACCTACATCATGCTCATGCGCGAGTCAGCAGGTGAACCATGTTACATAATTGATAATTAGCACATCATTTCTTCCTGTGACGTCTTTGCCACAACGCCTGTTCCAACCAATTGCTTTCCACCACGCTCTCGCGCTTTCATTGAAATGCCACAGTAATATTGGCTGCGTAACTATCAATTGCCTCATTTTTTAAATCATAAAATTTGTACTTGTAAATAAAGATGCAGTTATAAAATTTCTGCAACTGGATAGCATATCCATGCAGTTAAAGATAATAGAATACAATATTAGTTAAAGATGATAGATTGCCCAGTCAGCTGGGGCTGTAGAATACACTGACTGCACCTCTGCAGAGGGGTAAGACCCCCCTAACGAGTGTCCTGTATATGACTCTAAACAATCTGATGGTGAGGTTCCAGCAGTGCTGGAGTTTTGGGGAATGCGGAGTACCCTTTCATTGCCATCGCTCCCAGGTCCACCCTGGCCCGGAGTGGCAGCACCTGATAGGGCCTTATTTATGGGTTAAATAGAACTAACAGCATACTTATGCTAAAATGAATTGAGTTTTCTGAATAGTTTGAAATAGAAACGTTTTTGACAATAAAACCGTATTTACATTTTAAACTGCGTGCTTATGCTTAACTGAATTATTTCAAATAGAACTGTTTTTCGACATTAAAACTGTATTTACACTTAACTGAATTGTTACATATAACTGCTTGAATAGTTTGAAATGGAAATGTTTTTGACAATTAAACTGTGTACTTATGCTAAACTGAACTGTTTTCAATAGAACAGATTATTTACATAAAAATGGATTTGGCGTTAAATAACCTACAAAGGTTGATATGCCATAAAACCCAACAAACCAAACCAAACCTAAAGATGATAGAATGCAATATAAATCTATAAATGTCAACATTTATTTACGAGCCTTCAAGTTTTTCTGTACCTCAGTTGTTTGAAAACTTGTCCTTCAATAAAGAAGGTCGTTGAAAATACGAGAATCATTTGATAAACAAGGTGAAATACTACCAAAGGAAATGGTAATAGGAAGCACTGTTTATAAGTAAAGTTGGCGGCCTTATTCGAGGGTGACCCGAAGGCTCCCTTTTCAATAGCTACTACATCGAGGTGTAGGGGAGGGCGCTACTCTTTTCCTTGGATTGCTCCACTTTACCCTTGATACCTATAAGGCTAAATGTTAAGCAAGGAGTCATCAAGTACAATTTTTTGAGTCTTTGGTATGACTCGATCTGGGATAGAACCCAGGTCTCACGGGCCTTTGACGAACGCTCTAACCATCATGCCAACGTCCGGTTTATAGTTGAACCTTTTTCAAGGAAATCAATAGTTTTAGGTCCTTTCACGTCCCTCAAGAATGTTAACATAACTTTCTTTATTGACTGTTGCATCCGGAACTGTTTTTTTAATGAAGAGTCAGGGTTTTTATAACCCATGGACTGCTTTTCGATTCAAGCTCCTCGTGGCAGACTATTATTTAGCTAATTTGTTAACACTTTTTTTTTACTGAAACATGCTTCTCTGTACACGTCACAAATTCTTCTCTAAATTTTATATGGTTAACACTTCTTAACTACTAAAGATCTGAAGACAGATCTCTGTTCAAGCTTGGAGTACTCTTTTTGATCTGCCGCCATTTTGAATAGCCTCAAAAGAAAAATTTTCTTCGATTGAAATAATTTTTCGTATAAACCACATCAAAACAATGCATAGTTTTTGTATTCTAAAAAACGTGTTTTTTAGATTCCCACATTTATTGAATAACCCACGTTGTATCCGTATTTACCAACCCCTCCGCTCGGGCAGGATATGACACAAGGTCAATTTTTAAGCGGAGTTTAACAGGTTTGAATTCAGAGTTTTCCTTCTCCTAGACTAGTTGCCTCATCAAGGCTGAAGAACTCAGTCTGCCCTACTATAACCCACATTGTATCGATAGATAGGGATATTTGCGAAATAAAAGACAAGATTTTGAAATAGAGACAGAAATTTTGAGTTTTTCGTTGGCCCAAGCGCGTAATTTTGCGAGTAGATGTATTTTATGAGAATATGGTGGTGAATCATTTTTAGCAGAAGTACCTCCCACGTTTTGAACTGTAATCTGTGTGGGGCATCTTAATTCAGGTTTGTGATAATTATAGCTCCACTTAGCAAATGTCTGATGATTTTTTTGTTCAGCTAAGGTTAGTTACGATCATTAGCTTGGACCCGAGCATGGCTTGGACCGGATCAAAAATCGATACTGCTATGGGGTGAAAATTCTATCTGGAACAGTATCATTCAGACGTAACATGAAATGAACGCGTATCTGAAAACAAAAATGGTAAGATATTAGCTAAATGGAGCTACCATTACCTCTTGCCTACATTCAATTGCACTTAACAGGTGACAGTTTAAAATGTTGAAAGTATTTCTATCGAGTCATTTATATACACATATGTGTGTGTGTGTGTGTGTGTGTGTGATAGTATCAACAGCCCTGGCTAACAGTCAGTTTCTCACCTCCGCGATCATCTGTTCAAGAGTTTATATCAACATGCGGTCTGTCATCAATATGGAACACACTTTATTAATAAATATAGCAACCTATACCCTTCACTTTCGAATATAGCAAGTTATATATATATATATATGTATATGCAAATAAGTTGGCCGACCGTAGTCACGTTGACCCGGAGGCTCCATTTCTAATAACAACTACACCAAGGTATAGGGGAGGGCGCTACTTCTTTCCCTGGATTGCTCCACTTAAACCTTGATCTCTACCTCATAATGCTGAGTGTTAAGCAAGGATGTATCAAGTACCATTTTTTTAGTCTTTGGTATGACTCGACCTTAGATTGAACCCCCGTCTCTCAGACCATAGGGTAACATATTAACAATTACGTTAATTGGTCGTCACAATATGTATACATAATAGTGAGGAAAGAGAGTGCTTAAAAAGTGGGTAACAATTTTTAAAAAATTCCCGATAACCTTATTAATCAGAATTGATTTGAAATATAATGTCCAAAATTTTAGATTCTATACATGGCTTTGTGTTTCATGCACGTTGATTTTTTTCTATCGTCAAATTGATGTCAGTATCGAGTCTGTGAAAAAAGAAAAAAAAGAAAAAGAAAAAAATAAACAATCCCACAGAGTACTGATATTCATATGACTATCACCTAGTATTCGTGAAATTCCTATTAATGATCAGTATACTACTTTGTGAAAATTTTGATACACACACACACACATATATATAGGGTCAACCCAGGCACTAAATACAAGGACATCACTGCACAAGAGTAATATCAAAATAGAAGAAAACAGAAAATTAAATGTTTTGAAACACCTATACCAATGTAAGTAAAAAGTAAAGTTGGTGATCTTTGTAAAGGGCGATCCGAAGGCTCCCTTTTCAATAGCTACAACACCAAGGTGTAGGGGAGGGTGCTATTCTTTTCTCTGGATTGCTCCAGTTTACCCTTGATCATTACCTTATAATGCTGAGTGTTAAGCAAGGAGGTATCAAGTACCATTTTTGAGTCTTTGGTATGACTCGCCCTGGGATTGAACCTAGGTCTCCCGGGCGATTGGCGAACACTCTAACCATTATATAGCCGAGGTAAATTTTAAATAATGCAAATTTATCAAACCAACGACTACACGCTACTTCAAATACTACTTTAAACCAAAGTTAAATAAAACATGAATCGTACACACACACAAGGGCGTGCTCCCGGCAAGTGCCCCGGGGCCTGTTCTGAACTTCGGTCCGGAGCGTGGCCCTGGAAAAGGAACAATGGCAGACTTGGGGCCTTTAATTAGGCACCTAGTTTCGACTAGGCTACCTTCGGGTGGGCGAGCTGCATTTTTGTCTCCTTTGTCCCCCATGCACGGCACTAGACCAAGCGTCTAGTTTAAGCCGTTAACTGGCATACGTGCCCGGACCCACATTTGGGTTCGTGAAACCGCTTGCCTCATCAGGCTCACATTGCACTAAGTGAGCCGATGAGCAGCACAGACAAGCAGGGTTCGAGTCTCGGCTCCTTCCCGACCTTCCCCTCCCCTTATCCCCACTTTAATTGGCCTTCGGGCTTTTGACCTTGTGTCAAGTCGTGTCTGGTGGGAGGCAGCGACAAATACTATCGTACACACACACAAATGGAAATAGGCATACATACATATATATTTCTAACTTGATATATATATATATATATATACACACAAAAAAAAAAAAGCATAATTAAAAACTATTCACTTTGCCAACAAGAGTAAGATAAAATATCATTGAATACTCATTAACTAGACCTTATTCCAGACATATTCCCAGACGAAAGCATCAAGCTGGAAACACACACACACACACACACACACACACACACACACACACACACACACACACACACACACATATATGTATGAATATATATATATATATATATATAAAATAGGATTAAATTGAGAATTCATCATCATCATCATCATGTCGTGCCGCCAGCACGGATATCCTTGACCCTCTCTCGCCACTTCTCCCTATCATTCATCGCCTCCGGCAGGTCTTCTGGGTTACATCCTGTGTCCTCACATAGCTGCTGTATGTAAGTTCGGGCTGGTCGTCCTGCTTTTGCTTGGCCATATGTGGGGGTCCATAGGAGTACGTCACTTACGAGCTCGTCCTTGCTTCTCCAGCGTGTCTGGTTCGTCTAACCTGTATAGTTTTCGTGATGGGAGGCAAGTGGCCGTACAGTTGGTGTCTCGTGGGGTGTTGTCACCAGGCCTTGTTCAATATTGCTCTCAACATTCTTGTGTAGTTGCCGTCAAGTTTCTTCTCCAACCGTTTAGAAAATGTGAAAAAACATATCATATATACCTACTAATCATTAAAAGTGTAACTGATTAATAGGTTCTAAATAAATTTGATTTAAAAAAAAAAAGTTAAATTAAATTAAATCCTGAAATTAATTTAATATAAATTTTACTGTATCGTTACGTAAAGTTATTGAATAATTCTTTTTTTTAATTTAATATTAAATCTATAGTTTTAACTTGAAAAATAATGAAAATTAAAAAAAAAAAAATTTTTAATTTAATTTACTAGAATTCTAACCGACAATAAAATAAAAAAAAAACGGAAGTAGGCTAAATTAGTAGGCTTCTATCCCCTCCCACCTGTCCTGTGTCTATTCTGATTTATTTTATCCATAAGATCTGAAAAAGTCCTGTTAATTTTTTTTTTGTGTTTTTTGATTTTTCAAAAACGCATAACAGGATGGAAATAAATTTATAATCCTAATGTGACCAGTTTGTTGTTTTTTCTTAATGAAATATATATATATATATTTCATATATATATATATATATATATATATATTTCATATATATATATATGTATGTATATATATATATATATATATATATATAAAAACTTATATATATATATATATATATATATAAAAACTTACATAGATATGTGTATACATATACAAACACAAAAACTATAAAAAAGGGAAGAATTTTCAGTAAATTTAAAACCACACTGTCACACACACAAAATTCCCCAAGACAAATACACACACAGACAAGAAAAATAACTGAGAATTAATCTTTATTTATTGCGGACTTTTGCCCTCGTGGCGCAGCGGATAGAGGCGTTGAGTCTCTACGGTTCCTGGTGAGTATTGTCCGAAGATAGCGGTTTCAAATCCTGCCCAAGCCGGCCAGAGGTTTACTTGGTCAAAAACATGGTGCGATTGACAACAACTATGGAAGGCAGTAATTATTGGGGATACGGCTACAACACTCAGCATTCCTATCCAAGGTTGCGGTAAATCACCTGAAGAAGGCCAGAGTTGAAATTTGGCGTAGTGAAAGAAGAAACAACACAAAAACTACCAAGATGAGGGCAAAAAGTCCGCAATAGATAAAAATTAATTCTCAGATTAAGAAGCCTTATCTCAAAATGATTCCAATTAAAGACAATCAGAAAAATAATTGTTAGTGAAACCCAAAACCACTCCAACACACACACAACGACAAAAACATATCAAAGAAGGGTAAAGCAGACTAAAGTAAACACAACGGAAAAAGGTAGAATAACCTCTATATAAAACCCACAACCAAACGGAAAAACATTCAAACAGCAAACAAGAGTGAGTTCGAGTCTCATTGAGTATCCCATTAACAAGGCCTTGAGCCACATATGTTCTCTGACGAAAGCAACTAGCTGGAAACATACTCACATATAACACGTATGTAAGAACAAAATAAATAAATTCAAAAATATAAATCCCTTCGTGGACATACCTATTTTAAAATATATATATAAGATATAAAATAAAGCCTGATGCCCTAAAACACGTATTAGCTTGGAAATATCGCAGGTATACAATGATCTATGAAGTATCAATTAATGTGTTTGTAGAAAGAATAAGCGAGAAAATGGAAAAGTAGACGTATAGATCGATTGATTGATAAATAGATCGATAAATGATTACAAATGGATTAGGATCAATTGATCGATCAGCCAGAATACATAATGGTCATCGTGATTTTTGAATAAATTCATTTAAGCCTAATTGTGGTTGATTTTTCGATTGACAATAGATCGACATTCCAATCGATAAAACATTAGCTCTGGTCTACCGGGAATGGTTGATCAGTTTATTTCACAAAGACCCCGAGAATTTTTGGCTTTTATTTTTTTCAAAGAGGGATTCTGCTTTGTACATATGGCATTTGGCAGCATGGCCAAATTTTAATTTCTTGCATAATTCCTAGTGGATTATCTTTCCTACCCAGTGGTGCCTAATCTTGTATTCGTTATGACATTTAGCTGCTGTTGCTTGTTAGGCGATTATCTGTTTCATCTTTACCAACACATAACATATATCATTCTTATTTTTACATTTATTTATTTTTGCTTGAATAAAATTAGTTGTTGTTGTTGTGTTGTTGCTGTTTTTCTTCTTCTTCTTAATAATAATAATAATAATAATAATAATTAGAATTATTATCACTATTAATTTATATATATATGTATATATATATATGAATATATATATATACATATATTATTATATTATATATATATATGTATTGTGTGTCTGTGTATGTGTGTGTATGTTTGTATATAAACACACACACAGAGACGCACACACATACAGATATATGTGTGTCTGTATAGGAATATACGCACATGTGTATTTATACGGTCCGAATACAACCCCTATATACGTGTGTGTGAATGTGTAAGTGAAAATAAGTGGAAAAATGGATAAACCAAAACACTTTTCGACTTATTTTTTCACATCTTTTTGGATTTACCAGATCTACCATTTTCCATATACTTCAATAAGTTTCCAGACTTTTTTTCGTATGGGCACTTTTATTGAGAGTACACACATGAAACTCTAGTCCCCTTGCAAGTAATCTCCTCCAGCTGCAATGCACTTGTTTTACCATCCCAATAACTTCTGGAAGGCCCCATAGAAGTCCTCTTGTGTGAGCGTGTCAATGACTATCGTCACAGCCTCTTTCATCTCCTCAATTATCTCATAACGATTGCCTCTTAGCTTAGGGAATAACCAAAAGTCACAGAGAGCAAGGTCTGGACTATAGGGAGGGTGAGGAACTGTCTTGATACCCATCTTGCTCAAATAGTCTGTGACAAGGATGGAGTTGTGGACTGGTGCATTGTCCTGCTGGAAATGTCACTGACCCGATTTGAAGAGTGCTAGCCGCTTCCGACGGAATCTCATCCTGAACTCCCTTAAAACCTCAATAATAGTAACCCTAACCATTTGGTCAGTCAACTCTGGTGTATTGACTTCCTTACTCCTCCCACACCTCTCATCATCCCTAACAGACTCCCTGCTTTCCTTGAATCTCTTATGCCACTCAAAAACTGATGCTCGATTCATGCAAGACGCTCCAAAAGCAGTCTGAAGCATTCCGTACGTTTCTGTGGCATTTTTTTCCAAGTTTAAAACAGGATTTTATTGCATATCTTTCTTCTAAAGTGTTAGATTGCATTTTTGAAACTCACCAGCTGTGACAATCAGGCTTTAGTAGGGTATATTCCAATTCCTGCTGTAGCTGTTCATTTGAACCTGAAATCATAAGATGTGTAGCAGTAACATACTGAATTTTCAAGAGTCTACGACAATTTCAAATGCCAGTACAAAAGTCTGGAAACTTATTGAAGGTACCTCGTATATATATATATATGTATTACCGAACAAGTTCCACATTCTCTTCTGTTTAGAAAACCCTTTTTTATTTTTCATGTTTTATATATATATATATATATATATATATATATATATATATATATATATAAAGTAGATTTACGTAGATCTGACAAGATGATAGAAAATAAGAGGAAAACTGTATATATTAAAACACAGACAACGGATTCAGTTGAGAATATTTCGTTCTTTCTTTATTGACAGAACTTTTTCAACTGAGAAAATAGTTTAGCAAAGAGGAAATAGATAAAAGTGAACAAAATTGAATATGAGTGGAGGATAGGGTCTAAAGGCAAAAGAGAGAAGAGGAAAGTGAGAGAAATAGATTTAGTATGGACTGGTGGTAGGGGTTGTTGGTTTTGACTTGATTGCTGTGAGAAAAAAGAGATATAATATGAGGAAGGGGGAAGTAAGAGGGTGGAATGGAAGGGAAGTAAAAGGGGAAATTGCGATATGTATATATGTACCCCCACCCTTTAACCTTAGATCTATTTCTTCCCCTTTCCTTGTCTGTCTTTTGTCTTTAGAACCTACCCCCTCTCATATCTACTTTTGTTCACTTCTATCAATTTCCTCTTATGCAAAATTAAAAACTGTTTCCTCAATTGAAAGAGTTCTGTCAATAAAAAAAGAACGAAATATTCTGAACTGAAACCGTTGTCTGCGTTTTAGTATATCAACTTTTCTACTTATTTTTCATTATATATATTGTCATCCACAGTCTGTTTGGTTGTATCATAACTCTTCAATGTGACTAGATATGCAGGAAGCTTCAAGCTGGGATCGAAACCTGCCCAACTTTACGTTAGACTTAGTATCTTACCGCTCAGTCATCAGGCGACCTAGATCACCTGTGGAATTATTACGTATTATGTATTAGCTTTAGCTTGTTTACATTTCTCGTTACTGGATACCGTTGTGCTCAATTTATTAGAAGAGTTTTGCTTTACGTGGTTGGCATCCCTTTAATTCTTTCGCCATAGCGCTCAACCCCTGGGAGGGGAGCGTATATGTTGTCATCCACAGACATACTGTTTTGTTGTATCATTTCTTCAGTGTGGCTAGACATACAGGACGCTTCAAGCTGGGATCGAAACCAGCCATTTAACACAGTGGCCTTGAAAGAGGAATTGTTACACCATTTCATCATTTTCTCTCTGTCTCTATCTTTCTGTCTTATCTATCTATCTATCTATCTATCTATCTATCTATCTCCTTCAATCTCTCTTACATTCCCGTCTACTCTCTCACCCCTGGTCTCTCCCCTCTCTTGGTCTGTCTCTCTGTCTATCTCTCTTTCTCATTGACTAGAAAATCAGTTTATGTCCTAAACTGTTATGTGGACTTGAACAGTGATCGCTGGCCGGATCGGGTAACTGTTCCGGTCATACTGACAGGTCCCAACCGCCCCAACCACTTGTAGATAATCATTTGAATTGAACTGTGTCTGTATAAAGCTTTCAGGGTTCAGCCGATGGGCAGGAATCTGTATCAAGCTTACATACTTGCATAGATGTGCATAATGAAGGGTGAATGAGTACTTGAGATTGTCTTGTCTTGCATATTTACCAATTCCTTCTCATTCATCGGCAAACACGTAATTCTATGTCAGATAATAGATTATTTCTATGATAAATGTGCGCATGCGTCAATCTCG
This sequence comes from Sepioteuthis lessoniana, assembly GCA_963585895.1. Classification (NCBI taxonomy): domain Eukaryota; kingdom Metazoa; phylum Mollusca; class Cephalopoda; order Myopsida; family Loliginidae; genus Sepioteuthis; species Sepioteuthis lessoniana. The sequence continues at coordinate 45,161,658 of OY757936.1, read as the reverse complement.
ATGCCCAGACGATGGAGTCTTCTGGTATTCGAATTTTGTAAATCGTGTCACTGAGTGCATTTGCATCAATAATCAACTTTGTTTAGACATTAATAATTGAATATGTATTCCAAGATAATCATATCAAGATTCACTTTTCTTCTTTCCTTCCATTCTTCTTTCTTTGTTTCTTCCCATCCTTCTCTCCTTCCTTCCTTCCCTCTTTATTTCCTTCCTTATTTTCTTTCTTTCTTTCTTTCTTTCTTTCTTTTTTTCTTTCTTTCCTTCCATTCTTCTTTCTTTGTTTCTTCCCATCCTGCTCTTTTCCCTTCATTCCTTCTTTATTTACTTCCTTATTTTCTTATTTTCTTTCTTTCTTTTTTCTTTCTCTCCTTCCATTCTTCTTTCTTTCTTTCCTCCCATCCTTCTCTCCTTCCTTACTTCATTCTTTAATTCCTTCCTTATTTTCTTTCTTTCTTTCTTTACATTCTTCTTTCTTTGTTTCCTCCCATCCTTATCTCCTTCCTTCATTCTTTATTTCCTTCCTTATTTGCTTTCTTTCTTTCTTTCTTTCTTTCTTTCTTTCTTTCCTTCTTTCCTTTCTTCTTTCTTTATTTCCTTCCTTTCTTCTTCCTTTTCTTCATTCTTTCTTTCCTTGTCATCCTTTCTTTCTTCCTTTCTTCCTTCTGTTTCTCTTTTTCTTTCTTCCTTTCTTTCTTGGATTCGTTATCTGATTTCATACTCTTTCTCTTCGCCCTTTATCACCATTTTTTTTGCTTATATGTCTTATTTTTTCTCTTTTTTTCACTATTCTTAACTCCGTCTTTCTCCTCCCTATTGGTTGCTGTTGGAATATGCGAACAGTATACTCGGTAGGGGAGTAAGACTCCCCTCTCTGAACATGGGATGTCCTGGGAATGACCCTAACACTAACCCTAACACTACCTTTTGATGAGGTGCCATTTCTGGAGATCTGGGGATGGTGGAGTACCCTTTCATTGCCATTACTTCTTGGTCCACTCTGACCCGGAGGGCTAGTTCCTGTTAAGATTCAATCTACACACAAAATTGATCTGGTTAAAAATTAGTCTTATTCGATAGGACCTCTTTTTAAGAAACACCCTCTACTGAAGTTATTATGCAAAAATGTAAACATGAAGTACAATGAACGCGATTCTCAAACATCTAAGCGTAAAATAACCCTAGACAGGTTGGCATGCCGTTAAAATAAACCAATCCCTCTCTATGCATATTTACACACACATCTTTTGTATTGTTTGCTTTTCCTTCCCTAATCTATCTATCTATCTATCTATACAAATTAGCCATTTTCGGCTTCAAGTTTGCATTACCAATCTAAACTACCTAAAGACCATTTTGGGGAATACTAAGTGTTAAGGAAGACATTTAGTTGCGTCTTCACTTACCAAGAGCCAATATTTGTATTAGTATGTCCGTTATATACTAACACTGCTTGTTTTTATTTCAGATATGGAACACAGGCCTCAGATTGCTTACAGTGCCTGCTCTTCTATCGAATCTTGCTTAAGTGGCACCCATTTAATATTTACCAGGCTCATATTTGTTTATCTTCTGTGATCTAACGAGAACCAATGCTTTGTAGTGTTACTTACCCATAGAGAACTTGTTCATGGAACAATAGGGGATCCGTTTGTGTATTCTTTCTTTTTCATACTATATATATATATATACCCAACCCCTCCGCATGAGCAGAATGTAATACAAGTCCAATTTCTTTAGCGGAGTTTAATAAGTTAGAATTCAGAGTTTTCCTTCTCCTAGACTGGTTGCTAATCAAAGCTAAAGAACCCAATCTGCCCGGCTATTTTACCATAGCTGAATAGAGAATAACTGGATTCATACCCATCCCAAGAGAATTAGCGCTATGTGAAATACAATCAACCTCGTCCAGAATTTGAACTCGTGTCGCTGTGTCCATTTGCTACATCGATAACCATTACACCACGGGTACCATTGGTATATATATCATTTTACATACAGACAAGTTTCATTTGATAAAATACAGAGTGTAATTAGAAAGATTTCAAGGCGTGTGTCTCTAACTGGGGAGAAATTAGTATTTCAAGATCTGAACAAATTTGGATTCTATCACAAATCTCTTGCCAAAAGAAGAAGAAGAAGAAGAAGAAGAAGAAGAAGACGAAGAAGAAGAAGAAGAAGAAGAAGAAGAAGAAGAAGAAGAAGAAGAAGAAGAAGAAGAAAATAAAAACACGGAAAAAATCAAGAATGATATCTTTATTTTTATTCAGGTTTGGTTTGGTTTCTTTCTTTAAGAGCCTATCAACCTTCTAGGGTTATTTAATGCCAAAGCTATCTTTGTAGAAGGAGAGTAGCGGTACTATTTTACCTTTGGCCGTTTGGGATAAGTGGATTCATGCCTTTCCCGAGGTTATAGGCCCGAAAGTTAACGTTATAGCGTATTGTTATTTAGTCGAGTCCTCACTCACCTAGGACCAATATTAGCATTAGTGTATCCGTGATGTACTAACACTGAACACAACAGAAAACAAAAGATAAATCCATAGACACATAATTTCGATTTTCTATGGATAATATACATAGTAGTGGTATTAAAAGAATATGCAAAAACGCCTTAACCGATAAAACTATAGACGTATTGAACAAGCAGTATGTAGAAGGGGTACAAAAAAGGAAAACTGTTCACTTGATGAGTAGAGTTGATATGACCATGAGGCTTTACTATTCCCTGACAGGGTGAGAAACAACGTCATGGTCAGATTGGTTGGTTGGTTGGGTGGGTTTTATGGCATATCAACCTTTGTAGGTTATTTAATGCCAAATTCATTTTTATACAAATAATAAGTTCAATTTCCAACAATTCAGTTTAGTGTACAAAAACAGTTTCATTGCAAATAATTCAGTTTAGCATAAATACACAGAGTTAAATGTCAAAACAGTTCTAATTCAAGTAATTCAATTTAGCATAAGTACGCAGTTTAGTTCTATTTGAACCATAGATATGCTACCTCTCTGAGCCAGAGTGGACCTGGGAGCGATGACAATGAAGGGGTGATCCGCATTCCCCAAAGCTCCAGCATTATTGGAGCCTCAACATCAGATTGTTTAGTGTCATATCCAAGACAGTCGTTCGGGGAGTCTTACCCGACTGCAGAGATGCAATCGGTGTATTCTACAGCCCCAGCCGACTGAGCAATGGTCATGTTGGGGTTTCTGAATTGTTATGTGACACTTTACTGTTCCCCTGCTGGATATACAGATTATACAAGGATGATATTTATTTATTTTCTCCCTACATCTCTTTATAATTTCTTTATTATCATCTATTTGTTTGCAATACCTCCTTAGGTATCTCCCCTTTTTACTATCTTTTCACATCAACTCGAAAAAATTATCTTTACACTTAACATATGCACTATTGATATAATATCTATATGCAGATCAAATGAGCACCTCGTGTGGTGTAATAGTTGGCAAGTTAGACTAGCAAACATACACGTGTGTGTTCGAGTCTCTTAGGGTACCCTATTCCTACGGCCTTACGCCACATGTAAGCAAAAACTTTGTAAATTACTTTGTAGAGATCAAATTCTGTTAATTAGTTCATCCAATAGTTCCCCCAAACGCCCCCTTAATTTAAAAAAAATAATTTTCCCGTCCTTTTGTTGTGGATTAGAATATGCTGATTGAATCCCCTGTAGAAGAGTAAGACCTCCCTCACCGCCCAAAAAAAGCAGTGTCCTTAATTCAACAAGTAGCTTATGGAATTGATGTAAAAAACTGTTACAGCCAGACATTCAACAGATTTAAAGATTGCATTGGCTTTCGCTGTTTCAAGGTCGAATATATAATAGCTGATTGTAAGGCTATTTTTTACACTGCATCCAAAAATCATAATCATTTTTATAATCAAATCAAATTTCTAAAATGTAAGCTCTTATATAGAATGTAAAGAACAGTATTATAACTTTATTTATTTTCTTGTTCAACTGAATAAATAATGCTAAATTTATGGCTGATATATTCGCAGAAAGCTCTCATTGTGCCCTAGTAAACTGAAAATACACAAAAGAAGCTATTCATAGATGAAAGGTCTCTTCAGGGAATTCCCCCTGTACTTGGCAGCTAACACATCCCGTTTCAAGCATCGATTGTAGTCAGCGAGAAAGTTTACATCCCACCGGTCTTGGTAGCACTCTTCCAGAATGTGAATGTCTTGGTGAAAGCGCTCACCCTGCTCTTCAATCAAATCTCCACAGTTCTTTAGAAAACGGTCTAAGGGCAACCGTAGAAAGTGCAGTTTGACTGACATTTGTGCTCCGAGTTAGCGGAAACTCATCTGTAGCTCTTCAATTTCCTTCACGTATTCTGCACTCCGGTGGTTTCCTAGGAAGTTTGTAATTAGAGACTACACTGACTGCTTGGTGGACAGTTCAGCTTCGCTAAGTGCTTCGTCAAACTTTAGGTGCTTTATGATTGTGTTGCATCAGTTAAGGTTTTCTAAACAAGATGTTCCAGCTGTGTAAACAAGAGAATTGCAGAAGCTGGTCACAATGTTTGAGAGTCGGGAAGAGTACCGGAAGGAACGCATAAGCGTTATGAAGCGTTATATATACACAAATACTCACAGTCGGTCAGTCGATCAGTCAGAAGGACCGTCAAATCAGTCAGTTTCGGAAAACGGTCAATATTGTTGCAATAAACCGATGATGACTTATCCTGGAATGTGAAAAACTGTCTTAATTCCCTCTCACGGTCTCGATATCAGTAGAACGTTGTTCCTGGTGCCAACTGATATTTCTCTTTCAGACGTATACTCAGCAGCTGAGCAGACTCATTTGAAAGGTTCAGGTCTCGTATCAGGTCGTTGAGTTCAGCTTGTGTCAAGGGTACTCTTCTAGCTTGTATGCGTCATCACTAGCCACAACAATAATATTACTATATTCGGAATCAGAGCTATGTTCCATGTTACCATCTGGTTTGGGAATAGGAAGGTCAGGGGCATAAGGGATCGATCTTTTGTAACGTAATGGCCAAGAGATTTCGGTTCATGCCTTTGGGTTTAGTTAGGCTGAGAACCTTTCGGTTCAGCACATGGGTTAGTTACGTGCAAACTTGATGCAGGTGTTAACGCGGGCGGACGTATCACTCAGAGATGTCACGATAGCCCGAGACGATACGGGATGACAGGGTGTGAATGACGTCACGCACCGGAAGCGTGCGGAGGTTTTTGGGAGAATTGAAAGAAAGTTAGGAGAGTTGAAGCTAGACGCCGAACGAGGAGGTTCGACTTTTGGGGCTCGCTGAGGCGAGACGAATTTGCGTGCCATGGATGCCGCATGAGATGGGGACCAGATGAAGAAGCCAGCATAAAAAGATTGTGTCTCTCTCCTTATGTCGAAACCTTTAACTCAAAAGTAATAAAAAGGTTTCGTACCTGAACAAAGAAGTCGTTACGTGTTTTTGAATTTCGAGATTCCTATGTTCTATGTATATATGTTACCAAAATTCGATGTCCATTTCGCACATGGCCCTATCTGGCTATGGTACACATTTAGCTGAGGGAACATCGGGATGTTGGGCATGGTGCTTGTTCTTGCGATTTAGTCCTTTTAGATTTATCTTGCAGAAATAGCAGTCTGTAATGGGATCTTTTCCTTCCCTCAAAATCATTGGAATGGCAAATGGCATATTCTTCCTTCTACCAATCCTTCAATCCCTCAAGTTCTCCACACATGTTTAACAGCAAACGTGGAGAGCGAATGACTTATCTTGATCCCCAAGTTTAACTCCAAAGTAATCGCGATATACCTCCTTCACAAAGTCAGTGATTTTTGCTTGACAGTTAGAAAAAAAGCACATTACTGCAGATATAACAGAACATGTCAGGATTTTTCTTACACTCGCGATCCATTCTTACAGGAATACAAATATTAAGCTCAAAAGAGAAAAAAGATAAATCAGCAGTTACTACGTCGTTGATCCTTGACATAGTACATTAAAAGGGTTTTAAGCTGAGGGATAAGCCCCGCCACTTCTAAGTATGTGGATGTTAGCAGTAGGATGGTATACATTATATTTTATACTAATCATCAGGAGACCACGATCAGCTGTGAAAAGTTGGGTCCACAGGCTTTTGAATAAGCGTTATTATTGTGAACAACTTCAAACACATCTTAAAAACCAGACCTGACCAAACGCAATGAATAGTATTTTTGAATTCAGTATAAGATGGCGATCATATATCACTTGATAAACCTTTGACCTTTTGAAAAATTTTTTAACGCAGGCCAGTGTTATGAACAGTGGCAAAATGAACCTGTAGATATTGGTTCTAATCTAGTAACAGCTTACTGAAAAAGATTGGAAATATTTATTGCTCGAAAAGTATATACAATTGATCATTAATTTTCTGGTGTCATTACCTTTGGACATAAACAATTTTTTTCTTCCGTGTAAAAATTCTTAAAATTATCATTTAAAGTTTCTGTTTATCTCCTGATATTTTACAGGAAACCTTTACATAATAATTTTAGTCATTATTCAATAAATTATGAAAAATGTGACCTTACTAATAATTTGACTATATATATATATATATATATATGCATGTGTGGGTGTGTATGTGTGTGTGTGTGTGTGTGAGAGAGAGAGAGAGAGAGAGTAAGTGTGCGTGTATTTTTACTTAAGCCTCCCCTTGATTAATGAAAAAGTATTTTTAAATGATTTGTTCATTCAACTGTATATATATATATGTTCTTATATATATATATATATATATATATGTGCCAGTGTCTGTAGGAGTGAATATATATAAAAGAGGCTCATGGTCCTTACTTGCTCACTTGTTGAGTTAATGGAGTCCAAATGTTGCAGTATTGTTAAATGGTGCTTAATATCAATGATAGAGCATTTACATATTGAAATATATACATACAAAGTAAGTAAAGTTGACAACCTAAGTCGAAGGTGACCTTAAGGTTCCCTTTTCAATAGCTACCATACCGAGGTGTAGGGGAGGATGCTACTCCATTCCCAGGATTGCTCCACTCTACCATTGATACTTACCTTATAATACTGAGTATTAAGCAAAGCGGCATCAAGTACCATTTTTTGAGTCTTTAGTACGACTCGGCCTGGGATTGAACCCTGGTCTCCCGGACCATTGGTGAACACATGACTCATTACACCAATGGCCTGGTAGTTATATTATTTTACATGGTACAGTCTGTGACCCTTGGTTTCATACAATCAGCATTTTTTTTCCAACAAAGTTTTTTATGAAAATCCTTTTTCGATGAAACCTGGCCAGTAAACTTCAGTTATTTTCTTTGGTTCGGCACACCTGCTTATTGTAAGTATCGAGGACTCTTAAAATATTTGATTTTTTGCGACACATTCGGTCTTCTTTATATATATTTGTGTGTGTGCGTGTGTGTATGTGTTGGGATATATATATATATATATATATATATATATATATATATATATATAAACTTGGTTTTGTATCTTAATTCATGTCTTTTGGAATTCTGAATAAGGAATATGTACAAATAATTTTATCTTGGAATGGATTTGCACAACCTAATTCTTGTTTTCGTTGTAAGTTATTTGTTCTTTACCGGCATTATTTAAGGTTGAACACTTATTTGTTTTGTAAACACCTGCTTCTGATTTATTTGGGTATTAAGCTTTCATAAAACACACGGTATACAAAACGTTCGTAAAGACACCAATCTGTAGACGTTTTTACACCCACACATGTATGTGCATTTTTGTATATATTTGAACACTAAAAAGAAAAAGATACATATCGTAACGTGGTTCAGTTGTGGGGGCGCTTGGACATATCATGTCTTGGGCAGAAATAACCAGGCGGTGGCTATCCTTCTGCTTGACTATTTTAAATAAAGAGTTTTCCTTCTCCTAGATGAGTTGCCATATCAACGGAGCTACTATTTGTCTGTAGCTGGAAGGAGAACTGTTGGATACCTTTCCAAGGAGTACAAGTGCTATGAAAAATGCAAACTGTTGTGTTTTGACCTTTTGACCTGGCCAAAAATGCCATTCAAGGTGATGCACCGGAAGGAAGTGACACATTCTAATGGCAGTTATGAGAGGAAATCGCGTGGGCGGAAATTGGCTGATGAAATGGGACGAGCTAAAAAAATTCCCATGGTACACTCATAGACTAATGCACCGGAAGAGAGTGACCTCTGAACTGCATGCCAGTTATTTCCGCTTGATGACGATTAAACATTCGATTTCAAAGATCGAGTGGGCGTCGAACGATTATATAATTCAGTTGAGTTCGACGAGATAGTTGAGTGCCAGTTGAGTTGAAGATCGGACGGAGTTCCAGACAGTTCGAGAAGAGATGTGGTAGTGAAAGCCACACCCGACCGAGGGGGCCCTCGGGAACCCCGATGGAGTTTGGGGTCCAGAGAAGATGCTGATAAGATGCAATGAAGAAAGACAGCATCCAGCAAAGTGGGCCCTGGGCCTCCGGTTGAGCAGCCCTAGAGAACAAGAAAGACACAACGTGACGGTCATAACAGTGGGGTCAAAATATTACAGTTTATGTTCGGTCTCCAGCTCCCTCTCACACGCAAACCCTGAACAACCCTTTCGAACCCTTGCAATAAAGTGAGAGGTATATATTTTTATAAAGAAATCTTCCTGCGTCGTTTATTACTGCGTCTGTTATCATTGCGTCGGTATGTATCCAGTATATATATAGGTATAGTTCTGCATGAATAAGCAGATGACAATACAACAGTAAACTGCCTCGATCAGGACTTGAACTCGGCATGTTTAGTCCATTTCCTACTGCGATAACCTTTTCCTCATGAGCGTCTTGTATTTGAATAAACAATAAAATGTCTCTTTTCGCCCAGTCGGCCGGCGCTGCAGAATACACCGACTCCCCCAACAAGTGTCCCGGATATGACACTAAACTATCTGATGGTGAGGCTCCAGTAATGCTGGAGCTTTGAAAAATGCGGAGTACCCTTTTATTTCCATCACTCTCAGTTCCACTCTGACCCGGAATGGTAGCACCTTGTAGGACTGTTTGTCATTTAAACTCTACTTATGCCAAAATGAGTTTTTTGGGATAAAACTGTTTTTACATTTAAGTGTGAGTAAACAAAAAACTGTATTTAAATAAATGACCGTGTGTAAACAAGAAACTGTGTACACATGCTAAACTGAATTGTTTGAAGTAGAACTGTTTTAACGTTTAACTATGTATACATATTAGATAGAAATAAGTGAAACCATTCAACTGTATGGGAAAAATTGCTCAAGCTCGTTTAAAAATATCAGTCATATAGTTGCTCAAGCTCGTTTAAAAATATAAATCATATATTTAATATATTTATAAAAAAAGATTTTGCTTTAAATGACTACAATGGCTTATATGCCATAAAACCCGACCAAACCAAACTGAAATGTCTCTTCAAAAAAGAAAAAAGATCAAAAAGTGCTCAAATACTGGCCAGTAGAGCAGGATAAAACCTACATTGAATTAATGTTTATTCACCCCTCTGTAGCTGCCTCAATTTCATGTTTTTTGGTTAAACGATATAATAGCCAGATGGGCATCTCGGGTGATGTAATGGTTAGTAAGTTTGACTAGCAAACCTTCACGAGTGAGTTCGGGTCTTATTGGGCGCTCCATTCATACGGCTTTATGCCACATCTGAGCAAAAAAAAATGTTTAGTAAATTACTGCAATCGCCTGATTAGATCAGCAAACAGGAAAGGAGGCGAATAAAAACTCAATCCAGCGTGAAATAAAAAAAATGGCTGAAGTTTAGAGAAACGAAAGTAGAATAAACAGAAGAGATTATGCAGTGAAAAAAAATATTTGGAGCTCATATCATTTGAATATTCACATTCTTTTAAAGACGTTTTAGCAATGATTATCATATCCCCTAAAACAAAGTAAAATTGCTATTTTTAATTCTCACCCTCGTCTCTACTTCTCGTTTGTGTTCTCGTTTCATGTCCGTTTTCCTTGTTAGTCGGGTGAAGAAGACTAAGATGTCGTCCGGCGTTGGCATGAAACGTTTTTGTCCTGGTGGCGTAGTGGCTAACTTGATAGAGTGCAAAATGGTAGTACGTGAGTTCGAAGTATTTTGATGATCATGAAGTCATCTTTTATCAATATTTTAAAACCGAATTATGACTTCGCCTTTTTAATTTCCTTGTGTGAATATTTTAGAAGACTAGAAAATATTTTTTATTTCACAATTTAATTCTTTTTAATAATATTTTCAGATATTTATCATTCAGAACTCCCCACAAAAAATGTGACAAATGTTGATCGTTTTACGTTGATTGCAATGTAATTTGATTCTTCTTGCGTGATGTTCCTGTTGCAAGCTCACAAAACCAAGTGATTAGAAACATGTATGTTTCCTCAAATATTTATGACAAGTTTTATATATATATATATATATATATATATATATATATATATATGTGTCTGTGTCTGTGTGTGCGTGTGCGCTCATGTGTGTGTGTACGCGCGCATGTGCGTGTGTGTGCATAAACAGTATTTGTTTGTGCCGAAGAGGTAATTCTTTTTCTAAAATAAATCTTTAATTTCGTCTTCGAGATTGAACAAGACAATTTTTATAAGCTTACGTATAACAGAGAAAATACTTTATGAATACCTTTGTGAATATAGATGGGGAAATTCAGATATCGTTTCGGAAGCAGGTGCGTTTTCGACAAAGCAAAATTACATATATGTATCATGTACGTATGTGGGAAAACTAAAAAGTTTTTATGCATATAAATGTGCATAATATGTATGTGCATTATATATATATATATATATATATCATGGTATGCCGCTGATTCTCACTAAGATCAATATATATATATATATACGACAGTCCATTAAAAAGTTCTAAACCTCACCCAGAAATAATGCCTTCATATAAAACTAGAAAAACTGATTCAGATTTTTCTAGTTTCCTAAGAAGTGATAGTGTTTTACCACCACAAAAGTATTCTTCTATGCTCTTCTTTCTGGTGAACCTTAGAACTTTCTGAAAAACCTTCGTATATATATATATATATATATATATATATATATATATATATAAAAGAGGGTCGTATAACAAACTGAAATGCTAAACCACGGATTTTTCACACTGTGACTACGACCATCAGATAGTGGGGGCAATTCGTTTATGTTTCTTACGGAAAGCGTTGAAAAGGTGCGTGCCAGAAAGAAAGGGAATAAAGTGGATGAGAAGTGGAAAGAAGAAAAAGGAGAACGAGAGAGAAGCATCTAAGATAGAATATGATTAGAGAGAGATTGATTGAGAGAGAAAGAGAAAGAGAGACCGGGACAGAGAGAATATAATAAAGTTGATCAAGTGGCAAATGGTATAATCCTTTCCTTATTATGCCACTTTTCCCCAAACTGATTTTGTGGCATTCTTATTCTCCTGCAACTTCCTTTCTTTTTGGTGGGAGCTTTTTTATTGTCAACTATTATCTAAATGAATTAATTGCCTTTCCAATTGATGACTGAGGGATATTCTGCTTGAAACTCAGAGCCACTGCGTGAAGCCCTCTTAATAAATACTTTAATATATATATATATATATATATATATATATATATATATATATATATATTGTTATCCACAGGCACACAGTTTCGTTGTATCACATCTCTTCGGTGTGGCTAGACACATAGGATGCTTGAAGTTGGGATCACACCCAACTTTACGTTTGACTTAGTATCTTATTGCTTAGACAGCAGGCTCCCCACGTCAGCTCGGAGATTATAAGACATTAAGTATTAGCTATCGTTTGTTTACATTTTGCCTTACCAGATAACAGAGTGCTCAATTCACAAGAAGAACTTTGCATTACGCTAGTAGCAGCCGTTAATTCCTTCGCCGGAGTGTTCAACCCCCAGGTGGAAGGAGCGTATATATTATCATTCACAGGCAGACTGTTTCGCTGGGCGTATGTGAATTGATGCGTGTGGATTATTAAGTGAAACTATTCAGAGAGAGAGAGAGAGAGAGAGAGTGAGAAAGAGAGAATGTTAAATTGAAATGTTCTGGATAATACCAAGAAAGAAATCACCTAGAACCATGAAACGTACATGTTATTCTGCATATTCATCCTGCAGTTCCACACACTTTGCACATAGTGTCTCAAGAATGTTTTTATCTCATCCCCCCACAAAAAAAAGGGAGTCAACGAAAATTTTAAGCATCATTACACTTTCAGTTGGGCTGATAAACCTTTCAGCATCATTCGCAGAGAGATAGAGAGAGAGAGAGAGCTATGAAATGATTGATATAGAGAGATATCAAGAGGCTAAGATATATATATATATATATATATATGTGTGTGTGTGTGTGTGTGTGTGTGTGTGAGTAAAAAAACTGATAACAACGATCCAAGTGGAAGGAATGATTTATTGAGAGGTCGACACTATAGCGTTTCGGTTCTACTGAACCATCATCAGGACCATGAGGGGTGATATTAACAATTTTAAGTTAACGATGGATGTTTAGAAATGTGAAATACAAAAACCTAGGAGAAAATATGTATAATAAGAAAAAGTTGGCCGTTTAACTGGCGAATCAGCGTTTGATGTTTTAAATTACGTCATTTGACTTATTAGGAATATTGTATAGAATATATGTACGTTTGTTGAACGAGAAAGATTTTGAATCAGAAGGAAGAAAAGAAAGAAAGCATAAAAAGAAAAATAGAAAGCATGAACATTATGAGATATACGGAAAATATTAACTAAGGATGGAATATTGTAGCTATTCAAAATGTGTTTGCTCAAGTAAAGAGAAATATTATAAAAGCCAGGACGAGTATTTAGGGAATTATGGAATGAGATAGCGGCGGCTCCGAAAATTCGTCTAAGATCTTTATTATGGATATAAGTGAACATCTTAGCAGAGTTGAAGTCAAAGTTATGATTATGTTGAGAAATATGTATATATATATATATATATATATATATATATATATACTAAATAACTCGAGTTGCTGCTTCAGTTCTATCATATTTTAAACTATCACCTGTGTCATTGAATACAATACAAAACAGATAGATATGAATAAGTTAAGATAAATACATATAAATAAGCTAAGATAGATCGAAAGATAGATATGAACAGGCTAAGATCAATAGATTGATGTAAACAGATAGATAGATAGATAGATAGATAGATAGATAGATACGGGGATAAAAGAGGGAGCCAAGTTTCATTTGGGGAAGTTTTTTGCATATATAGATTGAATGATCGGACACAATTGCGCTTACGCATCGCAAATATTTTAATCGATCTGCAATCAAGATAGATCAGTCAACAGAGATCGATTGGTATAAATATACGCCGAATGACGATAATGACTCCCTCATTCATACACATGCATGTACATGAGCATATGTCTACTGATTTATCGATCTCATTATATATATATATATATATATATATATATATATATATATATAATTGCATCATCTCAAACGTGTGTATTTACACGCATCTCACGTTTAAGATACAATTCAAAGACTTTAATCTTTTGTATTTGAATAAAAGAAGAGAATTTGAAAATTCGGTTTAAAGGAAATTATCATTTATATTGTGGAAGAAAATTACCTTAGAGAATACCCAGTTAACTTTGCTTATCTAAAGAGAGACCTGCATATTAACACACACACACACACACACACACACATATATATATATATATATATATATATATATTGCGCCATGGTAATCTTAAAGATCAGTATTCTCGAGTCGCAACTTCTGTAGCCATATGATAGATTAAATGAATCTTGGTTGAAATCAGTTTTTCGGGTCGACATGCCGAGAAATTTTCTTTCACGGCGTCTATTAGGAAAATGGGAAGTTTACTTACCGGCGCCGATCTCCTTTCCATACTTCATGTGACAAGAGTCACGCTTAGTGAAACGTTTATCATCGAATGACTGGAAGCAGCGATCCGAGTTCAAATACTAGACGAGGCTGTTCGTGTTTTAACCTTGGGAAAGGCATGAGTCCATCTCTTTTCCCCTCCTGTTATGAGTAAATAGTAGGGCATATTGGCGTTTTTTTTTAAAACTTTGGTTGGACAACCAGTCGAAGAGAAAGAATAGTCTGAATTAAAACCAGCTTTACTACGCTTCAAACATTGACTTTGTGTCAATCCCTACCAGTGACGAAAAGGCTGGGTAAATCCCAACATGTGATAAGTTGTACTGGGTTCCATGGCACGAGTATCAGGGAATAATCACTGCTCTGACTTAAACCCAGATTTCTGTCCTGACTCAACCCAGTAAATTACCCTGCAATGCAAATAGGTTAATAAGGGGTGGAATTCAAAAATTTATTTCTCAAAGACAGAGTGCCCAGTATGCCCAATTATTTACTACTAACTAGTGGGTGAAGAGAAAAATCGGCACAAAGTGAAACTCAGTCGGTCACGTCCAGGATTTGAACTTGAGCTGCCGTGTCTAATTTCTTCGACGATAACCGTTTCTGTAATTGCCTCAAAATCTTAGCAAATAACTACAGGGTGCGCAAGAAATAATTACCACATTTTAAACTATCACCTGTGTCATGTAAGTAACCTAAGTCAAGTGATACTGATAGCTCTATCTCACTAATATCACGGTGAATTACGATCATGAGTTGGACCGGTGAACACGGTGAGTTTGCTGTTGAAATATTATTTTTTAAAGCTGGTGGATCTGCAATTTCTACACGGAGAGCTTTCGAGCTCATTTCATGTTACATCAGAATGATGCTGTTCGGGATTGAAAATCGATACTGTTATGGGTTGAAAAATCTATCCGGAACAGAATCATTCATGCTCCACTTCTTTTCAGGTCTATGGCCTAAGATATTTGTTTATCTTTTCGATTCCTTTCATTTTTATTCTGTGGCCTGATGGAACGCTAAAAGCCAAAAGATAGCAAGTTATTTTCTTCTTGTTAATTAATATAAGGTCTTACCTTCTGGCTGGATTTGAGGATCTGTTTGTATCTCAAATTCCAAGGCGATATTATGCAATTCATTTTCCGGGACAAATTCTGGTTTGTGCAAATACAATTTTTATCATAGTTGGATATTAATGTCTTGCACAATTCCCAGTGGATCACCCTTCCCCTCCCAGTCATGCCTAGTCTTGTATTTCTTTTGTGATAGTTGACTGCCTTCACTTATCTAATTAACCATTTTATTTCTTTCACTGCAATAACCTAAACTTGCAATTCTTTTGCATATTTTCAATGTTTGGCGTAATTAGTACTTCGATATCATTTTCTGCTATTATTAATAGAGATTAATTAGAGATTCAGGTTCTCTTCTCATGTTTCTCTTCCTAAGCCATAGCCGGGTCCACATTATCAATATTATTTTCAGCTATTATCAATAGTGATTAATTAGAGATTCAGGTTCTCTTCTCATGTTTCTCTTTCTAAGCCATAGCCAGGTCCACATTGTCAGTATTATTTCACTCTTCGACAGTTTTTGGAACCAGTATTTGTTGGAGGTCTTTCACTCGAGTCTGAGTGACAGCAAGTCTCCTTAGCTCTCCAGGACCGTTCTTAGTATTCTAAAAAATTTCAATTCCTCCAGTCCTTTTCCAAGCCTTTGAGGACCGTCCCAAGCACTCCAACTTCAATTGGCATCACTGTCACCTTCATGTTTTACAACTTTTCTTTTTTTTGTTAACTTACAGAAGTCGGGTCTTCCGGCCAGGATTAGATAACCCATTTGTATCTCAAAATCGCAGAGTGATTTATATGTCTCATTCTCTGAGACGAAGTTTGGTTTGTGCATTTACCATTTAGTAGAATGATAAAATTTCAATTTCTTGCACAATTCCATGTCGATCACCTTTCCCACACAGTCGTGCTTAATCTTATATTCCTTTTGAGCACGTAAGCAACATACAACAGTGTGATTTATCGTTTTGTCTTTGTCACCACATAATCTACACTTGCTATACTGTTGAGTCTTATCTATTTTGGCTTCAACATAATTGGTCCTTATGGCGTTGTTTTGTGTTGCTATTAAAAGAGATTCAGCTTTTCTATTATGGTTTCACTTTCGTTGCTATGTCTAGGTATCGTATGAAATTTCACCAATTTGTCGCCATCCAGTTTTTCTTCGCATTTCTGTTACTTAGTTTTTGTTGACGATCGGTTTGTCTTTATTTTGTCGGTGTTGTTACTGGCCACTGTAATTAGTTTTTCTATCTTCTTTTTAATGTAGTCATCGTATTGATGCATCCAGTGTTGGCGAGTCTTCTTTCTCTTTCTTTTCTAGGAACATACAGTCTATCTCTGTCATCTCTGGAATATAAAGCCTTGTGCATCGCCATCAATTTTCTTGTCCTTTGGTCCAATTATCTGAATTGCTCCCTTGTCTATTTTAAAAATAGTACCGAGTATCTTAGAAAGGGAACTGCCCGAGTATTTATCCTTTTGATGAGATTTCTATTCCATTGCTTAATTTCAAGAAACTTTCTTGTTCCTCTGTGGTACTCATTACTTATTTTTGATTTTATCTCCGCTTTTTTTATGGTATACACATCCAGCATTCCTAAGTACTAGTAATTTTCCTTCCTGATTCTTGATTTGGTAGCTCTATTCCTTCTGTGATGTGTTGTTTTCCTCGTTTCATTAAAAGCATAACACCTTTTTCTATGGTTTGGTTTGGTTTGATGGCATATCAACCATTTTATGTTATTTAATTGTTGTGGCCCGGGAGACCTGGGTTCAATCCCAGGTCGAGTCAAACCAACGACTTTAAGAATGATACTTGATGCCTCCTTGCTTAACATTCAGCATTTTAAGGTATGGATCAAGGGTAAAGTGGAGAAATCCAGAGAAAGGAGTAGCGCCCTCCCCTACACCTTGGTGTGGTAGCTATCGAAAAGGGAGCCCTTGGGTCACCCTCGACTATGGTCGCCACCTTTTTTTCTACTTTAATTGTTGTGGTGTTTAGGGGTCAAAATAAACACTCACAGATAAGAGAAGTAGGTTGAAACAAATATGTTACAATACCAGTACAAATAAACAGAATGCAGACGTTATACAACAGTTAGAATGTCCTTCCGGTACTGTCAGATAGCTTGGAGGTTATCTCCCCGTGTGTCAAGTAGAGTCGGTATATATTAAAGAGTAATAGTCTATTACCATGTAGGTAAGTACCATAACATTAATGCCAAATCCATTTTTATTCATATAAACAGTTTTGTTTCAAACAGTACAGTTTAGTAGAAGTACAGTTTTTGTTTACACTCAATAAAATGTAATAAAAGTTCAATTTTTAAAAAAATAGTTTGACATAAGTACGCAGTTCAAATGTCAAAAACAGTTCTAATTCAAACTATTCAGTTGAGCATAAGAACTCAGTTTAGTTCTATTTGACCCACAGATAGGACCCTATCAGGTGCTACCACCCCGGGTCAGAGTGGACCGGGGAGCGAAGGCAAGAAATGGATACTCAGCATTACCCAAACCTCCAGTTTTACTGGAGTCTCACCATCAGATTGTTTGGTGTCAAATCCAGGACACTCATTGTGGGGGTGGGGGTGGGTCTTACCCCGCTGCAGAAGTACAGTCGGTGTATTCTGTAACCCCAGCGGACTGGGCCACCTTCTATAGCAAATTCCGTTCTAATATTCTGTTGATATATTTTTATTGTTTATATCAGATTCTCTAATTCTTTTGTATTTGTTGCCAACAGCTCAATGTCGTCCATGTATGTTAGGCATACGGGTGAGTGTCATATTTACTCACTAATCTGTGCGGCTTGGATTTTCCACATCATAGGTAGACATGATATGGGTCTATAATCACTAGAGATGTTTTTTTCGGAGGTCTTTGAGGATCATTGGAGGTTTTCCCTAAGTTAATGCATCCGGTTATTCTTGCTTCTTGGTGTTTATTCAGTTCATGTGCTAGTTTTTCGTGAATAGACGTGAATTTTTAAAAACCAGAATCCACGTATGCCATCATGGCCTGGTGTTTTCTAGTTCGGTAATTTTTGGAGTGTCTCTCTGAGCAAATGCAGATTTATGCTCCCCACTCAGGGCTTTCTTCGAGTCCTTGCAATACTTTTCCCTTGTTATTTATCCATTCCGCTTTTGTTGGTATGTTGTTTCCATTCTTATATTTTTCATCCAAATTATTTACTTCCTTTGTATCCGGTTATTGGTTGAATTTTCTTTCGTTATTTTGGAATGTCCTGTTTTGTTTGTATTACTTGGTTTTGTCTCCGCATCTTTTAAGTCACCTTTTTTCGCCCATCAATTCTTGATTTATTTCTTCAAGTCGTATTGTCAGACTTGGTTACTATTTTGCTTTGCTCTTCTTATTCCAACATACATTTTTACATTTTTCCTTCCTTAGCACTTTCACTTGTCGCAGTTTTTTTTTTTTTTTTGTTTACCTGTCTTTCTAGCCTGATTTCCTATCCAGGTCTTGTATTTCTGTTCAGATTACTTTGGAGAATACCGATTTTATCACAAACTAATTTCGCTCCAACATAAGTTCGTTCGTTTATTTTAGTAATGTTGTCCGTTGGGCTATTTACTAATAATTTGTTTACCATTTTGATTTCTACCTCAACTTTCTTCCAGTCTTGCTTTCTAAGGGATTGAAATGAAGTCTTTTTTTCAGTTATGATTTTCTTTATTAATGTATTTTATCTTCTTGTGCTAACATTCGCTTGATAGTGCTGAGGTCTGTGGCGTTTCGGTCATCAGAATTTTACTTTGCAATTGGATTAGGGGACACTTGCTTTCTAGTGTTTAGTTGGTTTGGTTTCTTTGTTTAATGGCATATCAATCCTTGTAAGGTTATTTACTGCCAAAGCTATTCTCCCTGAAGAACAGCAGTAGCACTATTTAACCCATATCTGGGAGGATAAGGGGGTTCATACCTTTCCCAAGGGTATTTGCCCGAAAGTGAACGTAATAGCGCAACTGGAGTACGAACTTGCTTACTACGATTCCGCAGTCCAGCTCTTTAACCATTACACCACGAGGACACTCCCTAGTGTTTAGTGTTTCGATTTGAGTCAAAGAGTCTTCTTGATATACCTCATTATTTATTTGTCGAGGGCACCTCTGGTGGTGTAATGGTTAGCAAGTTAGACAAGCAAACCTACATGAGTGAGTTCGAGTCTCATTAGGTGCCCCATTTATTTGGCCTTGTGCTACATCGAAGCAAAGAGCTTTGTAAATTACTATTTATTTGTTGACATATTTCTAATATTTAGAGGTCAGAAAACCAACTTTTCTTCAGTGTCATTTTAGCTTGGTCAGCAAACCTTTGGCTTATACGAGATCTTTCTGAATTTTCCTAAATTTATATCATTCTTCTTCTGTAACCTCTTTGTGTAGGATCGCTCTTAAAATAACGGAAGTAAATTTTTGTTGTCTTTGGTCTATTTTTTCTGTTGCTGTCTCTGAATTGAGCAGATGCTTTGGTCGTTGTTTCTGTGGCAGAAATTAGAAAAGCCAACATTCATAGAATGCTGACCGGGTCTACCAAGTTGTTCATCAAGAGAGGGCCTTCCGATCATGACATCAGATATGTAATCTGAGTACCACATTGAAATGGATTTGGATTTGTCATTTGGGAGGCGGGAGGGGTTGCATAATGTGCCTATAACAAACCCAGGGGTGCCCGTGGTGTAATGGTTATCGTCGTAGGAAATGGACACGGTGACACGAGTTCAAATCCTGGACGAGACTGATTGCATTTCATATAGCACTAATACCCTTGGGAAAGGTATGAATCTGATTATTCTCCCTCCAGCTATGGGTAAATAGTAGGGTAGACTTGATTCTTCAGCCTTGGTGAGGCAACTAGTCTAGGAGAAGGAAAACTCTGAATTCAAACCTGTTAAGCTCCGCTTAAAAATTGACTTTGTATCATATCCTGCCCGAGCGGAGGGGTTGGTAAATAGGATAACAAACCCAGAGGTTGATTTTCACTTATGCTCCTGGCATAGATACGACCTGATAATCTTCATAAGCGCACATTTCTGTGGGTCATGAAAAATAAAATAAGATAAAAATGAAAATTAATTACACCTTTAAAATAAATAAGTTTTAACTTACTGTAAGTCCGCAAAATACTTTTATCATAATTGCTATGCTCGATACCATGTATTTGAGCTCGGAAAACGTTCATTTTTGGTTATTTTGGTTTGGTTTGTTGGTTTTATGGCATATCAACCTTTGTAGGTTATTTAACGCCAAATCTATTTTTATGTAAATAATCTGTTCTATTGAAAACAGTTAAGTTTAGCATAAGTACACAGTTTAATTGTCAAAAACATTTCCATTTCAAACTATTCAAGCAGTTATATGTAATAATTCAGTTAAGTGTAAATACAGTTTTAATGTCGAAAAACAGTTCTATTTGAAATAATTCAGTTAAGCATAAGCACGCAGTTTAAGTGTAAGTACGGTTTAATTGTGAAAAACGTTTCCACTTCAAGCTATTCAGTTTACTCAATTCATTTTAGCATAAGTATGCTGTTAGTTCTATTTAACCCATAGATAGGGCCCTATCAGGTGCTACCACTCCGGGCCAGAGTGGACCTGGGAGCAATGGCAATGAAGGAGTACTCCGCATTCTCCAAAGCTCCAGCACTGCTGGAATTACACCACCAGATTGTTTAGTGTCATATCCAGGACACTCGTTGCGGGGGGGGGTCTTACCCCTCTGCAGAGGTGCAGTCAGTGTATTCTACAGCCCCAGCTGACTGGGCAATTGGTTATTTTCGGTCGAATCATAGCAAAGACTCAGAAAATGGTACATTATTTCTCCTTGCTTAACGCTCGTCACTATAATGTATGGATCAAGGGTAAAGTGGAGCAATTAAAGGAATGGAGTGGCACCCTCCCCTACACCTCGGTGTAGAAGCTATTGATAAGAGAGCCTTCGGGTTGCCAACTTGACTTTACTTTTAGGATTTAGTCATTTGGTTTTGGGGAGATTCCAACCCATTTAAAATTTTTGGCAGTAGGATTCTTAATTTAAGTGAAGATTACAGCATTTAAACTTGACACATTTAATAATAAACGCAGGCAAACGGAATTTGTGATAATGGTTCTTTTACTCTTTTGAAAGTTTTTCATATTCGCATCAGGTGATGGTCTTTCACTGGACTTTGAGTGACAGCAAGTCTCCTCAAGTCCCCAGGACTCTTCTCAGTATTCTGGCTGATCTCATGAGTGCTGTCGTTTGGATGGTCACCACTTGTGTTCTTATTTCCAATTCTTCCGGTCCCTTTACAAGTCCTTTGGTAATTGTACCGAGCGCACCGATTACAACTGGTGTCACCGTCACTTTCATGTTCCATAGTTTTTCAGATCCCGAGCAAATTTACTCTGTAATTTGCCGAGACGGCAAAGTCCACAATTCTAAAGGTTCTCTGTTTTTTATTGACTATCACTAGGTCTGGTCGTCTGGTCGAGATTAGGGGATATGTTTGTATATAAAAATCCAATAGAAGTTTGTATGTCTCGTTCTCCAGGACGGATTCTGGGTTCTGCATATAACACATTTTTGCATGGTATAATTCAAGTTTCTAGCACAGTTCCCCGCGGATCGCCTTACCCACCCAGTCGTGTCTACTCTTATACTCTCTTTGCATTAATTTGTTGCATTCACTTATTATGTGATTAATCGTTTCATCTCTATCACCACATTACGTACAATTGCTATTTTGTTGCGTCTTATCTATTCTTGCCTCGATATATAGTTGGTTCTTAGGGCTTTATTCTATGCTGGTGTCTGGAGAGATTCAGGTTCTCTCTTAAGGTTTCCTTTTCTCAGCTATATCCGAGTCTTGTGTTATTATTATTTACTCATAAGAGTTTTTCACATCTGCTAACACTGATGGTATTTCACAAGAGTTTGAGTGACAGCAAGTCTCCTCAAGTCTCCAGTACTCTTCTCAGTATTCTAGCCGTTCTCAATAATGCTGTAGTTTGGATGGTTTCCACTTGTCCGCCAACTTCTAACTCCTCCAGTCCCTTTAGTAATCCTTTATTTACTGTTCCAAACGCACCACTCACAATTGGTACTATCGTCACTTTCATGTTCCACAGTTTTTTTTCAATTTCCTAGCAAGGTCGAGGTACTTATCCTTCTTTTCACATTCTTTCAGTTTTATTCTGTGGTCAGCCGGGACAGCAAAGGTGAAAATTTTGCAAGTTCTCTTTATCATTATTATTATTATTAGATCTGGTCTTCTGGCCGAGATTCGGTGATCCGTGTGTCAAAGTCTCATAGGAATTTATGTGTGTTATTTTCTAGGACAGGTGCTGGGTTGTGCATATACCATTTGTTTGTATGGTCCATGTTATTATTATTATTATTATTATTATTATTATTATTCCTTACGAGTTTTTCACAGGAGTCTGAGTGGCAGCAAATCTCCCCAAATTTCCAGGTCTCTAATTAGAATTCTGGACGATCTCAGCAATGCTGTAATTTGGATGGTCCTTACTCGTCCTCTGATTTTCAACATTTCTAGCCCCCCTTACCAAGTCTTTCGGGAACGTTCCAAGTGCCCCAATTATAATTGGTATCACCGTAACTTTCATGTTCCGCAGCTTTTTGTAGCTCTCTATCAAGGTTCAACTACTTGTCTTTTTTTTTTTTTTTTTTTTCGTTGGCTTTCACTTTATGGTCTGCCGGGAGGTCAAAGTTCACTATTCGGCAGGTTCTCTTTTTTTTTGTTGTTGTTGATTGTCACTAGGTTTGGTTTTCTGGCTGGGATTTGGTGATCCATTTGTATTTCAAAATTCCTGAGAATTTTGTGTGTCTCGTTCGTCAGGACGGATTCGGTTTTATGCCAATACCATTTCTTCGTATGGTCAAATTTCAGTTTCTTGCACGATTTCCAGTCGACCCGCTTTCCGACCCAGTCGTGTATACTCTTTTTACGCTAATTTTCTGCAATCGCTTGTGATTGATTGTTTCGATTCTATCAACACATAACCTACAATTGCTATTTTATTGCGTCTTATCTATTTTTGCTTTGACGTAGTTGATCCTTCTGGCGTTGTTTTGTGCGGACATTAGAAGCGATTCAGTTTCTCTCTTAAGGTTTCCCTTCCTTAGCCATATCCAAGTCTTTTTGTGTGAGATTTCGCTTGTTTGTCGCTTGAAATATCCATACAGTTGTTTTTTTTCCCATTTTTGTTTTGTAATTCTTGTTGTTCTGTTGATAGTTATGTTGTCTGCGCTGTTTCTCTTATTATTTTTCACACTAACGTTAGCTGATGGCTTCTCACTGGAGTTTGAATGACAGCATACTTCTCAATATTGTGGCCGGTCGTAATAATGCTGCAGTCTGGATGGTCTCCACCCGTCCTCAGATTTCTAAATCTTCCCGCCCTTTTACCGAGCCTTTAGGGATTATTCTGAGCGCACAAATTACAATTGGTATCACCCAGTCGGCTGGGGCTGTAGATTACTCTGACTCTATCTCCGCGAAGGGTTAAGATTCCAGTTGTATAGCCACATACATATACATAATACAATTATAAGCAGAAACATAGTCAGCAATAATGACAAACTTCAATGAACGAACAAACACACTTCTTTATAAAAATATATCTCTCACACTTTATTCTCGAAAGGGTTGATGTTGGTTGTGTGTGAGAGATGAGCTGGAGACGGGGACAGACTGCTATATTGATCCAGCAGTACTTCTTTCTCATCTTGGCTGGGTTGCTCAACCGTGGGTCACTGAGGGCCCAAATCCCTCTGTCTGCCGCTGGCTCTCAATTCAGCATCTTGTCTCCAACTGACTTAAGGTGTTTGTGCCCTGGTTATATTATTATCTCACGTCCACCTGCTTCTGCTGTTCTTCCACTAATTTACACAGGTGCATCTCATAATTGACGGCTCGGTCGAGGGTCAATCTATAACACTCCCTAACGAATGTCCTGATATAACATTAAAGAATCTGGTGGTGATGCCCCAGTCTTGGAGATTTAGGGAAGTTAAAGTACCCCTTCATTGCCATTGCGTCCAGGTCCAGTCTGTCCGGGAGTGATACCAACTGATAGGGTCCTATCTATGAGTAAAAAAGAACTGTTTAACATTTAATCCGTGAGCAAACAAATGACTTACGCTAAACTAAATTGTTAGAAATAGAACTTTTCGATCATTTAATTGTGAGTAAGCTATTGACTGATGTTTAATTGAATTGTTAGTGATGCATAGCAATACTTGAAACCATTTGACTGTGTGCAAAACGGATGAGTAAAGTTGAATAAAACAATTTGTGTAAAATAGCAATACTTAAAATTCTTTAATTGTGTGCTAAATAAGAATTATTGGTATTACATAATACTTGAAACCATTTGACTGTGTGGAAATGAATGAATTGTGTTCAATGGAATAAATAGTCTTAAATAGTAATACTTGTAACCACTTCACTATCTGCAAACAAATGATTTATATAGAATAGAATTATTTGTGTTAGATAGCAATAATTGAAATGACAGCAAAATTAAAATTGGAACTGTTTACGCAAAAATAACCTCGACTCGGTACTGAGAAAAATTAAAAATAGAAAAACAGTAGGGCTCGATGAAATACCCCCAGAAGTATGGAAGACCAGACAATTCGACGACAGAAAAGCACAGAACTCAATGAAATACCCCCAGAAGTATGGAAGACCAAACAATTCGACGGCGGAAAAACACCGGGCTCGATGAAATACCGCCAGAAATATGGAAGACCAGACAATTCGACAACAGAAAAGCACAGGGCTCGATGAAATACCGCCAGAAGTATGGAAGACTAGACAATTCGACGACATACTGCTCCGACACTGTAATCCTGTATATAATCAAAACCCGATAGACAGATGGACGAAGGAATGGATCTTCCCCTTTCCTAAAAAGGGCGACCTCGGATTAGCCAAGAACTACCTTACATGCATAGCGGTCAAGATATACAATGCCCTACTACTTGATCTACAATGCTCAACATAGAACCCAAAATTGAGAACATACTTAGAAAGAACCATAATGGCTTCCGGAAGAATAGAACCACGAAGTCACAAATTTTGATTATCCGTCGAATTCCTGAAGGTGTACGTGCAAAAAACCTAGAGGCAACAATAATATTTATTGACTTTACCAAAGCCTTTGATTCCATTCATAGAGGAGAGATGGAGCAAATTCTACTCGACAACGGCCTACCAAAAGAAACTGTCACAGCCATAATGATGCTATATAGAAATACCAAAGTTAAAGTCCGTTCCCCGGATGGTGACACAGACAACTGCTACGTCGTAGCAGGTGTACCGCAAGGAGACACATTAGCCCCATACCTCTTTATCATCTGTCTAGACTACGTGCTTAGAACATCTATTGATAAAATGAAAGAAAACGGTTTCAAGTTAACAAAGGAAAGAAGCATAAGGTAGACCGCACAAACAATTACCGAAGCCGACTACACCGATGACAAAGCGCTTCTGACAAATGAACCCACCCAAGCCTAAACCCTGCTACATAGTCTGGAACGTGCAGCTGATGGCATAGGCCTTCATGTCAATGCACCCAAGACGGAGTATATGTGCTTTAATCAAAGAGGCGACATCTTCACACTAAACGGTAACTCTCTGAAACTAGTAGATAAGTTCACCAACCTCGGAAGCAGTGTCTCATCAACCGAAACAGACATCAACACGCGACTAGCAAAGGCATTGACCTCTATCGATAGCTTATCGGTCATATGGAAGTCAGTTCGACCGATAAAATGAAACACAATTTTTTCCAAACTGTGGTAGTGTCGATACGACTATATGGATGCACTACTTGGACGCTAACGAAATGTGTGTAGAAAAAGCTTGACTACAGAAGAATGCTGCGAGCAATATTGAACAAGTCCTGGAGGCAGGACCCCACAAAGCAGCTGCTGTACGGCCACCTGCCACTCATCACGAAAACTATCAAAGTTAGACGAACCAGACATGCAGGACACTGCTGTAGAAGTAGGGACAAACTCATAAGTGATGTACTCCTGTGCACTCCTTCACATGGTCGAGTAAAGGCAGGCCGACCAGCAAGAACATATATGCAGCAGCTCTGTGCCGATACGGGATGTAGCCCTGAAGACCTACCGGAAACAATGGACGATAGAGAAGGGTGCTGTGAGAGTGTCAGGGATATCCTTGCTGGTGGTGTGACCGGATGATGATGATGACAAAATTAATTCTAACTTATTTAAAAATAAAATTATCTACCAATTCTTTACTTACAAATCATATGTATGTCCATTTATCGGTGTACGAACAAAGGATTGATAGTAAATAGAATTATTCGTGTTAGATAGAAATTCTTGAAACCATTTAACTGTGTACTAAAGAATGAGGTTAAGTTTGTTTAAAATATAATCAATAAAATGTGTTAATAAATTATATATATTTGATATATATGTATAAACAATATTTGGCATTAGATAACCAACAATGATTGATATGCCATTAAACCAAACCAAACGGAGATGCCCGTGGTGTAATGGTTATCGTCGTAGGATATGGACACGGCGACACGAGTTCAAATCCTGGACCTGACTGATTGCATTTCACATAGCACTAATACCCTT
>OY757936.1:45072485-45129985 GCA_963585895.1 Sepioteuthis lessoniana | reverse complement strand
TAAATATAGTTGATTACAATGTGATAGATAGGTATATAGATAGAATGATAAATAGAATGTATGTATATATATATATATATATATATATTAAAAAAACAACACACCTTACGCAAGCAAGCAACCCTTGACGATGGCCTATGAAGGGTCAAAAAGCGCTCGGGACAGTTTCAGGAAATTCATCAACCAATTCCAACCTGAAAGTAAGACACTTATCAGGAAACTTGAAAGGATCTTAAATAAATATAACAGACAAAATTTGTTTTTATCATTTAATGAAACATGCTTAAATGAACGACGACTGCCTAACTATATATATATAAATATATATATATATATATATATATATGTGTGTGTGTGTGTGTGTGTGTGTGTGTGTGTGTGTGTGTGTGTGTGTGTGTCGGTGTGTATGCGTGTGTGGGTGTCTATGTGCGTGTGTGTTTGTATATGTGCGGGTGTGTTTGTGCATGCATCGGTATATATATATATATATATATATGGGTAAGTGTGTGTGTATGTGTGTGTGTTTATATGTGCGAGCGTGTATGTATATGTGTGTGTTTGTGTTTGTGTGCGTGTTTGTTTGTACATGCATGAGTGAATATATATATATATATATATATATATATATATATATATATATATATATATATATATATATATATATATATATATATATATAAGGGGCATGTGATAAGTTTCCAGACTTTTTTCGTATGGGCATTTAAAATTGGTTAAGACTCCTGAAAATTCAGTATATTATTGCTGTACATCTTATGAGATGACTGACCAATTTTTATGATTTTAGGTTCAAATGAACAGCTACAGCAGGAATTCGAATAAATCCTACTAAAGCCTGATTGTCACAGCTAGTGGATTTCAAAAATGCAATCTGACACTTTAGAAGAACGATATGCAATAAAACTGTGTTTTAAACTTGGAAAAAATGCCACAGAAACGTATGGAATGCTTCAGACTGCTTTTGGAGCATCTTGCATGAATCGAGCATGATTTTTTGAGTGGCATAAGAGATTCAAAGGAGGCAGGGAGTTTGTGGGGATGATGAGAGGTGTAGGAGGAATATGGAAGTCATTACACCAGAGTTGATTGGCCAAACAGTTAGGGTTAGGGTTAGGGTTACTATGTTGAGGTTTTAAGGGAGTTCAGGTAGAGATTCCTAGGGAAGAGGCCAGCACTCTTCAAATCGAGTCAGTGGCATTTCTACCAGGACAATACACCAGTCCACAACTCCATGCTTGTCACAGACTATTTGACTAAGATGGGCACCAAGACAGTTCCTCAGCCTCCCTATAGACCAGACCTTGCTCCCTGTGACTTTTGGTTATTCCCTAAGCTCAGAGGCTGTCGTTATGAGACAATTGAGGAGATGAAAGAGGCTGTGACGAAGGTCAGTGACACGCTCACACAAGAGGAGTTCCATGGAGCCTTCCAAAAGTTGTTGGTAAGGTACAAGCGCATTGCAGCCGGAGGATATTACTTCGAAGGGGACTAGAATTTCATGTGTGTAGTATCAGTAAAAGTGCATCCCCCCCAAAGTCTGGAAACTTATCGTATGCACCTCGTGTATATGCGGTAGTTTTCTTTTTTCATATTACATTCTTGGAAGCAACGTATATCAAAGAGCAAAAGATTACATGGAAGGTTTTCAATATTTTTACAGACTGAACATAAATATGCTTGAAAATATCCAGAAAGAAGATGTTTTACCTTTTTTCACAGAAAACCAACAGACTTATATATGCATACACACACACGTACACACACACACACGTGGGCGCGCGCGTACACAGGTGTGTGTAGTGATGGTGAGGCGTTGATGAAGAGAATTCGTTAATGAGGAGAACATGATGAAACGTGCTATCTAAAGATAAAGCTACTGTGTAAGTAAAATCGGTATTTCAAATAAATTTACGAAGAATCATTGCTATTGGTTTTGCACTGTTAGAAGATGAATAAATCATCGAATAACTGAAATAGATAGATAGATAGATAGATAGATAGACCAGTAGAAAAATTGACGACTAACGAAAGCATGGACAGCTAACGATAGACTCTCGATCATAAGGAAATCAGACCTGACCGATAAAATTAAAAGCAGTTTCTTCCAGGCAATGGTCATATCGATACTGCTATATGGATGCACTACTTGAACGATAACTAAACGGCTGAAGAAGAAGCTAGACGGCAATTACACAAGAATGTTGAGAGCAATATTGAACAGGTCCTGGCGGCAACACCCCACAAGACACCAACTATACGGCCACTTGCCTCCCATCACGAAAACTATACAAGTTAGACGAACCAGACACGCAGGACACTGCTGGAGAAGTAAGGACGAACTCATCAGTGATGTACTCCTATGGACCCCCGCATATGGCCAAGCAAAAGCAGGACGACCAGCTCGAAAATACATACAGCATCTATGTGAGGATACGGAACGTAGCCCTGAAGACCTGCCAGAGGCGATGAATGATAGGGAGAAGTGGTGAGAGAGGGTCTGGGATATCCATGCTAGCGGCACGACATGATGATGATGATGATATGTAAACTGATTGAGATAAATATGATAAAGGGACATACATATATACAAAAAATTGATATATATATATATATATAGATAGATAGATAGATAGATAGATAGATATGAACAGAATGAGATATATATGAAAAAGGGAGAGGTATTCAAAAGAGCAAGATTATATATATTTATCCGAAAAATGAGATAGGTAGAAATGAAAAAGACCGATATATACAATCATACTGAGATAGATATATATGCAAAAAAAATATTAGATACATTGGTAGATGTGAAAAATGAGATGGATTGATAAACAGACAGTATCAGATTGAGAAAAAGGGAAATAAACTCAAAAGTACGAGATATATAGATTGATCTGAAAAATGAGATAGATTGATAGATAGATATCAAAAGTGAGAGATAGATAGATATAAAAAAAAAAGTCAGCTGGCTGATAGATGCAGTGGAGTGAGACAGACAGATAGACACACGGACAGATAGACAGACAGATAGATACTCCTGAAAAGAGCCGATAACATTACATAAGTTAAAGTGTGAGAAAAGAAAGGTAAAATCTAATTTCGATTACTGATTTTCTAGATAGATGAATGCTGTTCAAGTGGAAGATTAGCATAACACACTTTTTCAACCTTTATTTCTCATACCCATCTTCACCGCTGAGCGACACTAAGCTAAGTATTTCAAATATCAAGAACAAGGGAAAAGGAAAAGTGGACAACTAGAAATAACAGATCAACAGATCGATAAAATAAGAAATTGAGTTTAAATGAGGTAGATAGAAAATAGGAATATCCCGCTTCCTTCTTTATTCATTATTAAACAGAGACATTTTTTTCTGTTTGCACTTTCCTTGTAAATTTTTTTTTTCGCGTTGTTTGTTCTTTCCACCTTTGTTTTCTTGATATTTTTTTTTCTTTCTCAATTACTGGTTCTTGTTGTCTTTCCAACTGATTAGTTTTGTTTAGTCATTTGCTTGTGTTTCATTTTATTTATATTTTTTCTTCCAAGAAAAATGTCGACATTCACTGACGGGAAATAAATAAATAACTAATTTCAGCAAACTTTACAGCCATATTGTCGCCCCTGAAAGAAAATAACAACACAGATTTCAAATTGAAATAGTATTCATTCATTCATTTTTCTTCTTCTTCTTCTTCTTATTATTATTATTATTATTATTATTATTATTATTATTATTATTTACTCATTAGAGTTTTTCACATCAGCGTAAGCTGATGGTCTTTCAGTGGAGATTGGGTGGCAGCAAGTCTCTTCAAGTCTCCAGGACACTTCTCAGTATTCTGGCCGTTCGCAATAATGCTGTCATTTGGATGGTGTCCACTTTCCGCCAACATCTAAGTCCTCCAGTCTCTTTAATAATCCTATAGTTACTATACCATAAGCACGAATCACAATTGGAATTCTTCTTCTTCTTCTTCTTCTTCTTCTTCTTCTTCTTCTTCTTCTTCTTCTTCTTCTTCTTGGATTGAGTGCTAGCAGGCCTCTTCAAATCTCCAATACCAACCTCAGTACTTTCGCAAAATCCAGCACTGCCATCTACAGTCTCAAGTCTTCCTTGCAAATCTTATTTATCCAGTCCATATACTTGCACTTTTAGTTTCATTCCAAGGGCGCCAAATATTATGAGTAAGACCATATCAGAATTATATTATTTTCCAGAAAATTTTAGGAATATTTCTTATTTTTCGCTTTCTTTCATCTTCATTTTGAGATCTGCTAACATAGCCAAATCTACTCCATCAGATCCAGTCTTTGTCGATAAAGCTGACTGCATTCTCTACAGTACGGTAAGACCCCCAACCAAAAAGGCCTGCCCACGGTATGACATTAAACTGCATCCAGTGATGAGTTGACAGTTCTGAAACATTGAGAAGTATGGAATTAATTATTCACTCTCATTACTCCCAGGTCAACCCATCAGCGTCCTATCCACGGGTCATAGCTCAGTCGGCTGAGGTTGTAGAATACACAGACTGCATATCTGCAGAGGGGTCAGACTCCCCCAAACGAGTTCCCTGGATATGACACAAAACAATCTGATGGTGAGGCTCCAGTAATCCTAGAGTTTTGAGGAATGCGGAGTATCCCTTCATTTGTTTCGCTCCTAGGCCCACTTTGGCTTGGAGTGGCAGCACCTGATAGGGTCCTATCCATGGGTCAAATAGGACTGTTCGACATTTAAACTGTGTTCTTTGACATTCAAACTGAGTGCAAACAAATGACTTATGCAAAACTGAATTGTTTGAAATAGAACAGCTTGATCATTTAACTGTGTGTTTACAAATGACTGATGTTTAATTGAATTGTTAGTGATTCAAAGCAATACTTGAAACCAGTTAACTTTGATAACATGTTGAATTGAATTATTAGAAATAGAACTGTTTGATCATTTAACTGTGTGTAAACTAATGACTGATGTTTAATTAAAGTGTTAGTGATTCTTAGCAATACTTGTAACCATTTAACTTTGTTAACTGTGGCTAAACTGAATTGTTTGAAATAGAACTGTTTGATCATTTAACTGTGTGAAAACAAATGACTGATGCTTAATCGAATTTTTGTTAAATATCAATACTTAAAAGCATTTAACTATGTGCAAACAAATGATTAATAGTCAATAGAATTATTCATATTAGATAGAAATAAGGGAAGCCATTTAACTGTATGTAGAAAAATGAGTTCAGGCTCGTTTTAAAAAAAGCTATCTTCAAAATGTATTTAGAAATCATGTATTTAATATATATGTGTATAAAAAAGATTTGGAATTGAATAATCTACTGTGTTTGATATGCCATGAAACCAAACCAAACCAAACCAAACCAAACCAAACTAAACCAAACCAAACTATGAGTTAAATAGAGCTGTTGCAAACTCATTTGTATTTGGCAAGAATACTTGATTACATATTACTGTGTATAACCAAGTATAATGTTATATATATGGGCCCTTCATGGTGGAGTAATATTTAGCAAGCTCGTTTCGCACATCCATTGCCACTGGATAAGAGTTCGATCCTCATTAGATACTTTGCACAAAATGTAAGAAATTCAATAAACAACTATGAGAAGTCTATTTTTCATTTCTTGATTTTTTAATTAGGGAAATTAAAAAAACAAAACTTTTGTTTCACAATTTGAATTTTGTGCTTGAAACGCTTGTATCAGGTAAAAATGGGTAACGACAGGTTACGCTTTATACTTTAAATTTTGAAATGAAAAAACTTAATAAGTTATTGGATTAAATTGTTTTGAGGCGCGCTAAGTGTCACGGTTATAATCGTAGGAAATAGAATCAGCAACTGAAGTTCGAATCCTAGACGAGGCTATTTGCCTTTTCACTTTGCACTAATGCACTCAAGAGAGGCATGAATCCATCAGTTCACTTTCGAACTATAGGTAAATAGTTGGGCAGACTTGGTTCTTTAGCTTTGGTTAGCAACCAGTCAAGAAGAAGAAGAATTCTGAATTCGGACCAGCTTTCTTGTTTTTGTCACATCCAGCTCATGGCGCAAGAGTTAGGTAAACATATACACACACATACACATAAACATAAATAGTTATATACATGTTGGGTAGAATAGGCTCCCTAGCCTTGATAGTACGATCAGTCCAGGAGAATAAAAAAACTCTGAATGCAAAGCACAAGAGATCAAGGAGAGTGAACCCTGATAACAAATCCTGTTATTCTATTGAGCAGCAGTAACTCTGAGGCATATAACAGCAGAATGACAATATGGCAAAAGAGAATTGTGGTCTCGTAAAGGAGCATAACAATGTCCTCGTGAAAGCACAGCCAGCCAAGTAAGTAATGGACAATAATGAGAAGGAAAACTCATTATATCTTGATGTGTTTGGGATTACTGATTATCTTGTCTCGGCTTGTCTCTGGAGTCTTGTAACAATCACTCAGCGAGTGGTATTCGTGTTGTACACGCGTTTGACTCTTAATACTAAGCTTCAACATGTATCTTATTAGAAGAGTACAGTCTGAGCGATGAATAAGAACACCTCAGACATTTTTTAATCAAAAGTTAGTAATCCTTTAGACTAAAGATATCAACAGTTTTGTTTTGTTTGGTTTCTTTGTTTAATGGCATATTAACCTTTGTAGGTTATTTAATGCCAAAGCCATTCTCCTAGAAGAACTGTAGTGGTACTATTTAATCCATAGCTGGGAGGATAAGGGGGTTCATACCTTTCCCAAGGATATTTGCCCGAAAGCGAACATAATAGCGCGACTGGAGCACGGACTCGCTATGATTCCGCCGTCCATCGCTGTAACCATTATACCACGAGGACATCCCCCAACAGTTTTGTAATTCTTGTAGGAAAATTATACAATCAAAATGGGATTGATTTGGCTTTTTTGTTTACTGGCAAATAAACCTCCGTGGTTTATTTAATGCCAAAGCAATTCCGATGGAAGAACAGTAGTGGTACAACTTAACTCATATTAAGGGGGATATAAGAATTAACGAGGTTTTAACTGGTAGATAACACGCCGTTCTTATATTGAATTAGATTATCCATAAGAGAGTAACCTAACAGGGAATATTCGGTCGGAATTAATACTATATAACATTTAATTCTACAACATACAAGGAGGGGACTACTTTCTTGTCCCAAGACATAAAAGATTCACATTGCGCTTGAGAAACTTGAAGAAAAGTTTATACAACAAAAAGGTAGAAACCACTAACAACTTCCCAAGTCTGGAAAAAAGGGATTCACAATGAGCGTCGCTGCTGAGGAGCGAACTACTACGTCTGCTGCTTCTGAAGTCCTGTTCGTAAAAGAGAGGGATTTCCGGGATCGCCCTGTCACGTGACCTAAAAATACGCGTGACGTGACAATGTTCCTCAAAAACACTGTGAGAAGGGAGACCACTCCATTTGGTCTCCTAACAATGATAAAGAGGTTCATATCTGTTCGAAATGTATTTACC
The DNA here is from genome assembly GCA_963585895.1 of Sepioteuthis lessoniana. Taxonomy (NCBI): domain Eukaryota; kingdom Metazoa; phylum Mollusca; class Cephalopoda; order Myopsida; family Loliginidae; genus Sepioteuthis; species Sepioteuthis lessoniana. The sequence goes on along the minus strand of OY757936.1, from coordinate 45,122,463 downwards.
CAAAAATGAATGTAATAACGTGACTGGAGTTCGAACTCTCTTACTGCAGAGTCGTAGTCCAGCACTATTGTCCCTACATCACAAGGACTCCCGTCCCCTAGTCCAAAAGAGATCGCAATCCAGCATTTGAATCACTACACCACCAAAATAGGTATTATCAGGGATTTAGTATTAAATAGGTATTATCAGGGATTTAGTATTAAATAGGTATTATCAGGGATTTAGTATTAAACGTTGTAGTGAAATTGCATTCCACTTCTCACCATCAATCCATCTATTCTCCTCCCGGCAATGGATAAATTACGAGGATTGACTAGAACCTCAAGCCTTGGAAGAAGAACAGGCCGAGAAGGAAAAACTCTGAATTTTTAATCTGAACAATGATGTTCGGAGAATCTATGGCACATACAAGCACCATTCTTCTGCTATCAGATCATCCCAAAATTATGGCCGGTCCTAAATTAAACCCCTAAAGTGTGTAGTGAAGTTGAAAGGCAGAACCTGCAAACTGCTGCCTCCGATGAGCTATCCGGGGTTCGTCCTTCAAAGAGACAACGAGTGGCGTGCTGTATATGCAAGCAGAACAGCCGACGTTTACGGGAATCCAGCAATCGTCCCTGGCTGGATAATAAAAAAACAGATGGTAAGCCGGACGAACGAGAGAAATGAAATATGATAACGAAGTTGTGTGGATTGAATTCCTTTCATAGTAGCACCAAAAAAGAAGAAAGAAAGAAAGAAAGAAGCAAGAATTGAGGAGCAAAATTGAGGAGCGCGAATGTGTCTTGTGTGTGGAGTGCCGGAAGTACAGAAAAAAAAAACGGAAGCATGAGCGTCCTTGGGAGTGCAAGTCGTAGGTCACGCATATCGTCTCTGATGGGACAGGGTTTGTGACATATGCAAATTTTGGCCAGCCAGAACTGGCACAAAAGGAGTAATCTCAGCATTGTTGTTATTGTTGTTTTTGTTGATGCATTTGTTGCTTCATAGTAGGACTGAGCGAACCGGTGTATTGAAGCGGCAAGTGAGAAAGACAGAACCGGTCGCAAGCAGTTAAAAGGTTTCAAACATGTTTCCTTAGAATGACAATGTTCGCATCTTCTTCTACTCTAAGTAAAAATTATGGAATTATTATACTAAAAATATCCACTTATTTTTTTTTATTTATCAGCCGTAAATAAACTAATAACAGATAAGACATAATTCATCTTTAATTGCTGAACATTCTCGTTTCAAAGCATAATATTATGTAGAAATCACCTTTTCTGGATACGAAATGAGTAGTCTTTTTAAAAAATTAAAATGTGCTTATCTTCAACTGGATAAAATACATGAAAAATAGACATTCTATCTATTTTTTCTCGATTTCAGTACAACAATGAAATGAGGCTTTGAGAAGACAAAAATAATATTTGGGTTATTAAATAGAAAAATAGATAAAAAGAAAAAGAATAAAAAATACGATATTGTTGCTTTTATTTTTGTAAACAACCAAAAGTGAACAAAGGACAAAGTGTCAGTTGCAAGGATATTGACACTGGGATAATAACCCCTAAAAGTAGATATAAGCGAAAACTCCTGTCAGGACCCAAATATTGATATGACATGCATTTCTTGACGACAGCCAAATAAGACTCATATCATCTCTGTGACTGTAAAAGAAAAATGAGTATTATAACACTCAATTTAGAGGGTTTATCTAGGTTGTTTGTCACAATAGGAGGGGAATAATTTTTGAATATTTTTTATCAATTTATTGTAGGGTGGTCGAAAGAATTATATTGAAATCCATCATAATAAAACATTGAACGGGTTTCAACATTCGAGAAAATTTGAACATGGCGAATCAAGATATTGCTGTATACGAATAAAAAAACCAAAAAAAACGTAGTTAATCCAAATATCTCTCAAGGTCAGAAGAAAGAAAAGATTTTTGGAAAGAATTAAATGAAGTTTTCGATTCAACAAAAGCCAAGAAGCAAATTATTCTCAAAAGAAGGAAGGCTTGTCGAATGAAAATGAAACAGGACGAAGAAACAAATCAAATAATGGACAGAAAATTAGAAAGAAAGAAACAAGAAAGAAAGAAAGAAAGAAAGAAAGAAAGAAAGAAAGAAAGAAAAGAATGAACTAAAAAAGAAAGCCGAATTGATGGGAGAATAATAAAAGAATGAAAAAAGGAAGGGAAGAAAAAGAAAAGAAGAGAAAATAATCAAGGAAAAAGAAATAAATAAATAAAGAAAGAAAGAAAAAGGACCAAGTATAAAACAACTCAAAAGAAGAAAGAAAGAAAGAAAGAAAGAAAGAAAGAAAAGGAACTCGAAAGCCAAAGAAAGAAAAAGAAAAAGAAAAAAACAATACATAACTGCAAAAAGAACGAAAATAAAAAGTAGAAAAAAGAAAAGAAAAAGAACAAAAAAAAAGCCCTAAAAGAATTTAAAAAAGTACAGAAAAAAGAGGCGGAGAGAACGAAAAAGTATAAGGAAATAAAAAGAACAGAAAACCACACCATAAGAAAGAAAGAAAGAAAGAAAGAAAGAAAGAAAGAAAGAAAGAACACAAAATTTGATGAAAAAAGTGATAAAACAAGAAATGAAAAAGAAATGAGGAAAAAAGAAAGAAAGGAAACGTACAAAAAATCAAGCGAAAACCACACAATAAAAAAGAAAGAAGAAAAGAAAAAAGAAAGAAAGAAAAGAGAAAGAACTTAAAAACCATATGAAAAGAAAGAAAGAAAGAAAGAAAGAGAGAAAGAAAGAAAGAACATGAAACCATGCAAAAGAATGAAAAGAAAGAAAACGATTCAGAAAGAAAGAAAGAAAGAAAGAAAGAAAGAAAGAAAGAAAGAATGAAAAAACACTGATTTCGTGAAAATTTGTTGAAAGAAAAACAAAAAGAAATTAATCAGTGGCAAAAATTGAGAAAGGAATTAGAAATATTTCTGTGCGAAAACCGAGGAGTGGCTCGAAAAAGAAAAACAAAAAAGAAAAAAAAGAAAAAAAAAATGATAAAAGTAAACAATCGAAAAAGGGAGAAACGAAATCTACAAACTCGTAAGTGTTATTCGTGCAATTTTGATACATCGCTCAAGGGCGAATACCGGCTTGATTAGAACATTATTTGTGTTTGATCTAAAAGAAGAAGAAAAATTTTAAAAAAGGCAAAGAAAATGCATAATGCAACTAAAATACAGCATAAAACCAGGGATTAACATAAAAGGACCCAAGTGAAGAAGGATTGGTGCTTGGTAGGATCGGAGAAGCTGTGAAAATTGAAGGAAGCAGAAGGTAACAAATTACAAATCAATGGCGTCGTACAATCTGGATATGACCGTAATGCAATGGCTGCTATCCATTCACTGTTGATTTTGGTATCGAGTAATCTATCGTTCAAATCATGGAATTGAGAAAAAGCAAATATAAATAAATAAATAGGACAAAGTAGGATAGCAGAAAGGAAAGGTAAAAAAAATACATTCAGATATAGTTGATAGAAATAACACGAACATTCTACCTATACTTTATTTAAATCCCAAATTTAAGATATTTTTTCGCCTCTTTTGCTAGAAATTTTAAAGAGTTCAGCCTCGCGAAAACTTCGTAGTAAACAGCATTTTCTTTTTTCTTCGCGATTTTTTTCTTAAAACATTACAGAAGATGGGCTCCATGATGAAGTTAAAGTAAAAGAAAAACAAACAAACAAACAAATAAGCCGATGGGTGTTTATCTCATGATCAAAGCTCACACACCATTACCGACATCAATTTCAACCGTAAATCCCAATGCCTACGTGCCCTTAAAAATGGCGTTGATTTAATGAAGTAAAAACCTTCAACAGCAAGCTCTCTTTTTAGCGTGCTGACAGCTTCAAAAAGACCAGTGGGAATCAAATTAAAGACAACATATTAACTTGCAACAAATAAATTACAACTTAGAAGTGCTGAATGTTGATGCAACAAAAATTAGAAGAGACTTCATTATTTCGTTCTTTTTCATGTTTCTTTAGGGGACACCTGCGAAAATTTAACGTAGGAATTTAGCCTGAAGTTCCATAGATCATTCGGAATATTATCCCTGTCTTTGTTGTTTTGATCACTATATTTTATGATACATTCTCTTCGAGTTGTTGTCATGAGTCTTTTGTGCATAATTTCCAATAATATCTTTGTGTTATCAGTTGATCTGAGATAAGAAAGTGTCAGCATTCAAAGGATTATTTTCATTAAAATCTTGATCTACAACCGCTGGCCAAAATCACGGAATTAACACGTTCAGAGAATTTTCATGAAGTTTTTATCTATTAAGTAGTAAATGAGCTTATAGCTGATAAGACGCAAAACATTTTTTGTTTAATAGCTGGACATTCTGGTTTCTAAAAGTATGTCTTAAGCAAATTATATTAGATCATCTAAATTCATTTTTGTGGGTTTTTTTAAACTAGTAGACAAGTTCACCTACCTCGGAAGCAGTGTCTCATCAACTGGGACAGACATCGACACGCGACTAGCAAAGGCATGGACAGCTATCGATAGTCTATCGGTCATATGGAAGTCAGACCTGACCGATAAAATAAAACGCAGTTTCTTCCAAGCAGCAGTCGGGTCGATACTGTTATATGGATGCACTGCATGGACGCTAACTAAACATATGTAGAAAAAGCTTGACGGCAACTATACAAGAATGCTGCGAGCAATATTGAGCAAGTCCTGGAGGCAGCACCCCACAAAGAAGCAGCTTTACGGCCACCTACTACCCATCACAAAAACTATTTGTTAGATGAACCAGACACTGCTGGAGAAGTAGTGACAAACTCAAAACTGATGTACTCATGTGGACCCCTTCACATGGACCACCAGCTAGAACATACATACAGCAGCTCTGTGCTGATACGGGATGTAGCCCTGAAGACCTGCCAGAAGCAATGGACGATAGAGAAGGGTGGCGAGAGAGGGTCGGGATATCCATGCTGATGGTGCGACGTGACGATAATGAAATTAAGAAGCTAGACGGCAATTACACAAGAATGTTGCGAGCAATATTGAACAAGTCCTGGCGGCAACACCCCACAAGGCACCAACTGTAAGGCTACCTGCCTCCCATCACAAAAACTATACAAGTTAGATGAACCAGACATGCAGGTCACTGCTGGAGAAGCAGGGACGAGCTCATAAGTGATGTACTCCTATGGATCCCAACATATGGCCGGGCAAAAGCAGGACGACCAGCTCGAACATACATCCAGCAGCTATGTGAGGATACGGGGTGTAGCCTTGAAGATCTGCCAGAGGCGATGAACGATAGAGAGAAGTGGCGAGAGAGGGTCAGGGATATCCGTGCCTGTAGCATGACCTGATGATGATGATGACGAATTATTCTCTTACAAATCATATGTATATCCATTTATCTGTGTGCGAACAAATGATTGATTGTAAATAGAATTATTAGTGTTAGATAGAAATACTTGAAACCATTTAACAGTGTCCAAAGAATGAGAGGATCAGGGATATCCGTGCTGATGGCGTGAAGTGATGATGATGATGATGAAGACGATGTTTTCTCTGTTTAATGGCGCATCAACCATCATGCGTTATCTAATGCCAAAGCCATTGATGTAGAAAAACAGCATTGATACTATTTAACATATAGCTTGGGATATAAGAGGGTTCTTGCCTTTACCAAGGGTATTAGTCAGAAAGTAAACGTAATACCACGACTGGAGTTTGAACTTGCTTACTTCGAGTCTGCAGTCGAGCACTTTATCCTCTATACCACGTGGACTCTCCTGATTTGTTTGGCACAAGGCCAAAAAAGTCAGACACTCAATAAAAATCGAACACACGATAATAAATAATTTCACTGTGTGGCTAGCCCACTACCAAACGTGATATCGCAGACACATGTTTAAACTAAATTTAGTTAAATACAAAACAACGACATTTTGAAAGAAACAGACGACACTCTCGAACAGGCCTCTGATACGAGCAAACGAAAATCGCTTTTGAGGAAGCTTCCAGTTTAATATAGCATTTTCTGAGGTCATCTCACCTCGATCAGATTATCAATGCCATTGCTTCAAACTGACCGAAATTAAGAAGTTGTGCGGGTGTCCGCATTGTACACTCGGGTGTCCTCATTTTACCCTCAGGTGCCGCATGCTTTTACTTCGATTAATGTTGAACGAGCGGCAGCAGTGAGAGAAAATCGTGGACAGAGCATAGGACATGGAATGATGTGTGAGGTAGGGTGTGCTGGTCAAGGGTCGGCCATGTTGGTCAGAGGATATTGCTGAATAAGGTTTCGTTAGGAAGCTGAGAAAAGGAACTGAGCCGAAAGCAAATAACAGCGATGAAAATTCGAATCTGGGAATTAAATGTTCAACAGATCGATATTAAGATAGCTGAAAGATATGAACAGTCCTGCATGATAGATAGATAGATAGATAGATAGATAGATAGATAGATAGATAGATATGAACAGACTGAAATCGATCGATTGATGGCTCGGTAGCTAGATAGATATGAACCGTCTGGGAAAGACAGACAGACAGACAGATAGAGAGAGAGAGATAAATATGAACAGACTGAGATCGATAAAAAGATACATAGATATGAACTGAAAAGGATATATGCACACACACACACACACACACACATATATATATATATATATATAGAGAGAGAGAGAGATAGAGATAGATATGAAGAGACTGCAAGAGATTGATAGATATGAATTGACTGGGATATATGTACGCACACACACACACACACGCATACAAACACACACACACACACATACACACATGTATATATATATATATATATTGGGAGAGAAAGAGAGAGCGAGAGAGACAGAGAGACAGAGATAAAAAGATTGGAGGGATATGTTAAAAAAAAACTGAGATGATAGATGGAAATGAAGACTTTGTTATATACATATAGATATATCGATAGACTGCGATGGATATTTATTGATAGACTAGGATATATAGTTTTGACCACGGACACAAATACACACACACACACACATTCTCGCGCACACACTCACACATCCATACACACATCCATACACACACACACATAGAGAGAGAGAGAGAGAGTGGGGGAGAGAGAGAAAGAGTGACAGAACTTTTACATATATATATATATATATATACACGAAGTTCATTCAAATAATTCTATGTCTCATCAAGAAAGGAAAGCTATCATTAAACACTTCTTATAAAACGAGAAAACCTTATTCAGATTTTTCTAGTTTTATAAGAGGTGGTAGTATGTTGGAATAAATATGTTCAGCTATCCTCTCCTTTCTTGGTGAGGCTTAGAATTTTTTTGAACGACAGGTCTATGTATCTAATAATCAATTACTCTCTCTCTATATATATATATATTTATAGAGAGAGAGAGAGAGTAATTGATTATTAGAGAGATAGACCTGAGCATAAACAGATAGATAGATATTTCTTTAGATATTACTTAAGTATATAAAAATAGATATCAGTCTTGGTAAGAGTGTAGAAGGCATCCATTAACATTCAGTTTTTCTTTTCTTTCTAATCTCAAACTCTTCATTTGTTTAATGAGAAAAATTGGTTAATCATTGTAAAGTTACATTTGATGAATTATTAAGACGAGCCTCCTAGTAGTTCTTGTTTTAACCACTTGGTTTTAGTGGGTGCGTTTTCTCGCCTTTGCGAAGTGTGTCGTTCAGTTTTCAAATTTTTTGAATACTTTTAGTACTTTATTTTTCAGGCAGCAAAAAATAAATAATCATCTGTCGTGTTGATACGATGGCGAGATTAATGATCGAACCATAAACGTATGTAAATGACTGGATACAATATCAACCGAATCTCTGAAATAACTGAAACAACAAAAAAAGGATAGCAGTTAGAATCATCATCATCATCATCAAGTCACGCTGAGAGCGCGTATTTTCTTGACTCTCTCTCTCTCTCTCTCTCTCTCTATCCGTTCCTATCACCCATCGCTCCCGGCTGGTCCTCCAGATTACATCCTGTGTCCGCACTGAACTGAGTTAAATAAGCTCTTGCTGGTCGGTCAACACTGGCACGTCTGTGTGTAGATGCCAATAGCAGAATGTTATAAGTTCGTCTTTGCCTCTTCAGCAGTAGCTTGGGAGAGTCTTGAAGAAATTTCTCTCTCTCTCTCTCTCTCTCTCTCTCTCTCTCTCTCTCTCTCTCTCTCTCATTATATATATATATGCATGGAGTTTTTGATTTGTCATTATTTTAAATTATTAATTTCGCGCATGCACTTCGTTTGTTTCAGCTTTTGTCTACTGTGCATCAAATTAGAGTCAGTTGGGCACTCTCTTAGAAAAGCAGCACCATAAGACAATTATCTCCTTCGGGAATTTGGAAAAGCATCCTGTAATGGTGACGTTCAGGTCGGAAGCCCCAAAACGATGATTTCACAGTATTTGAATTTCAATCTGAGGATAGTGCAAAGGATTCGGATGAGACAAATGCTGATTACGAATGTAAGGACGCACGGGAGGCACATTCTGATCTTATAGATAAGAAAAGAACTCTCGAATTTATTAGTGAGATTTGAGGCTATGATTAACAACGATCCCAGTAAATCAATCAAGTCCATAGAAAGAAACATGGGAGTTCTGAGTTTCTTATCATGTAGGTATATATATGACACGGTGTTGGGCATTCGTTGTGTGGGTGTGGGTGAGTGCCAGTCAGAGGATCCCTTTGTCTGTTTTGGCGTGAAACCCACACAAAGGGCTTGTGCGCGAGATCTCCCACTGGACCGGAAGAAGACGAGGAAAGGAAGGTTCCAGAATCGTCAAGAGAAGTAGACAGAACAGGGCAATCGGCAGAAGAGAGCAGGAGCTAGGGTCTGTGGACTCAGAGGCCGGGTTGGCCAACGTAGGAGGATGAGTTAGCATTCCTGGTGACTTTGTGGTAATTTCGCTTGAATACACGCTGGCGATAGCTCACAGAATGCTAGGAAAATGTCACAAACTTGTCCCTTCTTGCGTTTGGAGCTAACCCAAGTCCGTGTTTGTTTGTTCTCTTTTCTTCAACCCTTTCGGTTGTGTGTGTTGTGTTTTTTTTTGTGTCCGTAAAGAAATGTGAAATACTCCTGATCGGAGATGAGAGAAAACAGTGAACGATCTAATGGACATGATTGATTTAGGAGGTTGGGATAATGGGGTTCGACAAGCAGTGTATTGTTATATATATATATATATATATATGTCAGTGAAAAAAATCTACCGTAAAACAGAAGAGATAGTGCAGGTAATACTCTTTTCTTCACGTGGTCCAATGGAGTTGTTAGAAATAAAAAGGTTAAAACAAGTTGATAACAATCACGATATATATATATATATATATATGTGTGTGTGTGTGCGTGTGTGTGTGTGTTTGTGTTTGTGCGTGCACGTATAGGAGATGTGTACCATAGCCATGATATGGCTATGTGTGAAACGTACATCGAATGTCCATAAAGATAGAAGATAGAACATAGGAATCTCGAAACACGAAAAACACTTGACGACTTCTTTGTTCAGGTACGAAACTTTTTACTACCTTTGAGTTTAAAAGTTCTTCGACATAAGGAGAGAGAGGCATAACCTTTCTATTCTGGCTTTTTCATCTGCCCCTCCCCGCAACACGTGTGGCACCTGCCACAAAGGTCTCCTCGAGCAAGCGAAAACCAACCATCTTCCCCCGAGGCAGGTCTCATATCAACTAACTGACTTTTTCAAAATCTCCCCAAATCCTCTGCGCTCTTCCGGTGCGTGACGTCACCCGCACTCCTTAACCCCGCTTCCAATGTAGGCTTTTGTGACATCTCTGAGTGACACTTCCGCTCCACCCGCGCACGTGCGAACACCTGTGTTAATGTTGCACCTAAGTAACCCATGCACTGAACCAAAAGGTTCTCAGCCAAACTAAACCCAAATGCATAAACCGAAATCCCTTGGCCATTATATTACAGATGTAACTGAAAAGTATCCGAACTGGTATGACAAATAACTTAATTGAATTACAAACAACAAACCACTTGATTTCTCCTCTAAATTAATCCTCCTCGAAGTTTATGCATTTTCTTATCTTTGTCCCCAACTCATTTCTATGCAATACTGGAAGGATTCTACTGGGATTACCATCAACTCAGCTCTTTTTATGGCCTCCGTGCTTTCAAAACAGGTTAACTTGATAATTCTCTCAAGTTCAGGGAAAAGAAGAAATTCACACAGAGCAAGATCAATTAAATACCGAGGTTGTTCCCGTGTGGCGTTGTTCCTCTCAGCTCGGAACGGTTAATTTCTCAGGCTGTTGTGAGTTGGTGCGTTGTCCGAGTGAAGTAGCCACGATTTGTCATGCCACAACTCTCGTCTCTTCTCATGCAGTGAGCAAAACATACACCGCATGATCCTCTTGTGGACTTGTTAATTGAGAGTTTGGCCCCAGACGATGTCCCCTCACATTGTAAAATAATTTGTGTGATTAATTGATTATATCAATTTTTCATTTACTTGGTAAAATTGTAAGTTAGTTAAGGACTTTGAATGTAAATATAATTCCTTCCAAAGGTCATACGCATGCACAAGTGGTGACCAGGTTTAACTCCTCACGTCAAAATAACGTTGGGGAAGACAGGATATGGATGATGAACAAAACGAGGCTTGTCGACCTTGGGCGTGGGAAATACGGGTTTGTGACGCAAGTTAGGATTCTAGAAAGTATGATGCAATAAGTAATTAAATCAGTTAAAAGTTAGATCATTTGAAAATTGAGTTGAGTTTTGAAACCCAAAGAGAGAAGTTGGGGTAGACGTCGGTACGAATCATTGAGAGACGGGGTATTGGGGTGGTTGCAAAGGAGATGCGTTGATAAACATTTACAATGTCTTTATCTCTCCTCGTGTTTGCGTCTGACTGCTATAAAATGTAGATAGTTTGAATAAACATAAGTGAACTATTTTTGACTTTTAATATTCAAGATAATACAATAACGTTACTATATTAAAGAACGTTATCTACATGACTGACCTTTGACTTTGAGTGTCTTGCTTTCTTCGACGTCGTCGACATCGGAGATTTCCACTGACTGTTTTTCAGCTTGGTTTCTAGGTTGCACTTAAAAATCCATCTCTCAGCACCTTGCCCAGTTTGCTGGGGAATGCAGAATACACAGACTGCTTCTCCGAAGAGGGATAAGACGCCCACCAACGAGTGTCCAGTATATGACACTTAGCAATCTGATGGTGTGGTTCCAGTGATGCTGGAGCTTTGGGGAATGCGGAGTACCCCTTCATTGCCATCGCTCTCAGATCTACTCTGGCTCAGAGTTGTAGCACCTGATGAGGGTCCTATCTATGGGTTGAATTGAACTAAACCGTGGTTTGAGATTACTGTTTTTTGCATTTAAACGGTGTATTTATGCTAAACTGAATAGCTCGAAACAGAACTGTTTTAGCATCTAAACTGTGTACTTATGCTAAACTGAATTATCTTAAATAAAACTGTTTTGTATTGCCCAGTCGGCTGGGACTGTAAAATATACCGACTGCACCTCTGCAGAGGGGTAAGACCCTGTTTTTGACATTGAAACTGTACTGAATTGTTTAATATAGAACTTTTTTGACATTTAGCCGTGTAAACAAAACATAAGTAATTAAAAACCATTCAAATACAAACACTAGTAAATCAAAATCTCATTTAATTCCCATTTACTAGATCTTATGCCAAACATGTTCTCAGACTAAAGGAAAAAGCTGAAAACTCTCACACACACTCATATACACAGACATGTGTATACATATATAAAAAAAAAGGAGAAAGAACTCTAGTAAATTTAAAACCACAAAACTCCCTAAGATACACACTTACAAAAAAAACTGTTAGTGAAAGCCAAAAGCGCTCCAACGCCAACACACACACACACACACACACACACTACTATAAACTTATCAAATATCAAAGACGAGTAAAGCAGACCAAAGTAAACACACTCCAGGAAAGAGGGACAATAACCCCAATATAAACCAGCGTGACCAACCAAAGGTCATGTACACTGGAAAGAAGAGTGAGTTCAAGTCTCATTGAATACATCAAAAAGGCCTTATGCCAAATATGTTTTCTGACGAAAGCAACAAGCTGGAAACATACATATGTATAACACGCATGTAAGAACAAAAATAAATAAATTCAAAAAATACAAATCTCTTCGTGGACCTTTTTGTTTTAAAATATATGCTTATTCTTTCTTTGGACCAACAACAACCAGCTTCATATATATATATATATATATATATATATATATATATATATATATATATATATATATATTGCTTAGTTGTTATCTATAGACTCCTAAGATATATTTGGCTTATGCCTTATTGATGTGTGTACTTTAATAGCAAAAGTGATTAATTTTATGATTATATTTCTCCTTTTCATTTCTCCGTACACACACACAAACATATGTGTGTGTGTGTGTGTGTGTGTGTGTGTGCTTGTGTGTGTCTTTGTTTCTCTTTTCCATTCCTCTGTACATATATATATATGTGTGTGTGCGTGTGTGTGGTTTCTCTTTCCCATTTTTTAGTATGCATATATATATATATTTGTGTGTGTGTGTGTGTGTGTGTGTGTGTGTGTGTGTGTGTGTGTGTGTGTGTGTGTGTGTGTGTGCGCGCGTTTCTCTTTTCCATCTCTCAATATGCATTCATATATGTAACGGGTAAAGGAGAAAGATAAAATAATAAAAATCCGATCAACAAATTTTTCAATTTCATTTCCTTAAATGGAGTGAAACGTTTGCTGAATAACAAAAGTACAAAATCTTTTCTCGTAAGCGAAGATAATAGTTGTCTGCGCGTAGATACTTTTCATAGATATAGTTAAGATTCGAGCAATGAAGTATAGCAGTAATTATTAGCTTAAATTAAGCAGACATATTTTGTGTGTGTAAAAATCTTTTTTATCAGTTTGTTATTATGTCAGAGAGAAAATGTATTTATGCCTTAACGTATATGTGAACTGCTGCTAATATTGTATCAGCAGGGTACTGATGAATATTTTTAAAGCAAATATAAATAAAAACAAATATTTGTTCAGTTTAAGAAAAATTAAACAAAATTGAATTTAAATTCATTTTAGATGTTTACTAAAAAGAAATAAATGAATTAGCATGACATAAATTATAATGTAAAAATATTTATCTCTTCGCTTATTTATACAATTTAATAAGGCGGAAAATTGGATCTAAAAATTGATAATTTATCAATGAATCTAATTGGCTTAGATATTGTATTTTTGATATTCTTGGATGTAAAATATCTCTTAAATATCTCTTTAAGTTTTGATCCTTCAAACTTTTCGCGGCAAGTCAAATATTGTCGTCTGTGACGTATCTCAAAATGTTAAAATTAGCACGAAATATAGATACAAGGATTTCACCCCTCGGGCCTATTTTTTGCACAAAAATTAACACTATTTTTTAGGATGGAAATCAGTTGAGTTCCCATAAATATATACCCACCTCTCTCTCTCTATATATATATATATATATATGCATGTATAAGTATGTAAGACACACACACACACACACACAAACATACGCATATATATATATATATATATATGTGTGTGTGTGTGTGTGCGTGTGTGTTTGTGTGTAAAGAGTCTGTATATTTGAATAATTGGTTGCTTGCTTGAGTTTTATTGAGTTCATATTGGTCACACCCACTAAAAAGGGAGGATTCTCGCCAATATATTCAACATGAAAAGTACACTCACAGTCCAAAACATTCTCATAGACTGTAACAAGTTTAGACGAATTTGCCTAAAACATTACAAGACAAACAAATTAAAGGTCCTCTTTAAAATCACCAAACTTGACGAAATCTTGAGCTTTCTAAAAGGAACCAACCTCTTCATCAAAATCTAACCAAAATAAATAATCACAATAAAAATCCATACCCTAAATCCTAAAACATGCATAAGACAAAATAAATCCAACCCTTCTGGCATTAAATTTACTCACAAAAGTTGATATGCCATTAAAAAAGAAAAAAATAGAGTTTATGGTATACCAGCACTCGTAGTTAAAGCCATATCCTGTCTACACACACACACACACACACACACACACACACACACACACACACACACACACACACACACACACACATATATATATATATATATATATATATATATATATATATAGATAGATAGATATCATCTGTAAACTAATAGTTTGTAGGTAATATTTTTAAACGGACCCGAGCTCATTAGTTTTCACACATTTAGTTTTCAGTATTGGTATTTAACACTAATGATTCTTTTTAATATTAATTATTTGTTCAATAACTGTAAACATGGTTTCAGTATTATTGTTTAAAACAAATAATTCTTTCTAATATCAATAATAATTCCTGGAAAATAAATGAACAATTCTATTTGGCCCATAGAAGGAACCTAAATAGGTACTTCCACTTCGGATCAAAGTGGACCTGGAAGTAATGACAAAGAAGTGGTACTCCACATTCTTCAAAGCTCCAGAACTGGAGCCTCACCAGTAAATGTTTTAGTGTCATATCCGGGATGCTCATAGAGGCGAGTCTTACCACTCCGCAGAAGATGTAGCCAGTGTATTTTGTGGCGCAAGCTGACTTGGTTATATATATATATATATATATATATGTGTGTGTGTGTGTGTGTGTGTGTGTGTGTGGGTGTATGTATGTGTCTGTCTGTCTGTCTAGTTAGGCAGCAATTCTTCATTTAAACATGTTTGATTTAATGATAAAGACATTTTGTCTATATAATTCTATCAAGATCCTTTCAAGTTTCCCGACAAGTGTTTTGGTTTTAGCTGGTAGATGAATTTACTGAAATTGTCCCTAGAACTTTCAGACCTTTCGTAGACAATCAGCAGGGCTTGTTTGTATGTGTAAAGAGTGTGTATGTGCGTATGTGTGGTTTTTTTTAATATTCTATTTCTCTTGATAATATTCTATTTCCGTTAGTAGCGTTTTGTTTTAAATTCGTTTGATATCATCGGCATCCCAGTTTAATCCAACTTTGCGTTTACGTAATTTTTGCCATGTTAAAAAAAATACAATCTTTACCCGTGCAAACAACCCCTGATAATGGCCTATGAAAGGTCTGAAAGTGCTTGGGACAATTTCGGTTAATTCATCTACCAATTCCAACTTAAAACCAAAAGACTTGTCAGGAAACTTGAAAGGATCTTGATAAATATATATAGACAAAATGTGTCTTTATATATAATCAAACATGCTTAAATAAATAAATAAATATTTTGGTCGGTGCGTATGTGTTTGTATGTGCGTGTGTGTGTATGTGTGTGTGTGTGGTGTGTGTCTGCATTTACCAATCACCCTGCATGAGTAAGAAGTGAGACAAGATTATTTTTAAAGAAGTTTAACAGGTTTCAATTCAAAGTTTTTATCCTGCTCTATTAGCTGCTGTACCAAGGTTTACGAGCCCAATCTGCCCTACTCTATACATAACTGGAGGGGAAATAGATATATGCATACCTTTCCCAAAGATATTTGTGCTATGTGAAAAGCAAACAGCCTCGTCCAGGTTTTGAACTCGGGTTACCGTATCCATGTCTTACAACGATAACCATTACATCAGGTGCGCCTCTCCCTTCTCCATAACTCTTTGTCTGTCTGTCTATCTGTCTCTGTCTCTGTATGTGTAGAATTCGTAAACACCAACAAATCGATCTATTTATCGATCACTTTGTACATATCTATCTCAGTCTATTTCTTTCTCTCTCTTCCTCCCTCTCTCAGTCTCTCTCTCTCTCTCTCTCTCACACACACACACACACACACACACACATATATATATATATATAGCATTTGTGAACACCTATCTATCTATCTATCTATCTATCTATCTATCTGTACATAAGTGCTGTCTTTAAAAAATGTAAGCAGCCCAAGGTAAGATTTTTGAACTTATCACATTTTCAACATTTATCTTTAAGACCCAGACAAGTTCCATTCAATTCTAAACTGTTCCATCTTCGGCCGATCACAGAAAAATTCTTTTTCTTCTCTTTATCTTTTCTCTCTCGCTCACCTTCTCCTTCTCTCTCCCATACATTGACATACAGACATGCACATCGATTTTTTTTCTCTACTCCAAGTCTTTTTCCCTATTTTTATTTTTGAAGAAGTTTATTGGATACCGACTTATTAAAGCAAACCTGTTGTTTTTCTGCTCATATCTATCTATCTATCTATCTATCTATCTATCTATCTATCTATCTATCTATCTATCTATCTATCTATCTATCTATCTATCTGATCTGTTTGTCTTAAAATCTGTTTAAATATCTATCTTTCTCAGTCTATCTATCTATCTATCTATCGAAATTTGCTTCGCTCCTTTTTATTTGTATCTTGATCTGCTTAATAGCTCACTTTTTCTTTTTCTCTCTGTCTGTTTGTATATATGCATCTCTCTCTCTCTCTCTCTCTCTCTATATATATATATATATATATATATATATATATATATATATATATATCTCAGTTTCAGTTAATTGATATATTTCTCTCTATAGAATTTTGTTCATATCTCTCATTCTGTTCATATCAGGTATCTATCTATCTATCTATCTATCTATCTATCTATCTCATCAATAACACTTAAGCGTTGAATCACTTTCCCTGTACTGAAAACGCATTAGATTTTTATTTAAAAAAAATATTCAACCTACTTGTGTTCGTTGGCTTTAGGATAGTGAATCTGTGCCTCTTGGAAGGAAACATAAAAGAAAGAAAGAAAGAAAGAAAGAAAGAAAGAAAGAAAGAATTCCCCACCCACTTCAAATTGCAAGCAGTAAAATCTAACCGCGATTCTAAACGAAAGAAAAGAGGCCAGTGAGATTGAGATTACACAGAAAATAAGTGAATGGAAGCGATTGAAAGCATAGATGAATAATAATAATAATAATAATAATAATAATAACAATAATAATAATAATAATAATAACAACAACAATAATAATGATAATAATAATGATAATAATAATAATAAAAGACCCGAGGAAACTTTCTGTATTCATTTTTTTCATTCCCATATTCTTGCAATATTTTTCCACCTTTCATTTTTTTTTTCTCAATTTTTTTCTGTTTCTGGCGTTTTTCTTTCTTTTGTTGTGAGGGTTTCCATTAAAAACGTAGAAATGAATAATAAAAAGCAAAAAAAAAGAAAAAAAAAAGAAAAAGAAAAAGAAAAGAAAAAAAGAATCCTTTCTGTCACTTTCTGTCTCTGCCCTCAAAATAATTTCTTCTAAATATGAACACATTTCATTGCGTTTTACCTAAACCAAAAAAGGGAATTCTGTCACGAATGTCGACTCTCACCATACAGACATTTTTTTTCTCTTGAAGATGGAAAAAAAAAGTTTTTCCCGCGTCTTATTTTCTGGTTTTTCTTTTTCTATTTTTTGCTTGTTTTCCATTTACTAAATTTCATTTACTTTCGTTTTTTTTCTTTCTTAATACCACATTTTTCATCAATTCTTTTTTGCATTTTAATACAAAATAGTCATTTTTTCCTTCTTCAGTTTAACTTTCTTTCTTTCTTTCTTTCTTCCATTTTTGTCTACTCTTTTTTTGCTTTGGACTTTCTTTCATTTCCCCCACTTTTTGCCTTTTACTACCTGCTTCATTCATTCAATCCTGATCTGAACGCATTACGAATATACGTACGTATATATCTCTAACCCTACCCCCACCATATATATATATATATATATATATATAATGCTGAATATTAAAGCTCGCTCAAATCTTCCGCTACAACTGTGTTTCATGCCTTCGATATTCATTAAAATTGCTTTTTTCCAGACAATCGAAAGCGTATAACGCGAGTTATATATTTTTTGTGGGTATTAATATTGAGGATTAATTGCATATTGTGCTTAGTGGTTTACTGTGTAATTTTACACACACACACACACACACACACACACACACACACACACACACACACACACACACACACACATTATTGGGGAATGCAGAATACACCAGGATCTCTGCTGAGGGATAAGACTCTCCAAATGAGTGGCCTGGATATGACATTAAACAATCTGATGGTGAGGTTCCAGTAATGCTGGAGCTTTAGGGAATGTGGAGTATCCCTTCCGAAGTGGTAGCACCAGGTAGAGTCCTATCTTTGTATCAAATAGAACTGAACTCTGTACTGAATTGTTTGGGATAGAACTGTTTTGACATTTGAACTGTGTACTTATACTAAACTAAGTTGTTTGAAATAGAACTGTTTATATGTATAAAAATGGATTTGTCATGAAATAACTGACAATAGTTCATAAGCCATAAAACCAAACCAAACCACACACACACAGACATACATGAAGACGACCACATACTGACAGGTAATAGCATCCTCACCACAAAAATTTCCTGTCAAACAACATGATTAATAACTGATTCAGTTACGTACACGATACGTAAAATGATATGGTAGTAAGATGATAAGGTAGTAAGATATTTGAACGTCGTTGGATTATAGTGACTTACGCTTATATAGTGACTTATGCTTATATAGTGACTTATGCTTATATAGTGACTTACGCGTTGGATTATAATGACACTTACGCCACTCTTTGGGTCTATATAGCTACAGCCCAGTGACAATCATAACAAGATAACTGGTGACAAGTCAGCAGAGGTTTGATGATGGAGCTTCTTTCTCCAGCATTGATTTTGAAGTTAACTTCTCTCAGAAGGTTAGCTTTTATCTATACTTTATTATTAAACTGGTATTTAAACGTCTTACCGCGTTGCTTATTCTTTCTTACGACGCATATGGGGGTGTCGTTAGAAAAAATAAGCAGCGTGGTAAGACGTTTAAATACGTTTATATAAGAAGTGCGAAAGAATTGCTAAAGCATATTCCTTTAGTGATCAATTGTCTTTAAGTGAACAAAGTTAAAATTATAATACACTTAACTGTGGTTGGTGAATGTCCTGTTGTCTTTTTGTATATTTTCTGGTTGTGTTTAAGACTGTTTTAAGAGGGCCGTGGAAGTTTGGTTTTGTAAAGCTCATAATTGTCTTCTGGGTTCTGTTTGTAGAGTTGGGTGATCTGCTAACACCCTCAGCTACCAGGCTGTCTTTAGACACGTCTCGACTCGTGGAGACCCTAGTCATTTCTCTCTCTCTCTCTCTCTCTCTCTCTCTCTCTCTTTCTCTCTCTCTCTCTCTCCCCGTACCTAAGTCACGTTCTCAAGTCTCTTCCATCCTGCTTTCTCCCTCTATTCTCGGCTTCTCTACATTAGGGTACACAGCCGTCTAGAGGATAACTCGTAATTTTATTATACTGAAGCCCTTTCAATCTCACAATATATTTGAAGCGAAAAGTGTGTAAATAATCGAATGCGAAACAGTTCTACAGATTCAATACATTTGATTTCTTTAACTGTATTGAAAAGTTTGTGGATAAACAACAAAAGTTTCAATGTATTTTCTTGTAAGGTAATAAAAATTCAAGCTTATGATATGCTTCAATATGATATAAAGTTGATTTGCAACCGTTGTCGAGGGTGACCTGAAGGGTCCCTTTTCGATAGCTACCACACCAAGTTGTGAGGGAGGGCGCCACTCCTTTGCCAGGATTACCCCACTTTACCCTTGATCCGTACCTTATAATGCTGAGTGTTAAGCAAGGAGGCATCAAATAACATATTTTGAGTCTTTGGTATGACTCGACCTGGGACTGAACCCAGGTCTTCCGGGCCATTGGCGAACACTCTAACCATTAAGCTAATGTCCGGTGGATAGGATATAAACAAGAAGATAATAGCAGTTAGGTATGTTTTAAATCTAAATTATACATATTTTGTGTGTGTAAAAGATTTTTGTGAATATGTTACTATGTAGTGGGAAAAATCGTTTATACGTTTATTGGTAAGTAAATGTAACTAAATAATAAGTACCAAGAAAAGGTTTGGGTAGTACAAGCTTCGTTGTCGATAAAAAGTTAAACAAGAGATTTTCGCTTGTAAAAATTAATCAAGTGATGTCGAAATTAAATACATTCTGTTCGAATGTTAGATTTTGAGTGATGACGAAGGTTTTACACCAGCATTAGCTGATGGTTTCTCACTGAAGTTTGAGTGACAGCAAGTCTCCTTAAGTCTCAAGGACTCTTCTCAGGACTCTGACCAATCTTAATAATGCTGTATGTCACTCTAGGGTTCTCAAATAGACGCTTGCACCATCATGGATCACAGCAGACCCTTGCAGCGCTACAGCACAATATAGAAATTTGTTCCGACACGGTTCCTACGGAGCTATGAATGTAGCACCATGCCTTAACTTTCAGTCGGATGCCCGTTATGACCTCGCACGAGCAAAACTGATGAACACACGAAACAAGTCTGCTGGTTCGTTTGATTCGAAGTTTATTTGCAACCATCCTTTCCCGATGGTCGCCGACAAGAGAGAAATAGAATATGAAAATAAGTCAACTGCTTTAGATATAGATAGAGAGAAACTGTTGTATCGTGATAAGGAAATTATTTATTAACTCAACTGATTCAGTCCGACTAGTATTATAAGTCTTGCGCTGTTGGTGTTATGTCCGAAGTTGGTCTTACTACTGACTGACGTCCTTTCAGAGCTGTCTCTTTGCTTCTTTTTCTTCTTTTGCTACTGCTCCTGCTTCAGATTCTCCGTGCTTAAGAGACACAGCGTCTTTTATACTTCTGCGATACCTGAAGTCACGTGGTACGAGCCATTATACAACAGAAACAAACTGTCATTGGACGATAGAGGCAGACACAGACCTTGATATTGTTTTTCTCGTTTGCTGCTATAGTTATTCGGGTACTCAGGCTGCTTCTTCAGGACCACCTAGTCCTCCGCGGACCTCACGTAAAAATGGGTGCTGTAATTTTTAGCCCGTCCTCACATCACCGTGGTTCGTGTCAACTGACTTTCTTTTCCTGTTTTCTATACCGCATCTCCTCTAACGGCTCTCTGATTATGTTTCTTCGGGCTTGTCAGAACCCGTCGCCGATTTGTTGTTGATGCATTTCAATTTTTAACCTGGATGTCCGCTGCTATCCCCACCTAGACTTTGGGACCCCCTGTTTACCTTCCCATTCGCTTCTCCCCCATCATAGTGCTTCTTTTTTTCTCTCTCTCTCCCACTGCCTCAAGTCTCTTTCTCATATATGTCCTCCCTTTTCCACCGTTCTGTAGTCGACCTCTAAATATAGCCAGAAAACAACTTACTGCAAAAACAATTACCCACCATCACTAATTATATCATTTGTAGTCTGGATTGTCTCTACTTGTCTTCTTATTTTAAAGTCGTCTTGTCCCTTTACCAATCTTTTGGGGAATTTTCCAAGTGCACCTGTCACAATTGGTATCACTGTCATCATCATGTCCCATAGTTCTTTTTCAGTTCTCTATCAAGGTCTGGGTACTTATCCCTCTTTTTGCTTTCTTTTATTTTCACGCTGAGGTCCGTCGGAATAGCAAAATCCACAATTCGGCAGGTTTTCTTCTTTTTGTTAAATATCACTAGGACTGGTCGACATGCCGAGATTTTGTGATCCATTTGTATCTATACCATTTGTTCATATGTTCAAATTTAATTACCTTCCCCACTCAATTGTATCAAGTCTTATACTATTTTTTTCTCTAATTTACTTCATTCGCTTATAATATGATTCATCCTTTCCTCTCTATCAGCACATAACTTACATTTACTATTTTGTTGCATCTTATCTTTTTTTTGCTTTAACATAGTTGGTCCTTATGGCGTTGTTTTGTGCTGGTATTAGAAGAAATTCAGTTTCTGTTATTATTATTAGTAGTATTTCCTGCGTTTCAATAGATTGGTGCGTGTTTGTGTGTTTCTGCGCGCGCGTGTGTGTGTAGGGGAGGGCAGAAAACAATAGTTCATTGTTTTGCATCTTGTGTGTTCAGATGGCCCCAAAGATTATACGTGGCTTGCAGTTGACACGTACTTCACCCTTTCTGAATTCATCTTTACCCAAGGTTCAAATTCACCCGAGGTAGAACACCTTTGTTGCCTATTTCCTCCTGTCAACAAGGAATTTCAAGAGAATGTAACGACAATACCTGTATGGTGATTTGTCGCATCCGGTCACCATTTTTTAGTCGTGATAATATTCTGTCATCCTGCATTTCACTTGCAATTTTCTTTAGTTTTGAATCAGAGCTTCTTTCTTTCTTTTGTTTGTTTATTTCTTTCTTTCATTTTCTTCTTTGTTTTTGTTTTTTCCTTCCTTGTTTAATTGTTTTGCTTCCTTCTTTTTCTGTGTTTTCTACCTAGTTTCATTGCTTTTGTATAATTGTTTGTTTCTTTATCTCTTTTGATTCCTTCTTTGCGGAATTATTATAGCTTGTCTCTATTTTAATATTTCTATTCTATCATTTTTCTTTCTTTCATTCATTCTTTAATCTTTACTTATTTGATATGTTTATTTGTATGTTCTTTCTTTCTTTCTTTCTTTCTTTCTTTCTCATCTTTTATTCTTTCTTTCTTTCTTTCTTTCTTTTATTTGTTTTTTTTTGTTTATTTCATGTTACATCGTGTTTTTAAAATCTTTTCCTTGGTTCTTTCTTTCTTTCTTTCTCATTGCATAATATTTATTTCTTGCTTTCTTTATATCTTTCTTTATGCCTTTGTTTTGGATTCTATGCTTCTTCATTGAAAAAATATTTTCCTTGTTTCTTAATTTGTTCTTTTTTTCTTTCTTTCTTTTTTTCTTTCTTTCTCATTGCTTAATCTTTCTTTCTTTCTTTTTTTCTTTCGGGTGGTTTATAAAAAAGAAAAAGAAAAACATCCGAATTATGAAGAAAAGTTAATCCAATTTATT
Source organism: Sepioteuthis lessoniana (assembly GCA_963585895.1). Taxonomy (NCBI): domain Eukaryota; kingdom Metazoa; phylum Mollusca; class Cephalopoda; order Myopsida; family Loliginidae; genus Sepioteuthis; species Sepioteuthis lessoniana. The sequence goes on along the minus strand of OY757936.1, from coordinate 45,099,540 downwards.
CTAATTAGTTGAATTACCGTCTTTTTCACATCAGTTATTCAGGAAATCTGACTCTTCTTCTCCAAGGATGGCTTCGACATTAAATAACCCACGAATGTTGATATGCCATTAAAACAAAGTAACCGAAACCGTCGTTTGAAAATGTCTGCTCTTTTATATGCTGACTTCCTTTTGAGCAACATATAATTATTGTCAATTGGTCTAATTGGTAGAGTGTTCACCAATGGTCCGAGAGACCTGGGTTCAATCCCAGGTCGCGTCATACCAAAGACTTTAAAAATGGTACTTGATACCTCCTTGCTTAACACCCAGCAATATAAGGTGCGTATCAAGAGTAAAGTGGAGCAATCCAGCGAAAGGAGTAGCACCCTCTCCTACACCGCGGTGTAATAGCTATTGAAAAGGGAGCCTTCTGGTCGCCCTCGACTAAGGTCACCAACTTTACTTTTACTAGAGACTTTTCAAACTCTTCCAGTAGTTGTTTGCTTTGGTTTGGTTAGGTTTTATGGCAGATCAGCCATTCTTGGTTATTTAATGCCAAATCCTTTTATACATATAAACAGGTCTATTTCAAAGAATCCAGTTTAGCATAAGTACACAGTTTAGTTCTATTTACCCCATAGATAGGACCCTATCAGGTGCTACCACTCCGGGCCAGAGCGGAGCTGAGAGCGATAGCAAGGAAGATTGGTGTTTGTTTGTATTTTATGGCATATCAACATTTGTAGGTTATTTAACGCCAAATCCATTTTATACAAATAAACTATTCTATTTCAAACAATTCAGTTTAGCGTACAAAAACAGTTTCATTTCAGACAAGTAGGATTAGAATAAGTTCACAGTTTAAATGTAAGTTCACGGTTTAATTTTCAAAAACATTTCTATTTCAAGTTATCCAGTTTAGTCAAACAATTTAGCTTAGTACAAGTACGCAGTTTAAATATCAAAACAGTTCTATTTCAAGAAACTTAATTTAGCATATGTACACAGTTTAGTTCTGTTTGACCCATAGATAGGGTCCTATCAGGTGCCACCACTCCGGGCCAGAGTGGACCTGGGAGTGATGGCAATGAAGGAGTACTCCACATTCCCCAAAGCTCCTGCATTATTGGAACCTTACCATCAGATTGTTTAGTGTCATACCCAGAACACTTGTTAGAGGAGGTCTTACCCCTCAGCAGTGATGCAGTCGGTTTATTCTTCAGCCCCTCCCACCCAGCTGACTGGTCAATTTGTAGTTGTTTACAAATCAATTTGAAACAGTTTTTCCACCATCAACACAAATTGAGATACATGTCTCCTGTCGATTGGAGACACTGTTCACGATAAGCCCGAGGGTACATTGAAAAAATAAAAATAACAAATGAAAGGAAGCAAAATAAAGAATGTCGAAAATAAAATCTATTGGGGGAAGTCTCCATGGCGTAGTAACTAACGTGCTGGACTGCGACATCGCAATAAACTAGTTCGAATTCTAGTCCCGTGATTACATTCATTTTCGGACTAAAACCCCTGGGAAAGGTACGGACCACTCATCCCTCAAAGCTATGGGTTAGATAGTACCACTACTGTTCTTCTACAAGGATGGCTTTTGCATGAAACAACCCATGAAAGTATATATGTCATTAAACAAGGAAATCAAACCAAATAAGATCTCTGTATGAGCTGTTAAATAATTAGAGATTTTCTCTAATTGTTTTAGTAATAAATTCTTTTTCTAGTTAAACTGGGAGTATGAAGCTGTGGTGTTTCGTTTGGAAAGGTCATGGCTTGAGTATTCATGTCATAATAAATAAGTCCGAAAATGGAAATTTTGTTTTTAGAATCAGCTGTTAGCTGATATTCTAAGATAAACAATTCGGTAGATATCAGCTAATATTTAGCAATGACGTGTCTCTAAGTTACTTAGTGATGACGTATCATTCAAGGATTAGGTAATGAATAATTTTCAGAAGTAGATATAAGAAAGATTTGCATACCCCAGACCCCAGGGCAGACCCAAGACTGCAGTCGACAACAGTCTACATACCACAGCAGGTTGGAGACGACAGACGAAAAGAGGTTTCGCGGCAGCAGGGCCTCAAGAGCGGACAGGAATTATATATGCACAGAGGGCCGGTCAGCGCTGATATAACTGTCTCTGTCCACCACTTTTGTCTCGCGCCTGATCGATTATCTGCCTATCCATCGGGTTGGTGTATTTCTCCCTCTATCTCTCTTTTCGCTGATTACTAGAATTTCGCCTCACGATAAACTTTCGTATCAAGCAAACCCACAGAGTCGTGTTGCGTTTAAGGGGTAACGTTACACCACGGCTTAATCCTTCAGTGAAGATTTTCCAATTTTTTTTTTCTCTTAATGTCCCAGTTATCTACAATGAATGGAAAAAATAATAAAAGGTTTGTTTTGGTTTGGTTTTATGACATATCAACCATTGTAGGTTATTTCATGCCAAATACATTTTTATTCTTATAAACTGTTCAATTTCAAATAGTTCAGTTTAGCATAAGTACACAGTATCAATATCAAAAAACGATTCTTTCAAACGATTCAATTTAGGATACGTACTCTGTTTAGTTCTATTTAACCCATAGATAGGACCCTATCAGGTGCTTCCACCCAGGGCCATAGTGGACCTGAGAGCGATGGCAACGGAAGAGTACTCTGCATTTCCCAAAGCTCCAGCATTAGAGGAGCCTTACCATCAGATTGTTCAGTGTCATATACAGGACACTCGTTGCGGAAGTATAACCCCTCTGCCCAGACGCAGTGGGTGTGTTCTACAGCTCCAGCCGACTGGGCCACAAGACTCTCGTTTGAGTAGTCTTACCTCGCTGCAGAGATGCAATTGGTGTATTCTGCAACCCTAGCCGACTGTGACACTATGTTGGGCATTCGTTATGTTGGTGTGTGGGGGTGCCAGTCAGAGAATCCCTTTGTCTGCTTTGGTGCGAAACCAACACAAAGGGCCTGAGCGCGTGATCTCCCTTGAAACCGGAAGTGGACGAGGGAAGGAAGGTCCCAGAGTAGACAGAGAGAGTTAGTTGACATAGGAGAGCAGAAGTAGGCAGTCAGGAGATGAAAGCAGGGCAGAGAAGAGAGAAGAACAGAAGACATAAAGATGACTGTTAAGACCTGTTGACCTACAGAGGCTGGGTTGACCAACGTGAGGAGACAGGTCAGCATTGTTGTAGCTTTGTGAGAGTTTTCGCTCGAATACACGCTCGCGTTAGCTCACAGAATGCACAAAAAGTGTCACAAACTTCTCGCTTTCTTGCACTTGAAGCTAACCCAGGCCCGTGTTTGTTTGTTTAACTGTGTTTTGCGTATCTATAAAGAAATGTGAAATACCCCGAGCTAGAGATGAGAAAAACACTAGATGAATCACTGGTCATGAGTGGTTTAAGGAAGCTGATTTTTGGGGTCGGCCGGCAAGGGCTATTGGCATACGACTAGACCAAAGTAAAAAAGGTAAAACGTAAAAGGGCTATGTATAAAAGGTAAAAGATATTAGGTAAAAAGTAAACGATAATAAGCAACGGTCCTAATAGGTAACATATATTGAAATATATGAGTCAAACTTTTAATATGCATTTGGCCGAAAGTAATATGCATGACGTATAATTTAAATGCAATGAATAATGTATTGAACGTAAAATCTGGCCGATAAAACCCAAACAAACAAGCCATGGATAGTCAACCCTTTGGAATTCAAGCCATAAGTCACTTCAAAGTTCATCAAAGAAGCAAGATTTGAGAAACATCTAAAGCAGTGATCGCTGTGCTTAGTTAAACAATTGTTTTATATTGATTTAATATCATCATTATCAAGTCACGCTGCTCGAACATATTTACCTGACTCTCTCTCTCTCTCTCTTTCTCTCTCTCTCTCTTTCTCTTTCTCTATCCGTCTCTGTTATTTATCACTCTCGACAGGTTTTCCGTGCAAAGCTGTTGTTGGTAAGTTTTTTCAGGCCGGCCAACACTGGCACGATTATGTGAAAGGGTCTATTTGAAAATTTTAAAAAAGTTTTTGGCTAATGATAATACTGAGTATGTCTCTCCATATTTTGTGAGGAAATAAATTTTTATGAGATTATATGACGATATTTCAAATACTGTACATTGAGTTTGTAAGTGCCGCAAACCCTTCGGAAAGCGGCTAAAGGTGTAAGGTTGGTGAACCGGTCATGAAGTGACCAAACCGCCGCAAAGCTTATTTGCTAGTTTTTATAAAATACCAAAATGTTAGTCATTCCAAATTAGTTGGGTATCTTTAGACAATGGGAGGACATTAAGTGGTGTAGTGGCTAACGTGTTCGACTGCAACATCGTAGTAAGCGAGTTCGAACTCCAGTCACGCTATTACGTTCATTTTCGTACTAATACCCTATACAAAGGAATGAACCCTCTTCTCCCTTCAGCTATGGATTAAATATCATCGTGACTGTTTTATATGGATGATTATGGCTTTAAATAACCCACGAAGAGTGATATGTCATGAAAAGAAGAAACAAAAAAAGAATAAAAATAAATAAATAAATAAAAATTCAATGTTCTTATTAATTTATGGCTTGAAGAATATATATATTCCTTTATTTCTTTTAGATTTCAATGAGAATACATTTTCGTGATGATATCAAACAAAGTTAGAAAGACGAGATTTTATTTGAATTAAAAAACAAAGAACCACTCCGGTTAATAAACGACTTTAAAGACCAAATGTTTACCTTAAAAACACACTGACTGTATCCCCTTTAGATTGTAACGACCCTACCTTAAAAAGGGGGTTTCCTGGGTATGACTCTGAATTGCGCTTAATGATAAGGCTCCAGTTGTGGAGTACCTCTTCATTGCTATTACTCCCAGGTCTACTCTCACCTGGAATGATAGTAACTTAGCTTTGTTCATTTTCTTTCAAGATAACCAATGTGCTTTATATTCATATTAATGATCGCCTTTGTAGAAGCGATAATTTTTTGAATGAGATGATATCATTAATGAGAAGACATCACACTACCGATATCCTGAACTTCGATATATTAAAATCAGGGAATTTTGAAAAAGTTATAAGTTTTCAGTTGGAATCAGTTGACGTTAGGGCGGTGTGGTGTCTCTGTGTCTCTGTTCATAGACTCTTACAGATTCTCTCTCTCTCTCTCTCTCTCTCTCTCTCTCTCTCTCTCTCTCTCTCTCGTGCTACTGTATGCAGTCTGAACGTCGAACAGAATATCTGGATAATAAAGCGACAATTTTCTATAAAAATATTGGACATATTACTGTTACACCAATACGTTCCAATTAATGATAATTAATTGTTGACGGAGAGTTCTTGTCTTTGAGATGCCAACACCAAGGCAACTTTGCTCCAACGAATCACCTCGACGGTAGAAAGAAGTTCCGGGTGGATTGTGTCATTCCTTATCTGTGGATCTTTCAAACACAATGTAGACACAGAGAGGATTGATAAACAAACAATCTGGAAACGCATTTGGCGCCGTTACCAGGACAAGTCCAATCATTATTATTACATTTGGTATCACAAATGTTGTCGTGCACAACGGTATTACATTTGGCACTAGTACCGGCGTTGGGTATAGGAGACGCAAATATTGTTACAATAGTACCGTACCCAAGCATCGTGTTACATTTGGTGCCGAACCAAGCAATAATACCACATTTGGTACTGGACCCAGCGATAATATTATAATTGGTGCCGTGTCAAAACCATTGTGTCACACGTTAGCATGATTGTTCGAACAATTCACATACTGTTCACTAGTTTCTTTCATTTTATTTATGACACATTCTTGTTATCCCTTTTTAACATCCTTTTTTCTTATTATTATTACATTTTTTCCTTTCTTTAAAAAAACCCCACCAGCCCAGTCTGCTGGGGCAGTAAAATACGCCAACCACACCGTTTTAGAAGGATAAGACCCTCCCACCTCAGTGAGTGTCGTGGATACGACACTAAAACATCTGATGGTGAGACTCCAGTCCTGGAGCTTTGAGAGAATGTACAGTACCCCTTCAATGCTTTTACCTCCAGGTTCCCTCTAACCTGGAGTGGTAATGCCTATTAGGGTCCTGTCTCTGCGTCAAATAAAACGGTTTAATCATTTTTTAGACTTGAATAATTGTGTGCAAATAAAACTAGCAGAGTTTGATTGTAAAACTTAAAACCATTTGACCTTGTGTAAAGAAATGAGCGCTGGTTCGTTAAGAAATTCTTACCGACCAACAATTCTTATACAAATAATATTTATTTAATATAAACAGGATTTGGCATCAAATAATCCACAAGGGTTGATATGCCGCAAAACACAACAAAAAAATTTAAAAATATTTGTTTATTTGATTCAAGCTAGTTAATTATTACACTCACTAAATAGTGTTATGTAGGGTAATAATAAATAATCATTTCCCTTAGAGAATTAACATGTTATGTAGGGTAATAATAAATAATAATTTACCTAAGAGAATGGATATGTTGTGTAGGGTAATAATAAATATATAGAATGGACATGTTCACTGGTGGTTCATGGGGTCCGACATGACAGTTCCAGAAACTCATTTTCGACCTCTTTTGACTTCTCTCTTTGAACTGGAAAAACATGTTTCGAACCCAGCTCGGGAACGATAAAGTTATGTTGCTATTCTATTTTCTCTTTATCCATTTTTGTACCTCTTCCATTTACTGCTTCTTTCTGGAACTTAATGAAATTGTTCATAATAAAATAGTTACCATCGTAGGAAATGGTTGGTTGTTTTGTTTCACGGCATATCAACCCCTTTCGGGTCATTTAATGCCGAATTCAATTTCAAACAATTCAGTTTAGCAGAAGTATGCAGTTTAAATGTTGAAACAGTCTCATTTCAAGCAATTCATTTTCGCATAAGTACACAGTTTAGTTCTATTTGACCCATAGATAGGACCCTATCAGGTGCTACTACTCAGGGCCAGAGTGGACCTGGGAGCGATGGCAATGAAGGGGTACTCCGCATTCCCTAGAGCTCGTAGGAAATGAACACAGTGATCTGAGTTCAAATCTTGGACTAGACTGTTTGAATTTCATAGCTTAAATACTCTTTGGGAAGGTATGAATCCATTCCCCTTTCAACTATGAGTGAATAGTAGGGCAGACTGGACTCTTTAACCTCTAACTGGCAAACAATCTAGGAGAAGGAAAGCTCAGAATTCAAACCTGTTAAACTCTGTTCAAAAATTGACATTCTGTCACATTCTGCTTGTGCGGAGATATTGATAAATACACACATATGTGTACATTTCAAGCTGTTAGGACACGTTTGTGCGTTCTTTCTTCTTAATACCATTGGTATGCATATTCTACCTTAAAGTCCAACCCCTCCTCAACGGGGCAGGGAGGCGGCAACGGGTAGTGCCAGAGCCATGCCGTCGGGAACTTCGGTTCCTTATAGGGCCACCCAAGGCGGACTGGTCTGGCACCCAGCGGTATTTGGGCCGCAACCCGGCTAAAGAGGCTCGGGTGAAAATCCAGGAGGTGTCTGTTCCGGCAACAAGCGGCCTCGGGTCGCTCTGTCAATGCGTCGTATATCTACGGCAAACAGGGCCTTTCTCCGGGTAGGACTTGGGACCCTTCCCTCAATCAAATTTCAAAGTATCTTCCTCAATAAGCAACATAAACAGCGATATGCTGTACTTGCTCGGGAGGAAGCCGGTTCAACCCAACCAGGGTGAAAGTGTTCTATCGTCATTTACAGCATCACAACGGCACAATGATTAAGGCGCAATGACAAAAAACGCAGGAAGACTTCTTTAACAATATTTACCTCTCACTTTATTGCAAGGGTTCGAAAAGGTTGTGTGGGGTTTTACTGTGAGAGGGAGCTGGAGACCGAACATAAACTGTAATATCTTGACCCCACTGTTATGACTGTCACGTTGTATCTTTCTCGTTCTTTAGTGCTGCTCAACCGGAGGCCTAGGGGCTCACTCTGCTGTGTAATAGCTTTCTTTATTGCATCTTATCAGCATCTTCTCCGGACCTTAGCTCATCAGGGCCACAGGCCCCTTCGGCCTGGTGTGGCTTTCCCTACCACATCTTGTCTCCACTGTCTGGAACTCTACTGGCAACTACACAGGCTCGTCGAACTCAACTGAATTATATAATCGTTCGACGCCCACTCGATCTTTGAAATCGAATGTTTAATCGTCATCAAGCGGAAATAACTGTCATGCAGTTCAGAGGTCACTCTCTTCCGGTGCGTCAGTCTATGAGAGTATCATGGTATATTTTTACCTCGTCCCATTTCATAAGCCAATTTCCGCCCACGCGATTTCCTCTCATAACTGCCATTAGAATGTATCACTTCCTTCCGGTGCATCACCTTGAATGGCATTTTTGGCCTAGTCAAAAGGTCAAAACATAACAAAAGTCAGTATGCATATTTTATAGGTTAAATATTCTTGTATGTACAAATGCGTTTATCTCATTTTTCATATTGTTGTGTTTAGTATTAGTATATCACGGATATATTAATGCTAGTATTTGTCATTAGAGAGTGACAACCTGACTAAATATTCTTATCACCAAATAAATATGATATGATCTTTTAATCTCATGTTTTTCTTGGCATTTATCGAATCTTCGGGAGCGATATTGACAACCTTTGTTTTAAATCTTCACAAAGAAAATTCTTGCGAAATATCCCACTTGAAAATTATGATAAATCGATAAAAAAATCATTAAAAAAACATACATATTAGCATCACAAAATGGATGTTAATATGAATTTTCATTTGATAAATTTATATCATTAACATTAGATATACCAATAGTTAAATGATTGATTCCAAACAAAAATTATCACACGTGCAAAGGTCGCTTTCTCCCCACCAAAAAAAAAAAAAAAAAAAAAAATGAGATCAAAGAAAAAAAAAAAGCACTTGATGAACGTCAATTTAATTTTTATAACATTGAGTTATAAATAATATCCGTTTTATAAAAGTTGTAACTACACAGTTCAAACTTCTAATGTTTTTAACGCAACCGGAAATTACCTGATTACCTGAGTGCATTCATTGGTCGTTTTTATTTCAGCTGTGAGAGAGTACACGTCATAATCTAATTTATGATCTCACGCCCCTAAAATCGAGGAAATGAAAGTGCATACTCAAAATATAATGTTGTGGGTGTTTAAGAATTGCAAAAACGCTACAGAAACAACTAACTAATTTTTCTAATGTTCATGACTAAGGTGTCATTATTGACCGCTAAATGCGAAACTGTTTTTTAAAGTTTTCTTCAGGCCTGGACGCTCATCAAAACTCGAAGAAGATGCTTCAAAGAATGGGTAGAATGCAATCTACGCAAAAGTACACGAGAATTAGCACTTGACCTCAACACATCTCAGTCCATAATCTGTCACCACTTTAAAAAGCTAGGAAAAGTGAACAATTCAGTTTAGCATAAGTACAGTTTAATTGTCAACACATTTCTATTTCAACCTATTCAGTGTAGTCCAACAGTTTTAATTCAAACAATTCCGTTTAGTATAAGTATAGTTTTGTTTACACACTGTTAAATGTCAAAACGGTTTTATTTCAAACAATTCAGTTTAGCGTAAGTGCAGTCGGTCGATTCTACAGCCCCAGCTGACTGGGCAAGCTACTTTTGCACGACCCTTTATATATATATATATATATATATATATATATATATATATATAAAGAAAGCCGTTCCATTTCAAGCATTTCAGTTTAGCTTATGTACGTAGTTTAAATGACTAAACGGTTCTATTTCAAGCGATTCAGTTGAGCATAAGTATGCAGTTTAGTTCTATTTGACCCATTAATAGGACCCTATCTAGTGCTACCAATCCGGACCAGAGTGAACTCGGTAGCGATGCCAATGAAGAGATACTCCGTATTCCCCAAAGCTCCAACATTACTGGAACCTCAACATCAGATTGTTTAGTGTCATAATCAGGACACTCGTTGTGTGAGGGTCTTACCCCTCTGCAGAGATGCAGTCAGTGTTCAGTCATAGATACGAACTACTGGAGAAGAGATTACCCACTCTGAACGAGCTAACATATTTTCCTGTCTGAAACTGTTCTTCTTGATTTGAGAAGTTTCTATTTGTTTGAAAGAAAAAGCTCAAAATGTAAATCTCAATGCCACACTTCTAACCATTGAGCTCTACCCTCAAATCCATTGTTTCAGTCCGTGTTCAATGATGCAGGATGACTATTGGTGAGTTTTTGTCCGTCGAAAAGTTTTAATAAAAACAAACAAACGGACGAACAAACAAACAGCGAACAAACGTGAAAGATGATGTCAATTTAACTAAAATCTGTACCCTCGGAATATGATTATCAAATGGACATTTTATGACAGAAACCGCATTAGTCATTTTTTTATTTTGTTTTGCAATTCAAATCTCTTGAGGATGATGTAATCGTCAGGCGTGAAAAGAAGAGGTTTAGTTTTGTGATTAACCAGATGAACACTTTGACGAATACAACACGTGTTCACTGAAACGCTCATGTCCGTTTGAATTCAAAACTCATCATACACAGATATCTTATCTCGGTGAAGACAAAAAAAAGTTCAAAGTGAAGAAACGATTGAAAGAATTTTTTTTCTTTTTTCTTTTCATGCGGTGCCTTTAAAAATGTCAGTTTTTCTCTTCTTTTGCAATCGCTTTCTCTCTTTCGCTTCCGTTCATCTGCTTCCGTCTGCAATAATCATTTGGGCGGGAAAAATTGAGAGAGCTACTGAGCAGCAAATCAACTGTCTTTTCTTTCCTTCCGTTTTCTTCGATTTCACTTTGCCTTTGATACACTTGGGGTGATTTTTTTCGTCATTTGGCGTTCTCTAACCCATTTGTCTTCAAGAAACAACGGATATAACGAATATTTCTTTAGGTCTTAAACATGTTTCCGGGTTGCTGTTGTTGTTGTTGTTGTTGTTGTTCTTCTTCTTCTTCTTCTTCTTCTTCTTCTTCGTTTTTGTTATTGTCGTTGGAGATCTTCTATAACGAACCACTGTTTTTGTTGTTGTTGTTGTCGTCGTCGTCGTCATTGTTGTTGATGTGGGTTTTTTTTTCTTCTATACTACACAGTTGTTTTTGTTTCTCTTTTTCTACAGAAACTTTCTTTTACTTTCCTCATTAAAGTTTTTCTTTTATTTTCATGTCTTCACGTCTTTTTCTTTATCCGTTCAAACATTTTGAAGACTACATCATCATCATCATCATTATTATTATTATTATTTCAGTTTTTGTAAGTTTCTCAAATTATTATTATTCTTTCTTTCTTTCTTTCTTTCTTTCTTTCTTTCTTTCTTTGTATACTTCTTTTCTTGCTCCTCTTATGTCTTGGTTTTGCTCTATATGTCGACTGTGCAAAAAAAGAAAAAAAAGAAAAAGAAAAAAAAAACACAACAAAAAGACATTCTGAGTGATAAACTTCATACTTGTATGTGTCAACAAAATAATGAAAGCATTTCAAATGATCAAGTCTGAACGACAAAAATAAATAAATAAATAAATAAAAAATGAAATAAAATAATCCAATTTCCGCATCGAATGTCAAGATTTTCCTTTTCGCTTGGAATCATACACTTTCTAAATACACGAAATAATTATGCATCGCTTTCGAATTGAAAGACAAAACTGTCAGCTCTTTAAAGTCGACACAATTAAAATACAAATTGCAAATGCTGTTAAATTTGATTAGCCCTTAAAAGGGAAGGATTTACACATTGTATCGTTTGGCACAGGGCCACAATATTTTATGACAACAGAATAATTTACAAACTGCATTGATGACAGAACTTAAAATACGCTGATTGTATCCACCTGCAGAGGGGTAATAATCCCTTTCCTTGAAAAGTGCTGTCCTTGGTATGACACTAAATTGAATTTGATTAAGAAGCTCAAGTTTGGGAGACCTGGGGAGTGTGGAGGGCCTCTTCATTGGCAGCTCCACTCTGAGTGGGAATATTAGTACCTGTTAGGATCCCATCTATGGGTGAAATAGATCTAGGAAGGGTGGAGTACCTCTTCATTTGCCAGCTCCACTCTGAGTGGGAATGGTAGTACCTGTTAGGATCCTATTTATGGGTGAAATAGATCTATGAAGGGTGGAGTACCTCTTCATTTGCCAGCTCCACTCTGAGTGGGAATGGTAGTACCTGTTAGGATCCTATTTATGGGTGAAATAGATCTATGAAGGGTAGAGAACTTCATTTGCCAGGTCTACTCTGAGTGAGAATGCTAGTTCCTATTAGGACCCCATCAATAGGGGAAATAGATCAAGGAAGGTTGGAATAACTTTTCATTTTCACGGTCCACTTTGAGAGAGAATGGTAGTAACTGTTAGGACCCCATCGATGGGTGAAATAGATCTAGGAAGGGTAGAGTAACTCTTTATTTGCCGTGTTATTTTCTGAGTGGGAATGGTAGTGTCTGTTTGGATCCTATGTATGGGTGAAATAGATCTAGAAAGGGTGGAGCACCTCTTCATTTGTCAGCTTTACCCTGTTGTGGGAATGGTAGTACCTGTTAGTATCCTATCTATGAGTGAATATATCTTGGATGGGTGGAGTAACTCTTCATTTGCTAGCTCCACTCTGAGTGGGAACGGTAGTACCTGTTAGTATCTTATCTACGAGTGAATATATCTAGGGAGGGTGGAGTAACTCTTCATTTGCTAGCTCCACTCTGAGCGGGAATGGTAGTACCCGTTAGTATCCTATCTATAAGTGAATATATCTAGGAAGGGTGGAGTACCTCTTCTTTTGCCAGCTCCACTCTGAGTGGGAACGGTAGTACCTGTTAAGATCCTATCTATGAGTGAAATAGATCTGAGAAGAGTGGGGTATCTCTTCATTTACCAGCTCCTCTGTTAGTGGGAATAGTAGTACCTGTTATGATCCCATCTGTGGATGAAATGAATATAGGAAAGGTGAAGTACCTTTTCATTTGCCAGACCCACACTGAGTGGGAATAGTAGTACCTGTGCAAGACGAAACAACTAAAAAACTATAGATATAAATGTAAAATGAATTCTCAAAATACTGTTATATATTGACCCTCGACTGAGTCGTCAATCAAGAGATGCACCTGTGTAAATAAGCGGAAGAACAGCGGAAGCAGGTGGATATTAGAAAATAATATAACCAGGTCCTCGGGCGGTTCGAGTCAGTTGGAGACAGGATGCCGAAGTGAGAACCAGCCTGCAGACTGCAGCCCTCAGTGACCCACGGTTGAGCAACCCAAGTCAAGATGCGATAGAAGTGCTGCTATGGGTGAGGAAGAACTTGGGTCAATAGAGCAGCCCGTCCTTGTTTCCACTCATTTCTCACACACAACAACATCACCCTTTCGAAAATAAAGTGTGAGAGATTTATATTTTTTTATAAAGAAGTGTATTCGTTCGTTATTAAAGTCGTCATTATCAGTTGATTATGTTTTCGTGTATATGTTTACGTGCAGTTGTATGTGGCTATGCAACAACTACAAGTCATGAAATAACGCTAAACGGTTTTAAAGAAAAAACACGGTTAACGCTCATGACTGAGTTTTGCGTTATCGATCGCCGGGCGAGCTTGCATTAATATTTCTGAATTTATACTTGTGCTGCTCTAAATAGAATCAAATTTTAAAATGAACGCTACAATAATACACTACTAAGAACAATATATGCTCAATTCTAACCAAGTATTAATCTACAAGCAAAGGTTACATTGCTTTTGCAATATACCCCTCCACTGATGATGGCCTAAGATCACTCAGAAAGTACTCAGTAACAAATTAATTACGGTTTATTTACTAATATCCGCCGGATATCACAACATCGATACAGCAACTCGAAATGATAAATATAAAAACGTGATGACAAAAAATGTCTACATTGTTTAATTAAATTTGTATTAATGAAGGAATGCTGCCCAAATACACACACACAAACATGTGTGTGTGTGTGTGTGTGTGTTATATAATCTCTGAAGAAGATGAACTGGGAATGATTCAAATTGCGAATATATAAAAACAGTCTTATACGTGATGCATTCAACAGGTTTCCAGACTTTTTTTTGTACGGGCATTTCAAATTGTCGTAGACTCTTGAAAATTTACTCTGATGACTGACCAATTTTTATGATTCCAGATTCAAATGAATAGTTACAGCAGGAATTGGAATACACCGAACTAAAGTCTGATTGTCACAGCTGGTGAATTTCAAAAATGCAGTCTGGACTTTAGAAGAACGATAGGCAATAAAATTCTGTTTTAAACTTGGAAAAGATGCCATGAGATGAAAGCTGGATCTACTGCGATGACCCAGAGACCAAAAGACAGAGTTCCCAGTAGAAGAATGCTGGCTTTCCCAGACCCAAGAAGGCCAGACAGAGCAAATCCACCCACAAACTTTTGATGATCCCTTTTTTGACAGCACTAGTATGATCTACATGCACTGGGTTCCCACTGGATAGACAGTCAACATGGAGTACTATGTTAAGGTTTTAAGGGAAATCAGGAAGAGATTCCGTCAGAAGAGGCCAGCACTCTTCACATCGGGTCAGTAGCATTTCCTGCAGGACAATGCACCACTCCACAATTCCATCCTTGTCACGGACTATTTGACCAAGATGGGCATCAAGACAGTTTCTCACCCTCCCTATAGTCCAGACCTTGCTCCCTGTGACCTTTGGTTATTCCCTAAGCTCAGAGGCTGTTGTTATGAGACAATTGAGGAGATGAAAGAGGCTGTGACGAAGGTCATTGACACGCTCACACAAGAGGACTTCCATGGGGCCTTCCAGAGTTTGTTGGAACGGTACTAGTGCATTGCAGCCGGAGGAGATTACTTCGAAGGGGACTAGAGTTTCATATGTGTACTATTAATAAAAGTGCCCATACGAAAAAAGTCTGGAAACTTATTTAATGATCCTCGTAAATCTCCAGGAGTGCTCAATGTATGATAATTGATATATGAATTTATAAATTTCATACGAAGCAATTTCATATAATTGAAAGAAAAAATCAACAGTTGGCTTGCATAATTATTTCAGCATATGAGAAACCAACCTCTTCAGATAGCCAGCTGAAATAAATTCATAATAGCTAAATGACGGTCTGTTGAGTTTTTCTTCCAATTATATATATATATATATGTTGGGTATCACCTACCTTTTCAGCATAATGAGCTGTTCAATCTGCCATATATGGCAGTAGCGGAGACCAGTCTGTGAATAAGCCTACGAGTCAGACGAGAAGAGTCGTTCCTATTGTTGAAGTATATCATTACTCTATCACTAATCCTATATTCTTATTACTAACATTCTCTCTCTTGTAAATACTCTTTCCTGTAAATATAAATATTTTCCTCACATAAGTGGTTTGTCTTATTATTACTACTACTTGTGTTCACTAACCAGAACACAACAATATATAATCCGAGGAGGAAATCCAAGGGGTTGGAGTATCCAATTCGAGTGCACAATGTAAACGCTTATTGACGTATAATTAATTTGGGATTAAGAATACATCAACACGCAACGTGCAGAGCTAAAAAGATATTTTTCATATAAAAGCAAAAAGAAAAAAATTCACTTCCTTGATGTCATTATAAATTTATTTTTGGTTGTTGAAACCATCATTAGATGCATAATTAAAATCTTTATTTGGGTTTTCTTATATTGCTTCCGGCAAGAATGGAATTTAAAAAAAAATATTTTTATCTTTCAAAAATTAGAATAACATATATATTATAATAATATTAATTAAAATAATATATATGGTTAGAGCGTTCGCCAATGGCTCAAAAAATGGTACTTGATGCCTCATTGCTTAACACTCAGCATTATAAGGTAAGGATCAAGTGGATCAATCCTGGGAAAGGAGTAGCGCCCTTCCCTACACCTTGGTGTTGTAGCTATCGAAAAGGGAGCCTTCGGGTCACCCTCGACTATGGTCGCCAACTTTACTTACTTTATATATATATATATATATCTGTAATATGATTGAAAAGAAAATCAACTCCAATTATATTACAGATATATTTGCTTTGGCGCTGACGTGGTACGCTTGTTGGCTGAGCGGTATGATACTAAGTCTAACGTAAATTTGGGCGTGTTTCGCTTTAAGCGTCCTACGTGTCGAGCCACACTGAAGTGTTGTGATACAACGAAACCGTCTGTGTGTGGATGACAATATATATATATATATATATAGGAAGGGTTTAGAATAGCAAATATCAAGGTATGAGATACGAAGGCACTATGGAAAACTGAATTGATATTTTTCTATAATGATGGCTTTTAAAGAAATGAAACTTTTATTCCGCTAAATTAACGTCTACACGTGAATGTGGGATACTAAAAGACATTATAAAATAACAAAAGAATAATTCATACGTCTAAAGTTGAAAACTTTACCGATTCATGATTTAAAAGAATGGAACACTCTTCTCGTTTTCTTTTTCTTTTTTAATTCTGTTTTATAATCTTTCGATGTCTATTTCTCTCTTGAATAGTTGTCACATCTGAGTAAAAAGCTTTGTAAATTACAATACAATTATCCATGTTAGATAGGAATACTTGAAACCATTTAAGTGTGGGCAAACACTGAACTATTGGTATTTCTTAGCAATATTTGAAACCATTTCATTGTGTGCAAATGAATGAATCGTCTTGAATAGAATTATTAATGTTAATTTGCAATACTTGAAACTATTTAACTGTGTGAAAACAATAGAAATATTCAAATGCACGCGAACAAATTAGGTCTAACTTTTAAAAAAAATGGAATTGCTAAGAGACGATTCACTTACACATCATATGTATATCAAGGTAACTGTGTACAAACAAATGTTTGATTTTGAATATAATTATTCGGACTAGATAAGAATATTTGAAACCATTTAACTAGGCGCAAACAAATGGGATATGGATTGTTTAAAATGTTATCTACAAACTATGCTTTTACAAATCATAAATATTTAATATATGCATGAACTTAATGTGACTTTAGATAACTTTCAAGGGTTGATATGCTATCTTGAATCTTATTAACCAACCAACTAACCTTCATTGCCATTACTCCCAGGTCTACTCTAACTTGGTGTGGTAGTACCTGTTAGAATCCTATCTATTCATGGAGGTGCCCGTGGTGTAATGGTTATCTTCGGAAGAAAAGGACACGGCGATGCGAGTTTAAATCCTGGATGAGACTGATTGCATTTCATATAGCACTAAGACCCTTGGGAAAGGTATGAATCCAATTATTCTCCCTCCAGCTATGGGTAAATAGTAGCATCACTGCTGTTCTTCTGTATTACAGTATCACTGCTCTTCTATTGTATTATAGTGTCTTTTGCTGTTCTTCTCTATTACAGTATCAGTGCTTATCTCCTGTATTACAGTATCACGGCTTATCTTCTGTATTTCAATATCACTGCTGTTCTTCTGTATTATAGTATCACTGTTGTTCTGTATTACAGAATCACTGTTGTTCTTCTGTATTATTGTGCATTTTGCTGTTCTTCTGTATTACAGTATCACTGCTTATCTTCTGTATTACAGTATCACTGCAGTTTTTCTGTATTACAGTATCACTGTTGTTCTGTATTACAGTATCACTGCTTATCTTCTGTATTACAGTATTACTGCTGTTCTTCTGTATTATAATATAACTACCGTTCTTCTGTATAACGGTATCACTACTGTTCTTCTGTGTAAGAGTATCACTGTTGTTCTTCTACAAGGATGGTTTTTGGCATTGAATAACCCACGAGTGCCGATATGCATTAAACAAAGAAACCAAATATTTTTCTTAATAGGAATGTAGCTACCCATTTTAGTATCTCTAGATTAATAAGAACAATCTTATAGTCCAAATGTCGTGAATGTGGTTTTCATCAGAATATGTTGGTATTTTACTGATATCATACCAATCTATTATGTAACATCAGACCATTGTATTGAGGTGAGCCATACAGGAATAAAGACTTATGCGTGGCTAATCTAAAAATGACGTGGCTCCGTCGGCATTCTCCTTTTAAGGCACCTCAGGCGTCGAGCAATGAACTCTACCATGCAAAGCAGGAGGTGCCCGTGGTGTAATGGTTATCGTCACAGGATATGGACACGGCGATACGAGTTCAAATCCTGGACAAGACTGATTGCATTTCACATAGCACTAATACCCTTGGGAAAGGTATGAATCCAATTATTCTCCCTACAGCTATGGGCAAATAGTAGGGCAGACTAGGTTCTTCAGGCTTGGTGAGGCAACTAGTCTAGGAGAAGGAAAACTCTGAATTCAAACCTGCTAAACTCCGCTTAAAAAACTGACCTTGTGTCATATCCTGCCCGAGCGGAGGGGTTGGGTAAATAGGACCATGCAAAGCATGCAAAATCTGGGAGGACGGACACCGCGACCAAGTGTTCAATAGGCAATCGACTAACCGGCATAAATGCCGGCAGGTCATTCTGAAGGCAAGCAGAGTGTCTCATCTGATATGACTATTCCCCGACCCTAAATATATCATTTTTTTAGCACACCTTCTTAACATGGATTAACTTGATATGATTAATATATGTGGCTTTCTCTGACAAGTTTAGTTTTACCTTTTATACGAACCATTTTTGGACCTTTTATACGAACCATTTTTGGACCTTTTAAACGAACCATTTTTGGACCCTTTTATACGAACCATTTTTTGGACCTTTTATACGAACCAGTTCCGTTTACTGGAACAAGTCGTGTTTACTGTAAAATGTTGAGAACTTAGTTCTCAGCGTTATGGCAAAATTGCAGACTTCTTACCTATATTAAAATAGGTAAGAAGAATATTTAATAAAATATCCAGGCGACCGTCAAAATCTTTCAAGAGGTCCGTTTCACGTTCAGAAATTTAATTTGTCAATGGCAAGCGACAGTAAGGCGGTTGAATACGCCATATTGGCAAACGAAACGGCCATTTTGAATTACCGTTTATATCAGTTTTGAATAAGGAGATTTCATAAAAGGATCTAATTCGTGAAAAATGAGCCGGAGACCTGGGCAATATCAGAAGCTGGTTATTAAATACTACCAGTGGGGGCTGCGTGACATTTCGATGGAATTTCGATTCTCAAGTGTCGAATGAATTCAATTTTCCCATCTGCCCGCGTCAGGCATAAAAAAGAGAAGTTGGATAAGGAAAAAAGAGGTAGAAAGAGGGTAATGGAAACTTACGAAAGAACTGATACAGCGAGAGGGAAGAAGGGAGGTAGAGAGAGGATAAAATGAAGTGAACCCCTCCTCCATGAAAACAAACAAAATGACAAAAAGAAAAACTGAAACGAAAGTATTTTGCAGCATGTGAAAGAAAAGAAAGTGAACTATGAATGTGAATGAAGATATATATATATATATATATATATATATATATATATATGTGTGTGTGTGTGTGTGTGTGTGTGTAATGAACTGTTGGTTTAGCATATCCATTAATCTGAAAAATCTTGTCTAATGGACATGCTACTCCAACAGAACATTTTATATCACTTTTCATATTGCATATCCACACTTCGAAAATATTTCCATAATTTTTTTTTACAATTAGATAAAAAAAATCTAAAAATATAAAAAAAAAAACAAAAAAAAAAAACTTCCTTTTTTTCCCCAGAAACTTTTTCTCTTGACCATGACCTAAGGTTGGAACAAGATAAGATCCATCACAAAATTAACATAAAAATAATATTCCTATTTGTCTTATTAATTTTGTTCTCCTCTCTTTCTTTCTTTCTTTCTTTCTATATATATATATATATATATATATATATATATATATATATATATATATATATATATATAAAGAGTGGTGCAAAAGTAGCTTGCCCAGTCGGCTGAGGCTGTAGAATCGACCGACTGCATCTCTGCAGAGGTATAAGACCACCCCCGCCAAAGAGTGTTCTGGATATGACACTAAACAATCTAATGGTGAGGTTCCAATGATGCTGAAGGTTTGGGGAATGCGGAGTACTCGTTCATTGCCATAGCTCCCAGGTTAACTCTGGCCTGGTAGCACTTGTTAGGGTCCTATCTATTGGTCAAATAAAACTAAACTGCGTACTTATGCTAAACTGAAATGTTTGAAATGGAACTATTTTTTATGCAAAACTGAATTGTTTGAAATGGAATTGTTTTTGACATTGAAACTGTACTTACGCTAAACTGAACAGTTAAAAAAATAACTGTTCTGACATTTAACTATGTGTGAACAAAATATAAACTTATACTAAACAGAATCGCTTGGATTAAAACTGTTGAACTAAACTGAATAGCTTGAAATAGAAATATTTTGATAATTAAACTGTGTACTCATGCTAAACTGAATTATTTTAAATAGAACTGATTATTTGTATAAAAATGGATTTGGCATTAAATAACTAATAAAGGTTGATATGCCATAAAACCCATCCAACCAACCAACCAAACTAAAAGTAGCTGGTGGAATAGGTTTGTCGTTTATATTATATATTATTTGATTTAAAAATCATTGATATTATTACAATGATTTTCATTATAAATACGTTTTTTTGTACACAATAAAATCAAATTGTCAATGTGATAATGGCATCTGTAAGTATGTAATTTCAAAATAAATGTTATCATTTACTGCCCATATATACTGGAGGTGTCCGTGGTGTAATGGTCATCGTCGTTGGAAATAGACACGGCGACACGAGTTCAAATCCTGGCTTTTCACATAGCACTAATACCCTTCTGAAAGGTATGAATCCAATTATTCTCCCTCCAGCTATGGGTAAATAGTAGGGTAGTGAAGGTTCTTCAGCCTTGGTGTGGCAAATAGTAGAGCGGATGGGTTAGTAAATACATATACAGGAGGTCCAAAAGTAGGTGGGAAGTATATATATATATAAAACCGATCCATTCCCCTAATAAGTAGAGTGTCCGCCAATTGTCCGGGAGACCAAGGTTCAACACTCCGTGCTTAACACTCCGCATTATAAGGTTCGTATCAAGGGTAAAGTGGTGCAATCCAGGGAATGGAGTAGCGCCCTCCCCTACACATTGGTGTACAAGCTATTGTCAAGGAATCCTTCGGTTCACCCTCGACTACGGTCGCCAACTTAATGTCTTTATATATATATGTATATATATATATATATATATATACTCTTCCTCTCTGGTCCAGGCCACTGGGTCTATAGGAATATACCGACTGTATCTCTCGGCAGAGACGTAAGACCCCATCAACGAGTTCAAATCCTGGCTTTTCACATAGCACTAATACCCTTCTGAAAGTTATGAATCCAATTATTCTCCCTCCAGCTATGGGTAAATAGTAGGGTAGTCGTGTCGCCGTGTCTATTTCCAACGACGATGACCATTACACCACGGACACCTCCAATATATATGGGCAGTAAACTGTCTGATGTTCATGTTGCAGGATCTTTGGAGAATGTGGTACCCTTCTATTACCATTACTCCCAAGTACACTTTGAATTGGACTGGTTGCACCCGTTAGGGTCTCATATATGGCTCAACAGAAACTGTTCGACGATTTAATTGTGTGCAAACAAATGACTGATATTAAATTGAAGCGTTACATACCAATCAACTATGCAGCTCTGTTAGCTGAGGCAGTAGAATTTACTTATGACCTCTGAATAGGGGTAAGATCCTGTCTCAATGAGTGTCCTATATATGTCACTAAACAATCTGATCATGAGGCTCTAGTCATGGAGTTGTGGGAAAAGTGGAGTACCCCTTCTTAGCAATTGCTTTTACGTCCAATCTTGCACGGAGTGGTAGCATCTGATAGGGTTCTCTCTATGAGTCAAATAGAACTGTTTGACATTTAAACTGTGTGCAAATTAATGACTGATTTTCATCATACAACGTGTGGAAGCACGTGCGATACCCTAGCCTCATCAGCCGCCAACTAGGGTGATAACACAGTTTCGGTAGCTCAAGACGGTACTGCCACTCCTGGCGCTACCGAGGCAGTACCGTCTTGTGTCAAAATAGAACTGTTTGACATTTAAACTGTGTGCAAATTAATGACTGATATTAAATTGAAGCGTTACATAGCAATACTTGAAACCATTAAACTGTGAGCAAAAATTATTTGTATTATATAGCAATACTGAGAACCAATCAAGTGTGCAGCTCTGTTGGCTGAGGCAGTAGAATACACCTATGGCATCTCTGAATAGGGGTAATATCCCGTCTCAATGAGTGTCCTAGATATGTTAGAAATAAAACTACTGATCATTTAACTGTGTGTAAAAAAGGACTAACATGTAACTGAATTGTGACTGTCACTTACAAATCATATATGTATATCCATTTAAATGTGTGCAAACAGGTGACTGATGTTAAATTGTTACTGTTATGAGGTGCCCGTGGTGTAATGGCTATCGTCGTAGGAAATGGACACGGCGACACGAGTTCAAATCCTGGACGAGACTGATTGCATTTCACATAGCACTAATACCCTTGGGAAAGGTATAAAATCCAATTATTCTCCCTCCAGCTATGGGTAAATAGTAGGACAGACTAGGTTCTTCAGCCTTGATGAGGCAAATAGTTTAGGAGAAGGAAAACTCTGAATTCAAACCTGTTAAACTCCGCTTAAAAAATTGACCTTGTGTCATATCCTGCCCGAGCGGAGGGGTTGGGTAAATATGGTTAAATTTTTACTGTTACATAGCAATACTTGAAACCATTTAACCATGTGCAAACAAATGATTAATAGTTTACAGAATTATTCGTGTTAGATATAAATACGTGAAACCATTTAACTGTGTGCAAACAATGAGCTCGGGTTCGTTTAAAATTGTTATGTTAAAAATATGCATCATATTACGCCGATGACATAGCGCTTTTGGTAAATACACCCACCCAAGCCGAAACCCTGGTGCATAGTCTGGAACGAGCAGCTGCAGGCATAGGCTTCTATGTTAATGCTCACAAGACGGAGCACATGTTCTTTAATCAAAGAGGCGACATCACTAGACTAAACGGTAGCTCTCTGAAACTAGTAGACAAGTTCACCTACCTAGGAAGCAGTGTCTCATCAATCGAGACAGACATCAACAGGCGACTAGCAAAGGCATGGACAGCTTTTGATAGGCTCTCGGTCACTTAGAAGTCAGAACTGAACGATAAAATAAAACGCAGTTTCCTCCAAGTTTTTTTTTTCTTTCAAATATAGCCTGAACAAAATTTTTATATACATTTACTGTATAAGGATATATTCTACTAATATGCGTATATAAACTTAGGTTACAATTAATTTTACAGAAATTAATGCCATTTTTTCATTTTCATGAGTGAAAAAAGTAATCGTACAGTATAACATTGTTGCAATATTTTTCTAGATTGTTCCAATAATGCTATCCGTACCCATAGTTAGCCTTCTAGAATGTTCCAATAATATTATCAGTAACTATAGTTAGTCTAACCGGACATTGGCCCAGCGGTTAGAGTGTTCGCCAATGGCCCGGGAGACCTGGGTTCAATCCCAGGTCGAGTCATACCAAAGACTCAAAAAATGGTACTTGATGCCTCCTTGCTTAACACTCAGCATTATAAGGTACGGATCAAGGGTAAAGTGGAGCAATCCAGGGAAAGGAGTAGCGCCCTCCCCTACACCTTGGTGTAGTAAGCTATCGAAAAGGGAGCCTTCGGGTCACCCTCGACTATGGTCGCCTACTTTACTTTTATAGTTAGTTTTAAAATCCTAACCGGAACTTTCTACAATTCCTTGTCGTACGAGACGGTTCTAAACATGGCAAGAGGTAAAGAGTTGAGTAATTCGCAAAAAGCACTGATAGTTAAGCCTTGGAAAGATGGAGAAAGTTATAGAAATATCTCAAGCAACCTGAATATTCCTCTTACAACGATAAGTTCATTATTTGCCAGGTTTAAATGCCGTAACACAGTTGAAAACAAAAAAAGAACTGATGCTGCAAGGAAGATTTCTCCTAGATTATCAAGAAAATTAGGACGGTTGATTAACCAAAATCCAATGGTTACGCGTGAAGAGCTGCAGAAATATTTGCGTTCATCAGGATGAAGTGTAACCAAACGAACAGTAAGTAATGAAATGCTGAGAAATGGTCTAAAGTCATGGAGACCAAAGAAAACACTTCTCCTATTGAAACGACCTAGAGATGCTAAGTTGAAATTCGTAAGACAGCATAAGGAAAAGGAAAATTCGTTTTGGGAAAGAGTATTATGGACTGAAGAAACTAAAATTGAGTTGCTTGGTCATAATTATCAAAATCATGTGTGGAGGAAAGATGGCTAAGCCTAATTACCCAAGATCACGGTATCAACTGTCAAATTTAGCAGTAGCAGTATAATGATTTTGTATGCTTTTTCAGCGAAAGGTGTTGACAAAATATCAGTAATAGACGGTAAAATGAATGCCCAAATGTATAAACAGATCTTGCAAGAAAATTTGATGTCTCCATTTGGGAGTCTTGAGCTACCTTCTGATTATATTTTCTAGCAGGATAATGATCCCACGCATACAGCTAAATCTACGAAGAAGGGGTTGTTTAAAAATAATGTTAATGTTTTGCAATAGCCAAATCAGTCCCCACATTTAAATCCAATTGGGAAATTTTGGCGATTTTTGAAATTTCAGATACGAAAAAGAGCACTAACAAACAATAATCTGAAGACAATATGCCAGGAAAAATGGTACAAAATATTTACTAATTATTGCAAGAAATAAATTGAGAACTACAGGAAGAGATTAGTGGCTGTTGAGGTGAATAAAGGGAATTCTACAAAGGATTAAATGAAGACAATGCGTTATTTTTTGTACTGTATGATTACTTTTTTCACTCGTGAAAATGAAAAAATGGCATTAATTTCAGTAAAATTAATTGTAACCTAAGTTTATATACACATATTAGTAGAATATATTTTTATACAGTATATGTATATAAAATATGGTTTATGTTATGTTTGAAAGATAAGATATAAAAATTTGCATATGTACGAATATTCATTTCACCCTATATATATATATATATATATATATATATATATATATATATATATTATATAAATTTATATATATAAGAAAAATTAGTGAAAAAATGCTTAAATTGAAACATTGACAACGGATTCAAAAATGGTATTTCATCTTTATTTAAAAAAGACTTCATCATTGAAATAAAGACGAAATATCATTTTTGAATCGGTTGTCAGTGCTTTCGTTTATCCCCTTTTCCACTTATTTTTTCCCAGAGAGAGGAAGAGTTAAATTCAAATTACAGAGATGAAAAGAACCGAAAAAATATCTAAAAAAAACGCAAGAGAAAACGACACAACTTAGATATATTGTGGTGGAGTCAACCATAGCTGCTTCCTTCTGGATCAGCCACCTATATATTAAGAAAAAAATAACTCGAACCTAATTGATCAAAGTTGTATATTTCAATAATGGTTCTAGTTTAGCTATTTCCTCGCTCGTCTTTTTTTATAATAAATACACAATAATAATAACGAGTACAGGAGATGTTAATCGCACACATTTTTTTAAAAAGAAAATGAACATGCACACGCACACGCACACTGAGGGAGAGAGAGAGAGAGAGAGAGAAGGAAAGTGTAATTCATAATACAATAAGTAACATTGATTTCAAGAGCAGTAAAAATGTCTCATCTAAGAAGCTAATACCACATGGGTTGATTGCTTGATTAATTTTAACGGCATATCGAACTGTTTAGGGTTATTGTATGCCATGAGGTTAAGGAAGGGGGTTCATTATACGTTTATATCTACATTTTTTGTGTTGTTTCTTAAGAGGGTATTTTTGTGTACACCTTATCGAATACGAATAAATTTTTAAACAGGTCTATTTCACCCATAGATGGGACGCTAACAGGTACTAGCACTCTGGATCAGAGTGGACCTGGGAGTAATAGCTATAAAGGAGTACTCTACACTCCCCAAATCTTTAGAACTGGAGCCTCACTATCAGATGCAATTTAGAGTAATATTCAGGATATCCTTTTTTAGTGGTACTATTTACCAACCCCTCCGCTCGGGCAGGATATGACACAAGGTCTATTTTTAAGCGGAGTTTAACAGGTTTGAATTCAGAGTTTTCCTTCTCTTAGACTAGTTGCCTAACCAAGGCGGAAGAACCTAGTCTGTCCTACTATTTACCCATAGCTGGAGGGAGAATAATTGGATTCATACCTTTCCCAAGGGTATTAGTGCTATGTGAAATGCAATCAGTCTCGTCCAGGATTTGAACTCGTATCGCCGTGTTCATTTCCTACGGCGATAACGACTACACCACGGGCACCTTTTTTAGTGGTGGAGGTCATACCCCTTTGCAAGGGATACGTTTCACATATTCCAAGTCTCGTTAAGAGGGCGACGTGTGTATAGAAGTTAGTTTGGCTTGGTTTCTTTGTTTAATAGCTTAACAACCTTTGTGGGTTATTTAATCCCAAAGCCATTCCTGTAGAAGAATAGCAGAGGTACAATTTAATCCATAGCTAGGGGATGGATAAGGAGATTTACACAATTCCTATGGGTATTAATCCGAAAGTGAACGTAATAGCGCGACTGGAGTTCGAACTCGCCTTCTACGATGTCGCAATCCAGTATGTTAGGTACCAACCCACGAAGACTCGATTTATATGTAGCAATATCTCATCAACTGAAAGCGATGTCAATCAACATGCGCATTGGTAAAGCGTGAACTACATTTAACAAACTTACGATCATATGGAAATCTAATCTCTCTGATTAAATAAAACGGGAATTCCTCCAAGCTATAGCCGTGTCAGTACTATTGTGCGGTTGCACCATTTGGACTTTAATGAATTATCTGGAGAAAAAGGCTTTTGGAAACTAAACAATGATGCTGAGTGCTGCTTTCAACAAATCTAGGAAGCAGTACCCTACAGCTGTACGGCCACTTGCCTCCTATCTAACAAATCATTCAAATAAGACGAGCACGACACACAGGGCATTGCTGGAGAAATAAGGACAAACTCATACACAACGTTAT
>OY757936.1:45042485-45062485 GCA_963585895.1 Sepioteuthis lessoniana | reverse complement strand
TCATACTAACCGCACCTCATCGTCACTCTTCCTCTTTCGATATTCTTTCTTCTTTTTGCCAGGAAAGTAAATATTGTTAGCTTGTTATTTATTGCTATTCAATATTAGTAATTTCATTTATCAAGGTTTGGTTTGGTTTCTTTGTTTAATGGCATATCAACTCTTTTTAGGTTATTTAATGCCAAAGCCATTCTCCTAGAAGAACAGTAGTGGTACTATTTAACCCATAGCTGGGAGGATAAGGGGGTTCATACCTTTCCCAAGGGTATTTGCCCGAAAGTGAACGTAATAGTGCGACTGGAGTACGAACTCGCGAACTACGATTCCGCAGTCCATCGATTTAACCATTACACCACGAGAACACCCCCTTTATTTATCAAGTATTTCTATCTAATATGAATAACTTGTTCACAGTAGTATGGTTTCAGATAACTAATGATAATAGTAATAATAATCCTTAAAAATAAAAACCCCTAAAAAGATGGAACAGATCTATTTGACCCACAGATGGAACCCTAAAAGGTACTACCAATCTGAGCTAGAGTAAACCTGGGAGTAATTAGCGAGTATTCCACATTCCCCAGAGCCTCACCATACAGTCTAATGTCATAACATGGACACCAAATGGTTTCAAGTATTGTTATTTATTATTAATATTTCTATTTGTTAAGTATTCCTTTTTGTTATGTCCGCAGAAAAGGGGATAAAATGAATAAGACAAACATGTATTCAGAGAGAATGATAAAGGTTTATTACAGTAAAACAAGTAATACAATATCGTCAGTGCAGCCCTTGCTGAGTGGGTTACAGTCAAATATTATATTCTTTTTAGAAGAGTCCATTGTGTATCGAAAGTAGGGATGATACCACAGCACTGATATGATATAAATAATCTCTACACAGCTATATATTTTCAAATAATAAGTAATAATAATTCATAGTAAATGATTAAACAGGTCCACTTGATTCCCTGAGAGGACATTAACTGGTGCTATTAATTCAGATCAGAGTGGAGCAGGGAGTAATGGCATTGAAGAGGTACCCCACATTCTCCAAGGTCTAGGATTGGAGCCTCACTATCAGATGCAGTTTAGCATCATACCCAACCTTTGATGGTGGGTGGCGTGGTATTATAACTCTGCGGAGATGTAGTATTCTACAAACACAACCGATAGGGCAGTTATTAGAAATAAGTTTATTCATCTGTACGTTTAGATGCATAGTAAGCACATGTAATCCTTTGTTTAAAATATATAAATATTCTTACACATATGTATATATATATATATATACGTATGTGTAAAAATATTTATATATTTAAAGAATATATATTTATATGTATATAATTTCAGCATATGTATTTCACGCAAATTATTTTTCTCTAAACACCGAACCATTTTCTCTTTCTGTCTCTTTCCTTCGCAACAACATTTCTTCATCTCTTTCCCCTGCCGTTCTTTTTCCCCTATTGCCCGTGATAACGGCGCTATCAAAAGAGAAATGGTAAATGGTAGGTGCTTAATACCAGCGAACCTTCCGGCATTTCATCGATCTGACTTGATGATGACAAATTCTTCAAGTTTTCCAAAAATCTATTTTATGACATCCGCATCGTTTTCCTCCGGGCGATAAGGGCGTAAAATAATATATTGGGCTTTTTCGCGCGCTTGGCTGCTGGCGCCGTAGAGTGCACACACACACACACACACACACACACACACACGCACATACTCACAAACACACACGAGTAGACATTTAATCTGTTTATATATACAGGAACGCGTTTCTCCAAGAAAACATGCATAAAAATTTGAAATCACTTATAAAATTCGCATACACGTACTCATTTATGGAAGCATGATTATACGGTTACCCGTGAAAAAAGATTTAAAAACCCCCACAAAAACAAGAACCAAAAGCCTTAAAAAGCAAAAAGAAACGTATTCGTTTCCTCAATCTTGTAAAGATTGTTGCATATAAATATGATGATTTACCCTATAAGTTTTAGTATATGATAAATTTCAAAATATTACAATTGTATATATATATATATTCTTTTTTTAAACTTTATTCAATTAAATTGCAGTTGTTATGAAATTGCTGTCTGACAAGACGATTCGTCAGTGTCATAAAAATTTCTTTGTCAAAATTGTTTAATACAAATCATTTCCCGAGATGATCTATCTATCTATCTATCTAAGTATTTTCATATCTATCAATCAATCAATATATTTGGGTGGAGTGGAAACCCCGTGACGTAGAAACTAACGTGTATTGCAGCAACAACTTAATAAGTTCGACACCCAGTCGCTTTATTGTGTCCATTTTCTGACTAATTTCCTTGGGAAGGTACGAATCCCCTTATTCCTACCAGATATGGTTTAAATCGTACCACTTCAACAAAGATAGCTTTAGCATTAAATAACACACGAAGGTTGATATGCCATTAAATAAAGAAATCAGCCATTTATTAACCTCCGTTCACATCCCTCTATCTTTCTGTATTCACATATCTCTTTCTCTACTTTTTCTTTCTTTCTTTCTTTCTCTCTATGTGTCTATTTATATTCCAATTTGCTTGTGTTCATCTTACCTTGTTTCCCTCTTCCTCATCCTCTCTTTTATTTGGTTCTCTTTGCCCACGTCAATCAATTTGTCTATATTATTATTATTATTATTATTATTTAATTCCTTAGAGAATTTTTCCCTCCAGTGTTTGCAGGTGTGAAATCTGCGTGACAGCAAGGCTACTCTAATCTTCAAAATTCTTCTCAGTATTCTGGTCGATCTTAATAATACTGGATTCCTGATGGTCTCCATCTTTTCTCTGATTTCCAAGGCTTCCGGTTCTTTTGTGGATTGACATCACCATCATCTTCATGTCCCATAGTTTTTTTCCAGTTCCCTAGCCAGGTCTAGGTACTCATCTCTCTTTTCGCCTTCTTTTATTTTAACTCTGTGGTCTGCCGTTGCAGGAAAGTCCACAATTTAGCAGTTTCTCTTTTTTGTTGACAATAACGGACTCAGATCGTCTGGCCAAGATTAGGTGAGCTCTTTGTATCTTAAAATTGCAATGAATTTTGTGCGTCTTATTCTCTAGGACGGATTTTTGTTTGTGCATATATCACTTGGTCAAATTTGAATAATGATATAAAATCAAAGAAACCAGACAGCTGAGATGATGACATTTTTTACCTTCCTAATCGTATGTTACCAATAACATTATCCCCTGAAACTATGGAATCAGCTTTTCGACAAGTTTTTATACAAGGTCACAATGCTGAGTGCAACGAATCTTTTCTTGAGTTCGCAAGCCGTAATATTGGATTCTGAGGATTGATATAAGGAATTAGTTGTATTAATTTGGTAATCGGTGTCGAAATTTCTGTGGAATATTACCGTCCTTTTTATTAGGTAAATTAAAGAGAAAAAGTGGTGACCCTAAAACTCCATTGGAAGCAAAAGAACAAAAATTATAATGTAATACTAAATCACAAATTTTTTTTAAAGTAAAAAGTTATTTATTTTAAAGGCATAATCCTGTTTTTCTTTTTTTTTTGCAGTTGATTGTTGGTTGTTCTTTCTTGGATGAAAACCAGGTAACATGTGTGACCGAAGCGCAGATAATAATCAAACCCTAGGTCTGGTATAGCCACGTTATACTACCCATGAAAAATGTTAAGTCAAAATCCAAGTCAACGTGAGACTCAGACAAGTGGCGTGAGTGTCATGACCGGCAGGTGCTCCCTCGATAACCGACTTGTGAAATCTGATCGGCATCCTGCGAATATTTGCTATTCTAATTTCAGGCACGCAAAGACCAAAGCATTAATTCAACTGAGAGCGAATGACGAAACAATGGACTAGAGAAGAGAACAAAAGTGTCATTTTCAAAGCAATCCTGCTGAAAGTGGTTACAGAAAAACAATGAAATAAATTCGGAAAGAATCCGTTTGATTTAAGACAACTTGCTGACCACGCTTGAATGATTTTAAATAAATGTTGATTTTCTTACTAGAGATACAAAAAATATGTAGACAGGTAAGCCGTGAAGAATATCCTACAAAAAAGTCCTCTACGCGAATTGAAATGCATAATACTGAAAACCAAAACATCAAAGAAACTAGAACAATATCAATGTTAACAGAAGAAGACAGGAAAAATGTAGAGTTAATAAAGAAAATAATGTCTCCAAAGATAATTACATTACTATCCTTCAGGGATCCAAGATTGGAAATAAGTCACTGTAGAAACCGAAAAGGTAAACAAATTATTAAAAAAATATCCCAACGGACAAAATGGCCGAACTTAATAAAACGAATTTATGCAGAAGCAAAACTTGTCAGTGATAAAATTGCTATCCCTCTAAAGAACTCGAGCAAAAAAAAAAAAAAAAAAAAAAAAAACCTGAATGCAAATTTAGGCTAAAAAGACAAATAAAGAAACTGCGACAAGCGATAATTTTAAGGAAAGGAATATCAGAGTGGGATACATTAAAATGAAGACTAAAAAAAAAACAACTGAAAATTCTGACTATACAAATGGAAGAAAAAAAGTCAAAAGATATCGCCGAAAGAAAAGAGACTCAAAAAATACCGGAATAGTGTCAAGCTATGCAAACAAAATATGATCTTCCAAAATAACAAAAAAAAAAAAAAAAATTCTACCAATACGTCGGTGTAGAATGCACAAGGGGAAACTAACACCCGAATGAAAAAGAAAAAACACAGTTTCGTTGTAAAATATTATAAAAGAAAGAACAAAACAGGAATGTTGAATGGATTAATAACGTGAAAAAGAATTACAAGGACTTGAAGGCCCTGAGCTGGGCATATAACTGGGCTCTTTGAGAACAACACTTAAAAAAAACTACCGAATTGGAAAACACCAGATGATGTTGGCACACACAGTTTCTGGTTTAAAAAAGCTATGTCCATCCATAACAGATTCGACCAGCAATTGTGTAAATGCCTACAAGAAGCAAGCATATCCGTATGGATGATAAAAAAAACCCTTCCTGATCCAGAAAGACCCTTAAGAAGAAACCATCTTCAGCAACTATTGACTAATAACATGTTTGCGAAAGGTGTAAAAAATCTGACCACGCAGATTCAAGAATAAATCTATAACTCATAAGAGAATAAGAAAAAGAAATGACCAATTATATATAGATCAGCACATTCTTCATCATCATCATCATCATGTCGTGCCGCTAGCACGGATACACCTGACCTTCTCTCGCACTTCTCCCTATTGTTCATCGCCGCCGGCAGGTCTTCAGGGCTACATCCTGTATCCTCACATAGCTGCTGTATGTATGTTCGAGCTGGTCGTCCTGTTTTTGCTTGCAGGAAGCTAAAACAAAGCAAAAAATGTAACCATGGTGTGAATTTTTTATATACCCTACCGAGGAACAGTAATGGGTATGTCCTATTCCTCACAAATACGTTTTGCTTCTCTGCAGAGGGCTAAGACCCCCAAACGAGTGTCCCATTAATGACACAAAACAATCTGAAGGCGCAGTTCAGTAATGATAGAGCTTTGAGGAATATAGAGTACTCCTTCATTGCCATCGCTCCCAGGTCCACTCTGGTCCGGAGTAGAAACACCTGATTAGGTCGTATCTATGGGTCAAATAGAACTTAACTGAAATTTTTTGACATTTATGCAAAACTGAATTGTTTGAAATAGAACTATTTTGACATCTAACTCTTTGTAATGAAAAATTACACTTATACTAATCTGAATTGTTTAAACTTAAATTCTGCGTTAAATGACCCGAAAAGGGTTGATATACAGTAAAACCAACCAACCAACCAACCAACCACAAATACGTTAGACACTATTTTGAAGGAGGTGATTTATGTTAAGTAGTCACAACTAGTAGTGGGGACTTTCTTCATGCTGTTAGCGAGTATTGTTTTTTGTAAATGTTATAAAGATTTCCATTTCATTTATACCCTCCGTTTTTGGTTATTTCTCATTCAGTAACCTTTTGTTAAGTTACAACAGGATTGACAAAAAAAGCTTATGTTATGATTCCCTCAAACTTGTATAATAGATTAAAAATGTACAAAATATCCGAAAAATAAACTTCATCATATGAAAGCCATCGAAAGCTGGAAAGTGGAATTAACAGCAGAAGGACAAAATTTAGCAGAGAGGCATCTTCCAGTGAAACTTGCTGTCGCCACTTCTATTTGTTGTAGCAATGATGCAACTCAGTTATATATTTAAGAAGTGCCATATGGACGACTATTTTACAAAGTCATAAGAAAAGATTAATCCTCTTTTGCCAAAGTGAAGTTATTTGTCAAAAATGAAAGAGAACTGGAGACCTTGATATAAACAGTAAGAATATACAGAGGATATAGGAATGGAATTTGGCATTGATAATGAAAAGTTGCAAAAGAGCAATAATGGAAGGAATAGAATTGCAAAATTAGGAAAGCATGAAAATGCTTTGAGAAAAGGAAAATTTCATGGACTTGGGAATATTGCAAACGGACATTATCAAACAAACGGAAAGGGAAAATTAAGAAGAAAGTACCCCGGAATTACAAGAAACTTTCTCTACAGTAGAAATCACATCAATGTGGTATACATCTGGTATGTCCTCCTTGTAAAATTCTCAGGACTATTCTTCAAATAGAAAAAGGAGGCACTCATGCAAATAGAATAATGGAAAAAAATTGAGGAGAATACACAAGGACTTACACCTGTGGGATGATACAGAAAAACTATGTCTCAAGAAAAAGAGGCAGCAGACTCACGAGCATTGAGTAGATGTATCAATACAAAGACTCGCGGTGTACCTTAAAAAGAGCACAGAAAGGCTAAATACTGCAGCTAACAACAACAGTGATAACATTTGAAGAAACAGTCAAACAACAAAAACTGGGAAACAGAAATGGAAACAGAAACAAATGTAAGCATATTTCAAACAACAATCTGGCGACATTGCATACGAGAAAACCTAAACATGGCAACGACAGTAAAATTGAATCTCTTCTAATAGTAGCACAAAGTAACGCCATAAGGACCAATTGTTTTTAAACTAAAACTGATTATACGCAATAGAATAGCCAGTTTTCATGACAAAGATGAAACGGTTTAGCACATAGTACACGGACGCAACAGACTAAGGCAAAAAGAGTACAAGACCAAGCACGAATGGGTGTGAACGGTTATCCATAGATAAATGAGCATGAAAGGAACCTAATGAAATCATATAGAGACAATAAGTCTTTATTATTTAATTAAGCACGCTTAAATAAAGAACTGCTGCTCCCGTTAACCATATTTTACAATACATGATCCAGCAGCTCATGACGATACTCGAAAGTATCAGCGTAATTCTGTAAAAAGACTAATAAACCACCATAAAAAAATAACCCCGCCTAAACACTGATGTAAATAATGTGAAAAACAAACTAAAGAATTCTCCCCCAAGTGTGGGTTCAAAAGCACTCTAGACAATTTGGGCAAATTCATCCACCAACTCCTACCGAGAACTAAAGCACTTATCAGGAAACTTGAAAGGATCCTAATAAAATCATATAGATAAAATGTGTCTTTATTACTTAATCAAACATGCTTAAATGAAAGATTGCTGCCCAACTATACATATATATAGTCAACGACGAAATTATTCGTACACCTATGAATATTGAATATTTTAACCCATTTCTTTGAATATAATACTCATATGATATCAGACTTTTTACGTTATTAAGTACAATATATATAAATCAATTTTGAGAAGGCTAAGTTAAATTTACTTAATATTAGAAGAAAAATAAATTAAAGAAGAGAAGACGAAGCTAATCGTACAGTCTGAAAAATTGAAAAAATTGTACAATTTTCATAATATCAATAGTCAATAGCATAGCCTCTTATTTTTATAACTTGCTGCAATCGTTTTCTTAAGATTTTGATGAGATTTGAATAAGTCTTTTCTGGGATTTCTTCCATGCTTTTATGGTTACACGTTCTATTTTTTTTTTCTTTTTTTTTTGGTTGACCAACGATTTATTCGAACTTGCAATAGATTTTCCATAGGATTCAAGTCATGACTCATTGAAACCCATGAGAGAACGATAATCTTATTTTAAAGCCAAGCAGTCACTGATTTAGACACGTGTTTTGGGATCATTATCTTGTTGGAAAGTAAATCGCTGACCTAGATCAAGTTTTGCGCTGTTAGTTGTCGATCTTCATCCATTGATATAATCAGCAGATTTCATTATTCCATTTATTGCAATTAAGTCCCTCTTGAGCTAAAACACCCCTAAAACATCATCGAGCCGCCTCCATGTTTTATGTTGACATGGTGTTCTTTGGTGAAAAGCCTCACCTTTCATGCACCAAATCTGTACATTATTGCGTTGAAAAAGCTCAATTTTTGTTTCATCAATTCATTGTACTTGTTCCCAAAAGAGATTTTCTTTATCCAAGAACGCTTTGGCAAAATCAAATCGAGTTACAATGTGACATGGTTTGTAAAGAGAGTTTCGTCGTGGTTGGTTTCGATACAGCCCATTTCTATTTAAATAACGTTGCATTGTGCGAGTACTTACGCTGATACCCATCAAATCCAAACTTTTGGTGATGTCTTTCAAAGAACTCTTGGGTTTATATAAACCTCACCACACAGTTTTCGCGCGGTTTTGGTAGACAGTTTGCGTTTTTTTTTTCTACATCCAGGCAAATTCTCTATCGTGCCAAACTGTATAGAATTCTTTATAACACCCTGTGCACTAGATCTATTTTGTGCTAACCGGTTGGAAATTGTGATGTAATGATTTCCCGACTTGTGAAAGTAAATAATTCTCTATCTCATGTCAATGATAAGCTCCTTTGTCTTCCCAATCGTGTTGTTAACGTAGGAATAACAATGGTAACACTCTATGCACCATGTGATATACTTTAAAAATTGTGTTTCATATTCCTCTTTTGTGTGCTTATTAATGTATAAAAATCCTGGCATCTTATGAGTATAATATTCTGAGAAATGGATAAAAATTTTAAAAAGTTGATGGGTGTACGAATAATTTTGCCGTTGACCGTATATATAGTCAGTGGTGAAATTATTCGTACATCCATCAATTATTTATATATATATATATATATACAACAAACTCATAACTGATACACTCCTGTGGACCACTTCCCATAGACGAGCAAAGACAGGACGACCAGCTAGAACCTATGTACAATAGCTCTGTGCCGATACGAGATGTTGCCTTGAAGACTTTTCGGGAGCTATGGAAGGTAGAGACGAGTGGCAAGAGAGGGTCAGAGAGATCCGTGCTGGCAGTGTGGTATATATATATATATATATATATATTAGTTCTGGCTGAGGAAATTTCTTGGAAGACATGTATGATAATGGCACGAATGTATATTATAGATATTATGAACCAAATTATAGCTGATGCATTATTTTGATTCTGATATTTGCTGAACAGCGTATCTGCTGCACAAAAATGAATGAAATAATAATCTTACAACAACAATAAACAAATAAACTTGGATGGAATATTTGAAGATTCCATTTTGTGAAGTAGATTATTTTTGTATGTTAATCTTTGCTGGTCTACAGAAAGGTCAAAGTTGAAAGCAATAGTATCGCAACTGAGAATAATCATGTAATTTACCAAAAAAATAAGCACTTAATAAAAAATAGACTATACAGTTTATTAGAAAAAAATAAGATTGACATTGAATAATAAAATATTATCATCAAATCGCGCTGTTATCACGTATTTCCCTGACACACATACTCACTCTCTCTCTCTCTCTCTCTCTCCATCCATCCTTTTTATCCATCCCTTCCGGAAGGTCTTCTAAACTACACCCTGTGTTCGTACAGAGCTGTTGTAGATAAGTTCTAGCTGGTCAGCCAACACTGGTATGTCCACGTGAAGGGGTTCATCGAAGAATGTTACTTATAAGCTCTTCCTTGCTTCTCCAGCAGTGTCTCTCATGCCTTGTTCATCTTACTTGGATGATTTTAGAGATTGGAGGTAAGTGGCTGTGCAACAGTGGTGTTGCTTCCAATATTTGTTTAATATAGTTCGTAGTATCCTTGTGTAGTTCCCGTCAAGCTTTTTCTCAAAGAAATTTGTCAGCGTCCATGTGGTGCATCCGTACTGTAGTATTGACACAACTGCTGCTTGGAAGAAATCCTATTACCAATAAAATATACTTAGTCATTTTCAGTTTCCTTTTTCCAAGAACTTTATTTTTGTTTTTTAAATAGGTGATTTTCAAATCAAAATATACAAATTAGCTAGTCCCACTAGCAAAAAATCACTACCTTTGTCAAATCAGATATAAGATCACGTGTTTGAAGTAGGATGTAGAAGCTGAAGCCGGATATACAGAACAGAAAAGATAAACTTAACAGCTTTAATATTGTTGCAGACTGAGTAACAATAAAAACATCCTAGAACACGCTGAAAACAAACTACAGGATAAAAGAATCAATTTGCTATCAAAGTGTAGACATATCAATAAATTTCTCATTTACCATCTGATTAATTCTATAATGATTCTCCTCTATTTGGGCAGACATATATATATATATATATATATATATATATATATATATATAAAGAAAACAATTCCTACTTGGCCAAGAGCGAATCAACGTAGGTTTCACTTAAACGGCTCTTCAGGATTACTTTCGCCAATGCGATCCTGAAAAGACGTTTGATGAAACCTAGGTAGATTAGCTCTTGGCCATGTAGGAATTATTTTCATGATATTAGCTCAATCTCGTGTATTGAGCATCTTATTACTTTTTAGCTTAGGTAATTCCGTCTGTGTCTTTTCTTTTGACTAGACGTGCTACTTGATTATTTTCAAGTAGCACGTGTTTTCCTTCTTTTTATTTTTACTGATATTTTCCCATATATCAGTTTGTAGAATTTGCAAATTGTACAATGTTTTTTTTTCAAAGCAACAAAATTATAGATTAGATATAAAGATTAATATATATATATACATATATATATATATATTCATGTGTGTGTTTTTCATACGTGTGAGTGTTACTTGTACTTCAGTCCTAACGCCACGCTATATTTACAATTAATTGACCACTTTTCGTACTTTTCCCTCTGATGATTGTGCAGGTCACAAAAAGTTTAAGGTAACGGACTTGTGTTTATAACTTGATACCTGGTCTACTGTAGTAGGGTTGGGCACTTAGCAAATGTTTTTCATTTGCACACACACACACACACACACACACACACACACACACACACACACACACACACACACACACACACACACACATATATATATATTTGTATATATATATATATATATATGAAACAAGAGCCATATAATAAATAAGGTGAATTTTTTTTCTGGGATGTAGGAACTACTGTTAAGAGTTTTACCGTCTTTAACGAAATCAATAGTGATAGGTCTTTTCAAGTCCCAGAAGACTGTCAGCCTAAGCTTCTTTCCTGCCCATTATTTCTTACCGGAGAGTCAGTATGTTTACACTCTACGGTCAGTTTATACGACTAAGGCTAGAACTAGTAAACCCATGTTTAACCAATTTGTAAGCATTTTTTCATTAAAACATGTATCTCTGGACACATCATACATTCTCAGGTAAATTTCACATGGTTTGCATTTCTCATCTAGCAAAAGATTTGATAACAGATCTCTGTTCAATTCTGATCTAAATAGCTTCAAATCATTATTTCTCCGAGATTAAAATAATTTTTGCAAAAAAACAATTCCAAACACGTCAGTGTTTACATTTATGAAAAAGAATTCTGCACTCCCCCCTCACAAAAAAAAAACCCCGAAAAAAAGCAACAAAAATAAAAGCAAAACAAAAAAAAATATTTGCTTTAAAAACCCTTTTATTTGTTGAATAAATATCGTATATTATCATGAACGTTATAAATACGTCCTCCCACAAACACACAGACACATTATATATGTGTATATACATATATATATATATATATATATATATATATATATATATATATATATATATGTGTGTGTGTGTGTGTGTCTGTGTGTGTCTGTGTGTTTGTTTGTGGGTGTATGTTTGAGTGTGCGTGTTCGTATGTATGTGTGTGTATGTGTTCCACATGTTTAGCACTCATGTGAGATGGTTTTCATTTTATACTCAGTGTATTCAACCACTTCTAATATTAGTTGTTATTTATAGGCTGAAAATATCAAAGTGTACATCTCGCAATTGACGGTAATCACAAAGATAGACGGCCAATTCAAGTAGTTAACATTTGATTCTGAATTGTGGACACACGGTCGGTGAAGAAAAATCGTCGCAAGTCAAGTTGTCTATATTCCTTGATGAATTCGATTTGTTGTTTCGAGTGGCGTCGATTCATGTTTTTCTCTTGTTATTTCCATTTTGAATGCGCGTCTGTTTTCGTGACGTCTGACTTTATTTTGCCGATTTCCATTTTCAGGTCTTCTTCATTTCAAATCGAAATAACCAGAAATAAATGTTTTTGGAAAACATTTCAAGGACCAATGAATAAACAACAAAATACGTTTTAATCTATTCAATCTCCCGCCTCTCTCCCCCACCTTTTCTCTCTCTGTCTTTCTCTCGTGCTCACACATAGGGCTATCTTGCGGTCTGATGTAAAAGGTTTTCCGTATCTATCTATCTATCTATCTATGTTTATATCTATGTATCTATTGTAGTCTTTTTATCTCCTCTCTCTCTCTCTTTCTCTCGGTGTCATCTATCTATCTATCTATCTATTTATCTATCTCTTTTTCTGTCTGTCTGTCTGTCTGAGTGTCTCTTCCTCTTTCTTGCTCTCTCTCTCTATAGATATATGTATGTCCATGTAAAATTACATGATTTTGCGAGAAATAATAAATTTAACAAAAAATTGATAAAAGCTAACAAAATATTTTAAATACCCCAAAGCATTGAACGAATTATTTCAAAATCTTGTCTTTTAGACGATTTTAGAAACTCGCTGCATTTTTTTCATTCTGAGTCGTTTCTTTGTTTCTCTGTGTTTCGACCGCTATACCCTCCGGCCTACTTGAATATCTGTTGTATTATAAAAACTTTATCTAGGCTTTATAAGGACATGTGCTTACCTGTCATATCTATCTATCTATCTATCTATCTATCCTGGTAAAATGGTACGAAAGAACGAAGAAAGAGAAGAGAGAAAAACATAACCTATACATTATATATATATATATATATATATATATATATATATATATATATATATATATATATATATGTAATGAACTCTCCCATCGAGAACGATGGGTGAGGGTTCATCGATGTCCTTTTGATGCCGGAGCAGGATATTTAAAGTTTCAGCTTTAATCTTAATTAATCCAATGTTCTAACGTTTTTTTTATTTTCCTAAAACAATCTCTGAGTCATTCGTTCCGGTTTTCTGACGGTTTTTTTTTCCCACGTCTCAATGTCAAATTTTATTCGCTTAACGTTATCTTTAAATTTATCTTTATACCGAAGTAGTGGATGCCCAGTCAGTTGGAGCAGTAGAATATACCGACTGCTTCTCTGTAGACGGTTAAGACACATCCATCCAATGAGTGTTCTGGATATGGCACTGAACAATCTGATGGCAAGGATCAAGCCCGGAAGCTTTCGGTAATACAGAGTAACCCTTTATTGCCATTGCTCCAAAGTCCACTCTGAATCGGAGTGGTAGCATCTGATAGGGTTCTATCTATTGGTCAACTAGAACTGTTTGACTACTTAAACTGTGTGCAAAGAAATGACTTTAATTAAATAAAATTGTTAGAAATAGAACTGAATATTTAACTGTGTCTAAACAAATGATGGATGTTTATTTGAATTGTTAGTAACGCACAGCAATGCTTGAAAACATTTAACTGTGTACAAATGAATGAGTAATGTTGAATAGAATAATTAGTGTTAAATAGCAATACTTGATATCACTTGACTGTGTGCAAACAAATGATTAATATTGAATTCAATATTGAATCAACCCTAATTTTTCCGGCTAAGATGTCCCAGGGTTTCCTTGGCTGACTCATTGAGGGCATATTTAGATCTGACCATGATGACTCAATGTCGTCATTTATGTTGATAGACTTAAGTTTAAACTGCCCTTAAGTTTCAAAGGAGACAGTTAACTCCTTGTCTTTCAGTTCAACAATAGTAAATCTTTTGTTAGGAACGTTCAGTCTTCTAGGAAGTGTTTTATAAAGATAGGGAGTCTGTCTTGTAGGCCGAGATCTTTAAGATCTTTGAGTGTGCCATATGGCCAGGGTGTTTCATAAGTTTTTTCTAGGTCAAAGAGGACTGCAACTAGATGTTCTTTTTTGATGAATGCTTCCCGGATTAAAGTTTCAATACGGACTATTTGATATTATGGTGCATCTTTTTGCCCTGAAGCCTCTTTGAAGGTTTGAGAGGAGGCTATTGGATTCAAGGAACCAAGTGAGTCTTAGATTGATCATTCTTTCGAGGGTTTTGCAGGTGCAGCTTGGGTTTGTGGGATCTTTTTGTTTTTGAGGAGAGGAATGGTTATGGCTTGTTTCCATTGTTGTATATATCTCGAAGATATTTTAAAGAT
This sequence comes from Sepioteuthis lessoniana, assembly GCA_963585895.1. Taxonomy (NCBI): domain Eukaryota; kingdom Metazoa; phylum Mollusca; class Cephalopoda; order Myopsida; family Loliginidae; genus Sepioteuthis; species Sepioteuthis lessoniana. Next base: position 45,047,876 of record OY757936.1, on the reverse strand, counting down.
ATCGTTGTTACGGACGGGTGTAATCATTATTGGTCAGACCAGCATAGTAAAATTCTAAATGAACGGTTATGGTCATATCTTTCCTCTCGGAATGTCTTATAATGATGGTATCTATACTTCTAGTCTAGGACGTTAATCCTATTTACCTAACCCCTCCGCTCGGCAGGATATGACACAAGGTCAATTTTTTAAGCGGAGTTTAACAGGTTTGAATTCAGAGTTTTCCTTCTCCTAGACTAGTTGCCTCACCAAGGCTGAAGAACCTAGTCTGCCCTACTATTTACCCATAGCTGGAGGGAGAATAATTGGATTCATACCTTTCCGAAGGGTATTAGTGCTATGTGAAATGCAATCAGTCTTGTCCAGGAATTGAACTCAGATCACCGTGTCCATATCCTGTGACGATAACCATTACACCACGGGCAACTCCACAGTCTAGGACGTTAATAGCTTGGGAAAGGTATGAATCCAAGTATTTTCTCTCCAGTTATGGGTAAATAGTCGGACAGACTGTGTTGTTCTAGGAGAAGGAAAATTCTGAATTCAAACCAGTTAAACTCCATTTAAAAATTGACTTTATGTCACGTCCTGCCCGAACGGGGTGGTTGGTAAATACATAAAATGATGAAGCTTATCAACGTGATGCTGTTCTGATCTCGGGTGTGTCCAGGTGGTTTTATAACGGTTTGGGAGTTGAAAAGGTTTATTTGTTATTGAAAAAACAAGATATAATGCACACTAACAACAATTAAAAGTCTATTAGTACCTACGCTACCAATCCCACGTCGTCAAATGATATTATTCCGAGAGTGAAGATTACAACCGACTTTAGCATTGTAGTACTTTCCTAATCTCAAATTGGTTGCGAACCGACAACTTTCTTAGCAGCTCAAAGTAAAAATTAATCTTCCTCAGGTGATTTGAGAGTGGGGACGTGACAGCACAAGGGAGTAGCATACCGATTACTCCTTATCAGGAGACGCAGTAACACAAATCAGTTACTAATTTCAATGAGTATAAATACAGGCATTTCATAAGATCCTCTCTAATAACAAAACACACGCAGAACTCCCTTTTCTCCGATCCGAGCTTTCCAATCTCATAGGTGAATTCACCTTCAAATTCTTTCGATTGTCCCATCCCTCCCAGTCAAGTTAGGAGGTGCCCGTGGTGTAATCGTTATCGTCGTAGGAAATGGACACGGTGACACGAGTTCAAATCCTGAACGAGACTGATTGCATTTCACATACCCTTGGGAAAGGTATGAATCCAATTATTCTCCCTCCAGCTATGGGTAAATAGTAGGACAGACTAGGTTCTTCAGCCTTGGTGAGGCAACTAGTCTAGGAGAAGGAAAACTCTGAATTCAAACCTGTTAAACTCCGCTTAAAAAATTGACCTAGTGTCATATCCTGCTCGAGCGGAGGGGTTGGGTAAATAGGATCAGATTTCATAGAGAGGCCAAAGCCTCTTTCTGGCTGTTCTAGGTGATGCAACAGAGAATCGGCCATGGTCAGCTTCTTGCATTTTTTTTTAGTGTGAAACACTTTTCTTTCTTTAGATCTATTGATGTTCGTAGTTTGTAATCTAGGCAGATTATAAATAGAAATGGTGTCAATGTATCTTTTTGTAAGACTCCAGCGAGAATGTTAAAGAAATCAGTGTCGCCACTTGGTGAGTGAACCATTACTTAAGTGCCTTTGTAGAGTATCATTATAGTAATAATTGGTCTTGTGTGTAGAGTGTTAGCCAATGGTCCGGGAGACCTGGGTTCAATCCAAGGTCGAGTCATACCAAAGACTGTACAAATGGTACTTGATACCCCCTTGCTTAACACTCAGCAATATTAGGTGCGTATCAAGGGTAAAGTGGAACAATCCAAGGAAAAGAGTAACGCCCTCCCCTACACCTCGGTGTAATAGCTATTGAAATGGGAGCCTTCTGGTCGCCCTCGAATACGGTCGCTAACTTTTATGAAACCGGTTCATTGGTCTAGTGGGCAGAATGTTTGCCAATGGTCCGGGAGACCTTGGTTCGATCACAGGTCACGTCATACCAAAAACTTTTAAAATGGTACTTGATACCTACTTGCTTAACACTCAGTAATATAAGGTATGTATCAAGGGTAAAGTGGGGCAATCCAGGGAAAGGAATAGCGCTCTCCCAACACCTCGGTGTAGTAGCTATTGAAAAGGGAGCCTTCTGGTCGCCCTCGACAACGGTCACCAACTTTACTTATATGTTCGAAGTATTTGCTCCAGTTTTCTTTTGTGTATGGAAGCAAATGCCTTGGCGAAATCTACAAATAAGGGTGTTTGCTCAAATTTTTTGCACGCACTATTGTTACATATTGACCCTTAACCGAGCCATCAATCAGAGATGCAACTTTGTAAATAAGCGGAAGAAGATTATGTGATCTAATCGGAAGTAAATGTGCGTTATGAAATGATATATGCAAATGCCCGCAGCAGCTGAATCAGTTGGATGCAGTGAAGGCCAGAGTGAGAACCAGTGGAAGTCAGTGAGAGCACCCCACTGAGGGCTGCTGCCTCCAGTTGGGCGGCCTCCAGTTAAGAGAGTTGGAGTCAGTGAAGGCCAGAGTCAAAGTCAGGTTGCAGTCACTGAGAACGCGACCGCTGGGGCCTCCGATTGAGCAACCCTGACCGAGAAGCAGAAGAAGTGCTCGGTGGGTCTTGAAGATAACACATCGTGCTATGGTCAAGAGAAGAAGTTATGAGTCAATATAGCAATCTGTCTTGCCTCCCAACGTTTGTCTGTCTCACACAACACAGAAGCTTTAACTCCTTTCGAAAGAATAAAAAGACGTATATATTCTTATAAAGAAGTGTTGTCCTTCATTACTTCAACCGCTATACAACACTCTTCCGATAAATCAATGAATAGTCAGAATCTGAGATACAGCAGATTTTTTCTTTTAATTTTTTTGACTTCAGGTCGGATACGATTTAGAAGTATAGCATTATAAACTTTAACAACCATAAAAGTAATCGATATGCTTCTGTAGTTCTTCGCGATTCCGAGGTCGCTTTTTTATGAAAGGGATGGATGCAGTTTTTGCTCATTTCTCTCGAGTGTTTTCTTTATATACGGCGTATAAAGAAGTATGTTGTCAAATTTTATTGCCAGCCATACTTCTGGGAGTATTTCGCCGAGGCCTGAAGTTTTTTGCTTTTAATCGTTTTCAGAATTGTGTCGAGTTCACCCGATTAAAGTATTCCAGTTTGATGCTTCGTTTATCAGTGGTATCAGATACTTTCAAAAAGTGTTTTTAGGCTATTCAAAATTGTGATAAAACGAGTTCTATTGGTTTGAACAGAGGTCTGTCATAAAATATTTGATTGGTAAAAATAAAGGCCATGTGAAATTTTCCGGAAAATGTGTGACGTGTACGGAGAAGTATATTTTAGTAAAAAATGTTTACAAATTAAATAAACATGTGTTTCCCATTATTAGACACCGTCGAAAATACAGTGCGTGAAATGGAAATACACTGACTCTACGGTAAGGAAAACGTTCGTTGCGCCGTAGTCAGTAAAGTAGAAATGTTCTGGGACATGAAAAGACCTATCACTATTGATTTCCTTGAAAAAGGTACAACTGTAAACAGTGCTTCCTGTTGCCAATTCCTTAGGCAATATTTCACCTTATTTATTGAATAAGCCTCTCTCTCTCTCTCTCTCTCTCTCTCTCTCTCACACACACACACACACACACACATATATATATATATATTACTGCTCACGTTTATCTCTTCAAGACGTCTGTCGTCATTAATATATTTGCTGGGAAAAACATCTATGAGTTCCATCTTCTCCTGTAATTTAGTTGAAAATTTTATCGATTTGCCCTCAAGATAAACCGTTCGATGAGGACGCGTAAAAATTGCTTCTAATTTGAGGTGGAAGGAAACGAAAAGAAACCGTTTGTACTCCTACCAGCATAGGGAAATATGGAGGGGGAGTCTGTGAAAATATGGATATGTTGTCTAATGTGTGTGTGAGTCAGTATGCATATCGACATATGTAAATTAATATTGGTAGGTAAATAGCAATTTGGAAAAGTATTTTCAGAGATTCATTCATAGGTATTTTACTGGTTACATATATATATATATATATAATTACTTATATATATATAATCACAATTATAATTCTCCGCTAAAACGATCGCAAGGAGTAAAATTAATATAGCTTTTATGCACAAAAATGGCGCTCAATACCACAATATTCCAATTGCAAGATAAAGATCACTCATGACTTGGAGTTTACTCTTCTAGACCCAAGGGTACCCAGTTGAATATGAATTAGACAAATTAATTCCGCCTCTAACAATCCAGCTACTTCATTCCTGGATAACCTTTTCTGGACACCTTCATACTTATCTCCTACAGCAAACAAGACCACGCATCATGGCTGAATATTTCTTATTCTACGGTTAAAAAGATTTTTTTTTATAAATAATATAATATTATTTATAATGATATAATAATATGATATAATTGTTCCAACTATCCACTTCTATTTAATAATAGTAATTTTTGCGATTATATGACTTTAAGTATTCCTATCAAACAGTAATAATTTTAAACAGTTGGATTATTTCGAATAGCTAATAATGAAAATCTTTAGTAAACCATTACACCTTCAAGTAACTATTCTTGATACAAACAACATTAGCCTAGCGGTTAGAGGGTTCGCTAATGGGGTTCAATCCTTGCTTAACACTCAGCATTATAATGTATGGATCAAGGGTAAAAGGGAGCAATCCTGAGAAAGGAGTAGCGCCCTTCCCTACACCTTGGTGTAGTAGTTATTGAAAAGAATGCCTTCGGGTCACGCCAATTTTTACTTACATACAGTTGAATGATATCAAGTATTCTGATTGAATGCAAATAACTTCCAAACAGCTCTATTTGACTCTTAGATAGGATACCAACAGGTATTTCTACCCCGGGTAAGAGTGGACCTGGGAGTAATGGTAATGAAGAGATACTCCCCACTCACCAGAATTCCACCACCAAATGCAGTTTAGTGTCATGTCCAGGATATTTGATATTCAATAGTATAAAAAAAACACCCCCACAACAATAACGACAACGGCTAACATACGGAGTTTACCAATCTAAGGTATGATCGTAACTGTGAAGAGAGGAGCTACCATTACCATTTGCCCAAATTCACTAGTTCCACACAGGTAACATGGGAGGTATACCTGCCGCACCCTGTGAAATGCAGTTGACATTTCGGGGATGATATGATGAATTTAATTTAATTTTTAATTACTGTTAATTATCTTCTATTGTAGTTTGTTCGACCATTGCTTGTTCAAGGACAGAATTAGATCACAAGCAGGGACGAACTCATAAGTGAT
>OY757936.1:44957913-45042285 GCA_963585895.1 Sepioteuthis lessoniana | reverse complement strand
CGTAGCATTCCTGCTTAGTCCTCAATTAGCTTTTCTCTCTGCATTTTTAGCGATCATGTGGTGCATCCATACAGTAGTATCTTCACAGCCCCTACTTAGAAGAAATCCTGTTTTATTGCATCGGTAGGATCAGACTTTCATAAGATCTATAATCTATTGATAACAGTCTGCGAATTTGCTTGGCGTATAATGACATCACTTTCAGTTGGTAAGATTTTGTGGCTGAGGTATGTGTACTTGTCAACAAATTTTAGAGGTCTACCATTTAAAGTAGAGATGGTCCCTTCGCGTTGAGAACGCATGAACTCTATTTTACTAGCGTTCACGTGGAAGCCAACGTCTCTTGCTACTCGCTCCAAGCTATACAATGATATTTGGCTTAGGATGGCGTATTTACAAGAAGCGCTAGGTGATCAGCGTCTTTTATAGTTTCTTCAGGATATCGTTTATTTCTTGCTTTTTTTTTTTTTTTTTTTTAAATATAAAGCCATTTTCTTTTATTAGATTAGATCTATCAAAAGATATAGCGTTTATGTATTTCCTTACGAAATTCCGGTGACAATGTCGAAAAAGTCGCTGTCGCCATCCGATGAGCGAACCATTGCTTTAATGATTTTATAAAACATCATTATAGCTGTAACAGTTTCTTTGGAGAGACCATATGCTGATAGTATTTGCTTCATCTTGCCTCTTTGTATGGAATCAAATGTTTTGGAGAAATCTACGAACAATTGAGTTGACTCGAGATTTTTTGCATATAATTCTTCGAAGCTCGATTTCTCAAAAAACTATACTGACTTTTCCTAAATTTTTTCTCGATTTAAGACGGGTTACTGCGGCAACACCCCACAAGACACCAACTGTACGGCCACCTGCCCCCTATCACGAATACTATTCAAGTTAGACGAACCAGACATGCAGGACACTGCTGGAGAAGCAGGGACGAACTCATAAGAGATGTACTCCTATGGACCCCCACACATGGCCGTGCAAAAGCAGGACGACCAGCACGAACATACATTCAGCAGCTATGTGAGGATACGGGATGTTGTCCTGAAGACCTACCTAGGGCGATGAACGATAGGGAGGAGTGGCGAGAGAGGGTCAGGGATATCTGTGCTACCAGCGCGATATGATGATGATGATGACTGTTGATAAGCAAGTCACTGACATCGGAACCATTAAGCCTTTGTAATTCTTAATGGTTCCGAGGTCAACTTTCTTAGAGAAAGGTATGATACCGTCTTTTGACTGTTTCCCCTCTTGCGTTTTCTTCATTGACAGCGCTGCGTAATCAAAGATTTAATTTTCTTGTCTTCTATACTTTAGGAGGTATTTCATCGAAGGCTGTTGCTTTTCTACTTTTAATTTCTTTTCAGTACAACGTCAAGTTCTTCTGTAAACTGTCCTAGTTTGATGTCTTGTTGGACATTAATAACTTTTGATCACATTAATAACTTTTGATCGGTTTATCTTTGACTTAAAGGATGTTTCAAAACAGATTCTAGAAATGTTCTTTCCACTTCTGTATTCTTTCTTCTTGGCTGGTAGCTTTTAATTTTGCTCTTACTTCCGCACACTTCCATTTTCTATTTGCATGCTAATTGTGAATACCTAACTTCTACCGAGTTTCTGATTTTATAATTTCGCCAAGAATGTATTCTAGTTGTTCCTTTTGGTATATGTTAGCTCTTTCTGGGCTTTCTTAAGTTTCTGGACATTGACGTTTGTCGGATTTTGTTTTATTAAGTTTTATTGCATTTTATTAATACTGCATTTTATTACATATATGCATTATACTTATTTCATTATATATATATTTATTAATACACACACACACACACACACACACACACACACACACACACACACCCACACATATATATATATAATACATATATTTATGAATTGGTTGAATTTAGTCAAGGGCTACCCGAAGGCTTCCTTTTTAATAACTATTATACCTATTATACTGAGGTGTAGGGGAGAGTTTCTGTTTTCCCAAGATTGCTCCACTTACCTTTGATTTGTACCTTATAATACTGAATATAAGCAAGGAGAAATCAAGTATCGTTTTTGAGTCTTTGGTATGACTCGATCTGGATTGAACCGCAGTGTCCCGGACCACTGGAGAACATTCTAATCATTAAGTCAATGAGCCGGTTACTTATATATATATATATAATATATTATATATATATATATATTATATAGTTTCCAATATTTATTTATAAAGAAAGCTCAGTGACAGGAAATATATATTTGTTAGGATGGTGTTGATACAGTCATAGTGGCTGTGAAGTTCTGTCTACGAGAAACTGACAGACATATATTGAAGATATAACTTTACTAGTAATAATAAACTCCTGTAATCTTTGGAAAATTTAAAAGTTTTCGAGTTGTGGTAATTTATGGTCGGCGCTATTATATATATATATTATAAACCTTTTTAGAAGAAAGCACCTTTTCGTCACGGACATCCTGGTGTAGTGTTTGAACGACAAACCATTTTTGGTCTCACTTCAAATACGAGTTCATGATAAGAGGGCCGGTCGTTTGATAAAATATCAAAGGAATGGCTCGAATGGAGACATTTACATCTCTTTTCTACCTTGTGCACTCGACCGAGTCTATTTCACATTTTCACACCTTAATATCCGACATTTACCTGATTTTTTCCCTACATAGCGCACCACCCAGGTGCAAAGAAAACCAAAACAAAACACTACACTCACAAAAAAACAAATGAAACAGACCAAAGAAGAAGAAGAAGAAGAAGAAGAAGAAGAAGAAGAAGAAGAAGATATAATCCCAACCAACCAATCAACCATGAATATGAAAAAACAAACGTTGTTTTTTTAATGATGAGCAAATCAAACACAGGGTTTTCACGTAGTTCCTGTTTTATGATCTGAACTGAATTTTTAAACAAAAACAATAATGAACTAACATTACATAAACTCCATCTGCGAAATATCACGTTGTAGCAAATATTTGGTGATAGAAAAAAATATTCGTTTCATCAATGAAATCATGGACAGAAAAACACTATGCAATAACATTATTATCTTTTCTTATTCCAAGGTAAAAAGTATCATTCCCCATTTACTTATGTCCATGGTAAATGGAAAATACCTATATTTTATTCCAAACTTTGACTGTGTACTGCTAATGATTTTTTAAAAATTAATCCATTTTACAGAAAATTCCAACAAGATTTTTAAGTCGACAGTTTTATAAAAACAATCAAAGGTAAAATTTGTGTGTGCAAGAGTATCATCAAAACTGTGGTGAAATCTTTAAAATGCTTTCTAGTTTTGGTATATCTTAATTTAAAACAAAATATACGAATTTCCAGAAATGTTCTGATTTTTTAGACTGAAATATTCTGTAATATATTTTCATGACTATTTCTGCAAAATTTTACGTTTTATAACAAGATTAAAGGTAACACCTTAAGATGCCTATTTTTGTGTAAAATCTCGAAAGTCTACTCACTTCTGAACATCATTCTTAATTCTTGCATAACTTAATTATAAATACATGTAAATTTTGATTCATAGGTTGTTTTATTCCGACGTCACAAAAATGAAAATGTGCAAATTTGCCTAGTTTTACATAGAAAATTTATTAATTTCTACGTGTCGTTTTTCAGGGCACAAAATCAAAGTTTGAATGTTGGTTTGGTTGGTTATGTTTTGTGGCATATCAAACATTGTGGGTTATTTAATGTCAAATACTGTTTGAGTTATGATACAGCGAAACTCTGTGTCTGCGGATGACAATATATATGCTCCCCACCGGATGTTGAGCACTCTTGCGAAGGAATAAACGGTTGCCACTCACGTAATACAAAATACAATTCTGACGAATCGAGCACTCCGGTCTCCGTTAGCGTAAATGTAAATAAATTTAAAAAATCAATACATATTCATTGAATTGCCTTGCATACGGTGAGACTGCTGATGGCTGGGAGGGTATGTTAATCAAGCTGACATAAAGTTGTCCGGGTTTCGATCCCCGTTTGAGGCATCTCACGTGTCTAGCCACACTGATGAGTTGTGATACAAAGTTATAGTCTGTCTGTGGATAACTATATATATATATATATATATATATATATATATATATATATATGTATATATATATATATATATATATATATATACTACTTGGTATATACATATATATACTTCTTGCAACGTCTAAATACATTATATTCCTTACGTACATTCAATCAGAGATTACGGTAACATATACGTAATATAATATTAAGACACCATAAACAGCTCATGCAAATTATTATTGCAATCTAACACAAAACAACTTAAACTATTAATATTGCATAATACTCGACAATATATCACCACCTCACTCATTCTTACCTTTCAGACCTACCATACATTTTTGCCTCTTATGCTTACAAATCGAAAGTTTATTTTTTTCGTAATGCAATGATAATTCGTTCCTTAGTTAAAATCATTACAACACACACACACACACACACACACACACACACACACACACACACACACACACACACACACACACACACACACAGAGATAATTAAAAAAAAATTATCTGTCAAATCTTGTCAACTGAGGACATTTCTACACTTCACCAAAGCTATATCCAGGAGCAACCTCAATTCTACCGCGAGATGCCTATATCAAACACACACGGACACACGAACAATCTTCAAAACGACCACACACAGTAATACACCAATTTAACACACACACACACACACACACACACAGAGATCCACACGTACAAAAAAGTCATGCAAATCTCACGTAAACATTCTTCTGACTGTATTTTTCGATTTTTTCGATTTCCCAAATATCTTTTTTTTCTCTGTCCGATGATTGTCGTAATAAGACGGCATGAAACTTTTGGTCTCAGATAAGAATCCATGCTATTGAATACATATAAAAACTAATATATTATTATTAGTTGTAGTAGTATTCTATAATAGCTCTATTACAGATATTGACCACTCTCCAAATTATACGGCATTTGGTCTGCCACAAACCCACCAAGTGAGATATTGACAACCATACGCTTTTATAATATATATATATATATATATATATATATATATATATATTGTCATCCATAGACAAACTGTTTCGTTCTATCAGAACTCTTCAGTGTGGCTAGACATACGCAGGACGCTCGAAGCCGGGATCGAAACCCATCCAACTTTACGTTAGACTAAGTCTCAGACCACTCGGCCAACAAGCGGACTACGTTGGCTAAGTGAATTTTTAAGGCAGTTTGCAAACGAATGGTTTGTCGGTAACATTACTTTTAAACGTGTTATCGTTCAGTTTTGTGCCCACAATTCAATGAATTCAAATATTGCTATTTATTCTCTACACATATTTGATACTGTAATATGTTTTTTGGTTTTATTAAAATACATAATTTTTTATAACATTCGTAAATTACAATGTTGTAGGAACTTTAAGGCAGACTTTGACATTGCTTTCCACCATTCTAAGCAACAATATGAGTCTCTAGTCCAAAGAAAGAATGCTTGTGATTATTCGACGTTCAGCGTTGTATTTGTAGAGCACCCGAAGTCCACGCAATCATTGCCTTAAATTGCGTGTGATAGCCAAAAATCACATAAAATGTGGTTATTAAACGGCACATTAATGTATTGTCATCTTAAAAGGGAATACTAATATATCATTTTTCTCCTTCAGTCAACCAACTGTCTCCATCCTTAGTTTGTCTCCACATTACTGGTTAGGTTAGTTTATTTCGTTTAGAGGCACACCAAGCCTTGATGGTTATTTAATGTCAAAATCTGTTTATACGTTTATGTGATTTGTTAGTGAATAGTTTGTAGGTAACTATTTCTAAACATGCCACAGCACGTAGTTCAATGGTTTCAAGTATTGCTATTTATTGTTTGCACACAGTTAAATAGTTTCAAATATTGCTATTTATTGTTTGCACACAGTTAAATGCTTTCGCGTATTGCTATTTATTGTTTGCACACAGTTAAATGCTTTCACGTATTGCTATTTATTGTTTACACACAGTTAAATGGTTTCAAGTATTGCTATCAATTGTTTGCACACAGTTAAATGGTTTCACGTATTGCTATTTATTGTTTGCACACAGTTAAATGGTTTCACGTATTGATATTTATTGTTTGCACACAGTTAAATGGTTTCACGTATTGCTATTTATTGCTTGCACACAGTTAAATGGTTTCACGTATTGATATTTATTGTTTGCACACAGTTAAATGGTTTCACGTATTGCTATTTATTGCTTGCACACAGTTAAATGGTTTCAAGTATTGCTATTTATTGCTAGCACACAGTTAAATGGTTTCAAATATTACTATTTATTGTTTGCAGACAGTTAAATGGCTTCAAGTATTGCTATTTATTGTTTGCACACAGTTAAATGGTTTCAAGTATTGCTATCTAACGCTGATGAGTCTGTTTATTTTTAGTCATTTGTTTGCACATAAATAAATGGTTTCCAGTATAGAAAATCATAAAATAGTTCTTTTTTATTGATAGATGAGACCCTAACAGGTAATACCGCCTCGGGTCAGCGTGAACCTGGGAGTAATAGCTGTGAAGAAGAACTGCACATTTCATAAAGCTCTAGGAATGGAGCCTCACTATCCGATTGTTTAGTGTTATATCCACGTCTCTCGTTAGAGAGGATTTATTATCCCTCATCAGAGATGCAGTAGGCGTATTTTACAACCCCAGCTGAATCAGCTCAACATCATAGTGGCCTAGTGCCAGACATTTGCTATTTTTTAAAATTATTGATGTAATAGGACATTTACATATTCTTAATCTTGATTTTTTTGGTAAACACACTTTAAAAAAAATGTTGTTTCAATCATATATTGTTAACTATGTCGAAGAAGACATTTATCAAAAAATAAACGGTAAATTTGTGGGTGCAAATGGGGTAATTTACTCAGTTTTTTGCTTAGATGGGGCACAAGGCCATATAAATGGAGCACGCAATGAGACTTGAATTCACTCGTGAATGTTTGGCTAGTCTAGCTCGCTAACCATTACACCACCCAATGCACGCGCGAATGAGTCATAGATATTGTGGATTTTCTTACTTTATAAGTATATATATATTATATAATTATTATATAATTAGTATATCCTAATTTAAGACAAAATAAAGTTAAGACAAAATACCCCTATGGTTTTCACGATTATTTTTTTAACACCAATGTTTAGCAAAATATTTTAATGACTATTTCAGTAAAATTTTGCTTTTTGGAATCAGATTTAAGGTATCACCCTTAAAAATGCTGATTTTTATTTAAAAAAAATACCCCAAAAAACAAAAAAGACAACCCCAAAACACTGAAATATCTTATGTATATCAAATATATCCTTAAAATGACGAGTTAGAACATATTTTTTTAAACAAGTACCTACGTGATATATCTCTAACATATTCATTCATTTCTGCCGAGGTTGTTTAGAAAACGCATATGAGCAAGATTTTTAGATAAAATTTACCATATTTCAAGGCATTTACAAAAATGGGACTATAACAAATCATTAAAAAGTAATCTTTAAATAGGACGAAAAAACTTTTTATTTTTGTATCTTGATCTATGTTACATATTGAATGTTGAAAATGATTGATGGGTGGTTTTTATTACCAATTGACTGAGTGCAATAATTTTTTGCGCTTTTACGAATGTGTCAAAGGTCAAATAAATATCAAATAATTTCAAACATAGGGGTATCTAGATGTTATATATGGTTTTCTGGTAAAATTCGGACCAATAGATATGTGCCCATTGTATTGTTTAACATATTTATTGATAACTTTGCATTGTTCAATAAAACGGTCAATTTATTCCTGATTGTGAACATATTGCAGTGAATCTTTAGTATTAGAAGTTCCGTTATTTTCTTTCTCTTTTGTGGAAAACGAGCCAAATGGTTTCTTTTGAGGGCAGACTTGGTTTTAGGGAAAGAAGGAAGCCAAATAGTGTTAGATCAATTAAACAAGAGGGTAATCATGTAGTATGGTTCGATTCACAGAGAATGCAAAGAGTGCCTTGATCAAGGGTGAAGCCATTTTCTTGTGGGTGTGACCTTTTAGTATTGTCTCTTTATCGAAAGATTTTGTTAAAGAGATTAGCGAAGTTTTAAATATCGCCAATTTGACTCTTTTTCTACGAATGAATATGATTCTTGTTCACTTCTCGTTGGACAAGAAAAATTGATGTGTTTTCTTCTTTCTTTATTTTTCTTTATCAAAACACAAATGTTGTGTAGATACAGAGTATCAATGTTTGGCCACTCCCGAAAAAAAAAAAGAAAGAAAGAAAGAAAGAAAAGAAAAAAAAATATATATTGTTCAAAATATCTTGCTTTTTATATTTGATTTTTCTTTCTTTCTTTTTTTCTTTACTATTTTCTCGTCAGAGTTGGCCAAATAATAAAAAGTTGATTCTATGTTGTGGATTGAATTCAATTTACAATATAATTCTTCTCCTTAAAAAAGAAAATGTACATCTATATCCTTGCCCTTGAGGTTATAATATTTACGTGGATGCGTATTTCTTATCCTCATGGGAAGACGTGGTCCTGGAGGTGACTGTGTCCTCTGTAAAAAGTAAATATGTCACTTGTAAGACACATTAAGGTTAATTGGCCGCGCAATTACCATGACTAGTTGATTTGGTATCACATGTGTACGATGTAGGTTGATGGTCAGTGGTAGAATTTTGGGTTTGCATTCTGTGGTCGCTGGTTTGATCTCAAGTCAGGGAGATCACGGTATACGTCACTGATGAGACCTAATAAGGTCGAAACAGCTGTCCAGCGTTTCCGTATGTCGTGCACAGGTGCTCACCGGATTTTCTGGTCGTGGTAATTCAATTCACATTATAATTCCTCGACTTAAAAAAGTAAATATAAATTGATTCAGTGTATATACAATATACATAGAATCCGAGTATATATATATATATATATATATATATATATATATATTGAACCCATAAAAATGATGGGTCAATTGTTTATATAGGGTGTCTCAATATACATGGGACTCATGTGTCTGCTGAGAATCTTTTGTTCTTTTTTGTTTCAGATTTGAAAATAGTAACAATGATTAATCTGAGATCTTGACCAGGGAAGGAAAATTATTTTGCATCGCTACTTATTTGGAGACGAAATCATTCAAAACTGTCTCAAAATATATGCAACCCCTTAATATGATAAGGATTTATAACTGAGACAAGAAACTAAAAAAAAAGAATGCATATCTAGGAAGCTGATGTAATAGCAATTAAAAGAAATATTGATTTAATCTCTCTACCTCTTTTATTTTATACAGGATGTGTTCCGAATGACCAGCATTGCGCTTGTCTCAGTAATAAGTCCATGTCATTAACGGGTTGCATCTATTTTGAGACACGCTCTTTCTATATATATATATTGGTCAAAGTATCTTGCGATTTGTATTCGATTTTTCTTATTTCTTTTTTTTTTTCTTTCTTTATTTTTTTTCTCGTCAGAGGAGGCCGAATAATGAAAAGTTGATTCTATGTATATACAATACTCTGATCTGAGTACATATATATAAAGGAATTTCACAACCTACTCCAAACTTACACCCAAAATAAAATGAATATAGAACACAGCTCAAAAGAAGAACCATTTTTAGACATCCTTATAAAAAATGTAAATAGCCAAATCATCACAGATATCTAACACAAAACAACAGACACGAAACAATACCATCACTTCAAAAAAGAAATTATAAAATCCATCTCCTACACTCTAGCACGTAGAATATACACAATAATCACGGATAAGAACCTAAAAAACTTACCTTAAAGAACGACACACAACCCTAAACCAGAGAGGATACCCAACGACACAAATAAATTAGGGATTCGAATTAGCAGAAAACATACCACAAAGAGAAACCCCTAGTATACGTCGCAACTTACAACAAAAAAAAACAGAAGTATTCCCAGAAATAATAAAAAATCTAGAAAAAACTTAAAAAAACAATGACAAAATCCCAGAAATACTCGACACAACAAAAATCATTTAAAGCCAGAGACAACCTCAAAATCAATAATAAACGCTGTAAAATATGTGATATGATTATAGTTGGGAAATCCTATACCTTTATAAATTCGGAAACAAAATGAAGAAAGATTGCAACTCAAAAAGCTGCAACTCAAAAAGCGTAGTCTACATAATTGAATGTAGCAAGTGAAAAGAAATACACATTAGGTCAACACAGGCCATGAATACAAGGATATCACTTCACAGGAACAATATTAAAATAACAGAAAACAGAAAATTAAATGTATCGAAACACCTATACGAATGTAGTCAAGATGAATTTAAAATAATGCCCGTATACCAAACTAACGACTATACGCAACTTCAAATAAAGGAAAAGAAATTTATTCATAAATTTAAACCAAAGTTCAATAAAACATGAATCATACACACAGAAAAATGAACTCAAACATATATAGATATGTATATATACACACAAAAAATTATTAGTAAAAAGTAATTACCAGTATATTTCAAACCACACACACACACACACACACACACACACACACACACACACACACACACACACACTCGCACAAATCTCAAGACCCACATTCACACACATACACTCACACACACAGAGAAAAAATAACTGTAAGTGAAATCCGAAAACACTCTAACACACACAGCAAAAAAAAAAAAAAATCAAATATCAAAGACCAATGAGGGGTAAAGCAGACTAAGGTAAACACACTTTAAGAAAAAGAGAGGTGTAGCCCCCATATTAACCCATAATCAACAGAAAAGCATTCAAACTGCAAACACGAGTGAGTTTAAGTCATATTTAATACCCTATTAACAAGGCGTTGTGCTGTATATGTTTTCTGATGAAAGCAACAAGATGGAAACATACACGTATGAAAGAATAAAATAAATAAATAAATTCCCCCAAAATACAAATCTCTTTATTTTAAAATATTTCTTTCTAACTTTGGACCAACAACAAAAATTTCCACATATACATTTCAATCGTACTGTTAAATTCACTACAAATCTGTCTTTTCACTATATATATATATATATATATATATATATATATATATATATATATATATATATATATATATATATATATCATTACCATAAAAATAATGGGTCACTTGTATATACATATGGTCTTCTGTTTCTGCATTGTATATTGATATAAGTCTTTTTACATAGAATTTATCCACGTAGACAAGTTCAGTACAGAATTTTGCTAAAATCTAAGCCATTGAATTATTTTATAAAATTGTTTTTCCCTCATGGCTCAATTCAATTGAATTGTTGTTCGCTCATTAACCTCATTTAATTAAAATATAGCTTCGTCATGAACTCATTTCAACTGTTGCTCCATCATCAGCCCAAATCAATTGTTGGCCCCTCGAGTGCCCAATTCTGTTGTTTCTCCCTCAGCAACCCACTTAAATTGTTACTCCCTCATGAATCCAAATCAATTAAAATGTTGCTCCCTTATGAAGGTTATTCAATCACTGCTTCTTAAGGAACCTAATTCAATTGTTGCTCCCTTATGAATCTAATCCAATTCTAGCTCCCTCCTGTACCAAATTTAATTGTTGCTCCCTGAAGAAATCAATGAAATATTTGCTACCCTAAGAACCTAGTTCTCCTTCATTACACCCTCAAATAATTACTATCACCTTCCATTTGCAATTGCTTTGTCGAGCTTTTTTTTAGTAAGTTTTTTTTTCATTTTTGATGAGGCTTGACCACTTGCAAAACATGTTAATCTGTTTCTCACAACTGCCTTTTTCTTTCTCATAATTGAGTGCACGGTGAGGATCCAGTTTATTATCCGAGGAAATATTTCACGAAACTTGTTAACAATTATTCATGTATGTGTGTGGGGGTATATAAATATATGCAACTAATTCCCTGTTGCCGTTTATTAGTATTTGCATTTATTTAAGTGTAAACGTGTGTGTGTATATTCTAGGATCTGCTGAAAAGTTCATAAACTGACTAAGATACTCTCATTGAATGAAACCAAACGAGGTATATTTTTCAACAAAGTTCTCCTTGCAGTCCATACATTTCTTTCATCGGAGTTGCTGCTCTTGGATATCATTGGTAAAAAAAAGTCATTAGTTATCATATAAGATTTTCAGCGTATGAACTTTTTAGCCCAACTTCGTATATGTGTATTTGTGTGTGTATATCGGAGTGTGCATATATATCTATGTGTGTTCGTATTTCTGTATTTGTGTCTGTGTGTTGACATGTTTGTGTGTCTGTATTCGTTTGTGTGTTTAAATGTGTCTGTATATCTTTTTACGTGTTTATGCAAGTGTATGTATCGATATATTTGCGTCTCTGTGTGTCTCTATGTATACATCTGTGTGTATGATTTTATTTGTGTGTGTGTGTGTGTGTCTAGGTGTGAGTGTTTCGGTATGCATGTGTATAGGCATGTGCGTATATATGGGTGTGTTTGTCGATATGTCTTATGTTTGTGTGTATGTTTCTGTATATGTGTTCATATATTTTTGTGTATGTTTTTATATGCATTAATGTGCTTGTACATATCTATCTATCTATCTATCTATCTATCTGTCTGTCTTTCTGTCTGTATATATATATATATATATATATATATATATATATATATGTGTGTGTGTGTGTGTGTGTGTGTGTGTGAGTGTGTGTATCTGTATACATGTGTATCCATGTGAGCATGTATGTATGCATTTTCTGTGCAGGAGTCTGTGTATCTTTATGGGTGTGTCTGCATCTGTGTATATGGGTTTACTTGTGTGTCTGTATATGTGTTTTTCTGTGAGTGTTAACGTGTTTGTGTGTATATGGGTTTGTTTGTATTTGTATGGGTTTGTGTAAGTATTTGTTTAATCTGGTCTAGTTTTAGGGCATATCAATCATTGTAGGTTATTCAATACCAAATCCATTTTTGTACATATAAACATTTCCATTTAAAACAATTCAGTTTAGCAAAAGTACATAGTTTAGTTCTTTTTGAGCCGTAGATAAAACCCAATCAGGTGTTACTACTCCAGGCTAGAGTGAATCTGGGAGAGATGGCAATAAAGGGGTACTCCGCAATTCCCAAAACTACAGCATTACAGGAATCTCACCATCGGATTGTTTTGTGTCATATCTAGGACACTTGTTGGGGGAGTCTTGGCCTTTCTTCAGAGATGCAGCTGATGTATTCGACAGTCCAGCTGACTGGGCCACCAGGAAACTCGTTCGGGGAATCTTATTCCTCTGCGGAAAAGCACTCGGTGTATTCTGTACAACGTCCGAACAACCATTGGTGTGACATAACCGGCCGAATGGTCGAAACCCTCCCTAATCATCAATACTGAATTAGGATCGATGGGTCGGGTAGAACTACTTTGTGGAATCGCCGATTCCTCAAGAAGATTCAAACACCAGCAGTACCTACCCCTATACCTATTGCTTTTTCTGAACCCCCTAAACCAACATTTCATGATGCCCCACAAACCAAAAGAATCGTAACCACATCACTCAGGAAATTGGCCTCACCCAGTGTCACTCCGACCCCTAAGCCAATGCCAACAAAAGTTCCCCGAGTATTGTCCAGATTGCTTCCCTGTAATCGGCCTGGTCGAAAGGAACTAATTTCCCCTCAAAGGTTATTATGCCCGCGTGTGGTGGGGAGAGGGAGAGGGGATGTAGATTGAACATCATACTTACCTTCACAGGAAGGTTGTGACAAGCGTCCAGTCACCAGACAAAAAAAGAACAGAGTGTAACCAAATATACTCTGGGGCAACGGGTATTTGACGGACGCCACACCAGACGAACTAGTGTAGCACAAGGTCTTTTTTAGGTGGGTCCAGGTACAGGGCCGTAGCCAAGATACGCCCGGATTCTCCAAAATTGCCTCGGGCCCCGTCGGCTTTACCTTAAAGAAAGGCGCCTTAGGCGCCTGGCGATAAACCTAACCCCTCCAAGGAGAGTTAAAGCCTGGGGGACGCCCCACTGTGGTTCGAGGATGCCGGTCAAGGCGCACCTCGACCAACTACCACCACAACCAGAACACACCCGACCAGATCTGTGCTCGCCCAAACACAGCTGATCGAAGTGTGAAATCGCTGGGCAACCATTACACATGACCAAAGTGTTCAGCATCTATGGATGAAAATATACACACCAGAGGCATCAGCCAATAAAAGCCAAGGAATAAGATCTTCCCTTGTACAATAATGGGACATTCCTGGTGCTATAAGTGCTAATGTTTTCAAAACTCACTCACTTATTCTCTGAACCAAAAATCGTTGCTAAGCAACAGTTTGATCTTCATTGAAAATTCGACATATCTGTTCTGAAATTATTTATATATTCAATAGACGTTGACATTGGGGACTCCATTGAATATTCCACATCCTTATTATTACTTTTTAGTCTAATCCTCAGACTATTTTCTTCGGTATATATTTATATATATATTAGAATATCTTTAAGCAAACACATTTAACATCATTCTGAACTTATGTTACGAAGTGAAACTTTTGCTCTGTTTGTCTTAATACCCTGTCCAATGGCAAGAGCTGCTGGTGACGCTAGGGGTGGTAGTATCACTGTAGCCACCGAAACTGTGGTATCACATTTGGTTGGTGACTGATGAAGATCGGGTATCGCACGTGTTCTTGCACGTTATATGATAAAATATAAAACAAAAATAATCTTTAAAAAAATTATATACATATATATATATATATATATATATATATATATATATATATTTGAATATCTTTAAGTAGAGCATATCTCATACATTCTAAAAAAATTTTTTTGATCACGTCTCGTTAGAAAAATTTATATATATATATATATATATATATACGAGGAGCATTAAATAAGTTTCCAGACTTTTTTCGTATGGGCACTTTTATTGATAGTACACATATGAAACTCTAGTCCCCTTCGAAGTAATCTCCTCCGGCTGCAATGCACTTGTTGTACCGTTCCAACAACTTCTGGAAGGCCCCATAGTAGTCCTATTGTGGGAGCGTATCAATGACCTTCGTCACAGCCTCTTTCATCGACTCAATTGTCTCATAACGACAGCCTCTGAGCTTTGGGAATAACCAAAAGTCACAGGGAGCAAGGTCTGGACTATAGGGAACTGTCTTGAGCCCCTTTTGCTCAAATAGTCTGTGACAAGGATGGAGTTGTGGACTGGTGCATTGCTCTGGTGGAAATGCCACTGATCCGATTTGAAGAGTGCTGGCCTCTTCCCTAGGAATCTCTTCCTGAACTCCCTTAAAACCTCAACATAGTAACCCTAACCCTAACCCATTTGGCCAATCAACTCTGGTGTATTGACTTCCTTACTCCTCCCACACCTCTAATCATCCCTCACTGACTCCCGATGTTATATATTGACCTTCGGCCCGGGCAAATATGCCATTCCAAAGTGATGCACCGGAAGGAAGTGACACATTCCAATGGCCAGTAATCGAAAGAAATCGCGTAGGCGGATTTGGCTGATGAAATGGGACAAAATAAAAGCCCATGATACACTCATAAACTAATGCACCGGAAGAGAATGATCTCTGAACTGCATGACAGTTATTTTCGCTTGATGACGATCAAACATGCCATTCCAAAAATTGAGTGGGCGATTGAGTGGGCGTTGAACTATTATATAACTCGGTCAAGACAGGAAGTCAGACAGTTGGGGATCAAAGACGTCGGAGACAAGTTGTGGTAGGGAAAGCCACACCCGGCCGAAGGGCCCCTGGGGACCCCCGATGGAGTTTTGGAGACCAGTTGGTGATAAGATGCAGTAAAGAAAGCCATCATCCAGCAGAGAACTGGGCCCCTGGGCCTCCGGTTGAGCAGCCCTGGAGAACGAGAAATACACAACGCTGACGGCCATAAGAGTGGGGGTCAATATATTGCAGTTCTGTTCGGTCTCCAACTCCCTTTCACACGCAAAACGTTACAATAAAGTGAGAGGTATATTTTGTTAAAGAAGTCTTCGCTCGTCTTTTATCATTGGGTCATGATTTTTTCTGCGTGAATCTGCATATGAGTATATAACACCTGCCATCCTTAAATCTCTTATGCCACAGAAAAACTGATGCTCGATTCATGCAAGATGGTCGAAAATCAGTCTGAAACATTCCATACGTTTCTGTGGCATTTTTCCAAGTTTAAAGAATTTTATTGCATATCTTTCTTCTAAGTGTCCTCACGTCCAGATTGCATTTTTGAAATTCACCAGCTGTGACAATCAGGCTTTAGTAGGGTGTATTCCAATTGCTGTTGTGGCTGTTCATTTGAAGCTGAAATCATAAAAATTGGTCTGTCATCTCATAAGATGTATAGCAATAACATACTGGATTTTCAAGAGTCTCTGTCGATGTTAAATGCCTAGAACTAATTGAATACACCACGTATATATATATATATATATATATATATATATATATATATATATATATTACCCCTCTGTTACAGAAGTGTAATTACGTGAATGTACAATATTTATAGAAAAAAGCACCGAGTATAATAGTTATAATCATTGGAAATCAAATCCGTGATCCGAGTTCAAATCCTAGAAGAGGCTGTTTGTGCTTCACTTTACTCTTCTTACACCTCACTATTGGTAAATAGAAGTGTAGACGAGGCTCTTTAACCTTGCCTGGCCCAGTTTGCTGGGGCTGTCAAATACACCGACTACATCTCTGCAGAGGGTTAAGACTGCCCGCCAACGAGTTTCTGGGATATGACACTATACAATCTGATGGGAGGCTCCAGTAATGCAGGAGCTTTGGGGAATGCGGGGTTCCTCTTCATTGCCATCGCTCCCACGTCCGCTCTGGCCCGGAGTGGTAGTACTTGATAGGGTCATATCTATGAGTCAAATAAAACTAAACTGTGTGTTTATGCTAACGGAGTTGTGGGAAAAAGATCTATTTTGACATTTAAACTGTGTTGGATAAATACAATATTCAGTTTCGGTTACTGCTTCTGTTTTATGGCATATCAACTTTAGTGGGTTATGAAAAGCAAGACCCATTTTTGTAGAAGAACAGTAGTGGTACTATTTAATCTAAAGCTGGGGGATTAGTGAATTCATGTTTTTCCCATGGTTAAAAGTCCTTGCGTATTTTTTATTGCCGTAGTGTTGTAATTTTGTTAAAACCACAAAAACATAATTACGGAAAATCAAAGAAGTTGGGGTAAAAATATACTTCCATAGACATTTAAGAGGTGTACTATAGAGTTAACGCGGGACCTATGACGAAATTATTTTTTAGAGATCAAATTTGAGGGGGTCACACGATATACCCGAGTACATACGGTAGTTAATTTATAACGCTGAATGAATCTGAATATTGAGCGCTATGTCAAGGTTCAAAGGATAATTAACTCTAATAATTTTCTAGGTTGTGTTATGTATTAAAACTATAATTGAGCCATGCTATAGTGCATACGAAAATTAATTGCTTTGGTCTTATTTCGCTGGTTTCTTGTTTCTTTTTGTAATTCATGTTCCTATTTCCTTTTTTTTTTTTTTTAACAATTTGGTTTCTTGGTAAGTTGGGCGGAAAAAAACACCATTTAAGGTAAGATCACGCTCTAATTAAAGTGCTTAAATTCTCTTTATTTTTATTTTCTGAATATATATATATATATATATATATATATATATATATATATATATATAAAATAAAAATGAAGAGAGTTTAAGCACTTTATTATATATATATATATATATATATAAGGAAATATTGGGTCTGGAAAGAATTCATCACTTTCGAATACCTTAATAATCAGTTCTGCAGACATTATAAAACTTGGCAACCAATCAGACAGAAGTATGTGCGTTTGGGTGTGCATGTGCGTGTGCCGGTATATATATATATATATATATATATGAGTGTGTATGTGTAAATATGTGAGTGTGTATATATATATATATGTGTGTGTTTCTGTGTACATGAATATATATGAGTGTGTATGTCTATGTATATGTGTGTATATATATATATATA
The DNA here is from genome assembly GCA_963585895.1 of Sepioteuthis lessoniana. Classification (NCBI taxonomy): domain Eukaryota; kingdom Metazoa; phylum Mollusca; class Cephalopoda; order Myopsida; family Loliginidae; genus Sepioteuthis; species Sepioteuthis lessoniana. The sequence continues at coordinate 45,024,181 of OY757936.1, read as the reverse complement.
TATATGTGTGTGTGTGTGTGTGTGTGTGCATATATAATTGAGACAGTACATTTAGTGTCAAATTCTAGCCATATTTCGTATTATTTAACGTAGCTATTCACTTCAAATGCTCGATGGAAACTACACAACTGCCTGCTGTTTTGAAAAAAACCCAGGAAGCAACGACCTGCCCCAAAATTGCAATTTATTGGCTACGTATCGCTCATCTCACAAACCATCCAATTAAGACGAGCATACATACAGAGCACTACAGGAGAAGTAAAAACGGATTCCTGAGCAACATTCTCCAATTGACTTCTACACTTGGATACACTAGTGTTGGCCAACCAGCAAAGACTTTCATCAATTTTATGTGGACACTGGATGCAGTTCGGTTTCAGTTTTGGCTTCTTTGTTTAATGGCATATCAACGTTCATGAGTTATTTAATGCCAAAGCCACACTTCTAGAAGAACAGTAGTGGTACTATTTAACCCATACCTGGGAGGATAAGGAGGTTCATACCTTTCCCAAGGGTATTTGACCGAAAGTGAACGTAATAGCACGACAGGAGTTCGAACTCGCTTACTACAATTCCGCAGTCCATCGCTTTAACCATTACATCAGAAGGACTTCCTCCCCGACTGGATGCAGTTTGGAGGACCTGCCGGAAGCAATTAATAATAGGGATGGATGGAAAAAAGAATCAGGGAACTCCGTTTTCGGCGTGACTTGATCATATATATATATATATATATATATATGAAGAGCAAATAAAGGATTGTAATCCGACTATATGTAGAAAAACTGATAACAACAATCCAAGTGGATTTATTAACGGGTCGACACTATAGCGTTTCGGTCCTACTGAACCATCATCAGGAGCATGAGGGGTGATATTAATAATTTTAAGTTAACGATGGATGTTTAGAAATGTGAAATACAAAAACCTAGGGGAAAATATGTATACTAAGAAAAAGTTTGCCGTTTAACTGGCAAATCAGCGTTTGATGTTTAAATTACGTCTATTTGACTTATTAGGAATATTGTATAGAATTTATGTACATTGTTTAACGAGAAAGATTTCGAATCTTTCTCGTTAAACAACGTACATAAATTCTAATACTAATATCATCCATCCCAGTCCTGATGATTATATTAGAACTGAAACGCTATAGTGTCAACTTTGCTTCTCAATAAATCTCTCCTACTTGGATTACCTTGTTATCAATTTTTCTTTGTAAATTGTCGGATTACACTCCATTATTTACTTCCGTATATATATATATATATATATATATATATATATATATATATATATATATATATGTGTAAGTGATCTATTCGCTTTTTTATATTGTACTTCATGAATTCAATAAAAGACGATAACAAAAAAATAGTTAAAATTTAATGTCCACGAAATTAAACTCCTACCCATTACACTGGGTAACAACTTTTTACTTTTCAAATGTTGTCTAGATTTCTACAACTGATTTAGGTTATTTTTGCACTGATGAATTAGGAAATGGCATCCATTTCTCTCCATCAGGTCAGGTTTTTGTGCTAAGTGGATTTAAAAAATATCAGATCTTTAGAAAAATCGATTACATTTTTGGGGCATTATCAGCTGATTTTTGTCAACGCATATCATCCTAAATATGTTTTTAAGAGAAAAAATGTTTTGCCAACAACATATATTGATTACCTGATAGAAACATCGATTACTATAAACTGAATGGTGGGCATTGATAAAGTTAAGTACACGTAAATTGCATGTTGCTTCACCGTTGTTCAAACTTCAGTGCTTGAACTTCCGTTTCTTCTCCTGGAAGGCTCAGCCGTAGGGAGGTCTCTCTTCAGATTCCAACATTTGTCAGCCATCATGACTGCGTCGCAGCGAACGTAATACCTAGTCTCCGTCTCTTTCAGGTCCTGATGGAATCTCTCCCCCTGCTCGTCACTCATTGAACCCAAGTTCTCAGGAAACAGGTCCATATGTGAAAATAGGTTGTGCATCTTGACGCTCACGTTGCAGCCCAGGTTTCTGAAAGCAGTCAGCATGTTCACTACAAGAAAAGACGGAAAAAAGTACACCAAACGATGAATACGAAAATTTCGTCAATGCACACCTCGAGGCAGCAGCAAAATACATTCCAACAAAAATTAAAACTAAATATAGAGTCCCATGGGAAACTTTAGCGGTGAGAGAAAAACGTGCACTAGTGAAAACAGCCTCCAAAAACTATCGAAAAAACCCAACAAACACAAATGCCTTAAAACTAAAAACGGCACAATATCAATTAGCAGGCATATATATAAAGGAACAGACAGAATACATTCAAAATCAGATAGATAGGATTAGAGACTCGGTGGAAGATAGACAATCTAGAATTGCCTGGCAAACAATAAATGAAGTGAGCAGAAGAAAGAACACAGCCAAAGCAAAACTTAAAGCAGCAAACCAACAAGAAAGAATAAAACTGTGGAAACAGCACTTCGAAAACTTACTTGGAAACCCACCAAAAATAACGCATGAACCAATCACCAGAATAATTAGCAAACAATTAGACATTAAACTTGGACCGTTCACACAAGAAGAACTCGACTCGGTTCTCAGAAAAATTAAAAATAGGAAAGCTGCAGGGCTGGACGAAATTCCCCCGGAAGTATGGAAGACCAGACAATTCGACGACATACTGCTCCGACACTGCAACGCAGTATACAATCAAAATCCGATAGATAGATGGACGAAGGGATGCATACTCCCCTTCCCTAAAAAGGGGGACCTCGGATTAGCCAAAAACTACCGAGGCATAACACTTACATCCATAGCTGCCAAAATCTACAATGCCCTACTACGAAACCGAATAGAACCCAAAATCGACAACATACTTAGAAAAAACCAAAATGGCTTCCGAAGAAATAGATCCACGACCTCACAAATATTAACCATCCGCAGAATCCTTGAAGGTGTACGGGCAAAGAACCTACAAGCGACATTAATATTTGTCGACTTTACCAAGGCTTTCGACTCCATTCACAGAGGAAAGATGGAACAAATCCTACTAGCGTACTGCATACCTAAAGAAACCGTAGCGGCAATAACGATTCTCTATAGAAACACTAAAGTAAAAGTACGATCACCAGATGGAGATACAGAATACTTCGACATTGTAGCAGGAGTACTACAAGGGGACACGCTGGCTCCGTATCTCTTTATCATTTGTCTAGACTACGTACTTAGAACATCGATTGACAAAATCAAAGAGAATGGCTTCGAACTGACGAAGAAAAGAAGCAGAAGATACCCCGCAACAACAATTACCGACGCCGACTACGCCGATGACATAGCGATACTGGCAAATACACCTGACCAAGCCGAAACACTTCTGCATAGTTTGGAACGAGCAGCAGCAAGCATAGGCCTCCATGTTAATGCACACAAAACGGAATATATGTGCTATAACCAAACGGGGGACATCTCCACTCTAAAAGGAACCCCTCTTAAACTAGTAGACAAATTCACGTACCTAGGAAGCAGCGTCGAATCAACCGAAAAGGACATCGAAACGAGGTTAACGAAAGCATGGACAGCTATCAATAGGCTATCGACTATATGGAAATCAGACCTAACCGATAAAATGAAACGCAGTATCTTCCAGGCAGCGGTCACATCGATACTGCTATATGGATGCACTACATGGACGCTAACAAAACGGCTGGAGAAGAAACTAGATGGCAATTACACAAGAATGCTGCGTGCAATCCTGAACAAGTCCTGGCAGCAACACCCCACAAGACACCAACTGTACGGCCACCTGCCCCCTATCACGAAAACTATTCAAGTTAGGCGAACCAGACATGCAGGACATTGCTGGAGAAGCAGAGATGAACTGATAAGAGATGTACTCTTATGGATCCCCACACATGGCCGCGCAAAAGCAGGACGACCAGCACGGACGTACATTCAGCAGCTATGTGAGGATACAGGTTGTTGTCCTGAAGACCTGCCTAGGGCGATGAACGATAGGGAGGAGTGGCGAGAGAGGGTCAGGGATATCCGTGCTGCCAGCACGATATGAGGATGATGATGATGTGTAGTTTACCAGGACATTGGCCCAGCGGTTAGAGTGTTCGCCAATGGCCCGGGAGACCTGGGTTCAATCCCAGGTCGAGTCATACCAAAGACTTTAAAAATGGAACTTGATACCACCTTGCTTAACACTCAGCATTATAAGGTACGGTTCAAGGGTAAAGTGGAGCAATCCTGGGAATGGAGTAGCGCCCTCCCCTACACCTTGGTGTAGTAGCTATAGAAAAAGGAGCCTTCGGGTCACCCTCGACTATGGTCGCTAACTTTTACTTATGTGTAGTTTCTGGCCTTATTATTGCCAAAAAAGTTCAGAACGAATGCCTTCCAAGCTTCCTGTTCCACTTAGTTCATTGAGGTTTCAAATTCTGGATCTCTGATAGGCTGCCGGATCTGAGGACCCTCAAAGATACCAGTTTTCAATTTCTCTACGGTCAGTCCTGGAAAAGCCTAGCATAAGTAAGTGAAGCAGTCACCGTCTTTGTCCAGAGCCTTGGTGGACTGCTTGATTAAGCCGAGCTTGATGTGCAGCAGTGGGAAGAGTATTCTGTCTCTGACCACGAAAGGGTCGTTGATGACGTTCCTTTCTTTGCAAGGCACCAATTCCTCTCGCAAAGGCCATTCCTTCGTGTAATGCTGAGCACGGTCCCTACTATCCCACATGCACAGAAAACATGGTTTTATGACTTCAGACTGATCCATTTTCGACATAATCATCCAGAACTATCGGACCTGAAAACTTCTTGTCACTAAAATGATCATTTCCAATCAAAACAATTATTCGACATGGCATTTTACCCCCACCAACTTCTTCTAAAATGCTCCACGCATGCGCACATGTGAACAAAGATGTAAAGAATAGCATGTGGCTCTGGCCCCAAAACTTGACCTGACTGAGGAAAACTAAAATAATTTTTGGATTCAGCGCATCAGATTCGTCCTAAATCAGCTAAAAAAACGCAGACAACAAATTTATTGTTGACCAGTGTTATTGTTGACAGCTGGAGGGATTCATTACCTATTCTTGTGGAAAAGACCTCTGAGAAGTAAATTTACGTGCAAATTTGAATTTTACTGCTGTTAATGGTTAATCTGCCTCAAAATACATTAACACACCTTTATGTTTATTCGATGCATTGAACAATAAACCCGTTTATTCCCCAATAAAATATCTTATTATTCGTGTGATTGAATCTTTTGAAATTATTCATCAATTATAACATTCAGAAACTTGATAGTGAGAAGAATCTGTTTTGAAAATAGGAGATCGATTACAGCAATACAAGAGGCTGGATAGAAATATTTTGCTTGCTTACGTTAAATGTTTTTTCAAGCTTTAATTGTTAAAATAATCTATAAATTGTGAACCATTGTTTCTTTGCTCATTAAATATACGTGGTCTCTACGGGAGATATCCAAATATATGTATGCACAAGATATACACATTAATATGAACTGGACTGGTTTCAAAGACTTAGTGTACCTTGGCAACCAGTGACATCATGCGTGAACAGACACTCTTGCATGAGATTACTCGGTCGGCATTGAATTACTATTGATTGAATTTGTGCTTTGCGTGACCAATGTACGCACAAAAACCCTAAAGGTTGGTTTTTAATACCTTGTGTAGGTTTTTTGAAAAATATTGCACCACAAACATTTGTTCAGCCTACGACAGTCATTTTGGCTCATTGAAACTCCTTTCAAAAGCTAATATCTCCACTGTGATTAAAGACGGTGGCAAAATGCAGCTGATGGTAATCCCGAATGAGGATTTTACAGATTTTGAGATATTGAGGGATAAATGAGTGAGATCCAATGGATGGGACTTTGTACACGATGTACCTTTTCTTTTTCTTCCTTTTCTGTTTTCTTTTTCTTTCCTTTTTTTATTTTTATTTTTTCTGTTTCTTTTTACTTTTTGATTTTTCCTTTTCTTTCTTTTTCTACTTTGTTCTTTTTCTTTTATTTATTTTGGCTGGATATTTTCGGAATCAAGCTCATACAAAAAAAGTTTACAATATATTCTATTCACGTAAAACCCACTTTTCACTTATATCTACCAATCTTGTGAGTACAAGAAACATTTTCTTCATTTAAAAATGCTCAAAATTTAAATTCGTAGTATGTAACAAATATAGTAATATTAACTATATATCCTGGGGTCATATTTTACTAAGCTTTGCTTAGCCTGATATATAGTTCTTGGTTGCTAACAATACCTGCTGTTAGGAAGCAATCCCTGTTGAACAGAAATATTTCTGCTTAATTTGATATTTATTAGTCTTATCAGTTTTGTTTTCTCTGGCAGACAAGCCTTGCGTTTCTTATAGTAGTCCTGTTACTGAGTTGTCACCCACCTAAGTACAAAGAAGGATCATCGTTGCAGTGATCTCACTTAAACCGATGGTTTTAATGTGAATTGGTTGGAAGTCAAGTCCTTGTTATATATATATATATATATATACATATCCCGCTGGTAGCACGGATATCCCTGACCCTCTCTCGCCACTCCTCCCTATCGTTCATCGCCCTAGGTAGGTCTTCAGGACAACATCCTGTATCCTCACATAGCTGCTGAATGTACGTTCGAGCTGGTCGTCCTGCTTTTGCGCGGCCATGTGTGGGGATCCATAAGAGTACATCTCTTATCAGTTCATCTCTGCTTCTCCAGCAGTGTCCTGCATGTCTGGTTCGTCTAACTTGAATAGTTTTCGTGATAGGGGGCAGGTGGCCGTACAGTTGGTGTCTTGTGGGGTGTTGCTGCCAGGACTTGTTCAGGATTGCACGCAGCATTCTTGTGTAATTTCCATCCAGTTTCTTCTCCAGCCGTTTTGTTAGCGTCCATGTAGTGCATCCATATAGCAGTATCGATGTGACCGCTGCCTGGAAGAAACTGCGTTTTATTTTATCGGTTAGGTCTGATTTCCATATAGTCGATAGCCTATTGATAGCTGTCCATGCTTTCGTTAGCCTCGTTTCGATGTCCTTTTCGGTTGATTCGACGCTGCTTCCTAGGTACGTGAATTTGTCTACTAGTTTAAGTGGGGTTCCTTCTAGAGTGGAGATGTCCCCCGTTTGGTTATAGCACATATATTCCGTTTTGTGTGCATTAACATAGAGGCCTATGCTTGCTGCTGCTCGTTCCAAACTATGCAGAAGAGTTTCGGCTTGGTCAGGTGTATTTGCCAGTATCGCTATGTCATCGGCGTAGTCGGCGTCGGTAATTGTTGTTGCGGGGTATCTTCTGCTTCTTTTCTTCGTCAGTTCGAAGCCATTCTCTTTGATTTTGTCAATCGATGTTCTAAATATATATATGTATATATATATATATATATATATATATAAGTGTGTGGGTGTGTATGTGTGTTGTTTGTTTTCTTTGTTTAATGCTAAAGCCATTTTTGTATAAGAACAGTTGAGTGTCTCTATCTAACCCATACCTTGCAGGAGAAGAGAAGTTCATTATCATTCATAACTAGCTTCGACCCTAGTTTATTGTCAAGAAAAAAAAAATTTGAAGAAACTTTTTTTTAGAAAGTTTTTAAAAGAATTGATATCCTACAACTGAAGTGACGAAAATGAACAGTTAATGTAGTATATTCATTCGTTGAATAAAAAGTATATATATACGCTCCCCCATGGGGGTTTAGCACTCTGGCGAAGGAATTTTCGGCTGTTGCTCGCATAATGCAAAGCTCTTCGAAAGAATTGAGCACTCTGGTATCCGATAAGGTATAAAATGTAAACAAGCTGCTACAGCTACTTAATACCTTATAATTCCCTAGCTGCCGTAATACGCTTGTTGGTCAAGCGTTCTGATACTAAGTCTAACGTAAAGTTGGACGGGTTTCGATCCCAGCTTCAAGCGTCCTTCGTGTCTAGCCACATTGAAGAGTTGTGATACAACCAAACAGTCTGTCTGTGGATGACAATATATATATATATATATATATATTAGTGAGACAGAGAGACAATAAGTGACGGATGCGAAGAAAGGTAGCTTTGTATTTGGGTTAGTTGCATATTTCTCGATATCTCCAGATGTATATATTTACCAAACCCTATTCTCTACATGCAGAATATGACACAAGGATCATTTCTAACAGGAGTAAAGCTGGTTTGAATACAGAGTTTTCCTTCTCTTAGACTGGCTGTGTAACTAAAGCTAAAAAATCCAGTCTGCCATATTATTTAGCTAGGAACAGAAAAGAACTATCACAAGGGCATAAGTACGAATTGAAATGCAAACAGTTTAGATCAGGATTTGAAGTCGGGTCACCGATTCGATTTCCTTCGACGATAACAGTTACATAAATCGCTCGACACAAATGGAAGTTTCCTGGCTAAGGTAACAAGAATTCGAATGCTGATTTGAAAGAGAGATGGACTATTTGTATTTGATTTAGTGGCGCATCACAATCTTTCTCACTCCCACAGTTATACAAAAACTAATTAACATAATGTAAAAACATAAAAGAAAATGGCGGTTTCCTCATGGTGTAATGGTTAAGGCGATGGACTGTGGAATCGTCGTAAACGAGTTCGAACTCCAGTCACGCTATTACGTACACTTTTTGACAAATACTCTTGGGAAAGTTATGAACCCCCTTATCCTCCCAGCTATGGGTTAAATAGCATCAATGCTGTTCTTCTAGAAGGATTGCTCTGGCTTTAAATAACCCACGAAGGTTGATATGCCATTAAACAAAGAAACTAAACATATATATATATATATTTATAAATGAAAGTATCCAGCGAAGTAGTAGCAAAGAAAAAAAGACGTTTAAACCTCTAGAAATAAGGGGAAGAAAAAAGAAAGGAAAAAAATAATCGACATAAAAAAGAAAGGAAAAATAATCAAAAAAAAATAAAACCAAAGGTAAAATCAATCGAAATAAAAATACGAAAGGAAAAAACAATCGAGAAAAAGAAAGGATAAATTAATCAAAAAAAAAGAAAGAAAAATAATCAAAAGAAAAAAAAAAAGAAATGCTAACGCAATCGAAAAAAAAAAGGAAAAAGTAATACAAACAAAAAAAGGAAAAAACTAATTGAAATTAAAAAAGAAAAGAAAAAACATCTTAGTTGTAAGCGTGTTCGAACTCCAATCGTTCTATTACGATTACTTTCGGACTAATACGTATGAGAAAGGCATGGATTCACTCATTCTCAAGCTACGGGTCCTTCTCCAACGATAGCTTTGGCATTTAATAAAAAAAAACGAAACTGTCAAAACTCTCGTGAAACATTTGCAATAACAAATAAAATGCATCTACTTTTTCATAATCCACCGTGGGTGGCTAAATCACTGACCTGTTACCTTGTTTGGGCCATAAAAATCAGCAAAAGGGTCGTAGTTTGTATATGTGTGATCTATCGTAATTCTTAAATATTTATCGTTATCATTATCACCGTCACACACTCCAATAGTGAATTGACACGAAGTGGGTTGAGAAAAGTCCCCGAACCGGTGAGATAGGCAAGAGAGAGAGAGAGAAGGGGTAGAATGGGCGTTGTGAAAGGGGTGCTTATGAAATAAAAAGGGAGTCATAACAGAAAGAAGCTTCCTTTGTTATGCAGTGCAATCTTTTTCTCTTTATCTCGAATAAACTTTTTTATGGGCCGTAAGCTGTTTGCCATCAAAAGAACACACACACACACACACACACACACACACACACACACACACACACACACACACACACATTCTTAACAGCTTACAAATAAAGAAGACATGAATTCCGAGTGAAAACAATATTTAAATGGGACAAGAGACATAAAATAAATTGAAAACAGTTCTGGGCCAATTCAGTTATCAAATATCCCATCTTTGTTATTTCGATCGCTGTGTTGACTGTTGCCTTCTATGCCCTTTTAAGTGTCAAAATACATTATATTTCTAGCGAGTTTTTCTCATCAGCGTTCGCTGATGGTCTTTCACTGGAGTTTGAGAGATAGACAGGACACTGAGTTCTTCAGGACTCTTCACAGTATTCTGGCTAACCTTAACAACACTGTTGTTTTAATTGTCTAATTTATTATTATTATTATTATTATTATTATTATTATTATTATTATTATTATTATTATTATTATTTACTCATTAGAGTTTTTCGCATCAGTGTAAGCTGATGATCTTTCACTGGAGTTTGAGTGACAGCAAGTCTCCTCAAGTCTCCAGGACTCTTCTCAGTATTCTAGCCGTTCTCAATAACATTGTATTTTGGATGGTCTCCACTCGTCCATCAACTTCCAAGCCCACCAGTCCCTTTAGTAATCCTTCAGTTACTGTTCCAAAAGGACCAATCACAATTGGTATAATCGACACCTGCATGTTCCATAGTTTTTTTAATTCCCTAGCAAGGTCGAGGTACTTATCCTTCTTTTCACGATCTTTCAGTTTTATTCTGTGGTCAGCCGGGACAGCCAAGTCAACAATTTTGCAAATTTACTATCTTATCTCAATTAAATCGCCATTCTTAAGGTTTCGAAAAGTATTATTTATGGGATATTTTTCTTTCTGTGCATTTTGACAATGTATTTCTCGGGCGTCCTCATGACTCAAAATTCTGTGATGAAACAATGCCATTATACTATTCGTTATCCAGACATATTTTTTCATTTTATCTTTGATGCATGTTTTCACGGTTTCTGTCGGCGCAGTATTTGGCTTTTTCATTGGATGAATGTCAATGATAAAAATGGTCATGATTTCTTTTGTGCTTTGCAATTTTGGAAGGGTACAATTCATACGGCAAAATATTTTTCTTAACTAATTTTTTAGGAATTAAGACGAAGCTACTTTGTGTTAGTCATAAATGGATATTATCATCTAAAACCATCAATAACAAAAACTTCCTTTATAAAAAAAAATATTATAATGTTCATATTCACATATACCGTAATATAGCAAAAATGGCGTATCATAGCTAGATTTATTCTGGCACTGTAAGGTTGAAATGTTCAAAATTTGAGAATATATTCAATCAAGTTTGCAGTTTAATTTTGGGAGGCCAATGTTCACACTAATCTCGAGCGTTTAATTTCTCAAGGAAGATTGCTACGAAATAGGGTAATTCGTTTGATAGAAAAAGGGTCCCTTATTGAGTATGGTTTATGAGTGACAAAGAATTTAATTAAAACGTGAATTGCTAGACTGCTAATATTGTTAATAGTGGCAAAGGATAACAAGAATGGTGATCCTGTATGACACGGATCTCAAAACAACACCTTCTGGTTTCATTTTTCTTATACAACCAAAGCTTACGAGCCCAGTGCATCCTAATATTTACAAATAGATATCAGGAATGAGAAGATATTGATTCACGTCACCTACAAAGGCATTTTTGTGAATTAAAACGCAAAGAACCTCGCGTAGGATTCCATCTCGGTTCATCAGATCCATTTCCTACGACGATAATCATTACCCAACGTTTTATATAAATTTGATAAATAGAACGCGATTCCAGCATTAAGTTTAATAGTTGTCAAGGGCGGCTTTTAAGCAAGTGTCTCAAATTGCTAAAATTTCCGTGAAATTCTGATGAATCCTATTGTGTAAATTTGTTGTATTTGTACAATTGGTTATTTTATTAAAATAATTTTTTCTCAGAAAGGTAGATATTCGTTATGCTTATCTGAAATTTCATTATCTATGTTTGAATAAAAAATCGAAGATATTTCATCTTGATAAGTCTGCTTACCTTGAACATCAGCATCTAATATCCTAGCTTTTATCTGGATTTGAACTCCGAACTTTGGTCTTTCTTTCAGTACTTTCTGTTTATAAATGTATGTTTTTATATACATTTCATTTTTTACTAGCATTGACGAGACAATATTACGCAAATGTACTTCATTAGTATGAATAAAAAATCGAAGATATTTCATCTTGATAAGTCTGCTTACCTTGAACATCGGCATCCGATATCCAAGCTTTTATCTGGATTTCAACTCCAACCTTTGGTCTTTCTTTCAGTACTTTCTGTTTATAAATGTATGTTTTTACATACATTTCATTTTTTACTAGCATTGACGAGAAAATATTACGCAAATGTACTTCATTAGTGTTTTCTATCACTGCATGCCCAAACTTTGGGGTGTCCTCGTGGTGTAATGGCTAAAGCGATGGACTGCGGAATCATAGTAAGCGAGTTCGTACTCCAGTCGCGCTATTACGTTCAATTCAGACAAATACCCTCGGGAAAGGTATGAACCCCCTTATCCTCCAAGCTATGGGTTAAATAGTACCACTACTGTACTTCTAGGAGAATGGCTTTGGCATTAGACAGCCTAAAAAGGTTGTTATGCCATTAAACAAAGAAACCAAACCAACCAAACATTTTGATTCAGATTTATCCACTGGAATTACCACTCTTGTCAGCCAAAAACTTTCAGCTAACTGGCGTTACCAAAGCTGTATAAAAGAAGAGGGCGTCAAAGTATCCTCCTCTTTTTCAAAGAATTCTCCTGTTCTTGTGTCTTTCTGAGAGATGTACTTATTCCCATCAAACCACTTGTCCCATTGAAAAGGACACTGCAGGAGAGTACATAGTATGAAATGACTTATTTCATAGCTGCATCTCGACGAAATTTGCTGGATAAAAAAACGAAGTGAGGTTTGGTTTTTTGTTCAATGGCATATCAACAATCGGGAGATATCTAATGCCAAAGTCATCCTTAGATAAAAAGAGCTATGGTATTATTTAAGCTTTAACTGGCGAAATAAAAGAGTTCATGCCTTTCCCAAGGGCATTTGTCCGAAAGTGAACGTTATAGTGTGACTGGAGTTCGAATTTTCTTTCTACAATGTCCAGCTCATTAGCCACTACGACATAGGAAACCCCTACTGCGTGAATTTAAATTCAGATTATCGATTTTATTTGTCGTGCTTATAAACGTTACGCTACCCTTACTTCTCTTAAATTTAAGCAGGTTTTCAACCAAAATTAATAGCGGGAAATTAGTCTATGTATTTACCTAATCCCTCGGCCACAGACAGGATGTGAGTCTGTTACATTATGTCAAGGAGTGGGTGGTATTACTTGGTTTAAAAGTTGTTTTAGATCAAGAAATAAATGAAAGGATGACCTGGCCATGCTGTATGAATGAAAGTTCAACTTGACAAAGAAATCGATAAATAAACAAATAAATAAATAAACGAAATCACTGGTCGGCCCACACAGACAAAATAAACGACAAATTCCAGACAACGTTTAGGCTATCCTTCGAATTTCACGCTTGACGGTCAAGTAAAATTGAGGCGAAGGATTTTTAGTGGTAAGGGAATATCTCTCGTATCAAAAATAAGAGTGTATCCGGTCGTCACAGATGGGAGGTGACTTGGATAGAGTGTGTTTAACCGAAATCAGAGTGCATCCGTCCGTGAACGCCGAAAGTCGGAAAGTGTTGATCACCCAAATCGAAGAATCTAGTTCGTATCAGAAGTGAGCTTCGAGAAATACTTGTCAACACACTCTTTCTCCTTCTTGATTCAAGAGTCAATCGTATTTTGACTGATTTTCGACGGACATATTATAAAAGTAAGCAGTAAAACAGAAATTACTCGTGTTAGTGTTGGTTAGTATTAACGTGACGAGAAAAATATCTTTCATTCAAAAAGAAATTGGTAATCTCTGTTTGTTTTTCGGGAAACTAAAGTATGAATTAGAATTCGACCATCTTTTGCAAAAAAAAAAAAAAAAAAAAAAAAAAAAAAAACAGATGAAGCGCTGAACTGTGCTTTGTGTATCACACTCGCCACTCTCCGAAAAACCCTAATACATTATACCAGTCCAAATGTAATATAGGACCAACGTGTTGTGCTGTAAAGAAAAAAGTCCGCAGAAAAAGAAATACTCAAAATAGAAGGTAAGGGAAGAAAATGTTGCAGTCGTTTATTATTCCCTTAGGGCTATGATCGTTGCAACTCGAAAAGTTCGTTTTAGTTACGTTCTTCTTCTCTCTTCCTCTTGGTGGTGACGGTGGTGTGGGTGAGAACTGGCTGTTAACACACGCCTGTCATAGCAGATTGAGTAGGACGGGTCGGGTCCTCGGAACATTTTGACTCGCCTGTTTGGAAAGCTGCCTTCAACTCTGACAAAATCTCCTGACTCGTTTTCTTATATAGAGATTTTGGGGAACAAATCGAAGATCCCCGAATGTTCGATGTCACCAGTGAAACTGTTGTGAAACACGTCATAATTCATCTGTGATTATTTTAAAATCACGTCTACCTTTGCGGGTCATTCTTCCCGCACGCGCTAGTCTCGTGACACCTTCACTGAGTGACGACAGCGCCTGCCCGTAATATTACACAAAGTGGTAATCTTACACACATTTCTCTGATCATAAAACATACAGAAGTAGTATGGGGAATTCGATCCATAATTCGAATTAGGGTTGCTAACCCCGTCGTAGTAACTCGTGACATAGAAAGTGGTACAATACAAGGTAAAATTTTGAATGAGGTACAGCTGGATTGAGTTCAGGGGTTTCATTTTCCATGACTGGTTGCTTTAATAAAGCTAAAGAACCCAGTCTGCCATAGCTAGAGGAGGTAAAATGGATAGATTCATGCCTTTCCCAAGGACATTAGCGACAAAATAAAATGCGAGGAGCTTCATCCAGGATTTGAACTCGGATCACCGATTCCATTTTCTACAACGATAACTGTTTCGTTAATACAGCTTTAAAATAATGTATAATTACAGATTGTACGCAACTGCCTTAACCACTACACCATATGGCCGACTGATTCATTAATAAGAACGTATACCTGATTTAACATTGTCGAACTTACGCTGGGGTGATGAATTGTCAAGAAAACACTTATTCCGAGCGACCATGATTCAACATATCTTGTCCCCCATCTCGTAAACAGCTTCCCCCACGAGCATGATGTTGAAAAGTGACAGCGATTAGCACAAAACAAATATTATTTCGCTTTAAGTATAAGAGTGGCGCTGTATTCAATTTCATCGAAATAAAAACATGACAAGCGATTGGATTAAATTCACCAAGCTTGAAATGAAGTCCTCATCGATCTTTTCAAAATTGATCAGGAAATTGGCCATCTTCCCAGCTGTGAGAAACTCGACCAGTCTGAAGTTGGGAACAGTGCCAACTTTTACGTTTTCCTTATTTATTATGAATTTATGACCGAAAGATGTTCGAAAACAGGAAAAATAAAATTCTGTTCTGACAACTTGACTGTTTAAATAAATATAAAAATAACTCCTGAAAATATGTTTGACAGCTTAAACATTTCACTGTTTCGCTTACTCAGTTTTAAATGTCACTAAGTGATGGGAAATTGATTTTTCCATTATAAAAAATGAAATCCCACATACTAATATTTGGCCGGTATAATACAAAACAAAAGAACAAAAAAAGAAATTAAACATTGAATATCATGTTACCAAGGGTAACATGATGGAATTAACACGTTTAGAGGATCTTCACCTTAGTTTTTTTTATGGAGAAAACAAGAAAACAAGACAGTCGAAGTCAAATGTCACAGTCAGGTTGACTACCTTCTTTGGTGTGAGGGAGCCATCGTCCCCAGCAAGTTCTTATCACAGGATCTGACGATCATTCAGCAAGTCTACAAAGAGATCCTGCGGCATACGCTTCGCTCAGTGCGCAAGAAGAAACGAGAGTTTTGACAGAACAAATCGTGGCTGCTTCACCACAACAATACACCTGCTCACAACTCAGGAGCATCTTGCAATTCCTTGCCAAGAGAAACATCGCTACACTGAAACAACCTTCCTATTTACCTGGTATCACTCCCTGTGTGTGACGCTCTTTTTTCCCAAACTTAAGGGGATCATTAAGGACACCCGTTTTAAAAACATGGACCCCAAAAGGACCGAGATGAGTGGTATCCAAGAAGAATCCTTCAAGGAGTGCATAGATGTGTGGCAGACTTGAATGGGAAATTACATTAAACTCTAGGGAGATTACTTTTACTGGAGAACTATGCAGTTTGCTGTTCTGAATTCAAATAAATTATTTGAGACACCAGTACAGTTACTTTTCCGACACACTTCGTAGTTTGTTTAAGGATTTGGTTTGGTTTGGTTTGGTTAAGTTTTATGGCATAGCAACCATCATTTGTTATTGAATGTCAAATCATGCTGTTTTTACATACATATCAAATATATGATTTCTAAACACATTTTGTAGATACACACAGTTAAATGATCAAACAGTTTTATTTATTACAATTCAATTTAATATAATTCATTTGTTAGCACTCATTTTAAATGACAAATTATTGTATTTGACCCATTAATAGGAACCTATCAAGTGCTACTACTCTGGGCCAGAGTAGATCTGGGAGCGATGGTAATGAAGGAGTACTCTGCATTCCTCAAAGCTCCAGCATTGCTGGAGCCTCACTGTCAGATTATTTAGTGCCATTACCAGGACACTCGTTGAGAAGTCTTACCCCTCTGTAGAGAAGCAGTCGGTATATTCTGCAGCCCCAGCCTACTGGGCTAGTTGTTTGTTAAAGGAATATTCGATGGTGCAGTAATATTCAGGTATGAAATAAAAATGCTTTTGTACATGTATATTCCATATTTCTGAACTCCACTCTCGCTCATTGTCTGAAGGGTCCAGTGTATCGTACAAGGAAGACGACCGAGGCTTTCATTTTTTGATAAGATTTCTGATGCAGAGTTTGTTTTTAAGAAGATTTGGATAGTTTCTGAGGTAATCGTTTCTTACTTTTACTTTCACTTCGTTTGTTTGATGGTATCTGCTTCTTATATTCCCAGGAATTTGTTGTTTTTTTTTTCCAGTGAAGTGTTCTGAATGCTTTTCTGACTGGCTAGTTGGATTCCTTCTTTTGTTTCTCATTATTTTTTTGTCATTATAAATATAACTCAACCGGCTTATTGGCCTAGTGGGTATAGTGTTTGCCAATGGTCCGGGGAGACATGGGTTCAAGCCCAGGTCGCGTCATACCAAAGACTTTAAAAAGGGTACTTGATACCTTCTTGCTTAACACTCAGCAATATAAGGTACGTATCAAGGGTAAAGTGGAGCAATCCTAGGAAAGGAGTAGCACTCTCTCCAACACCTCGGTGTAGTAGCTATTGAAAAGAGAGCCTTCTGGGCGTCCTCAACTAAGGTCGTCAACTTTACTTTTTTTTTATAAGTATAACACCTTTTTCAATTCTATTCTAATATGTTGTCTGTAAATCTTAATATTTTGTATTAGGGTTGCCAGAATTTTTTAATTCATAGTATATATCTTAATATTATCTATATATATGACGTATATGTATATATATAGATACGTGTGTTTGTGCATATGTATGCGCGTGTATATATATGCATGTGTGTGTGTATATATGAAAATATAAAACAAATTTCAAAATATATAAAACAGTTGGTATTATGGTTTCCATATCTTTTTCAATTATTGATTAAGATCTTAATGTTATCCATATACATGATATATATATATATATATATATATATATATATATATATATATATATATATCTGTGTGTATGTGTGCGTGTATGTGTGGTTGTGTGTGTATGTGTGCGTATATATATATATATATATATAAAGCAGTTTGTATTAGGCTTTCCAGATCTTTTTAATTCTTAGCAAATATCTTAATATTATCCATATGCATGATATATATATATATATATATATATATATATATATGTGTGTGTGTGTGTGTGTGTGTGTGAGTGTGTGTGTGTGTGTGTGTGTGTTTGGATTTATAATTCTTGGAAAATATCTTGATATCCTCCAATACATCAGGTATATGTTTGTGTCTGTGTGTGTATATATGTGTGTGTGTGTGTGTGTTAGTGTAAATTTATGTGTGTGTGTGTGTGTGTGTGTGTGCATGTTCGGTTGTTTTCTCAATTCCTCTGCCACGAACACGTACTGACATAACAATTTTTAAGCGGAGTAGAGCGGATTTTAATTCAGAGTTTTCCTTCTCCTAGATTAGTTGTCTTACCGAAACTAATGAACTTTGCCTTTCCTACTATTTAAGCATGGCTGAAGAAGTGAATAAATAGATTCATGCCATTCTCAAGGGAATTAAGGCAAAGCGAAATGATAATTACATTTGTAACGACGATATCAGTTAGTCTGACCCCGGCTCCTAATAAAACAGTTAATAAAAGAAAAGAAAAACTATATATCTATATTAAGGAAATTCTCATTTTCTCTCTTTATACATATGTAAATGATAGTAAAGTAAAGTAGAGGGCGACCAGAAGGCTTCTTTTTCAATAGCTACTACACGAAGGTGTCGGGGAGAGCACTATTCCTTTCCCTGGATTGCTCCCCTTTATCCTTGATACGTACCTTATAATACTGAGTGTTAAGCAAAGAGGTATCAAGTACCATCTTTAAAGTCTTTGGTATAACCCGACCTGGGATTGTAATCCGATCTCCCGGACCACTGACGAACACTCTACCCACAATGCAAATGAACCGTTACAAATGTAACCTACACAAAAAAGGCACATCATAGCAAGATTTTTATGACAACAATATACTTAAAAAGCATTTAGGGAATAAAACAATTTTCAGTGTAATTTGGAAATTGTAAGACAATTTCATGAGTCTTGCATCTTTTTTTATGTGAATTTTCATATAAACGAAATTACAATGAAATGCTAATTAAAATAGTTCACTCCTTCCAAAAGAGACGCATCACAATCATTATGGACCACTACTACAATGGAAAGAAAACGGGTTCATCGTTCATCTAATAAAAACAAATTTAAAATAATTAACTTAACAATTGGGATTAAGAATGTTTCAGAAACATTGATCTGATTAGAATTAACGATCGTCTTCACTTAACACAACAAAACAACAAAGCATTCATGGTAAATGGGTGCATATGTGAGAAATTTTATTTGAAATGTAAAATGAAAAAAAAAAAAATGGCGGCGCGGTAGCAGCGGCTATATTAACCTCGTTTTCAAAATCTTTGGTACTGACGCATGCGCACAAAGCATAACGAGAAACGTGACTTTCAGCCGTAAGCGCGAAGCTTGGCGTGACTTCGGATTTCTTTTTCTTTCTTCTTTTTTTTTAAATGACTAATGTAAAATTCAATACTTGATATCTATTTAAAGGAGAAAAAATGTTATGAACTTTATTTCATATTTGAAGCACGCGCCAAAAATAATGCTCATCCTGTCTGTAGAGTTTAGTAGACGCTGACTGCATCCAGTTGATAGGTAAGCTCATCTCAAAAGGTATGTATGCTGAGGCTCCTCTTCTGGATATCTGAGGAGTGTTGAGTACTCCTTCATTGCAATTATTGCTGTTTCCCGGACATGTATTATTTTTTAGGATCCATTCTGTGGATCAAATGGATTTGTTTAAAAAATAGGTGTGTCATTCATTATATAGGGTGAATTTGGCTAAAGATCCCTACCAACGAGTGTTCTGGATATGGCACTAAACAATCTAATGATGAGGTTCCAGTGATGCTGGAGCTTTGACGAATGCGGAGCACTCCTTTATTGCCATTGCTTCCAGGTCCACTCTGGCCTGGAATGGTAGCACCTGATAGGACCTGATCTATGAGTTAAATAGAACTAAACTGCATTCTTACGCTAAACTAAATTATTTAAATTAGAACTGTTTGTCTTAACTTAATTGCTTGAAATTGAAATATTTTTTACAATTAAGCTGTACTTACGTTTAAACTGCGTGCTTATGCTAAATTGAATCGTTTGAAATGGAACAGTTTTTGTCATTGAAACTGTACTCACACTAAACTGAATTGTTTAATATAGAAGTGTTTTGACATGTAACTGTGTTTAAACAAAATATGTACTTAAACTAAACTTAAACAGCTGAATTAGAACTGTTTGAATAAACTAAATAGCTTGAAATAGAAATGTTTTTGACAATTAAACTGTGTATTCATGCTAAACTGAATTGTTTGAAATAGAACCAACTATTTGCATTAAAATAGATTTGACGTTAAATAACCTACAAAGGTTGATATGCCACAAAACCAAAACAACCAACCAACCTATCTACTCATCTTCGTTCTCGAGACATGGCGTACGTCATGATCATAGAGCACTGGAGAGATAGAAAAAGCCAAGAGAAGCATAACATTCTGCTATTTTCACATTTGTTTTGATAATCTTGCACTGTTGACATGTTTTCCGTTGTTGAAGTTGAGTTTATGGTTATACCATCTAATTTTTCAACTTTTCGTCGAATTGTGATCGTCTTAATTTTTGAAGTTGCCTTCTGTAGCATTATCAATAAAAACAATTACCTACCAAAGAGCATCTAGTTTTATCCCTGTAGTTGTATCTATCATTTTGGTTATTTTTATTTTCATTAAACGATTTAAAATATCTGTTAATAATTTTTTGGTATTATTAACACACACACACACACATATATATATATATATATATATACAGAGACAGACAGACAGACACACACACACACACACGCACAGACAAACACACATATACATATGAGATCATTTTTATTCTGTTAGACCTCTGGTAAAACATGACTATCTTATTTTCAATATATATATATATATATATATATATATATATATAATTGAAAAGTCACATATATACATGAATATATATATATATAAATGTATATATAATTTCCATATATATATATAGTTTATACATAATACTTAATACATACACACACGCTCTTGCGCGCGCGCACACACACACACACACACACACACACACACACACATATATATATATATATATATATATATATATATATATATATATATATGTGTGTGTGTGTGTGTGTGTGTGTTAGTCATGTTCTGCCAGAGGTCAATCAGAAATGAAAATCAGAAATGAAAATCAGAAATGAAAATGATCTTGTTACCGAAAAGGAATCAACATTCAAGGGAGAGAACTGTAATTATGAAAAGCGTCTGAACTCTTTACAATGTAAGTATACCACGAAGGAAAGACATCACAATTCAGTTAGTTATATTTATTTTTCGTCGTTTTCACCATTTAGTATTCCGTATTGCATGAATATTTACCCGGAGAGAAGGAATGGGGATAAAAATGGGATATATTGTAAAAGCCTAGATATAAATTAACAACGAACTCGTGAATACATTGTATATGTCAACGAAACAGTTGAATATCCACAGGTTCACGTTGATACATTTCGTTTTATAGTGATATTGATTGACTGATTTAAATGACATGTCAACCTGTCTAGCGCTATTTCATACAAAGAGGTTAGAATATCGCGTACAATGTACGTTTTTATTTGTATTTTTTGAGTTGTTATTTCTTAAGAGGTTTTATCTATCAAATAAGAATAATTTTTAAACAGATCTATTTGACTTAACAAATATTTCGACTCGAGGACAGATTGCACCCGAAAATAATAGTTATTAAAGAATGCTGACACTTTCCAATCTTACAGAGATTTTTATACTCTTGTTTTTCGGAAGATTTTTTGCAAACAATAATATAACAAGTATACCTAATAATAATGATTATAATAATATATGGTTGGTTGGTTGGGTTTTATGGCATATCAACATTTGTAGGTTATTTAACGCCATATACATTTTATGTAAATTATCAGTTCTATTGAAAACAAATCAGTTTAGCATCAGTACACAGTTTAATAGTCAAAAACATTTCTATTTCAAACTATTCAAGCAGTTATATATAACAATTCAGTTTAGTGTAAGTAAAGTTTTAATGTCAAAAACAGTTCAATTTAACATAATTCAGTTTAGTATAAGCACGCAGTTTAAATGTTAGTACAGTAAAAGGATCAAAAACATTTCTATTTCAAGCCATTCAGTTTAATCAAACAATTCAGTTTAGCATAAGTCTGATCTTTTTTCTATTTAACCCATAGATAGAGCCCTATCAGGTGCTACCACGCCGGGCAAGAGTGGACCTGGGAGCAATGACAATGAAGGAGTGCTCTGTATTCCCCAAAGTCCCATCATTACTGGGACCGTACCATCAAACTGTTTAGTGTCATAATAGGACACTCATGGGGTGGGGGAAAATATATGTTAATATATATTATACATAATATATGTTACATGAATTGGTTAGCAGATAGTTATATGGTTTCAAGTAACTAATTGCCCTTAGTAAACAACTATAAGTTCAAGTACCGTATCTGACGGCATATAAGACGCACTGATGTATAAGACGCACTGATGTATAAGACGCACCCCAATTTCAGCTAGGCAAATCGAGAAAATCTTTTTAGTGAAACAATGTATTAATATTAAACGTGATAAAATTAATATAAAGAATATTATCAATGATAACACTTAGTAGCCTTTTATATAATGACAATAGGTATATGACAGTTACTCTAAAGCCTAAGCTAATTGTGGTAGCCAGGTAGCTAATTTCGGCCGACTATCGAAAATTTTAAACCTACATATGGCATATAAGACACAGTGAAATTTTTAAAATTTTCAAGTTAAAAAAGTGCGCCTTATATACCATGAAATACGGTAACTATTTTGCCCTGTCGGCTGGGACTGTAGAATACACCGACTGCACCTCTGCAGAAGCGTAAGACCCCCACCCCAGAACGAGGGCACTATCTATGGTTTAATTAGTATTAACTGCATACTTATTCTAAACTGAATCTTTCGAATTAGAACTGTTTGAACAAACTGAAAAGCTTGAAATAGGTATGATGTTAACTATTAAACTGTACTAACATTACATGTGTACTTATGCTAAACTGAATTGTTTGAAATAGAACTGTTTTCACAAAAATGGATTTGGCGTTAAATAAACTACAAAGGTTGATATGCTATAAAACCCAAACAACCAACAAACGGTAACTATTTTCAATATTGATAATACACACACAATTCCTATCCAATACAAATAATATGCGCACGGTTGTATAATTTCAAGTATTCCATCAAATACTAATCTTTTATACACAACTATTTGGTTTCAGGTGACTATTTCTATGTAGTAATAGCCAATTGCTTGAATACAGTTATATGGTTTCAAGTAACTAATAAAAATAATCTTGAGTAAACACTTATAACTCCAAGTAACTATTCTCAATACAAATAATTTACATTCAGTTATATGGTATCAAGTATTCTTATATAATACAAAATCAAATCGGCGCTCCATACAGCTCTAGAACTGGAACATCACCATCAACTGTGGCTTAATGTCATACCTTGGATACCACATTATATTATTAAGGGGTCTAACGCCTCTGGAAAAGATACAGTAAGCGTATTGTAAAGAGGTTTGAACTCTAAAATAGAATTCAGTTAACTCATATTCTAAAGGAAAGTCTTTATTATTATCAGAACATAAGCCATTTACTAAACACAAACAGATACACCCCCCATATATATATATATATATATATATATATATATATATATATATATATATATATATATATATACCACCCCTTCTGCTCGAGTAGGATGTAACACAAGATGAATTTTTAACCGGTGTTTAACAGATTTGAATTCAGACATTTTCCTTGCTTAGATCGACTGCCATACCAAGGTTAAAGAGCCCAAGCTGTCCAACCAATTACCTATAGTTGGAAGAAGAGCACTCCGTGAAATGCAGAAAGCCTCGTCCTGGATTTGAACTCGGGTTATCGTGTCCATTTCCTACTTCGGTAACTATTACACACACACACACACACACACATATATATATATATATATATATATATATATATATATACAGTGGAAGCACGGTAGTCATTTTAAATAAAACATATTACAGAAGAAGAATCCAAAAAATACTAAGGAATGAAAGCAACAATGAATTAATTGATTCAAACATAGACAATGATATATCAATAACTTCAAAATCCTGCGTACTATACAATGAAACTTTAGCAAAAAAGAAAAAGATGTCTTAAATAACTACATTCCAAAAACTAACAATTTTTACGGATTGCCAAAAATTCCCAAATCCGAAGATATAAAAAATTTTAAGGCCTATAGTCCATCATGACTCCTGAACGGACTCAGCAAACTAATATTTTATGCCCACGTGAGATACAGTAAGTGTTTGCTTGCAGCCAGAAGAAATTCAGTCACTCACGGAGAGCTCTAGCGAGTGGCTGGGCACTCCGCTAGGGTACTGCCCCACGGAGCGGCGAAGAGTCTCAGTCTTCCAGCAGTCGATTCTAGCAATCAACCGATAGAAATCATGGCCAGCGTGGGACCCTGGCCCCCAAACGGCCTCAGGTTGAGAAGGTCTCAGTCAGGGAAGAGAAAACCTAAGGCCCTGAAAACAGTCATAAAGAGAGATATATTTTTGTAAAAAGAAAGTGTCACTGCTTCATTCACCACGACTATACAATATTAAGGACAGCTATGGATGCACCACATGGACGCTTACGAAGCGGCTGGAGAGGAGGCTGGACGGAAATTATACAAGAATGTTGAGAGCAGTATTAAACAAGTCCTGGCGACAACACCCCACGAGACTCCAACTATACGGACACTTGCCCCCCATCACAAAAACTATACAAGTTCGACGAACCAGACACGCAGGACACTGCTGGAGAAGCAAGGACGAGCTCATAAGCGATGTACTCCTGTGGACCCCCACACATGGATGTGCAAGAGTGGGACGACCAGCACGAACTTACATACAGCAGCTATGTGAGGACACGGGATGTAACCCTGAAGACCTGCCGGAGGCGATGAATGATAGGGAGAAATGGCGAGAGACGGTCAGGGATATCCGCGCAGGCGGCGCGACATGATGATGATGATAGGAACTAAAATGGCACCAACATTCACCACCCTAACCTTGGCATGCTTAGAAGAAAAACAGAATTTATTAGATCATGGAAAAGATGCCTAGATGACAATTTTAGATTTTGGAAAAGCTCATGTGGCTATATTAATGATTTGTATAACTTACTCCAAAGCCTTCACCCTAAACTAAAATTCACCGTGCAATACAATTTTTCAAAGCTTTTATCTTTAGACATCCTCATTAAAACTCAAAGTTTTCACTGGTATTTCCCACAAACCCACAAACACTCAACAATACCTCTATTTCATGAGATATTACCTCCCAAACTGCATAAGGCCTATTCCTTACACCTAAGCATATAGGATCTGCCCCATAGTCACTTACAAAACGTTGGATAAACTCACCGATAAGAATTACGCATAACCCTCCACCAGAGGGGATCTCTCACAACAATAGTATCACTGCTGTTCTTCTTCAAGTTTGGTTTCTTTGTTTTAAGACCAAACTTGAAGAACAGCAGTGATGCTATCTGATCCAGATCTGGTTGCAATGAGTGGGTTCATGTCTTTCCCAATTGTATTTGTCCGAAAGTGAACGGAATGGCGTGACTAGATTTCGAACTCACTAACATTGTATTCGCAGTCCAGTACTTTAGCTATTGTACCGCAGGAACTCACTCTCAAGCTAAGTTAAATGGTTTTAAGTATTGCGATTTTAACATTAGTAATTATACTTATCAATCATTTCCATCTAATTTACATTTAATTATTTGTTTGAACGCAGTTATTGATATTCATTTGTTTTCACAGTTAAATAATTTAAAGTTTGATATCAATTACTTCTAAGCAGTAATCATTTATTTGGCTAATTGTTTGTCATATGTTAAGTGATTTCAAACAAAGCGATTCAACATTAGTAATTCTATTTTTTAAGTATTTCTCACATACGAATAACCAGCACACGACTGAACGGCTTCTTGGGTCGGCTAGGTGATCCACTGGGAAATGTGCAGGAAATTTTAATTCGACCATACAAACAAATGGTATATGCACAACCCGGCACCTGTCCTAGAAAATGACTCGCATAAACTCCTATGGGACTTTAATATATAAACGGATCACCTAATCCCGGCCAGAAGACCAGACCTCATCATAATCAACAAACAGAAAAGAGAATCTGCAAAATTGTCGACTTTGCTGTCCCGGCGGATCACAGAATAAATCTGAAGGAAAGTGAAAAGAAGGATAAGTACCTCGACCTTGCTAGAGTATTAAAAAAGCTGTGGAACATGAAAGTAACGATTGTGCCAATTGTGATTGATGCGTTAGGAACAATAACTAAAGGATTATTAAAAGGCCTGGAAGACTTGGAAGTTGACGGACGGGTAGAGACTATCTAAACGGCAGCATTGCTAAGAACGGCCAGATTCCTGAGGTGAGTCATGGAGACTTGAGGAGACTTGCTGTTACTCAAACTCCAGTGAAAAACTATCAGCTAACACTGATGTGAAAAACTCTAAAGGAGTTAGATAATAATTTGTAAAAGATAGGAATGTGTGCAAAAAATGATTCGCATTCGATAGGAATATGATAATAATAATAATAATAATCAGTAAAAGATTGAACAGTTTAATTTTATCCTTAGATGTGACATTAACAGAGGGGATCTGAGAGTAATGGCATTTCCCGAAGCTGCAGGAATGGAGCATCATATTCAGATACTCGGAGGCGTGAGCTCCATATTCCTCAACAGATAGCCCAGTCGGCTGGAGTAATAGAATACATCGACTACATCTCTGCAGAGGATGGGGGCAAGACCTCCCACCAACGAATGTCGTAAATATGACACTAAACAATATGATGGTGAAGCTTAAGTAAACTGGATTTTTGGGGAATGTGGGATATTCTTTCATTGCTATTTGTTGCATAGCCACAATTAAAGCCATGTGCGAAATAGACATATAATGTTCATTACGATAGAACATATAAAGAACATAGGAATCTCGAAATTCGAAAACACGTAACGACTTGTTGTTCACGTACGAAACCTTTTTTATTAACTTTGAGTTAAAGGTTTCGACATAAGGAGGAGAGACACAATCTCCCTATGCCGTCTTATTCATTTGGCCCCTATCTCGTGCGGCAACCACGGCGCGTAAATTCGTCTCGCCTCAGCGAGCCCCAAAAGTCGAACCTCCTCGTTCGGCGTCTATTCTTCAACTCTCTAACTTTCTTCCAATTCTCCACAAACCTCTGCGCGCTTCCCGTGCGTGACGTCACTCGAACTCCGTCACCCGTTTCGTCTCGGACTATTGTGACATCTCTGAGTGACACCTTCGTCTGCCCGCGCGCGCCCGCGCGCGCCCGCGTTAACAACTGCATCAATGTTTGCACCTAACTAATCCATGTGCTGAGCCGAAAGGTTCTCAGCCTAACTAAACCCAAAGGCATGAACCGAAATCCCTTGGCCATTACGTTAAATCATTCAGCTGCTATCGCTTTGAGCCAGAGTCCTATGTATGGGTCAAATAGAAATGATTGACATTTAAACTGGATGCAGACAGATGATTTATGTTAAATTGTTTGAAAAAGAACTATTTGATCATTTAACGGTGTGTAAATGAATGACTGAGGCTTAATTGAGTTGTTAGCGATATATAGCAATACTTGGAAACATTTAATTTTGTTGACTTAATCTCAATTGAATTGTTAGGAATAGAACTGTTTGATCATTTAACGGTGTATAAATGAATGACTGAGGCTTAATTGAGTTTTTAGCGATACATAGCAATACTTGGAAACATTTGACTTTGTTGACTTAATCTCAATTGAATTGTTAGGAATAGAACTGTTTGATCCTTGAACTGTGAGTAAACAAATAACTGATGTTAGTAATACTTAACAATAAATGGAACTATTTAACTTTGTTGACTTATGTTTACAAATCATATGTATCTAATATATATGAATAAAACTGATTTGGCATTAATTAACCTAGAATGTTTGATATGCCATAAGATAAAACTATATCCAAACCAAACCGGTACAGTGGTTAGAGGCGGGGGGTCTGAATCCCCTTCCTTGCAGAGGTGTAGTAGGCGTATTCTAGAGCCCCGGACTACAGAGCTGAGATAGATAGATAGATAGATAGATAATGAATAGACTGGTAGAGATAAAGTGATACTATAGGAACAGATTTGGATAGATAGATAGATAGATAGATAGATAGATAGATAGATTGAAACAGACTGTAATAGATAGATAGATAGATAAATAGATAGATAGATAATGAACAGACCGTTAGAGATAAATTGATACTATAGAGATAGATAGATAGATAGATAGATAGAGAGAGAGAGAGAGAGAGAGAGAGAGAGAGAGAGAGAAGGACAGAATGAAATAGATAGATAGATAGATAGATAGATAGATAGATAGATCGGTAGAGATAAATTGATAATATAGGAAGAGATTTGGACAGATAGATAGATAGAGAGAGAAAAGGACAGAATGAAATAGATAGATAGATAGATAGATAGAGAGAGAGAGAGAGAGAGAGAGAGAGAAAAGGACAGATTGAAATAGATAGATAGATAGATAGATAGATAGATAGATAGAAAAGGACAGAATGAAATAGATAGATAGATAGATAGATAGATACAATCAACCGAGATAATGATAAATCAAAGAGTTAACAATATAGATAATGAGAATTATTCTTATAATGATATATCATTTTCTAAATCTTTTTTACATCAATCCTATTAGAATTATGATTAATATTTGTCTGTCTTTCTTCACTGAACTGGATTTAATCGTCATTTTTCATTTGGAGGAAAATAATTTAGAATTTTTCAGCTTGCTTGAAGCATCTAATTTTTCATTTCACTGAAATCTGTGATTTTGCCTTTAACCAATTTTTCCGAGCAAATTATGGCCAGACACATTTTGTTATCTCAAACGATTAGCAGCTGGTATATCCCAGAAAAAAATAGGAAGCGAAGGAGTTTATTGTTCTGTATAATATTTACTTAATCGATCTTTAACCTCTGATAGGTAAATAGATAGAAAAATAGATAATGGAAAAAATAAGATAGATATAAACATGGTTGAGTTTTTATGGCATATCAACATTTGTTGGTTACTTAATGCCAAATCCATTTTCATACAAATAATCAGTTCTATTTCAAACAATTCAGTTTAACATAACTACACAGTTTAATTGTCAAAAACATTTCTATTTCAAGCTATTCAGTTGGTTGGTTGGTTGGGTTTATGGCAAATCAACCTTTGTAGGCTATTCAATGCCAAATCCATTTTTATACAAATAATCAGTTCAATTTCAAACAATTTAGTTTAGCATAAGTACATAGCTTAATTGTCAAAAAACATATCTATTTAAAATTATTCAGTTTATTATCAATATAGTTTTTGTCCACACACAGTTAAATGTCAAAACAGTTCTATTTCAACAATTCAGTTTAATATAATTACGCATTTTAAATGTCAAAAAGTTCTATTTCGAGTAATTCAATTTAGCGTAAGTACAGTTTTAATGTCAAAAACAGTTCTATTTCACAACGACGCAGTTTAGCCTAAGTACGCAGTTTAAATGCAAAACAGTTCTATTTCAAATAATTTAGTTTAACATAAGTACGCAGATTAGTTCTATTTAACCAATATATTGGGCCCTATCAGGTGCTACCACTCCGGACCAGAGTGGATCTGGGAGCGATGATAATGAAGAAGTACTCCGCATTCCCCAAAGCTCCAGCATTACTGGAACCTCACCATCAGATTGTATAGTGTCATATCTAGAACATTCGTTGGGTGGGTCTTACCTCTCTGCAGAGATACAGTCGGTGTATTCTGCAGCTTCAGTCGACTGGGCAATATAAACATGGTAACATAGATAGATAGTTTAGATAGATGTTTACATACATGCCAATATGAGATAGATATTATAAGACTGAAATAGGTATCCTCAGATAGACATATTGATTGATAGATAATGAATTGATTATTAGATATAAGCATGTTAACAAAGGTAGATATCATCAGAATAAAATAGGTATCATCAGACTGAGATAGATAGATAAATACGAAAAAGATGGATAGATAGATAGATAGATAGGAAAAAGATAGATAGATAGATAGATAGATTAATGAAATAATTAAGATTGATATAAGCATGATGTCATATATATGCATAAAGTTCTCAATCAAACAGACGGACTGTTATACTTGAATATATAGATGTATTTTAACAGCAGGTCAATCCATCTAGGGTTATTTTATACCTTTAAAGGACGTTGGAACTGCAGTCTCAACATCTAGATATCTATGTCTATGGTTTGGTTTTATGGCATATTAACCACTGTAGGTTATTTAACGTTTGGTTTGGTTCGGATTTCTTTGTTTAATGGCATATCTACCTTTGTAGGTTATCTAATGCCAAACCATCCTTCTAGAAGAACAGTAGTGGTACTATTTAACCCATAGCTAGGAGGATAAGGGGGTTCATACCTTCCCCAAGGGTATTTGTCCGAAAGTGAACGTAATAGCACGACTGGAGTTCGAACTCGCGTACTACGATTCCGCAGTCCATCGCTTTAACCATTACATTGATAAGTCAACATAAGATTTTGTTTGGTTTAGTTTTATAACACATCAACCATAGTTGGTTATTAATGCCGAATCGATTTTTATACATATGAACAGTACTATTTCAAACAATTATGTTTGATGCTCATATCAGAAAAGAACAACGTGATAAAAACAAAAATAGGGGGTGTCCTCGTGGTGTAATGGTTAAAGCGATGGACTTCGGAATCGTAGTAAGCGAGTTCGTATTCCAGTCGCGCTATTACGTTCACTTTCGAGCAAACACCCTTGGGAAAGGTATTGAACCCCCTTATCCTCCCAGCTATGGGTTAAATAGTCCCAATACTGTTCCTCTAGGAGACTGGCTTTGGCACTAAATAACCTACAAAGATTGATATGCCATTAAACAAAGAAACCGAAAAACAAAAATATTTTGCCCGGTGTAGATCAAGGTTTTGGTCCACAGAGCCCGAACATCGCCATAGAAGATCATCTTTAGAGGAGATTGAAGATTGTGTAGAATTGTGATGACTTGAGTCATGAATCAATTGAAGCAGAATGAATTTCGGATGTTAAAAACATTCTTTTTCATTGGTTGACATATAGTGTATTAGCAATTTACTGAAACCTTTTCTTCCCTTTCGGAGGGACCTCGAATAGGTCGACTATATTCTCGGCATAGGAGTAAGAACCTCCTCAAATAAAAAGGGTGTATTCTGGATATGACACTAAATTGTAGCAAGAGGTGAGATTCTAGTTCTTGTTCTTTCAGGAGTGTGGTATCACCCTTTTATTGCCATTACTACCAGGTCCACGCTGACTCGAAGGGGTATTTCCTGTCGATGGTTCAAATTAATCTGTTCAAGGTAATGAAATATTGTCATCATCATCATCATCATGAGCCGCTAGCACAGATTTTTCTGACCCTCTCTCACCACTCGTCTCTATCGTCCAGGCTACATCCTGTATCAGTACAGAGCTGTTATAGATTGGTTCTAGCTGATCGTCTAACCCTTACACGTCCGTCTGTTTTGTATAAGTACACAGTTTCAATGTCAAAAACAGTTCCATTTCAAACAATTCAATTTAGCATAAAAACACAGTTTTAATGTCAAAAAAAACAGTTTCATTGCAACGATTCAGTTTAGTTCTATTTTAAACAATTTAGTTTAGTAAAAGTACGCGGTTTAGTTCCATTTGACCCATAGATAGGACCCTATCAAGTGCTACCACTCCGGGCCAAAGTGGATTTGGGAACGATTGCAATGAAGGGGTACACCGCATTTCCCAAAGCTCCAGCATCACTGGAACCGCGTCATCATATAATTTAGTGTCATATCCAAGACACTTGTTGGGTATGTATATCTTATCCTTCTGCAGAGATGCAGTCAGTGTATTTTACAACCCGAGGGCTACATCTAGATATTATCTCTTTATTGTATAAGTTCCGCAGATATGCATGTGTACCATACCCATGATACGGATATGCGAAACGTACATAGAATATTCATAACATACATACATAGAACATAGGAATCCCGAAACACGAAAAACACTTACGACTTCTTAGTTCAGATACGAAACTTTTTTATTATTATCTTTGAGTTAAAAGATTTTTCGACATAAGGAGAGAGGCACAATCTTTCTATATTGGCTTTTCCATCTGCCCCCAATCTCGTGCGGCGCCCGTAGCGCACAAATTCTTTTGACCCTTCCCGTTCGGAGTCTAGTTCTCAACTCTTGACTTTTTCAAATCTCCCAAAATCCTCCGCGAACGCTTCCGGTGCATGACGTCATTCACATCCCTGGTCACATCCTCTCTCTGGGATTTTTATTTTGACATCTCTGAACGACACATCCTCCCTGCGCGCGCGTCAACACCTGTGCTCAAGTTTGCACCTAACTAAACTATGTGCTGAGCCGAAAGGTTCTCAGTCTAACTAAACTCAAAGGCAAGATATATAAAACGAAATCCCTCGGCCATTATATTACATATGTGTCTTCCTTTGAATAAAATACTCCACACACACACACACACGCACACACACACACACACACATATATATATATATATATATGATTGTAATTTTAGACAAAAATCATTTTAAATTAGTAAAGACTTTAGAGTCCTCAAAAAACATGCAGACTTGTATCATGATACATTCCAACTGTAAAGATTACATATAATAAAAACTGTAAAAGAGAATAAAACTCGTGACTCAGAGTATTCCACACGTCTGAACTTTTAAATATGAAGTTAATTTTAGTAAATCTTGGCGGTAACTAACAGAACCAGAAAATGTAGAGAGAAAACGGCTGTGAAGTTTGGATAAAACGAGACATAGAGAGAGAGAGAGAGAGAGAGGGTGGAATTAAAAATAGCTCCCAATGATTGGAGGAGCAACAGGAGGTTTGTCATGGATGTGAACTAACGATAAATAAATAAAAAAACATCTACCGTATTGAAACCAAGCTGATAACAGTTGTCAAAGCAAGGATACGGGATATCCTGTAGAATCTTGATTAAATAGATTGTGAGATCAGCAGCAATGGACCCTCTGAAATGAGGCTCGTTTTTCTTGTGAGTTCCTCATTATTCGCCTCATTAACTAACTCTGTTTTTCCTGCTAAGCGTAGGCATTAACAGTCGATCAAGGGATAAAAGATTTAACCTTTCCTTCTCGCGGGGATATCAACAATTTATCGTGAGTTTTTCGCTTTGTTACTGTTGTCTGTTTGTCCTACTTATAAAAAGAAAAAAAAGTGTTTTGGGGGATGGTCGGCTCTTGTATTTCAATTTTCCTTCTCTGTCCCATTCTCAATTACACCGTTTTATGCTGTGTTTGCTGTCATTCGCTTTAATCCGAAAGACAGCGGCGAGGCTTAGATTATGCAGACAGTATACTATGTAGAGGAGTAAGCCCCCACCCCATCAAAATAGGTGTCCTAGGTAAGACACTAAATTGGATCTGATGGTGAGGCTCCTTTTCTGGATATCTGGAGATTGTGGAGTATCCCTTCACTACCATTACTCCCAGTTCCACGCTGAACCGGAGTAGTAGCATTTGTTGAAGTCTCATCTATGACTCAAATAGGTCGGTTCAAAAGTTATTCGTACTCGATAGGACCAAGTGCAAATCCCCGGCAGAAAATAAAAAAAATTAAATCAAACAAACAAAACCCTCTAAAGAAACAACGATATAAAAATGTAAATATGAACGTACAATGAACGCGATTCCCTTACCTCAAGGCATAAAATAAGCCTAAATGAGTTAATATGCCATTAAAGATAATAAATAAATCCGAAAGATAAAAACTCGTGCGCACCACTACCACAAGATAGCGTACTTAGCATAACGATTATCGACATAGGAAATGGAAGCAGTGATCCGAGTTCGAATCCACCTCGTAGTCGGGGTTGAGAATACACGGTCAAACGGTCAGATCACTCCAGATCCTCGGGAATCACGTGTTTGACCCCCAGAATTTAAATACCTTGCGGCAATCGCACGATGTTTTATTCCTGTCCCAGAAGCACTTCGCATACTACAATGGTTAGTGAGCTAGGCTAGCAGGCTATTGTGAGTGAGTTCGATTCTCCCTCAGGGTCTCATACTTCTGATCAGCTTAGAAATGACAATGACTCCTCCTATTAGCATGTAAAAACAATAACAGCAAATATGGCATCAAGTTGCGCAGAAAATATTGGTTTCTGCTTGATTAATAATGTTAAACTGCAATGAGCCTGGTCAGTACTTACATGGGTGACCATTTAGTAAAAGCAAACGCTGGAAGCAACCTGACGCTTGTGTGCCAGACTGAGCCAAGCTTGATAAATAATGAGTTAAGCATCATGAATGTGTTCAGAATTTAAATGGGTAATCACTTTATAACTGCAGGTACTCTAAGCAACCTTAGGCCTGTGTGTTAGATCAAGCAAAGCTTGATTAATAATAAGTTAAGAAGCAATGAGTCTGTTCAGTACTTAAATGGGTGACCACTTAATAAAAACAGTTACTGTTAGCAACCTTTGGCCTGAGTGCCAGACTAAACAAAGTTTACTAAGTAACAACATAGATGAATAAGTGGATGAGCTATAGGTGTTATTTAGTCTTCGTTATAACAAGTGCTCTCATAATGTAATTGATGATGCAACAATTTCTGTCCCAGAAGCACGTTGTATGATGTAATGTTGATCGATCTGGAGTAGCAGACAATCTTTAGCGATCAGTAAAAATGTCTTAAAGTGTGGGGAAGTGTACCATAACGGTACTGGCCATTAGCCTAATGAGTAGAGTGTTCACTTGTGGTCTGGAAGGCCGGGGTTCAGTCCCAGGTCGAGTCATACCAAAGATACAAAAATAGTACTTGACGCCGCCTTGCTTAACACTCAGCACTCTAAGGTAAGGATCAAGGGTAAAGTGGAGCAATCCAGAGAAAGGAGCAGCGCCCTCGCCTACACCACGGTTTAGTAGCTATTGAAAAGGGAGCCTTCGGTTCACCCTTGACTATAGTCGCCAGCTTTCTTTTACTTACCATTGCACACCAAATGTACGGTTGTATCACCTTGTGCTCTTACAGATTTGTGCTTGTATCGCTACTTCTCAACTAGAAGCGGGGAAAGTTGACGAACACACAAAACTCTGTCTTAGTTCACTAACGCAAAGGTTTATTTGCTACTACACTTTTTAAGGAGCCGCCGGGAAAAAGAAAGAGAGTATGAGAGTGGATTCACCTGCGTTAGCTAGTCAAAGAAAACATGTTATGAGGAGAAAGAGAGAGAGAGAGTAACTACTGTAGCAGCTTTAACATGCTTGTTTGTTGGTTTCGTTTTAACACGTTCGCGCCAAGTGTGAGACTCCTTTTCGGAGCCCACCTCCAAAATGGTTCTTTTAAATTTTTGTCTGTCGTGGCTTGTGTTCAACTGACGTCTTTACCTCGTCACGTTTCTCAGTCAACTAAATTTCAAAGCCGAGTCATCCGTTTACTTCCGTCTGGTGTCAGAGGAAGGGACATATCCGTTTCCGCTGGTTCCATACATGCACAGAAGATTTGGGACCTCGGGATTTTTCTTGTCATTTTTAATTATCGCAGTCATTCACCCGTGTCTGGCTGACCTACAATGAGTGCCTTAACCTAAGTCACCTTGAGGTCAGCTTGCTGTTTCCAAAGACTCAGTGTCTGCTTTTTCACCTTATCATTTTCTCTCTCTCTCTCTCTCTCCCTCTCTCTCTTTCTCTCTCCCCACAGAAATTAGCCTCTCGTTCACTTTATAACTTGGATCTACTGTCTCTTGTTACAGGACTCCCAGTGGTGTAGTGGCTAACGTGTCGAACTGAGACTTTGTAGTGAGTTCGAATTCTTTTCCCAGTATTACATTCACATTCCGATTAATATTCTTGGGAAGGGAATGTACCCACTTATTCTCGCAGTTGTGGGTTAAATAGCACCACGTTCGTCTATGGGGATGGCTTAAATAACCCACAAAGGTTGATATAAAATAATCAAATTTCTGTGAGGAAGTCTGATAATTTTTATCATTTACACTATTGTCTTTTTTTATTGTTATATTCACATCGTTTCGATATCTCTCTGCCTTCTTCAGGTGTTTCATCTCGAACTCGGGAGCTTAAATGGAATTTCGAACCGAACCCTTTATTTAATCTACCGGAATAGATTGTTCCAGTTCTGTTAACAATAACTGGATATAAGTGTTGAGTTATTGTAAGTATTCCTTGTTATTTAATTGTACGTTGCAGGTTCATTCTTGACTACAGGTAAATAACAAAGAAGAAGGCCGAAGTACGCATCGGCCGAAATGATGTGAATATAACAAAAAATACATTAAATGATAAAAAATTTCATCAAAGTTACCAAACCAAACAAAATCAAATTTCTTTAGTAAATTGTTATTATTCATATCAATTAATCTAGCTTATTATTAAGATTTTGGGGCCACACTTTGTTGTGATGCTGACCAAAGAAAGACACGGGGGACACAAAAGGTTTGAAAAAAAACAACATATATTCAAATAACAAAAACAAGATATAAGTGAACCTGGTTAAACAGTAGTTAGTTGATAGAAAGCTGGGAGTCCAGTGTAGTAATGACTATCCCTCCACTACACAAATGATATCACACGTGATTGTGTCACGCTGATTGGTGCACTCGTTGGCGTGTATTTGTGGAGGAGAGCGAGTCCATTATGAAGGGGGTACAACAAATTTCCAACGTAGATTGAATAAAGGACTTGGTCCTGAAGATAACTGATTACGACAAGATACCTAATACAGCGGCAGAAAACTTGTTGTTATAGCAATCAAGTGAAAGACAACAGTCCGAATCAGGTAAATAACTTAAGACTGTTGATGTTGAATTATTATTTCAGGTATAAGCTATAAAAAATTTCCTTTCAGAAATGAATAACCATTAACGTTGTATTCTTGGAAGAATGAATCTTGTGTGTGCAAATAGAACTAATAGTTTGTCCAGTTGGCTTGGACTGTAAAAAAAAACCGACTGCTTCTCTGCAGAGGGGTAAGACCCCCACAACAAGTGACACCAAACAATCTGATGGTGAGGTTCCAGTAATGCTGGAGCTTTTGGGAATACGGAGTACCTCTCCATTGCCATCGATCCCTGGTCCACTCTGGCTCGGAGAGGTAGCACCTGATAGAGTCGAATCTACGAGTCAAATAGAACTAAACTGTGTACTTATGGTAAACTGAATCGCTTGAAATAGTACTGTTTTGACATGCAAACTGCGTACTTATGCTAAACTGGATTTTTTTAAATGAAATTGTTTTTGTATTCTAAACTGAATAGTTTGAAAAAGAACAGTCTAATTAAACTCGATATCTTGAAATCGAAATGTTTTTTTTTTTACAATTAAACTGTGTACAAGTGTTAAACTGAATTGTTTGAAATAAAACTGTTTATTTGTATAAAAATGGATTTGACATTAAATAACCTCCAAAGGTTGATATGCCATAACAAACAAACAAACAAACAAACAAACAAACAAAAAGAACTGAATAGTGTTAGAAATTCTTGAAATTATTTAACTCTGGGCTCAAAATCATTTAACACTGTGTTCAAAGTCAAGGACAGATTCTAGGCTGAAAGACTCTCAACTTCGGCTGGGCCACCTTCGCGTGGGTGATGATGACCAGCATAGTCAAGCAGGTTTCGAGTCACGGCCCGAGCCTGATATCCCCCTCCTTCAACCACAACTATAATCGACCTGTCTGGTGGAAGGCAGTGACAAACGAACAACTCTGTACAAACAAACCCTCGTTTAAAGTTAAGTAAAGTTGGCGACCTTTTCAATAGCTTCAACACCGAGGTGTAAGGGAGGGTGCTACTCCTTTCCCTGGATTGCTCCTGTTTACCTTGATACGTACCCTATATTGCTGAGTGTTACGCAATGAGGTATCAAGTACCATTTTTATAGTCTTTGGTATGACGCAACCTGGGATTGAACCTAGGTCTCCTGGACTATTGGCGAACACTCTACGCACTAGGCCAATGAAGCACTCGTTTAAAAATATGACATAAAACGCAACCAACCAACCAACCAACCAACTTCTACAAGGATAACTTTGTTATTAAATAACCCATGAAGGTTGATATTCCATTAAACTAAAAAGAAAACACAAACCAAACCTATTTATATATGTAAACATAAAAAATCAACTAGTTGGCTATCTCACAAATAAGTTATAGATCATCGTCTGTGTAGTTTTGTGTTTTATATACACTACAAATGGATAAGAATGTCTAATCTTTCTAAATCTACCTTAGTCCTTTCAGAAAAAAATACAGAGAAAGAAAACTTATGGAATGGTAAATATTCCAATTGATCTGAACCAGTCATGTCTTATCTTGAACTGGGTCAGAAACCAAAATAATACGAGTAACTGTGGGTTTATTATAGTTTTCTTTATGCAATTTTACCAAAACAAAAAATCGAAAAAAAAGATCCCCCAACCCCTGCTTTTCATTTTCTTTCTTTCTTTCTTTCTTTCTTTTCTATTTCTTTATTTGTCTCCTTGCTTCTTTCCTCTGTCTTCTTCCTTGCTTCTAACTTACATTCTTTCTTTCTTTCTTTCTTTCTTTCTTTCTTTCTTTTCTTTTTCTTTATTTGTTTCATGGCTTCTTTCTTCTGTCTTCTTCCTTGCTTCCTTCTTTCTTTCTTTCTTCGTTCTTTCTTTCTTGCCTCTAACTTGCATTCATTCTTTCTTTCTTTCTTTCTTTCTTTCTTTCTTTCTTTTCTATTTCTTTATTTGTTTCCTTGCTTCTTTCCTCTGTCTTCTTCCTTGCTTCTAACTTACATTCTTTCTTTCTTTCTTTCTTTCTTTCTTTCTTTCTTTCTTTCTTTCTTTCTTTCTTTCTTTCTTTTCTTTTCTTTTCTTTTCTTTTTCTTTATTTGTTTCATGGCTTCTTTCTTCTGTCTTCTTCCTTGCTTCCTTCTTTCTTTCTTTCTTTCTTCGTTCTTTCTTTCTTGCCTCTAACTTGCATTCATTCTTTCTTTCTTTCTTTCTTTCTTTCTTTCTTTCTTTCTTTCTTTCTTTCTTTTGCCTGTTTTTCATTTTTGGAGCCTTATCTATCTATCTATCTATCTATCTATCTATCTATCTCACTTATATTTCTTTGCAACTCGACGTCTATACTTTTGTTGGCCATTCCATTTAAATTCATTCTATCCCAATCAAACTTTGAATTCCTCCTCTCCTCTCCCTCTTTCTCACCCCCCTCCTTCCTACATCCTCTCAATTTATCTCCTTTCCCTCTCCCCTAATACTTCTTTATCCCCTCATCCCACTCCCTCATAAACCTCTTTCCGTCATCCTCCTCCCCACAGATTTCCACTTTTCTCCTTAACTCAACCCCCTTTTTTCATACCCCCTCATTTCCTTGTTTCTTTACAATTCTCTGTTTTTTTTCTCTCTCTTCTGACCCTCCCCTTTACCGTGCAATATTCTTTTATTATCCGAACCTCTTTGTACCTCCCCACTCCGCTCTCTCTCTCTCTCTCTCTCTTTCTCCTTCTCTCTCAATCATGCTAGCTCGCTGGAGATAAGAGAGAGAGAGAGAGAGAAAGAGAGAAAGAGAGGGAGAGAGACAGTGTGAGAAAGAGACAGTGAGATGGGGAGAAAAAAGGGAGAAAAAGCTTTTCCACGGTTTTTCTTCTAAGCTAATCTAATCCAGATAAATCCGTGAGTTCGACGAGCGAGTAGACATGTTGCTCGCTAAAAATACAGTCTGAAATCTCCCGTTCTGTTTCCCCAGAGACCCACGTCGCGTTCTTTGTGATATGGGACTTGCTTCTTGTGATCTTTCGATATAATGGAATCGCCAGAAAGTATGGGCATTTGAATTTAAAACCAGCGAGCCCCCACATTCTCTCTCTCTCTCTCTCTCTCTCTCTCTCTCTCTCTCTTTCTTTACCTACCTACCTACCTAAAGCAGATTTGTGCTGATACATACATTGTATAAGCAGTCTTGCTGAGACTTGCTCGGTGAGCCAAACGATATCGGCTTTGTCTTGGCACCATTAGTCGGCTTTTCGTGTCTCGGCGTGGTCACTCTTACGAGTGAGTACTCCTGGAAGATGACAAGCCAACTGCTCTTATTCGCTGCACTTACCGACAAAGGATTCATATGCTTCTAAAATTCTGGGGATTCTTGGCCTAAATATCGACATAACATCCCATCAGCACTTGAACAAAAGCCCATCGATACTTGTTTGTATGTACAAGTCTGTTTTAGACGAAGGCTAGATCGTAAAAAAAATTGAATATAAAATAAATGAGGTGACAGATACATTGATCTGTACAGACAGAGTGATTGATATATAGAAAGATACATACAGACTGACAGATAGATAGATAGATAGATAGATAGATAGATACAGCAAACTGACAGATAGATAGATAGATAGATAGATAGATAGATAGATTTGCACAGAGTGATTGATGGTAGTTTACGAAGCTTGTTGCTCAGATAGGACACAAGACCGCACGAATGGAGGACCCAATGAGACTCGAGCTCACTCGTAAGAGGGATAGAGGGATAGAGAGATATGTATGGACTGCGACAGATAGATTGATAGATCTGTACAGACTGAGTAATAGATAGATAGATTGATAGATATTTCAAGTCTGAGATTGATAGAATCACACACATACACGTACATCTATACATGTACATCATCATATTCGTCAAGTCTCTATGACTGCATGGAGTTCTCTGACTCTCTCTCTCTCTCACACCATCTGTCCCTATCATCCACCGTTCCTGGTAGGTCTTCTAGACAGCATCCAGTGTCCTCACAGAGTTGATGTATGTAAGGCCTTGCTAGTGGGCGAAAACTGGCGCACCAACATCTCATCAATTTAAAGTGATGTCAACATACGCGGAGCAAAGGCTTAGACTTCTATTGATAAGTTATCGATCATATGGAAATCTGAACTTTCTGATTAAATAAAATAGGATTTCTTTCAAGCTGTGGCTGTGTCAATACTACTGTATGGAAGAACCACTTGGATGTTAACGAAACGCATGAAGAAAAAGGTAGATGGGAACTACAAGAATGCTAATTGCTGGCTTGAACAAATCGAGGATGTAACATCCTAAAAACAGTAGATGTATGGCCACCTAACTCCCATCTCAAAAACGATCATAGTAAGATGAAGAAAACATGTAGATACTAGATGTTGTTAAGAAGACCTACCAGGAGCAATGGATGATATGGACGGAGGGTGCATGTGTGTGTGTGCAAGAGAGAGAGAGAGAGAGAGAGAGAGAGAGAGAGAGAGAAAACTCCGTGGTGTCAGCGTGGCTTAATGATAATGATATTTCAGGAGTGTCACGTGAAGCTAACATCACCAATCGACGGAAGATGCAAAATTAAATAAAAGGAAACAAGAACAGAAAAACAATATGGAACCAAAATATTCTTCAAGGGCTTCACTCATCTTTGCAACAAAATAATAATTGCTGTTTCTTTGCTTGGTGGAATACTAAGCGAGCTAGCTCAAAGGATCTTTGTTAGAGAATGAGTAGAGTGTTCGATAATGGTCCGGGTGACCGGGCTTCAATCCCAGGTCGAGTCATACCAAAGATTCAAAAATGGTACTTGATGCCGCCTTGCTTATGGCTCAGCATTATAAGGTAAGGATCAAGGGTAAAATGGAGCAATCCAGGGAATGGAAAAGCGCTCTTCCTTACTCATTGATGTGTTAGCTACTGAAAAGAGTTCCTCCTGGTCACCCTCGAATAAAGTCGCCAATAACTTAACCCATATTTCAGCCTTATAATAACACCGATTTATATATTAGTCCGATGTAATGATAAAAATCGAACAAAAAAGAATAAAAGAATTTTAATAAAAGTGTATGCTGGGATAAAAGATAGCTATAATAAGATAACATAAAACAAGTAATACACTAATAGCAATAAAGAAGGGTGTGTCCATAAAAAGGAAGAATATTAAGATGGAGTTAAACTAGCCCTAAAATATTACTAACAATAAAAAGTCCCAGAACTTTAGAAAAAAGGCAACAATAATAATATAAAATAAAACTAGATAATTTTGTAATGAAATAATAATAAGCATGAAGAATATAGTAACTGAAAATGTTAGGATAAGAAAACAAATGCACCCGTACAAGCCGAAACACTACTGCATAGTCTGGAACGAGCCGCTGCAGGCATCGGCCTCCATGTCAATGCACACAAGACGGAATATATGTGCTTCAATTAAACCGGCAACATCTCCACACTAAATGGTAGCTTTCTGAAACTAGTTGACAAGTTCATCTACATAGGAAACAGTATTTCATCAACTGAGACAGACATCGACACGCGCCTAGCAAAAGCGTGGACCGCTACGATAGTCTATCAGTCGTATGGAAGTCAGACCTGACCTTCCAAGCAGCGGTCGTGTCGATACTGAGTTGTGGATGCACCTCATGGACGCTAACTAAACGTATGGAGAAAAAGCTTGACGGCAACTTCACGAGAATACTGCGAGCAATATTGATCAAGTCCTGGAGACAGCACCCCATAAAGCAGCAGCTGTACGAAAACTATAAAAATTAGACGAACCAGACATGCAGGACACTGCTGGAGAAGTAGGGATAAGCTCAGAAGTGATGTACTCACATGGACAAGCAAAGGCAGGACGACCAGCCTGAACCTACATACAGCAGCTCTGTACTGATACGGATGTAGTCCGGAAGACCTACCGGAAGCAATAAACGATAGGGAGGGATGGCGAGAGAGGGTCAGGGATATCTGTGCTGATAGCGTGACATGATGATGATGATGAGTATTATTACGAGTTATCTAGAAAATCCTGGAAGCAACACCTTACGAAACAACAGCTGTACGGCCACTAACCTCTTATCACAAAAACTATACCAGTAAGACAAACAAGACACTTAAGACATTTTTGGTGAACCAAGGAAGAACTCATAAGTGACGTTCTTTTACAGACCCTTACAAATGGACGTGCCAGTATTGG
Source organism: Sepioteuthis lessoniana (assembly GCA_963585895.1). NCBI lineage: Eukaryota > Metazoa > Mollusca > Cephalopoda > Myopsida > Loliginidae > Sepioteuthis > Sepioteuthis lessoniana. The sequence continues at coordinate 44,981,206 of OY757936.1, read as the reverse complement.
CCGACTAACAAGAACTTTTTTTCATCAGCCCTCTGCGGACACAGAATGTCGTTTGGAAGACCTACCGGAAGTGATCTATGATAGAGGCGGAGGAAGAGAGAGAGAGAGAGAGAGAGAGAGAGAGAGAAAGAGAGAGAGAGAGTCAGGGAAAATCATGCTGTCAGTGCCACTTGATCATGATGAAGACAAGTAATAAAAATAATAGTCTTTGAATCTTGCTCTTCGAAATTGGATAAAAAGACGTCTACAAATGCTGTTTCCGACTCCTTTTCCGTTTTTTTTTCTATGCGTTGAATTTTTTTTTCTAATCAATGAACTTTCTGCTGAAAACATATCTGGTAATTACGAGTATCACTTAAAAAGTTCTAGACATCACCCATCGCTGAACATTCTTGCTGTAGCAACATACTTGCGCTGCAGATAAAACTAGAAAAAAAAACTAATTGATATTTCTGCTTTAACTTCTGAGCAGGTGGGTCATTTAAGGTGAGCAGTGCGTGACAAATCTATAATCTAGGTGAGGCTTAAATCTTTCTAAACAAACCCTCATAGGATATATATCTGATGAAGACAAAAGAACTTCGAAATCGAAAGTAGCCCCTGTGAAAAGGCAAATACATATCAAAAGAAATGGTTTATTTCAAACCTGAAAAATACGGGGGGTAAAATACGTTGACCAAAACATTTTCAAAATCACAACTAATGAAAATACTCTTATCTTTAATATATATATATATATATATATATATATATATATATATATATATATATTCTTTTTGTTGGTCCAATGAGAGTAAAGTATATATTTTAAAATGAATAGGTCCACAAATGAATTTGAATGTGGTGCTTTAGGTTATTGTTTTAAATAATAATGCTCTACACCTGTTTCCAACTTTATGGCCTTCTTCAGGTTAGGGCAGTTTGTTTTTCTGGCTTTTATTGTGAAAACTGTTTTGATAGGGTTGTGATTCTTTTTAATTCTAGGATTTCTGTTTGTGAATGTTGTGTGATTCCGCAGATGTTTTTTTTATTTATATTTACAGGAATGAACTCTGTATGTGTGTGTGCGTGTGTGTGTGTGAATTCGTATACATTTATGGAATTTGAAGATACACTTCGATGTATATGTTGATGCATGATAATTAAAAGCATCATCTTAGCCAACCTAACCCAAAGTAGATGAGCTAAGGTTGGTTTGGCACAAGGCCTTGTATATGGAGCAATTATTGCAGATGGAAATCACATGAATAATGAAACAGATCTGGCTTGTTCAGTATGTGCACAGTCACTGTGTAGCATTGTACTCAAATACTGTCGGGATGTGAATATATAAGAAATAAAAAAAGCCAGCAGCCAGAAGACGAGATGACATAGTTTAACATTTCTTCCACTGTGTTATGTGTAACATCGTATGTTTGATTTTGCCCTTTCGGGTCTATATTGCCAGGGTCACCGTCTAAGTGATGACGGGAGCTACCATATCTCTCTCCCAAAGCCGTAGTAATTTTGGAGTGTTCTTTGAACTCCACCATATATATCACAGATTTTGTGATTCGTTTTCTTTTTCTTTTGTTGGTAGCTTGGCAGTGAGGAGACAAACGATCGTGTGAACGGAGAATAAGTTAACGATACTAGAGGAGTCCTGTTCCTAATCTAGCCCGTATGTGATTCCGTTATTCATTTCTTCCAGATTCCATGACCTCAAAGACGACTTATAACCTACTTGCCCTTAGTTGGCTAAAATCTTTGAGCAGAAATGTAAGTCAAATTGGAAAATTCAACCAAGTGCACCAGCGACCAACACAGGAAGACCAAATGTAAACAAAATGGATTCATGTCTTGTCACAAGTTTGACTGAAGAAATGAAAGCATGGAAATCGGGGACGCGTGTGAGATGACGGAATAACTTAGTGAGATAATATCGCACTACCGATATCCTGATTTTAAATATATAAAAATTAGCGAATCTTGAAAAAGTTGTCAGTTGTCAGTTAGAAGTTGGACCCTTACAGATTTCTCTCTCTCTCTCTCTCTCTCTCTCTCTCTCTCTCTCTCTCTCTCTCTCTCGTCCTACTGTATTCAGGCTGAATACCGAACAGTAAATCTAGGTAATAAAGCAATAATTTTCTATAAAAATACTGAACATATTACTGTTACACCAATACGTTCTAAAAAATGATTGTTAATTATTGACGGAAAATTCTTCTTGTCTTTGGGTTGCCAGCACCCAGGAACTTTGTTCCAACGTCAGGAGAAGTTCCGGATGAATTGTGTCATTCTCTATCTGTGGATCTTTGAAATACAACGTGGGCACAGAGAGAATTGATAAACAAACCATCAGGAAACGCATTTGGGGCCGTTACCAGGATGAGACCAATTATTGGTATTACATTTGGTACCACAAATTTCTTGCACAACTGTATTACATTTGGCGCTGGTATCAGTGTTGGTATCTGTATCAGTGCCCAGAACATTGATACATTTGGTGCCCGACCAAGCAATAGTGTCAAATTTGGTTCCGGACCAAGCGATTGGACCACATTTTGTTCCGGAACAAGCGATAATATTACAGACTGAATTGACAGAAAAAAGCTACTTTTAAAACGAGTTGTGTTGTGTTTTCTCTCGCTTAGACATCACTGACATAGTAGTCATCAGTGATTCTTAACACTGTTTTCTGATCTATCCTAGAGCTATTTTTCTTTGTTTTCAAGACAACATTATCTTTAATGCCATGAAAACATGTAGCAATTAATACGAATTATTTACCCAATTACTATCGCCTTAAATAATTAAAACTTAAATGTGTTAATTGTTAATTATTTTAGCAATTATAAGATTCGTTCGAGTGTAAATTTCCTAGATCAATTTATAACTTTGCTATCTTTTTAAAAAATCAACTATTTTTTTTTTTTTTTTAAACTTTTCTTGTATTTGCATCGAAATGAACAAGACTTCCTTCCACGATGTGGGGGACGGAATCATGTGATATAATTACAGATTCATCAGTAGAAAATTCGATTTTTTCTTCTTCTCTAGCATCCTCTCTATGTATTATCCGATTTGGTTAAATCATTGATTTTTTTAAAAGTTACAGTCGATGTGGAGTAGAAAGACAAGAAACATATAACCAGTGATGGCATCAGTTTATACTATTGTATGAAACCTGACTTGGCGTCGAAAACAGAAGCTAATAAGAGATATAAAACAAATTCGTTATCTAAGAGTTTTTGAATCAGTTATTTATTAACTGATTGATTTTAATGGCATGTCAACCCGTCTTGTGCTATTCTACGCCTACATTCATTGTACGTTTATAGTTAAATTTTTTCGTAGTTGCTTCTTAAGAGATTGATTAATTTTAACGGCATGTCAACCTGTCTAGGTTTATTCTATGCCTCGAAGTTAGGGAATCACATTCATTTTATTTTTATAATTACATTTTTACGTAGTTGCTTCTGAAGAGGTTTTTTTTGGCACACGGTCATACCAAACACCAATCATTTTTAAACAGATCTATTTGACTCATAGATAAGATGAGACCCTAACACGTACTACCACACCGGATCAGAGTGGACCTGGGAGTAATAGCAATGAAGGAGAACTTTACACTCCCCAGATCTCCAGAACAGCAATCATACCATCAAATGCCATTTAGTGTCATTCCCAGGTGAGTAACCGGTTTAAAAGCCATTTGAAACCGCCAAGATCCTTACTTCATTAGGCAACACATCTATTGCACTAAAAGCTGAAAGGATCAGAGTCAATCCCTGATGTCTGAAGCATCCAATAGACGGAGATGCCAATGCATCGAAGCTATTATTGGTGCCATCTACAAGTACTTTAATTCTGCTTTTGAAATCTATTAAAACTTTATTTCTTCAACTTTTTATCCTTTCTACCCTGTTGGTGAAGCTGAGAATACGCTAAATGTTGAGGGATAAAAAAAAGGGGTGTCCTGGGTGTGACACTAAACAGCTTCTAATGTTGATGGGATAAGATCACTCCACCAAAAAACGAGTGTCCTGGGTGTGACACTAAACAGCTTCTAATGTTGATGGGATAAGATCACTCCACCAAAAAACGAGTGTCCTGGGTGTGACACTAAACAGCTTCTAATGTCGATGGGATAAGATCACTCCACCAAAAAACGGGTGTCTTGGTTATGACACTAAACAGCTTCAAACGTTGAGTGGGTAAGATCACCCCACCAAAAAAGGGGTGTCTTGGGTATGACATTAAACAGTTTCTAATGTTGAAGGGATAAGATCCGTCCACGAAGAAAGGTGTGTTCTGGGTATGACACTAAACTGCTTCTAATGTTAAGTGGAGGATAAGATCCCTCTACCTAAAAAATGGGGTGTAGTGGGTATGACACTAAACTGTATCTGATTTTGAGAGTCCAGTTCTGGACTAGTGGGACTGTGGATTACACCTTCATTGCCATTACTCAGACGGAATATAAGTGCTTCAATCAAACAGGCGACATCTCCACACGAAACGTTTGCGCTCTGAAACTAGTTGACAAGTTCACCTATATAAAAAACAGTGTCTCATCAACCAAGACAGTCATCAACACGTGTCTAGCAATAGCATGGATAGCTAATGATAGTCTTTCAGTCGTATGGAAGTCAGACCTGACCGATAAAATGAAGCGCAGTTTCTTCCAATCAGCGGTTGTATCGATACTGTTATATAGATGCACCTCATGGATGCTAACTAAACGTAGGGAGAAAAAGCTTGACGGCAATTACGCAAGAATGCTGCAAGCAATATTGAATAAGTCCTGGAGACAGCACCCCACAAAACAGCAGCTGTACGGCCACCTACCACCCATCACGAAAACTATCAAAATTAGACGAACCAGACATGCGAGACACTGCTGGAGAAGTAGGGACGAGCTCGTAAGTGATGTACTCCGTTGGACCCCTTCACATGGACGAGCAAAGGCAGGACGTCCAGCTCGAACCTGCATACAGAGGCTCTGTGCCGATACTGGATGTAGCCCTGGGGACCTGCCAAAAAGCAATGGACGATAGGGAGGGGTGGCGAGAGAGGGTCAAAAATATCTGTGCTAATAGCGTGACATGATGATGATGATCATCATGAAGACCATATAAAAGTGTGCAAATAAATGGCTATTATTAAATAGAAATAATCACTTGAAAAATGCCATTATTAGTATTAGATAGGAATACTTGGAACCATGAAACTGTGTCCGAATTATTGGTATTGAATCAGAATACTTGTTATCGTCTAACTTTCTGCAAAATTCTAAAATGAAATAACTACACAAAAAACAACCACCCAAAAAAACATTAACAGCGACATACATTGAACGCAGTTCTCTAGAAACTATGCATAAATTAGCCCACGGCAGTTTGATATGCCCTTTAGATCTATCAATGGTTTTGTCGTTTCATTTGCATAATCCCCTATTTATTTATACCGTTGTCACTTACTACCTTGCTTTGCCTTCGGGACTTGGTGCCGGTCGCGCAAATTTGTGGTGAAAGAGAAGATTGGTTTGAAACGAAGTCCTCATGGGGAGAGCTGATGTGCAAAGCATTTATTTCGTGATCTTCTTTCTTTGGTTTCTTTGTTCAATGGCATATCAACTCTTTTTAGGTTATTTAATGTCAAAGCCATTCTCCTAGAAGAACAGTAGTGGTACTATTTAACCCATAGCTGGGAGGATAAGGGGGTTCATACCTTTCCCAAGGGTATTTGTCCGAAAGTGAACGTAATAGCGCGACTGGAGTACGAACTCGCGTACTACGATTCCGCAGTCCATCGCTTTAACCATTACACCACGAGGACACCCCTTCGTGATCTGATTCACTTACTGAACTGTGCAGTAAAAACATATGTGCGTGAGTAAAAGGATGGTGGGTTTCACTTGGTCCATCAAACCCTTCTCCTCTCAGCGTGATGCTCTTCAAATTCTGATTATTGTTGTAGGTAGGTAGTTATTCTGAGAAAACAAAGAGAAATTAAAAAGAAAATATAAAAAAGTCACTCAAAATAGTAATCATTTAGCACATGTTTTTTTGGGGGGATGAGATGATAAGAACACAGATTTGGTTTGGTTTTATGGCATATCAACCATTGTTGATTATTTAATGCCAAATCCTGTTCTTACATCTAAAATAAAATATACACGATTTGTGTTAGAATTACTGTCACAAATATTTTCTCTCTCTGCCGTTAGTTTTTTCAACTGAAAGCAATTCTAACAATGAACAGTTAGAAAAACTAACGGCAGAGAGAGAGAGAGAGAGAGAGGGAGAGAGAGAGAGAGAGAGAAAGGGAGAGAGAGAAAGAGAGAGAGAGAGAGAATGTTTGTGATAACAACTCTAACAATGAACAGTTAGAAAAATTAACAGCAGAGAGAGAGAGAGAGAGAGAGAGAGGGGAGAGAGAATATTTGTGACAATAATTCTAACAATGAACAGTTAGAAAAACTATCAGAGAGAGAGAGAGAGAGAGAGAGAGATAAAGGGAGAGAGAGAGAAAGGGAGAGAGAGAAAGATAGAGAGAGAGAATGTTTGAGATAACAACTCTAACAATGAACAGTTAGAAAAATTAACAACAGAGAGAGAGAGGGGGGGGAGAGAATATTTGTGACAATAATTCTAACAATGAACAGTTAGAAAAACTAACAGAGAGAGAGAGAGAGAGAGAAAGGGAGAGAGAGAGGGAGAAAGGGAGAGAGAGAAAGAGAGAGAGAGAGAGAGAGAATGTTTGTGATAACAACTCTAACAATGAACAGTTAGAAAAATTAACAACAGAGAGAGAGAGGGGGGGGAGAGAATATTTGTGACAATAATTCTAACAATGAACAGTTAGAAAAACTAACAGAGAGAGAGAGAGAGAGAGAGAGAAAGGGAGAGAGAGAGGGAGAAAGGGAGAGAGAGAAAGAGAGAGAGAGAGAGAATGTTTGTGATAACAACTCTAACAATGAACAGCTAGAAAAATTAACAGCAGAGAGAGAGAGAAAGACTGAGAGGGTGAGAGAGAAGGAGAGAGAGAGAAAGAGAGAGAGAGAGAGAGAGAGAGAGAGAGGGAGAGAGAGAATATTTGTGACAACAATTCTAACAATGAACAGTTAAAAAACTAACCGCAGAGAGAGAGAGAGAGAGAGAGAGAGAGAGAGAGAGAGAGAATATTTGTGACAACAACAATGAACAGTTAGAAAAAACTAACTGCAGAGAGATAGATAGATAGATAGATAGATAGATAGATAGATAGAGTGTGTGTGTGAGAGAGAGAGAGAGAGAGAGAGAGAGAGAGAGAGAGAGAGAGAGAGCGAGAGAGAGAGAGAGAGAATATTTGTGACAACAATTGTAACAAGAAACAGTTAGATAAACTAACCGCCGAGAGAGAAAATTCATGATTTGTAAACACATTTTTGATAACATTTTCATACACGCCTGTGCTCATTTTCTTTTGCACACAGTTGAATAGATTCAAGTGTTTCTACCAAAAAAGAATAAATTTATTTACTGCTAATTATTTGTTTACACACACTTTAATTGTTTCAAGTGTTACTATTTAACACTAATTATTCTATTCAACATTACTCATTTATTTGCACGCAGTTAAATGGTTCCAAGTATTGCTATGTAGCACTAACAATTCATTTAAACATCAGTCCTCTGTTGACACACAGTTAAATGATCAAACCGTTCTATTTCAAACAATTTAATTTTGCGTATGTCATTTGTTTGCATTCAGTTTTGATGTCAAACAGTTCTATTTGACGCATAGATAGGGCTCTATAAGATGCTACTATTCCGGGCCAGAATGAACTAGGGAGCGATAGCAATTAAGGGGCTCTCCGAATTCCTGAAAGCCCAAGCATTACTAGTGCCTCGCGATCATATTGTTTAGTGTCATATCTAGGACACTCGTTCGGGGGCTTACCCTCAGCAGTGATGCAGTCGGTGCATTCTAAGGCCCCAGCCGACTGAGCTTAGGAACACAGAGACAGCAATCATTATTACAGCGAAAATAAGGTATATGGTTGGTTGACCGATTTTACAGCATAGTAGTCTTTGTTGGATTTGTGGAGATGCACTCGTAGCGTAATGTTGATCATCTTTGAAAATGGGCCTGATCATCAAAACCTGGACGAGGCTGTTTACATTTCCCATGGCGTTAGTAATAACCCTGGAAAAAAGTATAGCACCTGTTGGTTGGTTGGTTGGTTGAATGGGTTTTATGGCATATCAACCTTTTTAGGTTATTTAATGCCAAATCCATTTTTATGTAAATAATCAGTTCTATTTCAAACAATTCTGTTTAGCATGAGTACACAGTTTAAAAGTCAAAAACATTTCTATTTCAAACTATACAGTTTATTCAAACAGTTCTAATTTAGCTAATTCATTTTAGCGTAAGAACAGATTTTCTTTACACAGGAAAATGTCATACAAATTCAGTTTAGTGTGAGTACAGTTTCAATGTCAAAAACGGTTCAATTTCAAACAATTCACTTTAGTATAAGCACGCAGTTTAAATGTAAGTACAGTTTAATTGTCAAACACATTTCTATTTCAAGCTATTTAGTTTAATCAAACTCTTCCTTTTAGCACAAGTATACCGTTAGTTCTATTTAACACATAGATAGGACCCTATCAGGTGCTACCACGCCGGGCCAGAGTGGACCTGGGAGCAATGGTAATGAAGAAGTGCTCTGTATTCCCGAAAGCTCCAGCATTACTGGAACCTCATCATCAGATCGTTTAGTATCATATCCAGAACATTATATCACCTGTGATTCTCTCTCTAGCTATTGGTAAATTTTATGGCAGACTGGGTTCTTTAGCCATGATATGACAGAAGGAAAATTCTGAAATCAAACCATCTGTACTCAGCAAAAAATTGACTTTGTATCACACCTGCTCGTGGCAGGAGTTAAATATAACCGTCCTTGGATTATTAAATGCTGAAATCATTTTTTAGTCTGTTTTTAGAAACTCTTCCAATTTATAATAATCATTTGTCATCATCATCATCATGTCGTGCCACCAGCACGGATATCCCTGACCCTCTCTCGCCACTTCTCCCCATCGTTCATCGCTTCTGGCAGGTCCTCAGGGCTACATCCTGTATCCTTACATAGCTGCTTTATGTATGTTCGAGCTGGTCGTCCTGCTTTTGCTCGGCCATATGTGGGGGTCCATAGGAGTACATCACTTATATTCCGATCTAATACAAAATATTTGTACACAGTTTTATGGTTTAAATTATTCCTGATCAAAACAAATGAATTACAAGCAATTATAAAGTTTTAACTAACTACTAGAACAACTCCAAGAAAATATACTAATAAATTGGTTGATGCAGATATCATGTGCTCTTCTTGAAAATAAGATGCATAAAATTCTCCGTGAGTTTGAGATACAAATAGATCACCTGATCCAGGATAAAAAGACAAAGCCTGATTTTAAATAAAAAGAAAAATAATTTGTTATCCCGTGGGTTTTGCTAGAGATATACCCGGATCTTCCCAGAGAGCTGAAAAAGCTGTGGAACATGAACGTGTCAGTGATACTAATAATAGTTGAAGCACTTAGAACAATCCTCAAAAACATGTAAAAGAGAGTCAGTGAAGTGGTGATGAGAGGAAGAATCATAACTGTTCAGAATTCAGCTCTACTAAAATCGGCCAGGATACTTAGAAGAGTCCTGGAGACCTGGGGACACTTGCTGTCACTTGTATTCTAGTAAAAAACCACCACGTAGAGCTAGTAGGAAAAACTCACTTGAATAATAGTAATAATGATTATAATGATGATAATAATAATAATGTGTGTTGTGCTCTGGTTAGTGAACACAAGTAGTAGTAATAATAAGACAAACCACGATATGTGAGGAAAATAGTTATATTTACAGGAAAGAGTATTTATAAGAGAGAGACTGTTAGTAATAAGAACATAGGATTAGTGATAGAGTAATAATATACTTCAACAATAGGAACGGCTCTTCTGGTCTGACTCGTAGGCTTATTCCCAGACTGATCTCCGCTACTGCCATATATGGCAGATGGAACATTATACTGAAAAGGTAGGTGATACCCAACAATGGCAGATGGAACATTATCCTGAAAAGGTAGGTGATACCCAACAATGTGGAAAATAGAAACAACGGAAGGAATAGAACTATCAAATCAAGAAAGAATCAGAACGCTGGGAGAAAAGGAAAAGTACAAGTAGTTGGAAATATTGAAAGCGAAGACCATCAAATTAGCGAAGATGAAAGAAAAAAATACGACAAACAAGGAAATTTTTCGAAACCAAGCTCTGTAGCAGAAATTTCATCAAAAGGGATAAACACAGGGTCTATCTCCCTGGTAAGATACTCGCGATCATTCTTAAAATAGACGAGAGAAGAACTTCAGCAAATGGACCAGAGGACAAGAAAGCAGGGTCTTAAATCCGAGAGATAACATTGACAGAATGTATATGTCAAGAAAAGAGGAAGGAAATGGACTCGCCAGCATTAAATATTGCGTGGATGCATCAATACAATGACTCGAGGACTACATTTAAAAGAGTAAAGAGAGACCATTTACAGCGGTTAATAAACACAATGACAAACAGAACAATGATAACTAAAAAACAGAAATCTGAAAAAAGCAACAACTGTAGGGATATTTCAAGCGACAAACTGGTGAAATCTCACGTGAGAAGACGTAGAAATGGCAGCGAAAGGAATACCTTCAGAGAGAAACTGAATCTCTTCTAAAAACAGCTCAAAACAACGCCATAAAGACCTATTATATTTATATTTACCAACCCTTCCGCTCGGGCAGGATATGACACAAGGTCAATTTTTAAGCGGAGTTTAACAGGTTTGAATTCAGAGTTTTCCCTCTCCTAGACTAGTTGCCTCACCAAGGCTGAAGGCTCTAGTCTGCCCTACTATTTACCCATAGTTGGAGGGAGAATAATTGGATTCATACCTTTCCCAAGGGTAATACCCTTGGGAAAGGTATGAATCCAATTATTGCTATGTGAAATGCAATTAGTCTCGTCCAGGATTTGAACTCGTGTAACCGTGTACATTTCCTACGACGATAACCATTACACCACGGGCACCTCCTAAAGACCTATTATATTAAAGATAAAATTGATTAATTGGAATTGGAAACTTTGGTTATGCGGTGGTAAAAACAAAGCGATTAATTAGATAATAAGCGAATATAACAAACGGACAGAAAATAGGTATAAATCTAAGCATGACTGGGTGGGGAAGCCTATCCACTAGGAATTGTTCAAGAAATTGAAATTTGACCCTACTACCAAACGGTATGTGAAAAAACCTAATTCCTTCCAAGAGAATGAGAAGCATAAAATTTTGTGGAATTTAGACATTCAAACAGATCACCTAATTCCAGCCAGAAGACCAGACCTCACGGTAATTAGCAAAATAAATAAACGAATTAATAGAAACTGCCGAATAGTGGACTTTGCCGTCCCGGCGGACCACAGAGTGAAAATCAAAGAAAACGAAAGAGTACAATATGTTTCGCTATTCAAACCTTTTATTGTTTTATTTTGTCTTTGAGGCCATGGAAACGGGAAGAAATAAACAACGGACACCGTGTGGTTAACTTTTTCGCTCTTTTATGAACAGGACTCTTCTAGTATCTTTGGATTGTTCCTCGTCTATATTGGGTTGGTTGAGGTCGGACTAGAGCGTTGGTGGTGCGTAGACTGTGACATCTACTTGGCAACCGGACTCCTGGACGTCTAATATGACTATGGGTCACCGTTTAAGTATCTTCTATAAGTGTATTGTATGGTCATATTTGCATGACATGTGTATGTGTGTGCGTGCAAAAATGCATATCCATAAACCCGCGGTGTTACTTCATGGAAATGTCCCACAATAATATTCTTTCGCGACTATACTGTTTACAATGCTATTCAACTTGTTTGTCCATTTTCTTACATGATAACGGGGCAAAAGTGCTGGACCTTGTCCAGGATATAAGTGAGTTCGAACTCCTGTTGGGCTATTACGTTCACTTTCGGACTAATACCCTTAGGAAAGATATGAAACCCCTATGCCCCCAGCGATGGATTAAATAGTATGGCTGTACTTCTGCAAGGATCGCTTTGGCATTAAAAAGCCCCCAAAGTTTTGATATGCCATTAAACCAGAAAGCCAAATCAAATAATCTTTCACCTGGACCAAGTGACTATATCTATGATAGTCTTAAACTATTTGGCTCCTATTAGTTTTATAAACAAGTAAAAATTACCCGAAACTATTGTCATGTTTCTTTTATATAGTGTATTATTTTTTTTCTGTTGGATTATGGCATAGATTCTTAAATCCAATATTGCCAACATGAGTTCATGAATACGTGTATCCATTCAAATTAACTTCAATTTCAGAAAAAAAATTTCCTGCATGCGCGCGTGTCAATATATCAATTAGCCTCGAGTGTTAGGAATGGAGATTGGATGAAAACACGAAGCCTTCTTGAATCAATAAATAAAGTGAATTGATTATGAATTGAAGATTTTGCTCAAGAAAACATTTCCTTATTTCCCCAGGAATTTGCAATTAAAGTTTATGGAATGAAAACAAGCCAGCTTTGTTAGAGTCTTTAAATCGGAAGAAATTGAGGGCTTCCGGAATAATTTCCTCTTTCAAATCTGTGGATATTTCACAATACGCAACCACAGTGTTAGGGTAAACTTACCTGTACTATAGAATCTCACCCTAAATCTTGTAAACCCAATGAAAAGTCTTTATTAAAATCTATAAAGATTTTAAAAACAATTTCAATAAGATTCTAACTTTATTTGCTCTGACGAATATATTCAACAATATTATCTTTATTGCTATATCATACTAGATATTTTCAGATATTCTGAGATAAAATTGCTATGATATTGTTGTTGAGATTTGGGTCATCTCATATATGTATAGTTGTCTCGGGTCAAGCATTGACTGTTTTTGGAAGTTTATTGGCCAAATGAATAGAGTGTTCGCCAATGGTCCGGGAAACTGGGGTTCAAAGACTCAAAAAATGGTACTTGCTTAACACTCAGCATTGTAACGTACAGATCAAGTGGAAAGTGGAGCAACCGAGGGAAAGGAACAGCTCCCTCCCTTACACCTCGATGTAGTAGCTTTTAGAAAAGGGAGCTTTCGAATCGCCCTCGACAACGGTCAGCCAACTTACAACTTTACTTATATGATATATATATGCATAAACAGATTTCAGCATTAGATAACCAACAAGGGTTGATATGTCATAAAACGCACCCAAACCAAGCCTCTTTGACACAGATTATAACCTTGTGAGTAAAAGCAAGCAACCTCTGTAAGTAAGAGAATAAAACAATAAAAAAGGATGCTATATCAACAGGTGAGTTACATTTAAAAGTAAAAAAAACAAAACAAACGATGTCGTTGTATATCATCACTTTGTCGACAGGGTTTTAAATACGAAGAGAAGTAAGACACCCCCACCGCAAAAAAAGGTGTCCTGAGTATCACATCTGATAGTAAGTCTCGAATTTCTTAGATCTGCAGAGTGTGTTTGTACATCTTTATTGTTATAGCAACCAAAATTATCATCTGCCAGCAGAAAATAATAAAGCATTACGTCAACATAATATTCCACAGCCAAACCAATCCAAATATTAAGAATCAAACTGCTGTTTATAAGTGTTCTACGAGCGAAATTTTAAACATTTAAAACAAAAAGAAAAGATTTTTCCGTTTACTGTCGCAAGGTAAATACAACACTTTCTGACCTATTTTGGCTTAATTTCATATCAGCGCTCAAACATTCCTAATTTATTTTTCGCTTTAAAATACGCACAAACATCTTTCTCTAGATTGGCTCAGACTTTTCTTTGGTGAGATGACTTTTTTGTGGTACTATTTACCAACCCCTCCGCTCGGGCAGGATATGACACAAGGTCAATTTTTAAGCGGAGTTTAACAGGTTTGAATTCAGAGTTTTCCTTCTCCTAGACTAGTTGCCTCACCAAGGCTGAAGAACCTAGTCTGTCCTACTATTTACCCATAGCTGGAGGGAGAATAAGGGGGTTCATACCTTTCCCAAGGGTATTTGCCCGAAAGTGAACGTAATAGCGCGACTGGAGTACGAACTCCGCAGTTCATCGCTTTAACCATTACACCACGAGGACACCCCACAAACTTTTTTGTGGTAGACATACATTATAAACTTTTTACTCAATGTTGTGTACTTTTTTGTTACAATACATAAAAATTTGTTTTGTTTAAATATCGGGATTTTTATTGCGTTCATTTTTATTCATTCTGTAACCCTATTTTATCATGCATATTTCGTTTACACACATAAAAAAGATAAAACGAAATTGTCATTACTTCCAGATTCACTCTGTCCCGAAGTGGTAGTACCTGTAATGGTCACATTTATGGGTTAGGTTTGGTTTCTTTGTTTAATGGCATATCAACCTTTGTAGGTTATTTAATGCCAAAGCCATTCTCCTTGAAGAACAGTAGTGGTACTATTTAATCCATAGCTGGGAAGATAAGGGGGTTCATACCTTTCCCAAGGGTATTTGCCCGAAAGTGAACGTAATAGCGCGACTGGAATACGAAGTCGCTTACTACGATTCCGCAGTCCATCGCTTTAATTTATAGGTTTGATAGATCTGCTTGAAAATTATTTGAGAGGACTGCGTGCAAAAAAAAAAAAAAAAAACAACTCTTAAGAAACAAAATGTAAATATGAACATACTTCCAGGTCCACTCTGTTCCGAATTGGTAGTACCCGTGACGGTTGCATCTATGGGTTAAATAGATCTCCTTGAAAATTATTCGTGAGAACTGTGTGCAAAAAAAAAAAAACTCTTAAGAAACAGTTACACAAAAAATGTAAATATGAACATTCAATGAACGCGATTCTTAAACTCGGCATAAAATAACCCTCGATGGATTGAAATACCGTTAAATGAATCAAGCTGGCAATCAATACAGTTTTTCATAGTTAAAGCCATATAATCTTAAGGTATTCATCATTCATATGTTTTAAACTGTTTATCTTTATTGATCACACTATAACGACATTCTCTCATCAATAATTTGTACACAGTAATATGGTATCAATTATTTCAAGCAAGTTTTTGATTTTTAAGTAACTAATGATTCTTTTTTAAAGAATTATAGCTCCTAACAACAACTCCCAAAACAAGCAAGATGTATTATTCCAAGTTGTCACCTCTTATACCAATAATTTTAAACAAATCAACTTTGCTTTATTGATGAATTCATTGACTGACTTTACGGCATGTCAACCCGTCTGGAGTTATTTCACACTGAGAAGTTATAGAATCTTGTACATAGTGCACTTATATTAAAAGTTTTGAGTTTGGTTTTTTGAACACGGTCATAGAATTGGTTTGGTTTGGTTTTATGGCATATCAACCAGTATTGGTTATTTTATGCCAAATCCTGTTTTTACATATATATTAAATATATGATTTGTAAACAGATTTTGTTGATATACACAGTTAAACGATCAAACAGTTCTATTTCTAACGATTCAGTTTAGCATAAATCAACAAAGTTAACTGGTTCCAAATATTGCTATATATCCCTAACAATTCAATATCAGTCATTTGTTTAAATGATCAAACAGTTCTGTTTCAAACAATTCAATTTAGCATTGGTTATTTGTTTGCACTCTGTTGAAATGTCAAACAGATCTATTAGACCCATTGATGGGACCTTATCAGGTGCTACCACTCCGGGCCAGAGTGAACCTGGGAGCAATTTCAATGAAGGCGTACTCCGTATTTCCCAAAGCTCTAGCATCACTGGAGCCTCACCATCAGATTATTTAATGTCATATGCAGGACAATCATCAGAGGGGGGACATCCCCTCTGCAGAGATGCAGTCGGTGTATTCTACAGTCCCAGCCAACTGGGCTTATCAAATATTGAGTTTTGTTGTCTAATGAAATAATTTGAAAACGGGTCTATGGAAAAGACCCTAGCAGGTACTAACACACTGGGTCTGAGGGGACCTGGGTATAATGGCAATAAAAGGGTACTTCAGTCTTCCTAGATCTCCGGAAGTAGTATATCACTACCACGTACAGCTTAATGTCATACGCAGGAGTACCTCCTTCGTTGGGGAGACGATCTTACTTTTTTACGGGGATGCATATTTTTTATATACAATCCACGGTAATATTGCATGGATTGTTTTTCTAGTTAAAAACCCATATAAGGTGAAAGATTTTAAGTGTGTAAAATCTATATTTTTTTAGAAGTCATAGGTTAACAAACGGCGTTAGGTGGCGCACCTTTATTGACTCAATCCCCTGTAGCCATTTTTCATACTAGGCAAAACCAAATTTCCAAAGTTTGATTTTCCAGTGAACAAAATAAAATAAAGCCACAGTTGTTGTTAAGAACTATGTGTGCCATACTACAATGTCTGTGCGAATCGAACTCATTAACATTGGTCAGCTAGCTTAAGTCTCTAAACATTACACATTGGAAACCACTCTAAATTTTTATTCCTAAACATTGATGAGTTTATCATGCAGCTCTTTAGGTTGCTCCCTGATCTTAGAAGTGAATAATCTGGTCGCTGCTTAACTTCGGTGAACTGATAGTTTTAGTGTCACCCGTCAAAGTACTGAACAGGCTCACCGCTGCTTAACTTTAGTGACCTGATAGGTGCAATTGTCCCCCGTCTAAGTACTGTAAAGGCTCATCGCTACTTACATTTGGTGTTCTGGTAGGTTTAGTTGTCAGCCGGCTAAGTACTGAACAGGCCCATTGCTGCTTAAATTTGGTGATCTGGTAGGTTTAATTGTCACTAGTGGAAGTACTGGATAGGCTTATCGCTGCTAAAATTTGGTGACCTAGTAGGGTTAATTGTGGCCCGTCTAAGTACTGAACAGGCACAGCGCTGCTTACATTTGGTGATTTGGTAGGTTTTATTGACACCTGTGTAAATACCAAACAGGGTCCTCTCTGCTTAAATTGGTTGATGTGATAGATTTGTTTGTCACTAGTTGAAGTACTAAACAGGGTTCTTACCGCTTAAATTTTGTTATCTGGTAGGTTTAATTGTCTCTTGTCCAAGTACAGAACAGTCTCATCGCTGCTTAAATTTTGTGATCTGGTAGGTTTAATTGTCACCCGTCTATATACTGAACAGGATCATCGCTGCTTACATTTAGTGATCTGGTAGATTTAATTGTCGCCCGTCTAAGTACTGAACAGTCTCATCGCTGTATAAATATGGTGATCTGGTAGGTTTAATTGTCACCCATCAAAGTACTGAACAGCCTTAACGCTGCTCAAATTTGGCTTGCTGATTGTCACCCGTTTAAATACTGAACAGGCTCATCGCTGCTTAACTTTGGTGATCCGGTAGGTTTAATTATCACCCATCTAAATACTGAACAACGCTCATCGCTGTTTTAATAGGGTGATCTGCTAGGTTTAATTGTCACTACTTGAAGTACTGGACAGGCTTTTCGCAGCTAAAATTCAGTGACCTAATATGATCAATTGTGGCCCGTCTGAGTACTGCGTAGGCTCATCGCTGTTTACATTTGGTGATTTGGTAGGTTTTATTGACACCCGTGTAAGTACGAACAGGGTTCTCTCTGCTTAAATTGGTTGATGTGGTAGATTTATTTGTCACTAGTTGAAGTACTAAACAGGGTTCTCACTGTTTAAATTTTTCTATCCGGTAGGTTTAATTGTCTCTTGTCCAAGTACTGAACCGTGGCATCACTGCTTAAATTTTGTGATCTGGTAGGTTTAATTGTCCCTGGTCTAAGTACTGAACAGGGTCATCGCATCTTACATTTAGTGATCTGGTAGTTTTAATAGTAGACCGTCTATGTATTGAACAGACTCATCGCTGCTTACATTTGGTGATCTGGTAGGTTTAATTGTCACCCGTCTAAGTACTGAACAGGCTCATCGTTGCTTAATTTTTTTTTGATCTGGTATGTTTAATTGTCACCATTGTAAGTATTGAACAGGCTCATGGCTGCTTACATTTGGCGATGTGGTAGATTTAATTGTCACTCTTCTAAGAACTGAGCAGGCTCAACGCTGCTTTACTTTGGTGATCTGGTAGGTTTAATTGTCACCTATGTAAGTGGTAAACGTCTCTTTGCTGCTTGACTTTGGCGATGTGGTAGATTTAATTGTCACCCCTCTAAGTACTGAACAACGCTCATCGCTGTTTTAATAGAGTGATCTGCTAGGTTTAATTGTCACTACTTGAAGTACTGGACAGTCCTTCCGTTGCTAAAACTTGGTGACCTAGTATGGTTAATTGTGGCCCGTCTAATTACTGAACAGGCCCATGGTTGCTTATATTTGGTGATTTGGTCGGTTTAATTTTCACTCGTCAAAGTACTGAACAGGCTCATCACTTGTTAAGTTTGGTGATCTTGTAGGTTTAATTGTCGTCTGTCTAAGTACTGAACAAGCTCATTGTTACTTAAATAGGCTCACCTGGTTAGTTTAATTGTCACTCATCTAAGTACTGAACAGACTCATTGCTGCTTAAATTTAGTGATCTGGTAGATTTAATTGTCACCCGTCTAAGTACTGAACAGGCCAATTGCTGCTTAAATTTAGTGATGTGGTAGGTTTAATTGTCACCCGTCTAAGTACTGAACAGGCCAATTGCTGCTTAAATTTAGTGATCTGGTAGATTTAATTGTCACCCGTCTAAGTACTGAACAGGCCAATTGCTGCTTAAATATTGTGGTCTGGTAGATTTAATTGTCACCCAACTAAGTACTGAACAGGCCAATTGCTGCTTAAATTTAGTGACCTGGTAGGTTTAATTGTCACCCGTCTAAGTACTGAACAGGCCCATGGTTGCTTATATTTGGTGATTTGGTCGGTTTAATTTTCACTCGTCAAAGTACTGAACAGGCTCATCACTTGTTAAGTTTGGTGATCTTGTAGGTTTAATTGTCGTCTGTCTAAGTACTGAACAAGCTCATTGTTACTTAAATAGGCTCACCTGGTTAGTTTAATTGTCACTCATCTAAGTACTGAACAAGCTCATTGCTGCTTAAATTTAGTGATCTGGTAGGTTTAATTGTCACCCGTCTAAGTACTGAACAGGCAAATTCCTGCTTAAATTGAATGATCTGGTAGGTTTAATTGTCACCCGTCTAAGTACTGAACAGGCCAATTGCTGCTTAAATTTAGTGATCTGGTAGGTTTAATTGTCACTCGTCTAAGTACTGAACAGGCCAATTGCTGCTTAAATTTGGTGGTCTGGTAGATTTAATTGTCACTCGTCTAAGTACTGAACAGGCTCATTGCTGCCTAAATTTCGTGATGTTACAGGTTTAATTGTCACCTGTCTGAGAAGGCTCATCGCTGCTAAACTTCATTGATTTTCTAGGTTTAGCAATCACCCATTTTACTAATCACTCATATAACGCTTGAACAGACTCATCCGTGCTTCAACTCCAGTGATCTGGTAAGTTTTTTGGTCAATCATCTAAGTACCAAATAAGTTCATCTTTGTTTAACTTCAATGATCTAATGAAAGCTGATGCCTTCAATGTGACAGGACTTTTGTTCTAATATAATCCGATGGACACAATGTATGTTCCAATTTTGAAGTAGAAAAAAGAAATGTCTTATTTCGAGGCCAGTTTTGATAGTTGGGGCGCTACTCATGTGGCGTGTCTTGTGGAGAAATGGTCTAGTGGTGCTCATCTACCCCCAGTTCTACAATTGGTTTGAATTCACTTTGCCTTCTCCTAGATTAGTTGCCATTCTCAGGTTAAAAAACTAAGTCTTCCCTACTATTTATCCATAACTGGAGAGAGAAAAATTGTATTCATACCTTTCCCAAGAGTATGTAAAATGCAAATAGTCTTGCCCAGGATTTGAACTCAGATGATCGGGTCCTTTTTCTAAGATGATAACCGTTACGCCACTAGCACCTCTTTACAAGAATACAATAACTCTAAATCCAATCCTGATTTAAAATCTAAAGAAGGAAAAAAAGATATTTTCAAAAAAGAAATAAACTAAAACTATACTCCTTAGTTCGATTCGTTGGCACAGATACTTGGTGGCTCCGTCCTTCGGTTATGCAAACCGACAAAAAATATCTGATGAATTATAATAAGATATTATCCTTATCTTAGTTATTTAGATAACAATTCATCAAATATTGCATTCTTCGGCTTTTCTAGTGTTATCAAAGATTAGAATATGAAGGATTATGATTTTCCATGAATTTCAATGATTTGAAGCATTTAAATCTTAATCTTCATTAGATATTAAAATTAATTCCCGTTACATTGTAATCCCATTTCCAATTCTCCTCAGTTTTAAAACCTTTCAGAGACAAGAATTCTCTTTTTATCAATCTCAACCTTCTCTTGAATATATATATATATATGAGTGTGTGTGTGTGTGTGTGTGTGTGTGTGATTAATATTAGATGTTAAAACTTACAAGAATTTGACAACTAAAGTTTCACAAATATGATCCTCGTGTCGTCAGCAAAGGAATGGAATACACACACACACACACACACACACACACACACACACACACACACACACACACACACACACATATATATATATATATATATATATATATATATATATATATATAATCCCTTCTTTTGTTTGAGTATTTTATTCATTGTGCTCAGAATGAAAAATTGAGCTGTAATAATAATAATAGTGGATTTTGCCATTCCAGCCGACCACAAAATGAAAATAAACGAAAGTAAACCGATAGATAAGTAGTTGGACCATGCCAAAATTAAAAAAAAAAGTTGAATATGAATTTGACGTTGATATCAATTGCAGTGGGTATTTTAAGAGAAAAGATTAGAGGAAATCAGTGGGAAAATACTGACTATCTAAACTCTAACATTGTTGGGATCGACTAGAATATCGAGGTGGGTCCTGGAGCCCTTGAAGGCTTGCTGTCTCTCAGATTCTAGTGAAGGACCCCCAAGCTGATGCTGGTGTGAAAAACTCACCTGGAGTATAATAATGATGACAATAATAATAAGCCATAGAATAAAAGTGAAGAAAGACGAAAAGCTGGAAAAGTACATGGGCCTTTCCAGAGTACGGGAAAAGTACAGAGGGGTGTAATGGTTATAAATAGTAAGACTATTCTCGGTGAAGGAATTTTGGATGAGGCTGTGTGTAGTTGCCTTCGTAAAGGCAAAAATCCGTCTCTTTTTCCCAAGCTATAATTACTTAGCTGGACAGATTAGGATCATAAGAATTGATAAAGCAAGCGATCTTGAAAAAGCTAAAACCAGCTGAATTCCGTTTAAAAATTGAACTTGTGTCACGTGCAAACACTTCTTCTTTTGCGTTCGCGTTCATTCCATTTTTATAGCCTAGTTGGCTGGGGCGGTAGAATACACTGACTGCATGTCTGGAGGCGGGTAAGACCCCCACTGCCCAACGGGTGTCCTCGATATTACACAAAACCATTTGATGATGTGACTCTAGTCCTGGAGCATTTCGGAGTATGGAGTATTCCTTCTTTGTAATTTCTCCCTGGTCCATTCTGACCCGGACTTGTATGACCTGTTAGGGCTCCATCAATGTGTCTAATAGAGTTATGACATTTATTTCAAACCATTTTGCTGTGGGCAAATAAATGATTACTGCTAAATTGAAATATTAATGTTTCATAGCAATAAATAAAACCATTTAACTGAGCGCAAAAAATAGCCATACATGAAACAATTTAATTGGATGCAAATAATTGCAATACTTGAAACCATATAGCTGTTTGCAAACAGTAGCAATACTTGAAACCATTTAGCTGTGTGTAAACAACAGCAATAATTGAAACCATTTAGCTGTGAGCAAACAATAGCAATAATTGAAAACATTTACGTGGATCATTAAATAAGTTTCCAGACATTTTTCGTATGGGCACTTTTATTGATAGTACACACATGAAGCTCTAGTCCCCTTCGAAGTAATCTCCTCCGGCTACAATGCACTTGTTGTACCGTTCCAACAACTTCTGGAAGGCCGCACGCGTGTCTTCTTCTGTGAGCGTGTCAATGACCGTCACAGTCTCTTTCATCTCTTCAATCGTCTCATAATGATAGCCTCTGTTCTTTGCAAATAACCAAAAGTCACAGGGAGCAAGGTCGGGACTATAGGGAGGCTGAGGAACTGTTTTTTGCCCATCTTGGTCAAATAGTCTGTGGCAAGGATGGAGTTGTGGACTGGTGCATTGTCCTGGTGGAAATGCAACGGACCCGATCTGAAGAGTGCTGGCCTCTTCCCAAGGAATCTCTTCCTGAACTCCCTTAAATCCTCAACATAGTAACCTTAACCCTTTGGCCAATCAACTCTGGTGTATTGACTTCCTTACTCCTCCCACGCTCGATTCATGCAAGATGGTAGAAAAGCAGTCTGAAGCATCCCATACGTGGCATTTTTTCCAAGTTTAAAACAGAATTTTATTGCATATCGTTCTTCCTTACGTCCAGATTGCATTTGTGAAATTCACCAGCTGTGACAATCAGACTTTAGTAGGGTGTATTCCAATACTTGTTGCAGCTGTTCATTTAAACCTGAAATAATAAAAATTGGTCAGTCATCTCATAAGATGTATAGCAATAACATACTGAATGTTCAAGAGTCTATGATAATTTTAAATGCCTGTACAAAAAAAAAGTCTGGACACTTATTGAATCAACCACATAGCTGTGTGCAAACACTAGCAATCCTTGAAACCATTTAGTTGTGTGCAAACCATACAAATAGTTGAAATCATTTAGCTGTGGGCCAACAATAGCAAAAGTTGAAACCATTTTACATTTTTAAGTTGGCAGGACTGACTTGAGTTTGCCATTGCTTTTCCTTAATACCCTCTTTAAACAATCTATAAGAAATGGTGAGTGACGGACCGCACTCGGCCATATTAGACCATAATGGGTTACTGGTATCCTCGCCAAGACCTGGGAGCCAGGTTTGCCCTACTGTAATAAGTGAAGGGTCCATGCCTTTCTTTAGGTCATTGGTACATTTTTTTTACATGCCAGAATATGATGCTTTGAATTAGGAAGGATAAAAATGATAAAAAAGCTTGCTGGGAACCATACAAGGATGACACGTTTTATTTTGAATACATTCTGGAAGCTGCACTCTACAAAACAACAGTTGTACTGTCAGTCATCTCTATTCTTACAAGTAATATGAGCAGGGCATGCTGGGAACTGCTGAAGAAGAAAGGACGACGTTTAACGATGGATTCC